>JAVQMF010000027.1:4800000-6000000 GCA_032878935.1 Erythrophleum fordii
AAAATTTTAAAATTCCACTATGCCTACAATCACCGTGAATCCCAA
This sequence comes from Erythrophleum fordii, assembly GCA_032878935.1. Lineage (NCBI taxonomy): Eukaryota > Viridiplantae > Streptophyta > Magnoliopsida > Fabales > Fabaceae > Erythrophleum > Erythrophleum fordii. The sequence continues at coordinate 4,800,046 of JAVQMF010000027.1, forward strand.
TAATAGCAATGCACCCATAACGCCTATAACCCATCTTCCTTTTACACAGATCGCATTCTCCACTCCACAGATTCTATTTGCTACTCCATTCATGAATGTCTCTTCTATCACACTAGTTCTTCTCCGTCTCCACCCAACGAAGCATCTCTTCCATTCATAAACACATGTTCATCTTCATAAATCTGCAAACACCTTTAGCACAGATCTGTTCTCCAATCTCCATAGATTTATCACAGTAAATTATTATTATTATTTTTTTGCACATAAACAAATGAACTAAAATTTGGATTCTTTATATATAAATATATATTGAGTTGTCCACATAAATAAGAGATTTGTTAAGACTATTGCTCTTAGTGTTGCTATAAAATGAACTAAATGTTGTTTTGATTTGTGACTTTTATCATTTCTTTTAAGGGCACTATTGTTGCTTTTTCTATGTAAATAAGAGATTTGTTGAGATTTGTTATCATCTGTGACTTTAATTTCATGAAAAAAAAAACATAAATGTACTTGAAATCCTGGATTTACAATTACCCACAATTTGAATTTCCAAAAATTTTATGAATTTAGGAAGTATGATTGTGGACATATATGACAAGTATTCCTACTAATTAAAATTTAAATATAAAGAAAAGAAAGAGAGTAATTTCAACCTTGGATATAAATTAATTAAAGAATTAAATTAAGCAAATGCAACTAAAAAGGGGAGAGAGAGAAAGTAATGTCATTTGATTCTAGCCATCACTATCTTGCATTCTTTTGTCTATTTTGATTATGTGCAAGCGATATGATATATTGAAGAAAATGTAAAACCATACTTTTCTATATATGGATAATATTTTATATTAATACCTGCCTAGATAGAATATAATTGAAGGTTAGATAATGTGAATAGATATAATTTTTTGTACCATAAAATGTTTCATATAGATATGGAATCAATATTAAGGATTAGATTTTAGAACCACATTCATTGTTTATGCTTTAAACGAAGAACTACTAATTAATTATTTAGTTCTTTATTTTTCTAATTTACTCTTTTAAAGATAAAGTATTTTAGCTTAATTTCTCAAATATTTTTCTTCAATCAATTTTGTAGTGATATTTTATACTTCTTCACATATTATAATGATATTTTATACTTATAATTCTTTTTTTCATACTTGAGGCTTTGCTTGTGACTATCAGAATAAGCCCAGCAATATGAATAACTTATTCTGCTTAAATTTTCACAAGGATAAGAATAAGAAGCAAGAAGTAATTGCTTTGTTAAATATATGTTGTAAAAACATCAAAATTATTGAGGGTAAGACAATCTCTTTTTAAATACTAAATAATTAAATATCTTTATTTAATTACAGAAATGGATAAATCTTACATCATTAAACCTCATAATACCTATGAATATTTAGATGAATTGAATAGATTTTTAGACTTTGCATTTACTAATGGCACTGTTAAGGGTAAAATAATATGCCTATGTCCTAAATATCGATTTAGGAAACAACATATTAGAGAAGTTGTATGTAACCACTTAATTCTTAAGCTATTTCCACAAAGGTATACTTTTTGAGTTAGGAATAGGAAGAGACTTAAACATTAAGATCTTGTAGAACCTTAATCAAAGCTATAAGTGAAAGAAGAACAGATTTGTAGGGATGATGATCTTATGTAGGACATGATCCATGATACATTCAAGGTTCATGAAAACAAAATTTTGGATGATGTTGAAAGTCCTATTCTATCATCAAACCTAAGAATGAATGACGATGAACAAGAGGTTTACTAGTTAATTAGAGGTGGCCAATAAAATTTGTTTAAAGGTTGCAAAAGGTACTTAAAATTGTCTTTCTTGGTAAAGTTGTATCATATCAAGTATTTATATGAAATTAGTGACAAAGTAATGTCAATGATATTGAAACTGTTGATTAATACCTTTGAATATGCAAATATTTCATTTTCTTTTTATGATACCAAGAAAATTATTAGTGAATAGGGGCTCAACTACACAAAAATTCATATATGTCTGAATAATTACATGCTATATTGTGGGAGATGAAAATAAGGACATGTGTAAGAAGTGCAATACATCTAGATAGAAACTAAAGATCAAAGGTGAAAAGTGAAACAAATGGCCTACAAAAGTACTTAGATAATTTCTATTAAAGCTACAGTTGCCAAGGCTTTTTATGTCTTCTGAGACTATTAAGCACATGAGATGGCTTTTCATTAATAAGAATGATGATGGCATGATAAGGCATCCATGGGACTCTGAGGCTTGGAAGTGATTTGACATGATGCATCCTCAATTCACTTCAAATCCTCAAAATGCACACCTTGGGTTGTCCACTGATGGTTTCAATTTGTTTAGCACTTGAAGTACAAGTTATAGCATATAGTTGGTAGTTTTTATGCCTTACAACCTTCCTCCATAAATGCATATGAAACAGAGCTTGTTTTTTCTTTTAATGATAATTCCAAAAAGGTAAGCACCAAGGAATAATATTGATGTCTATCTATGACCACTAATAAAAAACTTGATAGATTTATGCAATGTGGGAGTTGAAACTATTAATTCCTACACCGATGAAGTTTTCAATATATGTATAGCTATGATGAGGACTATTAGTGATTTTCTAGAGCTCAAAACATTATCTAGGTGAAATGTGTATATTGGGTTAGCTTATCCATATTGTAACTTTAATTTAACTCCTTTATAATTGTCTCATAGTAAGAAGTAGTGTTTCATGGGGCGTTGTCATTTTTTGAACTCAAGACATAAATTTAGATTAGTCTGAGATCAATTTAATGGAAAGGAAGAAACAAAAAATCCTCTAACAAGAATTATTGCTTAGAAATCTTAGGACAATTTGAGAATTTTGACATTGTATTTAGAAAAAAGGTGAAAGTTAAAGGCAAAAAAAAAAAAGACCTCAAGGAGTCGGTAGTGTAGATGATGACACTTAACAATGGCATAAGAAGAGTATACTTTTTAAACTTTTTTATTGGGCAAACCATTTGATTTACCACAGTTTTGATGTGATGTATATTGAGAAAAATGTTTGTAATAATATACATAAATAATTCTAGATGATTAAAACATCATTTAAATACACGAAAAAACTTACGAGAAATGGGCATTGTATCTAATCAATGACCTAATGACAGTGGTAGACATCTCCTTAATTTGTTCACTTTTACAAATGCAAACAAGGTTGTGTTTCTTAAAATTTTAACGAATATCTTCGTGCCAGAAGATTATTCAAGTAATATTTTCAGATGTATTGATTTGAGGCAACATAAGATTGGAGGATTTAAAAGTAATGACTCCCATGTTTTTATGGAGCAACTTCTACTTTTAGCCATGAGAAAGACACTTCGTAAATAAATGTTAGTAGTTCTGATTAACTTACACTCATTCTTCAAATAATTATGTAATGAAGTGTTAAGCGTGAATAAGCTTAACTAACTTCAAAATAAAGTTGTTTTCATACTGTGTCATGTGGAGATGTTATTCTCGCTTGCATTTTTTATAGTTATAGTTCATTTAATTATACACTTAACTGGAAAAGCAAAACTTATAGGCCCTATTCGTTACTAATGGATGTATCCTATAGAAAGGTAGTTAATACTTATTAAATTCCTTATAATTGTTTTAAATCATTCTAATTTTATTCACAGCATCTAATGCAATGCATTTAACAATTACTTAAGGAAGTTGAAGTCTTATGTATGAAACAAGGCATAACTAGATTGCTCAATAGCTAAGGGTTACATAGTTTAAGAGGTTTTAACTTTTTGCTCCAAATATTTAGATAGAGTTGAGATAATATTCAACTGGCCTAGATATATAAACGATGAACTCAATATTTGGATGGAGTTGGTATGCCTAGCACCATTAGTCCTTCATTGAGTTCACCAATCAGTGATGGTGGACATCTAAATTACTTGGCTCTTATTGATCCTCCTAGTTTATCCATGTTGTCCATTCCTGAAATTCCCAATGTCCCTAGCATCCAACTGGATTTGATGTTAATGACTTATTTGTAGATGATGATTAGAAGCAACTTAACCAGCTTGCACAATAGCCATAAAAATGAAATTGGTCAGTTGAGGTTATTGGTAAGTAAATTAACAAGTACCTTGATGCTAATTTGTTTATTTCTCATTTGTGTACTTTAATTTGATAGATGAGGAAGGTGTAGTTAGGCACAGGTAGATGATAGTGCATAATGTTTGGGCCCTTCCTTCTAGGCAAAGAGTCATAATATAATGGAACAATTCCTTCCAACTAATTAGAGATAAAGATGGATTGCTATGTGTTTTTCTCGATAAGATTAGCATTGACTTCAAAGCATTTCCATTTATATACATGGATTGGAGGAATATTCTACCAAAGTATAAATATGACATATAAAATTGTAATATAGGTAATAGCAGATTAATTATTTATTTCTCTTAGCACATTGAGTTCATATTTGTACTAACCATTGTATTTTATCTTACATATTAGGTTGCAATTGATAATGTACACAAAAAATATATTTTATAGTCATTAGGATCTAAGTGAAGTTTTGCACACTATGAATTGTATAAAAGTAATAGGACATGCACCAAAAAGCAAATAATTCAAGATGTCCTAAATGGCATATACAGGGATCATTAGGCATCATTTATGAACTATCATTTTAGTGAGAAGATTTAAGTAACCATACTCATTTTCTAAAATATACTAATCGTTGGATGATCTTATTAATATTTTTGTTAATAACTAGGAAATTGCAAAAAAAAAAAAAACCAAAATAAGAAGAAGTTAATAATGTCACATATTGATGGATCAAAAAGATTTACACAGAAAAAGGCAAAGATGGTAAATTCATTTTGGTAAACAAGTCATTTAGATTTTAAACCTAATTTAACATACGTCACATGCATCTTCAAATTTGTAAGAAGCTGTGTGTAGGGGTTGTCCGAACTATAGTTCATAAATATGCTAATAAATCTTATGTCAACAACAAAGTTAAAGGTGTTTGTGTGAGTGTTTGAATAATGTGGGTGCTAAATTCTGATTTTGTTGAATGACTTTACTCTTCAACTAATTTATTACTTTTTATTTAAATTTGTAGTAATGGATTGCTATGTTTCAAGCCAAGGACTTCTTTTCCCAAGAAATTATGAGTGATAGTTCATTGGTAAGGGCTTTAGGAAGCAAATAGCACTGTGGTCAAGTCTAGGAAATGGGATTTCGTATTTGCCCCCTCTGAGTGTTCTGATGTTAAGCTCATGGGAGTTTATTATCTAGATCTTCTTATACAAAATTGCAAAATGAGGTTACTCAACTTAAGGTACAAATGGCTGAAAGAGATGAGCGATAATAACAAGTAGAGGCCAAAAATGTTGCAATTGCTGAGTGACAATGACAAATGGAAGTAAGTATGGCTTTCATACTCTGAAATTTTTTGGGTACATTACCCTTAAAGCTTGCAACCATACATGGTTTAGGGGTGATTTTCTAAATTTCTATTTTAGTTAAATCATGCAAATAAATGTTTTTATTTTTCATTTCTTACTAATAACAATTTGTTTTAAATTTTAGGGACTAAATGATTAGGATAACAAACACTCACACACTAATGATAGTCATTTTCCGTAAGAATGGACATATAGTTAGACTTTGTAATCATATTTGCATTAACTCATTTGTAGATTAATGGATTTTGAATCTATTTGCAATTTTAATAGCATATAATTGTTATTACTGAAAGTTAGTTTTTGTTGTTGGATATATTGGTTGAAAATTGTTTTGTTTTTGGAAATTGTTCTAGATATATATGTTGGCTAAAAATTATTGTTACAGGTTTATGGGAAAATAATGGACAAAATAATATGTTTAACCTTTTTTAAAAAAAAATTGGTAACATCAATTAAAATCACCATTTTAAAATGATTAAGTATAACCACAGGTTAAAAACCACCATTTTCATAATTATAACTAGACCATGGTTTACCCACGGTTATATGTTACCAAACTGTGACTAGACCATTCATAACTACAGCTAAGACGTGGTTTAGCCATAGTTATAATGACTATGACTAGACCACAGCTTAACCATTATATTATTGATAATTACTGAAAATTGTAGTTAAAGCTTTAACAACAAATGTCTTAACCATAGATTTGATAATCATGACTAAACAACTTAGCCACAATTGAAACCGTGGCTAAACTCGCAATTTTTTCAAATTTTAAAGAGCTTTAAAAAAATAAGGTTATAGAGTTTTACCAATCAATCTATTTTTTTTAAACTAATGTGAATTTAAATAATTTGTTTACATTACTTGAAAGAATGCTTGTATAATCGTTATGTGATAAAATATTCATATTTGAAATTTAGAAAAACAAATAACATTAGGTGTAATTTGCCTTTTTTTTTTTTTTTTTTGCCAAAGGTGTAATTCGCTAAAGAGCTAAAACACCAAGTGCTAATTGCTATTGCCACTTTTGACTTTACTCAATATTAAGCATGGCCACTTCATTAATCACTATCAAGATCATAGCTGTTTTGTTAGACATAGTCAACAACTTATTTAAATTACATCAATTTAATGAACGAAAAAACTAAAAAAAAAAAATCTTCTTGTTTGCCCTAAATGACCTTTAAGGGTTGTTTTTATATGGAAATTTGTAAAAATCCATGAAATTTCAACTGTATTTTTTATTATTTAAATTGTATTCATAATACCTTGGAGGGTGGGATTAGCAAGGCTTGATTAGGTTTTAATGTATAAATACTTATCAACACTTTTCAATTTTAATCCCTCACCTATGGAAAAAAATTTAGAAGATTCCAAGTCAATTAAAAACAAAAAAAAACCATGGAGATTTATTTGTGTGTGTGTGTACAAATTAATTAAGATACAAGTTTAAGAAGCTTGCACTCTGGAAGATTAATTAAATTGAATATTTTGTAATCTTTTAATGATAAAAGTGTAATTTTCTCTTTTTTTTAAATCAATGTTGGCTAACGCATACATTCAACTTGTAATTAATCCTCTAGGGGCTTCGTATAGCTTGAAATTTGAATATCCAAAAGCTAATTGTCAATTTAGACTCTCAAGCAGTGATTACTCTCATTGAGAATGGATGTGGCAGGTGGCTCCCCTGTTTCAATATAGTGGAAGAAATCCAAAAAATTCTTGACAGGCCTTGGATGGTAACTATCGTGCACTGCTTTTGCGAAGCTAACAGATGTGCAGATTGGCTCGCCAACTTGGCACAATATCATCTTCTTAGCTGCCATATCCTTCCTTTAGCCCCAATAGGTTTAGGCTCCATTCTTAACGAGGACATTCGTGGTGTGGCCCTTCTTAGGGTTGTCTACTTTTGAGCTCTCTCTTACTTTTTGCTTTGGGCATTAGCCCTACTTGTAATAAAAAAAACTTGTAATTAATCATACTAGATTTTTTTTAACCGGGGATAAAGACCTTCACTTTGCTCTAGTGCCTCCTTTGCTGAATCACTAGTCTTCGGTCTTTTGATCTGATCAACAAGAGACCCTCATTTATACATTTGAGACTACCATTAGAATTACAAATCTTCAAAGAGCCAAGAACTTGAAGGTCATTATCATTTAGAGAGTTGACATGTAACAACACGCCATGACAGTAGGGACCTTTGTTGCACACGACATAACCCTATGGTCCCTCTTCCGGACCTCTTTTGATGCCACCACCAACACTATCAGAACCAAAGTCTCCTAATCTGGTGCACGGAGAAATTTCATCATCACCACTATGCATTAACAAAGCTCCAACATGTGTTTGATCTCTACCTCCATGCGCCACTATGACCCATAGTTAATGAAGTTTTGACTGTCTTGTCTTTTGGTGACTATTTTTTGCATTTTGCACTACTTTTTCTAGGTTTTTGAGTCTCTTGTCCTTACTTTTGAGTGCTTTTTTTTGAATCATTTAATCATTGCTTTAACTTTTTTAGTTTTTTTTATTTTTTATTTTGCTTTTCTTGATTGACTCCTTAGCTCTTTTTAGTCCTTTTGCATCGTGTCCCTGAATTGCTCCAGAAGATGAGTAAGCTTAAAGAGTTGCCATTTCTATCTCACTTCTCTTCTTTTCTAGTACTATTTATTGTATGAATTAATATTCTCATATTTATCATTTTATTATAATGTTAAAGAATATTTTTTCTATTGTTTTCTTTTAAGTTGTCATTGATGGCAAATCGAAATGCATTGTAATCTTTCATTTGGCCTTACTAATAGTTTGAAATTCTTTTTTTATCATTACCATGGTTGCTTATATCCCCTTTGAGATGGCTTTTCCTCGTGTGCTCTTAATAATGAAATTCAAGACTTATGTTTGTAAAGAAATTAACATTTTTAATATGTAAAGGAAACAAATGCAATAATATTATTGCACCACAGAGAATAGTGACAATTTTTCATCCCAAAGAATGAATCTTTTATTGGCCAAGATCCCAAAGAGTGAATCAACCAAGTTTTTAATTAGCTGCCTTTTAGATCAAATTATATATAAAAAAAAAACTAAGAGTTTAATTTTTATTGTTGTACCAACATTTTTAAGTAGTTGTAAATGCCACTAGGCTTTCATTTAGTAAAATATTTCTGTAGCCTTAAATTTTTTTCATTTAGGACCCGTTTGAAATGCAAGGATTGACAAAGAAAAATAAAAGGGAAGGAACATTTTTTTGTAATACCCATTTTGCTCTTATAATCATTCATCAATCATTATTTAATATTATTTATTAATCATTATTCAATCATAAGAGTAATAAAATTATTTTTTACTTTCAAAATTATCTTTTTATTTTTATTTTTCTATTTTTATACTTAACTTTTTGTGTACCAAACAATCTTAGTAAAACTTTTGTAATAATAATTTTTGAATTTTTATTTTTGTCAATATACGTGTGGTGTAGATCTGTTAATAATTTAGGTTTAATCTGTTTGTCTTGTTACGTAAGAAAAACAAATGTGAACACGTAACCGGATCATCTTGAGGCTCTTGAATTAATTACCTATACAAAAGCAATAAAAGCGTCAATACTAATACTTGTGTAATTATAAGAGCAGTCAAATAGCAAATTCTGGCCTCTTTATCAAATTAATAGTGTCCAAATATAATCACATTACAACAGAAAAAGATATTATACCCGTCATATCAGATTTTTCGCAATTACAGGCAAGCAAACTCATAGAATAAGGTCAGATAGGTAGGACCCACATCGACTTATATATCACTCCGCACTTGGTGAAAGCACTTATTAACGACTCTATAGGAATCTCAATATTATCTTCAATTGATTGATTAATTGCAACTAGGATCGGCCAAGACGTAAGCCTCAATGGCCTTGAAGAGTCCCTCTCCCTTTTCCTTTCCAATCTTGAGCTCTTCTTCATTGGGCTTGGCATCTCCCTTGGTAACGTAATTAACGGTCACCGTCACCACCGATCCACCGTTAGGTGCTGCTGTCAACTTGGTCTCAATTGAGATCTTCTCCAATGTCTCTGGGAATGCGTCGCTCTCCACTAAGCTGTAGTTGTATACGTAGTTATCCTTGTCTATGGCTTCCACCTTGTGCTTAGCGTAATGCAATTGCCCACCTACACATTTATCATTCACATAAGTATTTATAAAACTTTCTCTAAGCGAAAGATTCTCAGATTTATTTAATTCCTAAAAGATAAATGAAGTAATTAAACTAATAATATAGAAACACCCAAGAAATTGACCTTCAGGGTAGCTGAGCTTCTTGATGGTTCCAGGTGCACCATTTCCTTCAATGATCTCAACACTCTGGATGGCCTCAACAACCTTAGGGATGAGGTTGTGTCGCCATCAAAGACCAGAGCCTTGTAGAGTCTAGCAGGGGCAACGGCAGAGATGTTCTCTTCGGAGAAAGTGAAAATGCCCATAATGATATGATGTTTAGAAGGAAATTGAGAAGAGAGACGATGAGAACGGAGGAGATGGTAGCGAGATTTTGCTTAGCTAGTGCGATGGTTCATGATATAAGAAATAATACATATTTATAGGCGCTAGCTAGCTGAGGTTAGGTGATGGAGTTTCATTACTTGAGGCTGTTTTCATTAATTTCTTTTTTAATTTTTTCCGACCTGTTGACGAGGGCGCTGAGTTTTCAACTAGAGTCGTCAGAGATGGCAGACTCGAGTTTTATGTGTTTTATCTGGAAGGCGTGGTGGCCCGCTTTCCTCATTATTTAATGCGACTATGATCTATTTCACAGCACTGTATAATTCCTATGGAACGCTACTCTTCTCAACTGTGTTGTTTTCTTATTGCTAACAAATTAATAATATGGGTAAGATTTTGAAAATTTTAAGTTTTTTATGGTTCCATCATCTCGAAATTAATATGATTGCCTCAAATTTTGTAATATAGACACACACACACATACATAAATCTCAAAATTCAATTGGGCGATAAAAAGCTCGAACTGTTCACAGCTTTATCTTAATAATAAATGTGATAGCACTATAAATTCCTATAGAAGGCCTCTTCTTTTGGTTGTGTTTTTTTTTTTATTGTTCATAAATATTAACACATTATAATATATATATATATATATTAGAATAAATTATATTATAACCTCCTTTAAATTTGTTTGAATTATACTTAATACTTTTCTTGTTTCAAAAATATTATTTAACTCTTTTAACATTTAATACATATTGTTTCAGAATTACTGCTACATTTGTCATGAAGTTAACTCGATTTATGTTCTTTCCAAATCCAAAATTGCTTAATTATATTTACTGTTGCATTAAAAATAAAATCAAAATATAATGATGAAGCTTAAAATCAGCTTATCTGCCTTTACTACTATATTAAAAATAAAATCACAATTTTATATTATTCAAAAAAATTTATTATTATGAAAAAAGTTAATTTCATTGATAAAAAATAAATAGTCCAAAAACTTTTTGTAATATCAAATGTTAAGAAAATTAAATAATATTTTTAAAATAAAAATAATAATAAATGTAATTTAACTCAAGCTAGACACTCATATAATTTACTCTATACAAAAGAGAATAACTATGGTCGTCACCGTAGCTATTATTTACTTTCATTGCCGTGGCTAACATTTTCCTTTATTTCAAAAAATAAATGATAAGTTGCCGTTACCATCTCACCCTCCCCATCCCCTTGAAAGGAAAATGCCAAGATGGGCAGAGCATTATATGCTTGTGCAATATTTATATGGGTAATTAAATGCTAAAAAGAAAATGACAGCATAAATCAAATGCTAAGTATTGAAGGCCACGTAGTTAAAAAATTTAAAAAAATAAAAAAAAGAAGTGGGGATCTTATCATACAGTTTTGGATCCTTATATGCTACTCTGATCTTGGGGTACATCTTGATAATGACCATGATAGAAATTATTTGCCATGGCATCAGAACAAGATCCCAACAATGTGGGATTAATGCAAAAAAGAGTAAAATTCTTTAATTAATTCTAGTTGATTGAATATTTAATTTTGGATAATACAGGTGTATGATCAAATATTGTAAGGTGTATTTGTATTTGTATTATTTAGATTTTTTATTAATCAAACAATTTTTATATGAAATCATTAACGAATCGATTTGTAAATAGTTATCGAATTAATGGAAGCTTCATCATTTGTATTTTAAAAATAATTACAAAGATAATTCTCATAAATGTATATTAAAATTTAAATGAAATTTAATAATTGACCAAATAATAAATATTAAATTATTAATAAACTAAACAAAATTATACATGCATACAAACAAAGTTGCCAAACTTACTAGTAAACTCAAAAAAAATGTAGGCAAGCAATGTAAATGGGTAAGAATTTATTTCTATTAATAACTAACTATTAAAATATATAATTATATTATGCATAATAGTTAAAATATAATATAAATCAAAAAAATTATTTCAATATAATTCAAATTATACTAATTCAATTCAATTTATAACAACTCAATTAATAGAAATTCTAAAATTAAAAAAAAAAACAACAACAATAAGAAAACAAAACAAAACTAGTTAAAAAAACAAACAAAGCAATGGCATAATGCACACAATAGTGCTAAAGAATGAAGTTATGTCATGCTGTGCTATCATGCTAGTGTGACAAGGTTGTGTGACGATGTGACATTAAAAGTGTTTCCAGGTCGAGTAGAGCTTTGGTCGTGCCCAATACCTAGCCCGATTTTAAACGGGCTTTATTTTGAATTCGTTGCCCAGGCTCGAGCCCGGCCCAGTTTAATATATTTGTATTAACTTATTTGTAGATTAATGGACTATGAATCTATTTGCAATTTTAATAGCATATGGTTATAGTTATTGAAAGTTAGTTTTTGTTGTTGAATATATTGGTTGAAAATTGTTTTGTTTTTGGAAATTGTTCTAGATATGTTACTTAAAAATTATTGTCATACGTTTGTGGGAAAATAATGGACAAAATAATATATTTAAAATTTTAAAAAAAATTGGTAGCATCAATTAAGATCACCACCTTAAAATGATTAAGTGTAACCACAAGTTAAAAACCATTGTTTTCATAATTATGACTAGACCATGGTTGAGCCATGGTTACATGTTACCAAATTGTGGTTAGACCACTATCTAGCCATGGTTAGTTCATAACCATAGCTAAGGCGTGGTTTAGCTACAATTATAATGACTATGACTAGACCACAGCTTAATTATAATATTATTGACAATTACTAAAAATTGTAGTTAAAGCTTTAACAATGAATGTCTTAACCATATATTTGATAACCATGACTAAACTTAGCTACAATTGAAACTGTGGCTAAATTCGCAATTTTTTCATAGTGACACATTATTCAAATTTTAAAGAGCTTTAAAAAGTAAGGTTACAAAGTTATTACCAATCAATCTACTTTTTTAAAAACTAATGTGTATTAAAATAATTTGTTTACATTGCTTGAAAGAATGCTTGTATAATTGTCATGTGATAAAATATTGATATTTGAAATTTAGAAAAACAAATAACATTAGGAGCAATTTGCTTTTTCTTTTTTTTTGGCTTGGCTAAAGATGTAATTCGCTAAAGAGCTAAAATGCCAAGTGCTAATTGCTATTGCCACCTTTTGACTTTACTCAATATTAAGCATAGCCACTTCATTACTTACTATCAAGATCATAAGTGTTTTGTTAGACATGGTCAACAACTTATTTAAATTATGTCAATTTAACAAACAAAAAACTAAATTAATTAGGAGACAAGTTTGAGAAGTTTGCACTCTGGAAGATTAATTAAATTGAAGATTTTGTAATCTTTTAATGAGAAAAGTGTAATTTTCTCCTTTTTTTTTAATCAATGTTGACTAACGCATTCATTCAACTTGTAATTAATCATACTAGATTTTTACTAACCGGGGATAAAAGACCTTTACTTTGCTCTGGTGCCTCCTTCGCTAAATCACTAGTCTTTGGTCGTTTGATCTGATCAACAAGAGACCCTTATTTATACATTTAAGACTACCATTAGAATTACAAATCTTCAAAGAGCCAAGAACTTGAAGCTCATTACCATTTAGAGAGTTGACACGTAACAACACGCCGTGATAATAAGGACCTTCTTGCACATGACCTAACCCTAAGGTCCCTCTTTCGGACCTCCTTTCATGACACTACCAGCACTATCAAAACCAAAGTTTCCTAATTTGGTGCACAGAGAAATTTTGTCATCGCCACTATTTATCAACAAAGGTCCAGCATGTGTTTGATCTCTACCTCCATGTGCCACTATGACCCATGGTTGATCAAGTTTTGACTATCTTGTCTAAGGGCTCATTTAGTGTGAGAAGGGAAAGGGAGAGGGTGAGGGAAAATTTTGTAAAATTTCTATTTTATCATTATAATTATTACTCAATCATTATTCAACATTCTCTATTGATAATAATTCAATCATTAAAAGTAAGAGTATTATTCAATCATTTTTCTTTTCTTTTTGCATTTCTATAATTAACTTTTTACGTATTAAATAAGTCCTTCTGGTGATTGTTTTTTACATTTTGCCCTAGTTTTTCTAGTTTTTTTAGCCTCTTATCCTTAATTTTGAGTGCTTTTTTCAATCATTTAATCATTGCTTTCACTTTTTTATTTTTTTATTTTTTATTATTTTTGTTTTTCTTGATTGACTCCTTGGCTCTTTTTTAGTCCTTTTGTTTCTTTTCTTGTCCCTGAATCGCTCCAAAAGGTGAGTAAGCTTAAAGGGCTGCCATTTCTATCTTACTTCTCTTCTTTTCTAGTACTATTTGTTGTATGAATTAATATTCTCATATTTATCATTTTATTTTAATTTTAAAGAATATTTTTTCTATTATTTTCTTTTAAGTTGTCATTCATGGCAGATCGGAATACATTGTAATCTTTCATTTGGTCTTACAAACAGTTTGAAATTCTTTTCTATCATTACCATGGTGCTTATATTCCCTTTGAGATGGGTTTTCCTTGTATGCTCTTAATAATGAAATTCAAGACTTATGTTTGTAAAAAAATTAACATTTTTAATATGTAAAGGAAACAAATGTAATAATATTATTGCAACACAGAGAATAACGACGATTTTTCATTCCAAAGAATGAATCTTTTATTGGCCAAGATCCCAAAGAGTGAATCAACCAAGTTTTTAATTAGCTGCCTTTTAGATCAAATTGTAAAAAAACTAAGTGTTTACTTTTTATTGCTGTACCTAACATTTTTAAGTAGTTGTAAATGCCACTAGGCTTTCATTTAGTAAAATATTTCAGTAGCCTTAAATTTTTTTCATTTAGGCCCATTTGGAATGCAAGAATTGGCAAAGGAAAATGTAAGGAAATAGAAAATTTTTTGTAACACCTATTTTATTCTTATAATTATTACTCAATCATTATTTAATATTATTTATTAATCATTACTTAATTATAAAAAATAAGAGTAATAAAATTATTTTCTACTTTTAAATTTTTTTTATTTCTATACCTAACTTTTTGCATATCAAACGAGTTTAGTAAAAATTTTTGCAATTTTTGAATTTTTATTTTTGTCACTATACCTGCGGTGTAGATCTATTAATAATTTAGGTTTAATCTGTTGGTCTTGTTACGTAAGAAAAACAAATGTGAACATGTAATCGGATCATCTCGAGGCTCTTGAATTAATTATCTATACAAAATCAATAAAAGCGTCACTACTAATACTTGTGTAATTATAAGAACAGTCAAATAGCAAATTCTGGTCTCTTTGTCAAATTAATAGTGTTCAAATATAATCACATTACAAAAGAAAAAGATATTATACCCGTCATATCAAATTTTCCTCAATTACAGGCAAGCAAACTCATAAAATAAGGTCAGATAGGTGGGACCCACATCGACTTATATATCACTCTGCACTTGGTGAAAGCACTTATTAACGACTCAATAGGAATCTCAATACTATCTTCAATTAATTGATTAATTGTAACTAGGATCGGCCAAGACGTAAGCCTCAATGGCCTTGAAGAGTCCCTCTCCCTTTTCCTTTCCAATCTTGAGCTCTTCTTCATTGGGCTTGGCATCTCCCTTGGTAACGTAATTAACGGTCACCTTCACCACCGATCCACCGTTAGGTGCTGCTGTCAACTTGGTCTCAATTGAGATCTTCTCCAATGTCTCTGGGAATGCGTCGCTCTCCACTAAGCTGTAGTTGTATACGTAGTTATCCTTGTCTATGGCTTCCACCTTGTGCTTAGCGTAATGCAATTGCCCACCTACACATTTATCATTCACATAAGTATTTATAAAACTTTCTCTAAGCGAAAGATTCTCAGATTTATTTAATTCCTAAAAGATAAATGAAGTAATTAAACTAATAATATAGAAACACCCAAGAAATTGACCTTCAAGGTAGCTGAGCTTCTTGATGGTTCCAGGTGCACCATTTCCTTCAATGGTCTCAACACTCTGGATGGCCTCAACAGCCTTAGGGATGAGGTTGTCGCCATCAAAGACGAGAGCCTTGTAAAGTCTAGCAGGGGCAACGGCAGAGATGTTCTCTTCGGAGAAAGTGAAAATGCCCATAATGATATGATGTTTAGAAGGAAATTGAGAAGAGAGACGATGAGAACGGAGGAGATGGTAGCTAGATTTTGCTTAGCTAGTGCTATGGTCCGTGATATAAGAAATAATACATATTTATAGGCACTAGCTAGCTGAGGTTAGGTGATGGAGTTTCATTACTTGATGCTGTTTTCATTAATTTCTTTTTTAATTTTTTCCAACTTGTTGACGAGGCCGCTGAGTTTTCAAGTAGAGTTGTCAGAGATGGCGGACTTGAGTTTTCTGTGTTTTATCTGGAAGGCGTAGTGGCCCGCTTTCCTCATTATTTAATGCGACTATGATCTACTTCACAGCCCTGTATAATTCCTATGGAACGCTTTTCTTTCCAGCTGTGTTGTTTTTTTATTGCTAACCAATTAATAATATGGGTAAGATTTTGAAAATTTTAAGTTTTTTATGGTTCCATCATCTCGAAATTAATATGATTGCCTCAAATTTTCTAATATAGACACACACACACACACATAAATCTCAAAATTCAATTGGGCAATAAAAAGCTCGAACTGTTCACAGCTTTATCTTAATAATAAATGTGATAGCACTATAAATTCCTATGGAATGCCACTTCTTTTGGTTGTGTTTTTTTTTTAATTGTTCATGAAATATTAACTCATTATAATATATAGATTAGAATAAATTATATTATAACCTCCTTTAAATTTGATTGAATTATACTTAACACTTTTTTTGTTTCAAAAATATTATTTAACTCTTTTAACATTTAATACATATTGTTTCAGAATTACTACTACATTAGTCATGAAGTTAACTTGATTTATGTTCTTTCCAAATCCAAAATTGCTTAATTATATTTACTGTTGCATTAAAAATAAAATCAAAATATAATGATGAAGCTTAAAATCAGCTTATCTGCCTTTACTACTATATTAAAAATAAAATCACAATTTTATATTATTCAAAAAAATTTATTATTATGAAAAAAGTTAATTTCATTGATAAAAAATAAATAGTCCAAAAACTTTTTGTAATATCAAATGTTAAGAAAATTAAATAATATTTTTAAAATAAAAATAATAATAAATGTAATTTAACTCAAGCTAGACACTCATATAATTTACTCTATACAAAAGAGAATAACTATGGTCGTCACCGTAGCTATTATTTACTTTCATTGCCGTGGCTAACATTTTCCTTTATTTCAAAAAATAAATGATAAGTTGCCGTTACCATCTCACCCTCCCCATCCCCTTGAAAGGAAAATGCCAAGATGGGCAGAGCATTATATGCTTGTACAATATTTATATGGGTAATTAAATGCTAAAAAGAAAATGACAGCATAAATCAAATGCTAAGTATTGAAGGCCACGTAGTTAAAAAATTTAAAAAAATAAAAAAAGAAGTGGGGATCTATCATACAGTTTTGGATCCTTATATGCTACCCTGATTATTCGCCATGGCATCAGAACAAGATCCCAACAATGTGGAATTAATGCAAAAAAGAGTAATATTCTTTAATTAATACTAGTTGATTGAATATTTAATTTTGGATAATACAGTGTATGATCAAATATTGTAAGATGTATTTGTATTTGTATTATTTATATTTTTATTCATCAAATAATTTTTATATGAAATCATTAACGAATCTATTTGTAAATACTTATCGAATTAATGGAAGATTTATCATTTTTATTTTAAAAATAATTACAAAGATAATTCTCATAAATGTATATTAAAATTTAAATAAAATTTAATAATTGACTAAATATTAAATATTAGATTATAAATAAACTAAACAGAATTATACGTGCATACAAACAAAATTGCCAAACTTACCTAGTTTAGAC
Organism: Erythrophleum fordii; assembly: GCA_032878935.1. Lineage (NCBI taxonomy): Eukaryota > Viridiplantae > Streptophyta > Magnoliopsida > Fabales > Fabaceae > Erythrophleum > Erythrophleum fordii. The sequence goes on from JAVQMF010000027.1 coordinate 4,818,004, forward strand.
AAACTTGTAAAAAATGTAGACTAGCAATGTAAACTGGTAAGAATTTATTTCTGTTAATAAATAACTATTAAAATATATTAATTATATTATGCTTAATAGTTAAAATACAATATAAATCAAAAAATTATTTAAATATAATTCAAATTATACACTACAAGAAAACAGGTAATTTCTCGCGATATTTTTCAGTGAGAAAATAGCATAATTTCCATGATAAAGTGATTTGTCACGGAAATTCTCACCCAAATCTGATCATGAAAAAACTAGCCGTAGGAAATATATCTTCTCACGGAAAATTTCCATGATAAACGTTTCTCGCAAACTAATTTCCGTGAGAAAAATGAGAGAGAAAAGTGGTGTCAAGTTCGTGAAATTTCTCACGGATTTTCTCGCGGTAAAATTCCGTGAGAAAAACAATAAGGTTTCTCATGGAAAAATTCCGCGAGAAAACTGAGAAAATTGTTCATTTAACTTGCTTTTATACCTTTACCTCTGTTTGAATAATTACAACTTATTCAAACAGTCAAAAAATACAGTACCTATGTCTAGCTAACCAATAACAAAACCTTGATAAGAACAAAACCACAAGTTTATAAATTCAAAAGTACATTAAACTTAAGACAAATATGTATTTAGCATTACAAGTTTGCATATCATAATTTCATAATGTAACATAAATAAAAATGCTAGGATCACTGTTCATCATCATCATCCACATCATCAAAATCATCATCATCATCATCATCATCACCACCACCACCACCACTGCCAGCACCACCACCACCACCGTTGTCACCATCATCAGCATAGGTTGGTTCATCATACGAAGTGCCACCTCTTTCAGGTCATATACTCATGTGAGCCATAATTTGTTTTATGAAAGCTTCCATCTTGTCTTCGTGCGCCTTTTGCATCTTGGCAAGACTTGTCTCATAAATTTGGGCTTATTTTGATAGTTTCTTTTCTAATTTCTTCTCAAATGAGGCCTCTAAATGTGCTCTCATTTGTGAAAGCTCACCAGGGCCATATCCAAAGTGCTGTGTGCCATCAAAAGTAAGAAGACCAGCCTCTGACCCAAACCCATAAGCACGACCTCTTTTGTTCTTTCCACCGACAACTTTGAGCCATATAGAAGAATCAGTATCATCTGATCCTGACTCTTGAGTTTGCTTCATCTGCTCATACTGGCTCTGTTACAAAAAATAACAAATGAATATTAAGTACATAAACAAATTATAGTAATAATCTGATTAACAAACAAGTTAAATGACTTACATAAGTGTCAGAGGCTTTTTTACCAATCCAGTCTCCCTTCTTCTCATTGTGTTGGATCCTCTTGAATACTTCTGGGATCTGAACCTCTCTACCCAACTCTATTTCCTACAACACTTAGTTAAAATATATAAGAATTATAATATTTGAAAGGAAATATTTAAAAAGAAATAGTAATTCAAAAAAACTATTGCAAATAAAGAATATTTACCATCCTTCTCTTATGCTCTGAAAATGGAACACGCCCTCCTCTATGTAGGCATCCTCCAGTATCTGCAGCCCTGTTTGCCTTATTATGTGTAGACTTGGCTTTAAATTCATCACTTTGCCAATACTCAGCTCGAGCTGTCAGAGATAACCAATCACCTTTAGTTTTTCCAGTACGAATGTCTCTAAAGGACGCACGCATAATAATGCTACACTTCTTCCTCCATATCTTGTAAATTCGTCGCTCATTAGATGGATCCCAAGCACACAATCTCTGTATTAAAAATAAGCGAAGCTAATATTATAAATAATCAGAGCAACATATTAACTATATGTATTATAACTTATAATGTTATAAATTAGCTTACTTTAAACTCTGCAAACCATAAATTCTTCACAATATCAGGTACTTTAGTAAATGTTGGCCAACCATGCTCAAATTTACTATGAATAATCTGAGACAATATGGTGACGGGTGGGATATGTGGATAAAACCTGCAAATGAAAAAAATGATGCAATAAAAATAAAAATAATGGAATAAATACAGTACAAAAAAAGTTGCGTTTAAAGAATTCTTGCTCATCAACTCCATGAGGTCTAATAACTAGTCGTCTATCACTCAACCTCGTCCCTGGCTCATATCTAATGGGATGAGAAGATGAGCCATCTGTACTCAAAATATGTGTAGAAGGCATCTCTGAAGCAATGAAGGTTGAGAAATCAGGTGGTGTTTGAATGTGTGGAGACAGAAAAGAAGATGATGTAGATGCTGATCTAGGAGGGGTCCCAGCATGTGGAGATAAGTGTGGAGATGATGACTGTACAGCAGGTAATGGTATGTGAATCGGCTCAGATTGTTGTACAAACTTTCCTTTTCCTTTTTTGGGTGCCGCAAATCCTCCACCTTTATTACGACCTCTATCTGACATCTAGAAGGAAAAATAAGTAAAGCATTATCATTACCAATATTAGAAAATAAGTTAAGTAAGTTAAATAAATGCTAAATAATAATAACAAGTTAGTACCGAACACTGTCAATCACTTGTTAAGGAATAATCAGTAAGAAGATCCTCTTGAGTATTGGATGAGTCGGTATCTAATAGTTCCTCTTCTAAAACTTCATCATTTTCTTCTTCAGTTTCACCAGTTGTATCAATAAAAGTGTCAACATGTACACCATCCACTTCTTCACTCTGACCCATATTGTCTCTTAGATCTTGCTCATTAATGTTGGTATCAACTAATTGAGGTGAACCGTTGCTTTCTTCCTGAAATGGTGCCTCTATATTATCATCACCAGGGGCGTCAATCCTATTTCTTGCTTTTGTTCTAATCACAACAAGCCAATCATTTTTGTTGGATATCGATTTTGGATATGGTGTAAAGTATACCTGATCAGCTTGTTGGGCAAGGATAAAAGGGTCATTACCCTTGTATGTTCCTTTAGCCTTGACTTCTATAATACCATATTTAGAGCAAACTCGAGTTCCTTGGTTGGTAGGATCATACCAATCACAGTTGAAGACTGTCAATCGCTTAGTTGGTAGACCAATAAATTCTAACTGTATAATCTCCTTCAACACACCATGATATGAAAATTCAATTTCACCATAGCTATTTCCTTTTACGCATACCCCACTATTGTTTGTCTTCCTTCCTTTTGCCCAAGAGGCTGTATGAAATTTATACCCGTTAATAGACCATTGATCCCATGAATGTACCAGTCTCAAAGGACCCCAAGCCAATGAAACTAATAAAGCATCTTGTATTCCATTTGTAGGATTCAAAACCTAATCAAAGAACAGATATTATGAAAATATAATATAAGAAGTTTAGTTCCATAACCATATAACCAATTGTTCATAAATTGAATACTTACATGAGTTTTAAACCAATCATGAAATTCAGATGAAATATACTTATCAATTGCCTCATTGGATAAGGTAGAATTCTTGGACAATAATGCCTCAACATACAAACTACAAATATACCACAAAAAAGTTAATCCTAAATAGTGAAAATATTACAACAAAAAGTTAATCTTATATATGCACCTAAGTTATGAAAGAATCTTACTTTAGAAAAGGATTAACCTCTCGACAATTGAGAAGAACATACAACGTTATAGCATTAGCCTCATTATCAGTAAGATAACGAGTATTGCCAGTAGATCTTCCATGAGGCTGACCAGGATAGTTGAAAATTGAAATAGGAGGATGATCATTGCACTCCCCACCATCATCATTTCGAGGAGCTCTCCTAGTTCTTGAATGAACATGTGACTCAAAGTAATAAGAACAAAAAGTTGAAGTTTCTTCAAGTATATATGCTTCACAAATAGATCCTTCAACATGTGCCTTATTTTTAACCTTTCGCTTTAGTGTATGCAAAAATCTCTCAAATGGATACATCCACTTATATTGTACAGGTCCACCCACTGTTGCTTCGTACACCAAGTGAATAAGTAAGTGTTCCATGGCATCAAAGTAACCAGGAGGAAAAATCTTCTCAAGTTTACATAAAATGACAAGAATATTTTGCTCCATCACATTAAGGTTATTTAGTTGCAAAGAAGGAGCACAGAGATCTCGAAAGAAATGACTCAACTCTATTAAAGTATTAGAAATTGAGGTTGGCAACCCATTGGATACGATTGGTAATAGCCTCTCCATGAACACATGACAATCATGACTTTTCATCCCTGTTAAAGTGCAACTCTTCACATCAACACAACGTCCCAAGTTAGATACATAACCATCTGGAAGCTTTAAAAATTTAATCCATTCGCATATTGCCCTTTTATGATCCATATTAAATGTGTATGCTGCCTTTGGCTTTGTCATTTTACCATTTCCTTTATCCTCCATGTGTAAAGTAGGTCGTTTACAGTAGACAGCCAAATCTAACCTTGCTTTCACATTATCTTTTGTCTTACCTTTCACATCCATTACTGTGTTGAACACATTATGAAAAATATTACTTTCTGTATGCATTACATCTATATTATGTGGATTCAACAAGTCATGCCAATAGGGTAGGTCCCAAAAGATACTACGTTTAGTCCAATTATGATCTTGACCGTATCCTTCCAAAGACAGGCTTGGAAATTCAGTTATTTTAGGAAATCTTCGAACTTGCTCATACACTTCTTCTCCTCAATACCTCAATGGTGGTGGTGAAGTCTCTGTGGTATTTTTTAGGAAGTTTTGTTTATTTCGACGAAATGGATGATTCATCGGTAAAAATTGACGATGACAATCAAAATAACAAGTTTTTCCTTCATGCTTTAATCGAAATGCCTTTGAACAACCCATGCAAATGAGACAACCCAATCTTCCTGCAGTTTGCCAACCACTCAACATGCCATAAGCTGAGAAATCATTAATAGTCCACATAAGGGCAGCTCTTAACTTGAAATTTTGTTTCATAGAAATGTCATATGTTTGCACACCCTCTCCCCAAAGCAACTTCAAATCTGCAATCAGAGGTTGTAAGAAAATATCAATTTTACTTTTTGGATTATGAGGCCCAGGTATTATGATTGTCAAGAACATATATTCTCATTGCATACACATACCGGGTGGAAGATTATATGGCGTAACAATTACAGGCCAACAAGAGTAAGGCTTAGAACTCAAACTAAATGGAGTGAACCCATCAGTACAAAGACCCAATCTGACATTCCTCGGCTCTAATGCAAATTCTGGATGAGTTTGATCAAAATGCTTCCAAGCATTTCCATCTGATGGATGCGACAACACGCCTTCATCACGACGATTTTCATGATGCCATCTCATGTATTTAGCTAAGGCATTAGAGGCAAACAATCTTTGGAGTCTTGGAATAATTGGTAAATACCACATTTGTTTATTAGAAACCTCCTTAAACCTCCCTTTTCCAACTCTTGCCTCTTTAAATCTAGCTTCATCACAAAATTGACATTCCCTATCATTAACTGCATTACCATAGTATAACATACACCCATTGCTATAGCAATCAATCTTTTGATAACCACAACCAAGTTTCAAAACTAATTTTTTTGTTTGGTACACGTTAGCAAGCATTCGGTGATTAGAAGGTAAAATTTCAAACATCAATATGATAATCTCATCAGTACATGCCTCTGGAATGTTATAATCAGATTTGATACTCAAGAATCTTACAGCCACTGACAACACTGTATGATTTTGACACCCATCCCACAATGGAGCCTGTGCAGCTCTTAACATGTCATAAAATATCGCAGCACTTGGATTTGGATCTTCAGGCTTATCATATCTTTCAAATGATGCTTCAGCCACATCCTTAACCATTTGCTCATATGGATTAAAATCCATATGAATACTAGTCTCAATCGGAGCTGATGGTGGACATTCTTCTCCATGATTATGCCAATAGTAATAATTAGGCATAAATCCTTTTTTATACAAGTGCATCCTAATTTCATCTGGCTTATGATACCTCATACATTTACATTTCACGCATGGACATCTAAACCTCCCTTCTTGTTTAAATATATCTAAATGACTTGCAAATTGAACAAACTCCTCTACGCCTGCAAAGAACTCTTGTGTAATCCTTTGACGATTACCCTCTGTTCTATTATACATCCAACATCGATGTTCAGGAAAATCCATGAGACTTAAATGAAACCAAAAAAACAAAAACAAAAAAATTAACTTCATAAATTAGAACAATGATATTGACTAGTGGTATATTGCTTAAGAATTTAAATACTGCCTTAGTAATCTAAGGATGACAGCAAACCTTCATAAATCCTTATATCTTCTTCAAATAACTCATTTGGGGCGACTATTATCGCAACTAAAGATACGTCTATTTAATTGGTGGATAAAAAGAATAACTACTCATTGAATGTCTAATTCATTTTATATAGGATTTTATATTGTCAAATGGCTATAAAGAAAAGGAAATCTCACTTTCCATTTATTTAAATCTATCATCAAAAAATTAACAAACATGTGCTTAGAAATGATTAGAAATATTTGTAACTTTTTTTTTAATCTACCAAATGATTAGAAATTTTGTTGATTTATATTTTAATATACAGACAGAACAGAAGTTAGGCAATAAAATTTTCTTCAGTTCAAAGATGGGTAAGGATATAAAAGTCACAAAGAAAATGAGAGAAGAATGAGGGTATAAACACTCTAACTCATTGCAACTCTATTGTAATTGGTGCTAAAATTATTGATAAGTTCAATGAGTAAATAATAAAATACCAAAATATATATACAAACTTTTTTTAAAGCAAAAGTTTTATAATACTTTAGTTCATTTTGTACTTTTATTAATATTGTTAATTAATCTGAATATATTTTTTAATTAAAATATCATTTTAAAAATTTTTTATAAGAAATATTTTAGTTAAAAAAATTAAAATTAGACTAAAGTGCATATTTTTAAAACAATAGATAAATTTGTATAATTTTAATAAAATTCAAAAGAAATCTATGTTATACTTTTATGATTTAAACTCAAGAAAGATTTATTCTTATACTAAAACATAACATACTCTTTAAATATATACTGGTACATTGCACAGGGTAATACTTAATATTGAGAAGTATTTGTTTCTGGTAACAGGAGGGGCCCTTAAGCCACAAAAACAAAAAATAAAATAGCAAAAACTAGAGAGAAATCAAGCAAGATAATTTTAGAAAAAAAAAAACACACTCTTGCAGTTATAAGCAATAAGGGAACGCAACCCGTTTCCATTTTATGAGTTCTTAGAAAAAAAGGCAGGTTACAATTAACAACCTAATCAATACACAGATAACCTTTCCTTAGCACATGAATGTACAATATCCCATAAGGGGTTCATCTTACTCTTAATTCTATTAATTAGGTGGTTGTAATTTTAATCTAATTTATGTTTAAAGAAAGATAAAAAATAAAATAAATGATTAACTAATCATAAATTAAAAAAATATGATATCATTTTTATATACCTATTACATCGTCGTACCCACAGGTGTGATTTCACTTATTAAATATTTTATTACTTATTCACTTGTCTTATAGTTATGTTCAAAACAACTTCAAAGTTTGCTACAATAAAATAAAAACATACAAGTAATGATATTTATATATAACAGACAAAATGAAAACAAATTTTCCTAAGGTAAAATATATAAAACTAGTAAAATAATCAAAATAAGAATGATACTTGTATACAATAGACAAAATAAAAACAAAAACAAAATGCAACAGAAAAATAACAACAAACCAGTAAAGACATATAACTGTTATCATATTTATATTCCGAAAAAAATTTAAAAAAAATCAACAAACTAGACAATGATTTATGATACTTACATATATCAGATAAAAAAAAAAACTGGAGTATCAAAATAAAATGAAAAAAATGATACATACCTTAGAATGATAGGAAAAATTGAGATAAAGTGAGTGGAGATATACAATCAACTTTTCTCCAACAGCTTTTTCCACAGAACAATCGCAAAAATGGATATATGCAGCAAGAAAATCAAATTTTCTCCACTGAAGGTTGCAGCACCGGTGAAGGAAACCCATATCTGCGAGAAACCGAAGGTTGCAGCACTGGAGAAGCAAACCCACAACAAAAATTGAAGCTTGCAGCGCCAGTGAAGGAAACCCACAGCAAAATCAAAGCTTGTAGCGCCGGTGAAGGAAACCCACAGCAGAAATCGAAGCTTGCAGAGCCGGTGAAGGAAAACCACAGCAAAATCGAAGCTTTTCAGCGCCGGTGAAGGAAACCCACAGCAGAAATGAAATTAATCGAAGAGGGTGGGGATATATCATTTTTTCTCACGGAAATTTCTCACGAAAAATTCCGTGAGAAATTAGTGAAATTTTTCACGGCATTTTTCGTGAGAAATTAGTGAAATTTCCCATGAAATTTTCCAGTGAGAAATTCTCACGGAAAAATTCCGTGAGAAATTTCTCACGGACAAAAACCGTGAGAAATTCTTACGGAATATTCCGTGAGAAATTATTACAAAGTTAAAAAAAATATTGCCAATTGGATTATCTTAACTTTTCTGACGGAAAACTACCGCGAGAAATTTTTTCCGCCTTTTCGCGCCACCATTCTGACGGTATTTCTCATGGAATTTTCTCTATTTTCTCTCTCGCATATTTTTCCATGAGAAAAGTCCGTGAAAAGGGTTATTCCGAGATAAAATTAGTGATAATTTCCGTGAGAAGTTGTGATGAAAATTTTTTCGCGAGAAAATTCTGTGACAAATTCATTACTTTCTTGTAGTGATACTAATTCAATTCAATTTATAACAATTCAATTAATAGAAACTCTAAAATAACAACAACAACAACAAAAGGCAAAACAAAACTAGTTAGAAGAACAAACAAAGCAATGGCATAATGCACACAAAATTGCAAAAGAATGAAGTTATGTCATGCCATGTGCTGTCATGCTAGTGTCACAAGGTTGTGCAACGATGTGATGTAGATAGACCGCATTTCTTTCCTTGGCTAGGGCACAAGTAACAGAAGGTAGAGACATAAAATAGAAACACGAAGATGGAATCATAGAAAGTAAGTTAACCCAATTTTAAACTAACATTTGACTCTTTCTCTCTCTCTCTCTCTCTCTCTCTCTCTCTCTCAACACTTCTAAAAGCTGTGAAAGTTTATTTTAGATTAAGCTTTTCTTATGGGCCTTTTGAAGTTCTTTTAAACTAGATTAACATAATTTAAGACTATAAAGGATACCTTCAAATTTACTGAATTAATTGGTCCTATTGAGTTAACTCTATTGAGTCTGCAATTATTTTGACATAATTTTCCTTAAGCAAAAATATAAAATCTATAATTATCAAGCTAATTCAACAAATCCACACACTTGGGTTTGGGTTAGGCAACGAAGCAAGGCATATATACCCTCCTCTTGCCCCATCTTCAAATATTTACATTTGAATTTTACCTAAATTCATTTTAATATCCGGTCAACAATTGATTTATCTATTCAAATAAGCCAAGGAAAGTCAAGATGAGGCTACTAAGCCAACATTGACATCTCTAATATGAATCCGTGAGCAGCATGCAAATTTGCCATAATGGTACCTATTCGTAGCAAAACCAAAGACTGTTTAAGCATTTAGCTACAATGTTGGAAACTTTAGCCAAAAAGTCGTGACAAATCAGCAATTTTTTTGTCGTGATATTAATTATAAATTTATTTTATTTAAGAAAATAAATGAAAGAAGAATAATGTGCCCAAAAAATGAAGGAAGAAAAGTCAAAGAATTGATTGAAATAAGGTAAATTATCATTACTTTTTCCTGAGGTCTAAGGAATTATCACTTGGTACTCTTCTATTTTGAAAAGATATCCTATCTTCTCTTTTCAGTGACTGTGGATAAATTGATGCTGTGTTTGGTATATGAGAATAATTTTTGTATAAATGATTTTTATGGAAATAAAAATTTAAATGAAATAAAATCCTATAAGTCATAATTACATTTAGTATTGCATAAAAATGAATAAGAATGTTATTTTATTCTTATATTTAGTTACATAAAAATAATGCAAAAACTTTAAAAAAAAACTAAACAAATGACCATAATATCTCAAATGCAACAAAATACTGAAATATTCTTTTTTTTTGGTAATCTACAAAAAAAAATATTTTTAATTGCTTTTATTTTAAAATATTAATATTTTTATTTTGATTTTAATTCAAGAAAAATGTTCTTTGAATTACCAATAATAGGAAAAAATATAAAGTATTCATTTTTAATTAAGGAAAGGTTTTTTGAATTACCAATAATTATTTTTTTAAATTTAAAAATGCTTTTAAAATATTTAACTTCAATTACAATAACTAGGTTTTATGGTTCATCTAATTAGGACAATTCTAATGATAATATACATCAATGGCTGCAAGAATCAACACCAATACGAAATCCTTCTGCAGAAATTTGCAAGATGAAGATTACTCAATCCAATATGATTAATAACCAAATAAGGATGTAAAATATGCTTTCATTACCCCAATCATTGAAGGATTAATAGCCCAAGCAAAGAAACAATCATACTCGACTTCTGTTCAAGGCTTTATCACTGTTTAAATCTAAGCAATGCCTTAGGGATTGAAACATTTGTAACCTTTGTGACTTGAACTATATCCAATGAATACACATTGGGTTGAGCGATAACTCAACTTGTGAGCTTGATATGGTCTGATATGTGGATAGCAAGAGCAACCAAATACTCTGAGTCTTGAGTAATCAGGCATGGTATCGAACAGACGCTGCCAAGGACTTGTATTTTTAAGCACTAGTGTGGGTAAGAGATTAATAGTGAAGACTGCTGCTTGAAATGCATCATCCTAAAACTACAAAGGTAATTTAGCATGGGCCAGCATTGAGAGACCCATCTCTGTCACATGGCGATGTTTTCTATCAACCTTGCCATTTTGAGCATGTGTATAGGGACACAAGTAACAGTGAATGATTCTATGCTATTGAAGAAAGTTATCAAAAACTTTGAATTCTCCCCCTACATCACTTTGTACAGCTTTAATTTTACAATTGAGCTGTAATTCAATCATAATTTTAAATTCCATAAAAATAGTCAATGCATCAGTGATGTCAAAAAGGGTACAACCACATAAAACTTGAATATGCATGAACCAAGGAAATGTAATAACGGAAGCCATTTTGTGATGTCACAGGTGTTGGATCCCACACGTCGGTGAATAATAATTCCAGTGGTTTAGTGTATTTTGTGGTTGAGACAGAGTAAGGCAGTGTGTGACTTTTACCAAGTGCACAAGCATTACAGATAAGAGGTAAGTTAGGAGTATTGGGTGGAGAAGCAGTGATATTAGAAGAAGATGAATTTTGAACAGAGGTAGAACCTGAAAGAGAATTATTATTCATTGATGTGAGATTACATTGTCTCAATATAGGAGAAACAACTTTGCTTAAGTAGTGACCTAGCCTACAATGCCACAGGTTACACAATTTGGAGTTTAATTTTTGAAGTTAGGCTTGATGAATTGATGGTGATGATATATTTGATACAAGGTTGGTTGTTTTTGGAATTCGATCTTGGAGATGTTGAAGCTAAAGGTTGTCAAGTTTGTAGAGTCCATTTTCTACCCTACCCTTAAGCAGAACCTAGTGAGTATCTTGGGATTTTATAAGAAAGAAGTCAGCATGGAATTCAAAATATACATAGTTGTCTCGGGCAAAGTTAGATACACTCAGGAGATTCTTAGAAATTTGGGGAACATGCAAAAGGTTTTTGAGTTTAAGATAGTTATGAGGTGTTACTAGAATTAGATAAAAGGTGCCAACATTTGCTATATACAGACCTGCGCCATCAGCAATGGTTACCATTTCATATCCTTCATATGAAACTGCATGTTGCAGATTCTCTTGGTTGTGAGTAACGTGGTTAGAGGCACCATTATCAGTGTACCATGCATCATCTTGCACTACTTCTGAGCTAGCTAGCATAGCAGTTGGACCACTAGATTTAGATAGACATGACTGTCTAATCCAGGTTTTATCAAACTTGTGATAACAGTTTATTGCCGAGTGTTCAAACTTGGCACACACCTGGAATTGTATTTTATTTATTTGGGCCTGATGATTAGGCTTACTATTATTGCCTCTGCCTCTTCCAATTTGTGGGTGAGATTGATTCCTACCACCATGTCATCTTCCTTGTCCTCTGCCTCGAGTATTCATCTAAGCAAAGTTCATAGTGATGGCTTCAACTTCTTTCTTATACCACTCAAGACGCTCTTCTTGCGCCATTAATAGAGATTCAAGTTCACCCACTATGTATCCATCAATCTTGGTACTGATTGACATCACCGAGATGATAAATCCATCATACTCACTCAGTAACCCATCAAATATCACACCAATATGCTCATTCATCTTAATGGGAAATCCTATCAACGCAAGTGCATCCACGACCATTTTTCACTTGCAGCAGATAGTCGTTCATGGATTGTATACCTTTCTTGAGACTCTTGAGTTTAGTCTTGAGTTGCTTCTCCTTCACACGAGTCTGAGAAGCAAATAAGGTTTCCAAACATTCCCACACCTGATAGTGTTAAGCGCCAACCATTCTAGCTAATATACCATTGGTCATTGATGACAATAACCATGATAGAAGTAGCTGATCCTGCTTTCTCCATTGAATATACTTCTTGCTTCATCTCTTAGCTATTGCATCGTCAGTGTTGTCATACTGGGTAGGTATATGTTGAGGACCCACCAAGAAGTCATCAAGTTCATAGCCTCCTACCGTGGCTAGAACTTGGTGCTTCCATATCAAAAAATTCTGATCATCCAGCTTTACTGAAACTAGATAGGCGAACGTCTGAGGCGAGAAACGAATGTTGCAGCTTTCTTCTCCCATTTGGATCGTGTTGTACTCTGATACCTGTCACATCCGAAAATGTGATCGCGTGGCGCTTTTGAAAAGAAAATTGAACACTAATGTCAAAATTAAAAGGGTAGTTTTGTAAGGTTCAGGAATCGCCACCAAAATTTTATTTTTATAAGGCAAAACTTTGAAAAAACTTTTTATTCGAAAAATAGTCTGCGAACCAGAAAATGAATTTGGGAGTCGATTGTGAGTGGGGAAGGTGTTAGGCACTCCACTACACCCGTTACTAAGAACGGTTACCCTAAGTCAGTTGTGTAAAATTAATATGGCATCTATTCTATTTTAATTCTTCCTAACAAATTACATGCAAAATAAGAAATAACCAAATTAAATGAAATAAAATTAAGAAGAAAAAGAAATTAAAGAAATGAGATTAAAAGTAAAATAAAAGAAATTAAAGAAATAAAAATTGAAAAAACATGTTTATTTACAAAAACAGACTTGACTTAAGATGAGAGTTTAGGGCTTACGTACCCTCTAGGAGGGATCAAAGTCCACGTAGTTCGACTAAAAATTGTATTAGGGCTGATGTTTTTTTTTTGTTTTTTGTTATTTTTGTTTTGCTTTTGTTTGATTTTAATTTTTTTAATTTTGATTTTCTTTTTTTTTCATCTGATTTGATTTTTTTTTGTTTATTTTTTTTTTCATAAAAGAGAAAGAGAGTAAAAATCATTTAGATTTTTACAAACAAAACAAATTTAAAATCAGTTGGTGTGTTTTTATTTGCAAAAAACAAAATTAATTTTACACTCCCTTCTTTTCTCTTTTTTTGTTTTTATTTCTATTTTATCCTTTTTGTTTTTGTTCTTATCCCTTTTCTTTGTTTTTGTCTTTGTTTTAATTTTTTTTATTATATATATTTTTACTTTCTTTGGTTGTTTGTTTGTTTTTATTATTTTGTCTTGTTTTGTTTTTTTTTTTTATTTGATGTTAGTATTTTTTTATGTTTTTTCCTTATTTTGTTAACCTTTACTTTTGGTTTCATTATTTATTTATTTACTTTATCACTTCCTTTTTTTGGTTAATTTTTTCATTTTGTCTTTTGTCTTTTTTCCTTTTTATTTTTATTCCTATTCTCTTTGATTGTTTTTGTGTATTTTTGCTCTTTTTTTTTTCGTTTTGTTGTTGTTACTTTTTTTTTTATTTGTTTCTATTCTTTTTTTGGTCAATTTTTATTATTGTTGTTGTTTTTTTTTCTATTTTTTTTCTTTTTCTTTTTATTTTGGGTTCTATTTTGTTTTTATTTTTATTCTTTTTTGGTCTTTGTTTTTGTTTTGATTTGTCCTTTAATTTTTTTGTTTATTTTTTTTAGGATATTAAAAGGATTTAATTTTCATCTTGATTCTATCTTGATGTTTTATTATTTTTTTTATATTTATTTATTTTTTGTTTTGATTTTCTTTTTTTTCCATAATTGATTTTTCTTCTTTTTCTTACTCCCTTTTTTTCTTTTAAGGAAATTCTTTTATTAGATTTAATTTTTGTTCTTGATTTTTTTATTTCTTTTGTCTTGATTTTTATTTTTGTTTCACTTTTCCTCTTTTCCTTTGGTTGTTCTTTTTGTTGTTATTTTAATTTTTGATTGATTTTATGTTATTGATCTTTCCGTTTTTTTATGTTGCTAATATATGTATAGATTTCAATACTTTGTTTTGTTATTATATTATTATTTTTTGTTTTGATTTTTGTTTTGTTTTATTTTTTTTTATTTTTTTTTGGGTTGGGATCAAATCTTATTTTTTGGTATTGAACTTTTACTTAGAAAGAAGCAAACTTAGGTTAGCGACTTTTTCTTTTGTTTGTCTTTTTCGTTTTGGTATTGTATTATTTATTATTATTTATTATTTTTTTTGTTTGTTATTTTGCCTTGTTATTATTATTATTTATTTATTTTAAAGAGGTATTTTTATTTTTATTTTTTTGGGTTGTTTTGTGGTTTTTTCTTAATTAGTTCCTTTCCTTTCGCTTACTTATTTATTTATTATTATTTTGACACTTTTTCCTCTTTTTATTTTCTTTTTATTTTTTTGAACCAACTCTAAAAGATTTTGGAAAAACATTTTTTCAATTTTCGCAGAAAAATCCCCTTTTTAAAAAAGGATAAATATTCAAGACTCAAAATGAATTTTACTAAAAGTTTAATCTCCTTCTATTTTTTTGATCTCTCTTTTGTTTTGAAAATTTTCTTAATGGATTCTATTGAATGAGGTCATTGAAGCCCAAAATATTAAATCGTAAATTCAAAACCTAAAAGCACCAATGAGGCTATATTACCACACATGGCCTCTTGGTCTATTCCTATGTGCCTAAAAGGATATAAAATCTCACACAGCTACTCTAACACGAAAGTTAATGAAATAAAATAAAGAAAAATAAAATATTAACTTGCAAGTGTGTGCTAAGTGTTCAACCAAGAGTCACTACATCATTCTTGCGCATATTTACAATATTGATAAAAAAAAAAGAATGAATTATAAAAACATAAAATAAAATAAAATGTACAAACTACCATTTCCTCTATTCTTTTCCTTTTGCTGATAGAATAAACAGTGTCATTCCTTGTGCACTCCAATCTAGGCCTTCCGTGAGTTCCTTCATATAGTGTTAGACAAGACAAGATGGCTCACAGTAGAAGGGCAGTAAGATGGGGCAGTATACAATGATACATCACGGGCCATCACATTCTTACTTCATTAAACATTTCTAGTGCAAACCAACAAAAAATAGAACAAAGGCCAACATTTCTTTTTATTGCAATATTTAAACATCCCAAGTGTTTAAATTGGAGCCATATGGGAAATTGCATACTGACTCAAACATATACTCCAACTGACATGACAAGATAATTACGGCGCAAGGTAGGGCAGAAACCACACACCAGACAACCAAATTAAACCTTGTAATACAACCTACTTTGCAAATAAACATTTTGAAAATATAGAAAGGATCTGTAACAGACCCCAACATGTGCATTACCCTAACACTCTTTTATCTACAACCGAATCTCATTTGGGAATTCAGAAAAGAAAAGAAGAAGAGGACTAAATGCAAGGAGGCCTGAACAACATCACTCCCTTAAACCCTCCAAACAGGACTAAAATCCCAGAGCCCATTCCTTATCCTATATTGCCAAGCGAAAGTGATATTTCTTAGTAGTTCAAGTCGAATGGGAACAAAACCAAACCACATAAAGGTCAAAAATCAGGGTATGAGATTCTTAGACCAATGTAATGCACCCAACCCATTTCTTTTATTATGGCTTAACATTCAGGTGTCATGTTCGTTTGCTAACCAACAGAGGCAGTAGGGGTCCAATAAACACACACAACTTAAAATTAATCAACCCACAATTCTACAGCAGATATCACAAGATGGTGCATCAAATTTCCTCCCTAACAAAACAAACACATTCTACTGGAGAATTTAATTGACCAGATGTAAATGTAAATGGGAACAATCTCAGTATCAACCCAAGCTGCCAATCGAATCCTACATCATACAATATTGCATTTTCTGTCTACAATTTTAACCACCAACAGACATCCCAACCAGATTTCAAATATAAAGAGGGATGAGAAATAGAGACAAGGTACCTTCGTTGTGTTTGAGCAAAAAAACTCCAAATGCCTCTCCAGCCACGATTCCCAACAACCTTTTATGATTTCATGGACCCTAAAGCTTCGTTCTCCTTTGCTGCTTCTGTTATTCCTCTACTGTAACCCCGTTCCTTCTTCGTTCTTGGCCTCCAATTTTTTTTCCCGAATTCGAAGAAACTTCTCCAACCCTAAACTCTGAATCTCTTGCTTCCCCTCTCTAACCCGAAATCAATCCTCCAAAACCAAAGAAAACTCTCTCACCCCCAAGAAAAAGAATCTCTCTCGACTCTTTGTCTTCTCCTCCCTCGAAGAGAAACCCCCCGAAAAGATCCCTTCTCCCTCAGTCTCTTTCGCCTCACAAGTTTCTTCAATCCGAAAAAAATCCCCCTAAAAAGCCTCCTTTCTCTCTCAGTCTCTTTTGAACTTTATAGGCATCCCTCCTGTGGTCCCCTTCTGCTCCTCCCTCCCAAAATCCTTCGTGATTCCCTGCTCCACTAACATTTCCGTCCTCCTATTATATGATTAGGTTTCCTGGCGTCTGAGTGAGCTGCTTTATGGCTCTACTCTCTCCATTTCGCCGTATTATTTGCTACTAGAAGATATGGGAGCGAGAAGGCCAGAGGGGGGGACCAGAGGGACCACCTGGTTATTTGAGTCGGGTAGGTTTTTCGAATATGGGTTTCTGAAGAGGGCTAACAGGTTAAACAGGTTATTGGGCTTCAGACTGAAGGAATGGGCCTCCATTCTCCTTAATTAGTTCTTCCAAGATGGGCCTCCATTTCGGTTCAACCATTTCCTTTGCATGGGCTTCATTCTTTGGGCTTATTGTTTCATTTCTGGCCCAATTCTGAGTTGGCTTTGTATTGGACTTTTCTTCTTTTTTTTTTTTTTGGGATTGCAGCAATTTGGCCCCTTTTAAATTATGTTACAGAATCTTAATCTTTTTTATTATTATTATTTTTTTGTAATATCCTTTTGATGATTTTTATTATTTTTTTTGCCCTTTTTCTTTTTATTTATTTATTTTTTGTTTTTAATTATTATTATATTTTTTCGATGATTTTTTTTTGAATTAACTTCCTTTTAGTCTTTTCTCTCTCTTACTTTGTGGGTTTTATTTCTTTTTTTTTTTTTCATTTCCCCTTTTCTTTTTCTAGCCCTCCTTTTTTTAATTTTTCTTATTTATATATATTTTTCTTATATATATATATATATTTTGGATTTCTATTATTCCCTCTCTGATTTTTCTTTTTGTTCCAATTTTGGGATTAATGGGCCTTTACCTTGTTTTATTTTTTTATTTTTACTTTTATTGTTTTATATATATATATATATATAATTTATTTTGGGTTCTTTTCCTTTGATTTTTTTTATTAGTTTTAATAATTTTTTTGTTTTTATTTTCTTTTACTTTTATTAATCTGATTTTTATATCATTTTGAAATATATCCAGATAAAATACGGTGTTCATAGATACCATAAAAGGATCAAAAACAGAGACTGAGATAGAATAAGAGAAAGAAAGAGAGAGAGAGAAAGAATTGAAAGCAATTTGTTGAAAATGCAATATTGTATATTTCATGATCTCAAGTCTATTTTATACTATACATGATACATATCTTGTTATAACTAACTCTATCTTATTGCATCTAATTATAACTCATCACAACAACATAACTGATTGTAATAAGCAGTAAAACCAACAACAAGAAACATATCTCTATTCCTCATGTGTTAGGAGGTGAGTTGTAAAGAGAAATCCCAAATAGTTCAAAGTCAGAATGACTATGGGGATGAGCTCTCTCATAATCAGAATTGGAGAAATAAAGAAGTATTAGTACAGTTCCTTGTTTCAGCTGTAGATATATCAACACCACTGGCCAACACATCAACCTAACAGCATTGTCTTCACGAAATGCCGCAAACTATGAAGCACGAAGCATAATGTTGTGGAATATTTCTATTCTATCAACTTGTACAAATATCAGTGTACTATAGGCCGAAATATAGACTCATAATTATCTTTCAAAAAATGGTTTTTTCATTACTAATAAAATGGCAACAATATCAATTTCCTTTACCAACAGGGAGAAGAATCCATCTTTCAAGAAAGAAATTACTCTACATTGGCATATTAATTGAGAACCCAAAGTTCATCCTGAACTCCAAACGAGGGAGAAAAGATTTTGCTTTTAAAAGAAATAACATATGTTGCATTGTACCAATGGGATCCATCATTTTCTAAGCTTCTGTTAAATTTTTTAGCGAATTAAGGATGACATGGGAAAGACGCAAGAAATAGAGAAGAGGACAGAGTTATTTTTTAAATTAAAAAAGCACCGAACGATAATTCCTTAAATCTTGGGAAAAGTAATGGTAATTTACCCAATAAAATATACAGGGAACAAAAATTTCAGACTTCAATGAACAGTCACAATCTGCATAGGTACACATCATTCATGAAAATGACACGTAATTCAAACTTCAAAAGAGTTTTATTAAAACTTTAATTATTTTCTAGAGAAAACTCTATTTTAATCCCCAAAGATAGATTTTTAATTTAATCATGTCTAAATTATATTAATCTCTCAATCATTAAGATATTTGTGATATTATTCTTCTATCCAATTTTCTTCAAAATTTAACATTAAACCTTATAATTTGCTGACTTTATTATCATATGTGATTCATTACTTAAGTTAAATTTGTCACCCATTGACATCTATGTGATTAAATTGCTAAGTTTGGTGATAAATTTTAATTAAAAATGATTTGGAAAAACATTATAAATATTTTTATAATAATTGAAAAAGTAAATTAAAAACTCACCTATCTCACAGAAATTAAAGATTTCCTCTTTTTCTTTCTCATGCATCGTTATCTATTGGTGTAAAAGGAATAAAATGTTGTTAAATTTGGGAGATACGTAAAATATATAAATATTCAATTATAAGCCATCAAAATCATGTATCATAAACATTCAATTATAAGCCATCAAAATCATGTATCATAAACATTCAATCATAAGCCATCAAAATCATGCATCATATAAAATTTCTGAAATTATTACAACCAACGAGCACGCGACATACAAGCAAAACAAAAATAAGAAAAATTAAGGGAAACACCATCACTACAATAACACACAAAAATCAAAATTCCAGAAGTAAAGAGCTTTTACATAAGGATTATTTTTTAATTATTTGGTTTAATTGTAGGCTTGAGGATTGGCCGAAAGGTAAGCTTCAACGGCCTTGAGAAGGCCCGAAGCCTTGTCTTTGGTGAACTTGACATCTTCTTCGTTGATCTCAAAGTCAGCTTTGGTGAAGTACTTGCTAGCACTCTTAATCACAGTTCCTCCGTCTGCAGATGCCACTAACTGAGTCTCGTGTGTGATTTTCTCAAGCTTCTCCGATAATGCATCGCCCTCTATCACGCTGTAGCTGTATGTCAAGTTTTGCTCGTCCAGTACCTCAACCCTGTGCGTCACGTTCTTGTATGGGCTCCCTGCAATTTTACAAACATATCAGACTTTTAAGCCACTTAATATGATATATAGAAGAGGGGTCTAAAGAGTTTATCGAAAGAATTAGGTTTCATTAAACTTGCGTGCTATCATTCATAGCAAGAAAAACAAAGGGATATTATCTTGAGAGACGTTTGATATATTGATATTAGTAAATAACTAAAATGTTTGTATTTGGTCAATTGGTATATATCCATGATATCTAGTGTCATTTAAAATATCAAAATTTACGCTGTCAAAATAGGTTTGGACATACGGATCAACCTGTTTAATCTGTCCATTAAATGACTTTAGGTATTCAAATTTCGGCTCGTTGAAATGCACGTTCAAAGGAATCAATGTGAACAAACACAGGCCAGCCCATGAAACAGAAATTTCGAAAATGGAGAAAAAAAAGGTCCACTAAATTGGCCCCGTTTATCAAAAGCTTGTAGGTGTGGGCTGTTTAGTTGTCCATCAATAACAGGCTGGGTTTTTTTTTTTGGTCCATTACTTCAGGCAAGGCTGAGATAATGGTTCTGAACCGGTTCAATAAATGATTGTATCGTTCAAGCGATAGCTTGTTGCGAATCAGTTCGTTGGATAGGAGTAATTCCTACGTATATTTGATGTGTCACGTTATTTATATATTTAACGGTTAAGATTTAATTTATACATAAACTTTACCTGTATTGTATATGAATTTTATTTATACAAATTCAATCCTATCTATTAATTTTTTTAGGTGCACCATACTTCAATTGCACTTACGAAAATTTCGTTAGATAGTATTAATCAAAAGATATCAAATGATACTATTTTATGCTATATTCCAAACTATCTTAAGAAAACTACTACAAAGTTTTAACCTTTTTAAATTTTATAAAGTACTCGATTGTATTATTTCTTTTACAACTTTCAATTCTCGTTCCAAAATATAATAATTTTAAGTACCATATTATCATATATTTTAACATCCTTTATCATGATGTAAAGTACCAAATATATATATATATATATATATATAAAATAATATACCATAAATTTGGAAGCGGAAGATATTAAACATTAATGCTTTTAAATCCTAGAAAGCAAAGAATATTTATATATATTCGATTCAAAAACTGACCTTGGCCAAAGGTGATCTTTTTGATGGTTCCAACGCCACCATCTCCTTCAACAATTTGGGAACTCTGAATGGCCTGAGGAGCAACCTTGGGGATAAGATTATCAGCATCAACCACAAGGGCTTTGAACAGCTTAGCTGGTGGAATTGCAGAGGTGGTCTCGTTGTTAAAAGTGAAAACACCCATAATTATTAATTAATCGACACAAGAGATTTGAGGAAGAAGAAGAATGTGAATTACGAAAAGATAATGAAGCTTTGAGTTGTGTACATTGCAAATGTTGCATGTTAGTGATATTTATAGTGCTGGGTTATATAAATTACGAAGATCCATTAATCATAATATGCACAGTTCTCATTTATTTAAGAGACCGCATTTCTCACACCTTTTATATTTAATTTAGTTTGTTGTGTGTATGTGGAAGTATTATAATATAATACGACAAAATCATTAAGTCAAGTGAGTTCCCAAGTCTTTTGGGTGCTCGTATAAAAAATAAGAAATCTAAATTATCGGCAATTATATCGTTATACTATCAGGTGGATTATTCTAATTTTTCTCGTCCTTAGTCTACATCAAGATTCCAGGCTGGCCAATATAACAATGCTGTTTTTTTATTATCATAAATTGTGAATGCTGGGATTTATTCCTTTTTTTTTTTCCTTCAACATGGTGGGACAATAAGAATATATTCCATATAATCATCTTATTTAACTTTATTTGTCAAACAACGTATTTATTATTGATACTAATGTAAATATGTAGTATATATTAATCTAGTGAGAAAAAAAAAAACTCTGGTTCGATATATTAA
Source organism: Erythrophleum fordii (assembly GCA_032878935.1). Lineage (NCBI taxonomy): Eukaryota > Viridiplantae > Streptophyta > Magnoliopsida > Fabales > Fabaceae > Erythrophleum > Erythrophleum fordii. Next base: position 4,839,962 of record JAVQMF010000027.1, read on the forward strand.
TCATAAGTTTCTCTAACTCAATTTGGTTTCCAAAATTTGTTAACATGGTTTGAGGTTAATTTTCATGTTAATAATATAGATAAGAATTGTTTCTAATTGTGGAGATTAAACGAAGACAAACCAGAAAACTCAATTAGTAAATTCAAAATTTGAAGCATTGATTAAATTTAAATTGATCAATACAAGTATTTTGAAATTAGAATCGTGATTTTCATTATTTTTCTTTCTCATGCACAAAACGTGCAAGCACTACTTGCAGGCTTCACTTTATTTTTGAAATATAATTCCCCTACAGGTTGACAATTTCCATGAATGCATCCGAATACGTGACCATTATTCATTAGCTTTCTTCTACCTTATACGCTACACTTTTTTAATTTCTTCTGTTTGGTATATCTTCCTCCAAGATTTGTTGTCTCAACATTTATACAATAAATTATTTAATCTTGTTCTCATATTTATTCTGCTACATATTCAATTAATAACTGTTATAAATAATAATATTTTTAAAATTAAATTAATTATTAAATCGAATGAGATGACTAATTTATAATTTATTAATTTGATTGTGACCAAATTATTAGTAATTAAATATATATTTTATTATTTTTATGTATTAACAGTTTTATACAATAAATAATATCAATTAATTTTTATTTTTAAATAATTTTCCTCTTCAATTTGCAACCTTCTTTTAATGGGTTGCAAAGATAATGGGCCACCAAAGTTTCTTGGCTAGATAATTTTTCTTATTCAATTGAAAATGGGTCCCAATGACAAAAGCAATAGCCTCACGCCTCCACACTCTTCATCTTCCCCGCATCAGCCTTCAACCCACTGGACGCGCAAGGGATGAAGGGAAGTGGCAAATTGAATCATATCCAAATCCAGGCCTCCATTAGCGTTGCCCCTTCTGTTAGTGTCCTGCCTTCGAAAATCGAAGTTTAATCCTATGAATCTTCTTATGAATGTCGATTTTTGTGCACATAATAAATTTTGTCTGTCTGATTATATGGGTCAAGATAATACAAGATCCTTCTCTTTTGTTATTCACCAGCATTTTCTCTCCCTACATTATCTGCGTGGTTCATTGATTCCTGCATTTGATTTGCATTCTCATTTCAGGTGTATTCAGATAGAGTGAATGAATTAAAGTGCTTACCTGTTGGCTATTCCCTTCACAAGAGCATCTATTATCTATATATATATATATATATATACACACACACACAGAGACAGAGAGAGAGAGAGAGAGAGTTGATTGAGAACCATTTGAGTTTTACTGTACACTTCTATTTAATATCTTTTTTTTTTCTTTTTTTTCTCCTTCTTTCCTTTTTTTTTTACCACAATTATTCATTTCAAACTTTTTAACCTAATTTATCTATTACTTATTTGTTAGCCACGCCTTTATTTCCCTTCTAATTTGTTTGAGGCCATTATTGTATTCACTACAAGTTATTTGTGGACTCTACTTTATTTTTTTTTCTTTTAATTTGTTTTCTTTTATTTAAAAATTAATATTTTAGAGCGATTAGTCTCTCGTCTTTATTTTTCTTCTCTTTCACTTTTTTTTTTTAGTTTCTCTACTCTCTTCAAGTTGCTATTTTCGGCCAAACTCAACTTCTTCGATCTAGCCATCTATTCTTCCGTGAGATTTTGGGGTTTGGAGTTGCAATTTCCATGAAATCATAAGAGGCGATACTATGGTTGTTTGGTGTTAAGTTAAATGCACTTCTATTAAGTTAAATGTACCTCTTTTGCTAAGTTGAATGCACCTTTTTTAAGTTGAGTACATCTCCATTGAATTAAGTATATATCCTTTTGTGAAATTGAGGGTACTTTTGTTAAGTTAAATGCACCTCCTGTACTAGGTTGAGAATATCTCTGTTAAGTTGAATGCACACTTGTTAAGTGTACCTCTTTTGTTAATTTAAGTATATTTTTGTTAAGATAAATGCATCTCCTCTGCTAAGTTGAATGTATCTTTATTAAGTTATGTGTACCTTTATTAAGTTAAGTGTATTTCTTTCTATTAAGTTAAGGGTACCTCTATTAAGTTGAGTGCACCTCTTTTGCTGTTGAAAGCATCTTGGTTAAATGCACCTCATCTACTAATTGATTGGCCATTCTGATTGATTAGTTATTCTTGTTGTAAAGTTGAATTGATTGGTTATTATGATTATGCTTATTATTATCAAGTCATGGCTTTAAGCAAGTTTGACTTAATCAAAGACATCATGCCAAACAGAGAAACTTATGGAGTCTGCATACAAATTATTAGACTTTGGACTACAAGAGAAACCTCTCTGGCAAATGACATTAGTAGTGTTAATTGTTTACTCGTTGACCAAAAGGTTTGCCTATATCAGTTTAAATTACTATTCTTATTATAACAAATACACATAAATATCTTATATATGTTTTTTTTTTCCTTTCTTATTTTTGCTACTTGCACACAAAATTTAAAGATTCATGCATTTGATCCACATCGTCATCTTATAGCTAGTGGAAGGAAGGTGTTACATCATTGAGAATTTCTTTGTTATTCAAACTAACAAGTCATACTTTTTGCACTTCCTTTAACAATGGAACTTATGTAAAATCATGTGATGCTATAATAGCTCAAAACTATTTTAATTTTGTCTTTATTATGGATGTATTACAAGAGAAACCCTAGACAAGCTACCTTATAAGTTTATATGTATCATTTTTCCTTTTATATAACATGAATTTGTATTCATATCAAAATAGATATGTTTAAATCTATTCACTTTTTTCTATTAAATATCATTGGACATCTTAAAAACTACGGATCCCTTAATGATTTTCAACAAAATGGGCAAACATACAAGAAGATTCTACTTACCATTGTGGATAATAGGTTGTTTTTTATGATACTTTTTTAGAATTATCTTTTTTCTTTTTCACAATCAATCTTTTTTTTTTTAATTACTTTCGCCGGTATACTAAACCTATAGTAATAACTTCATTGGTTGTATATTCTGTAGATAATGTGTGTCAATTACTGCACATTACATTGAGAACTCTATGGACACAAGCATTATCATTGTTCTTCAACTTGTCAGAATAAAATCAAGTAATAGTATTATTGAATTTCTTCGTTCTCATACTTGCTTTATGTGTCGCTTTATGTGTCTCTTTTCTTTCTTTCAACTAACATATTTTCCATTGATAACACAAGTGGGATATAGTTGTCTAACTCATGGGACACCATAAAATATAATTTTCAATCCATGCATTTCAGAAGTTCTTAAGCTATAGAAAGGGTTACCTTTTATCTAAATACTTTAATGCTTAGTAGACCAATGTGTTTCAATTTTTATTTTCATAGTTTAACATATTACAAGTCAATCTTCACTTTTTCTCTGCAAGTGATTTTTTTTATTGCTATATTATAATGCCCCTGTCTCACCACCATCTTTGTCTCAACAACTTAGTCAATATTCATCATAGTTAACCTACTCATCATGTCTGACCATCTCTGAGCTACTCTCTTTACAACAAGTTTAGATTATGTTTATTCAAACTTTTATTTCTTCTTCTAATTCAATTCATCAACATATTATGAATTTTCCTAATATTACTTTACAACTTGTCTTTTGTACTATTTTAGTCACCATCCATAAAAATAAAAACATATTATGGCTAGCCACATCTATCATGCAACATATGCCCAACCAAAGTGAAGGAAGAAAATGGCATTATTATTTATCCAAAATGTCATAATACACCATAAAACATTATACCAAAGTAACTCTTAGTTACCCTATTACAAACCATTCTTTGAACTATTTTTTTTTATTCTATTTTTCTATTCTTGCTATTATGTAAATAACTTTTTTGCTGACTACAATTATACCTAATTTCTAGGTATAAATTACATGCTTTTGCTTCTAATGGACATGAATTCACGTCTGTAGTACTATTTAACGATATTACAATAAACTTACTAGATCACACTAAGGGTGAGCTTCAAGCAAAATTGAAACAAGTTTGTTTTAAGTCAAACTTACTAACTCTAACAAAGATGACAAATGAAAAGTCATGAATAAAAAATCTTTCTGATTGCTAACGCCATTGGAGATTAAAGATGAAAGTATTATTTTTAAGGTCTAATATTTTTTTTTACATTTAAAATATGATTATTGTATGTTCTTAATTGCTCTAATTTCAATGTCAAATAGGAAGGAAGCCAACACTCATTTCCTCAGAACTTGATCTATCAATTATACATTGGTTCATCTTTAAACTGAAAACCACTTGGTTTAATTTTTCATAACAATAGATCTAGTTACACTGTCATTAGACTAACAAATTATCAACCAATACCTTTTACAAGAACAACAAATTATCTTTGTCTTACAATTAAATTTTTTTCCTTTTTTCCTCCAACCTTTCTTATGTTGCTCAATATACTCAAATTCTAGGAGATCGTGTTCTAACACTCATCCATAAATTGCCATTGTCCAATTGCAAGTAGTTTTAGTCCTAGACATTATTTAATATACAACTTCTTCTATTATTTCCATCTTTTTCTCTTACACACTTGCTTTCTTCATTATCATGTATCATATACACATTTTTTTAATTATTTGTTAATAGGAAATATATTCAACTGTAAGTCAAAATGAGACAAAAATTGGTTCTATTAATACAACTACACTCTCAAAAGATTTATCTGTTAATACATGCAAGATATTTAGATACCAACTCTGTCTTCCTTGCAACCACTTTCACAATCAAGAAAACTAAGATCTAAAAAATTTGTCAATATATTAGATAAAATGCATACATGTGTGACTGCCAAAATTGTAACTTTTAAGATTTCAACGCGTCATCTTATTACTCTATTGGAATTCTACACTCTTGCATCTTAAGAAATTTTGTGAATTTATTTTAAGGAATTAGTTCACAGATAATATGCATACACATGACCACACATGTGACTTCAAGTTAAGCGAACAAAAAGTTGAGTGAACATAAATAACATACAAAGTTAAACAAATACAAATAATAGTCAATTAAGTAAACACAAGCAAGTTAAGCATAGAAGGAAATTCAGTTGAAACTAGCAATTTTAAGTGTAAAAGAATAGAGAAATCATCAAATATAATCAATAATTCCTAGTTCTTTCCTAAAGGAAGCAAAACAATTTTATTAGTAAGGTGATGCTCAATTTAGACATATAATACTTCTGCGCCATCTCTTTGAATGTGATTCCTTATGAAGTAACACTTAAGTTAAGGACACTTTTGTTAAGTTAAGTATATTTTTATTAAGTTAAGGACACCTTCGTTAAGTTAGTTACATATCATTTACTAAATTAAGAGCACCTCTGTTAAGTTAAGGGCACTTGTATCAAATTAATGCATATTTATTAAGTTGATGACAATTCTTTTAAGTTAAGGATCCCTCCTCTACTAGATTGATAGCACCTTTACTAAGCTAAGCATGAATAGGTGTACAGTGCAAAAAGTGAAAAATAATTGAGAAACAATTGTAAACTTAAAGTAAAGTTGAAAAGACAACAAACTGAGTTTGAGCGAAGCTTTAATAAATTATTCCTTGTTAGTGATAAAGTTATGAAAAGACTAGCATAGGAATACAAGTTAAGTGTACATTACAAGTTAAGTTAGCTTGAGAAAAAAAAAACAATTAAAGAGTTAAAAAAAGAGAGATAACAAATGATAATTTATCCTAATTTAGCTCTTCATAAATATTAAGGGATTTCCTTCACTCAAAAGTAATAAATTACAGTGTAGTCTGATCTTGACTCAATTTTTCTAAAAGTTTTCACAAATTCGCTTTCAAATTACTTACATAAGGTTTTGTTTAAACTCACCTTTAACTTGCTTTCACACCAAAAAGTTATAACAAAGGTTAAAGAAAGTGCATCACCTCTATTAAGTTGAATGCACCTCATTCGCTAAGTTGGGTGTATCTCCTTTTATTAAGTTAAAGGCACCTCTTTTAAGTTGAATGCACCTCTTCTACTAAGTTGAAGACACCTCTATTAAGTCGAGTATATATTTAATGACACATTTGTTAAGTTAAATGTATATCAAGTCAAGGCAGTTAATTAGATCAGTTAACTAGTCACCAAATCAAATTGGTTATTAACTGATTTCTTACATTTCATGACAATGACATCATCAATCAATACCATCCTTAGCCATCTCTTATAATCAATACTTTGCTATACAATTTACATTATAAACTAAAATAGATTTTGTAATGTTATATATAATATTATATTATAAACAATCCTTCAAACAAAAACAACGATCATCAAAGTAATCTAAAACTTTTTTCTAAACATATGCACTAATATTCTTTTAAACTATAAATATTTATAAATATTTAAACTATATATATATATCTTCTTTTTTCCATACACCTTAAAAAAATTTTAGATGCATAAAGACCATTACTAATTCTTATTAATATTTCAAAAAATTGAGGAAGCTTTATGAAAATGGAAGAACTTTTGTAAGAGCATTCTTATTGATTTTCTACTTCATAATTTAAGCTTATGAATAAAAGATCAATTTGCGTGGTCCAAGAGCATTGCACTATTCACCTACACGCTAAGCATAGATTTAAGGGTCACAGAGCCATGTTTTCCAAGTGTACAAGCACAACAACCCTAGTACATTATAAGATATCCCCTATTGATAAAGTTTAACACTTTGATTAAGCAAAAATTTTATAAATAGCAAGTCAAACTTCTAATATATCATACTTGCATTAGATTAAGAAAACCCACAATTTGAAGTTTTTTTTTTGGGGTCAAAATCAAGTGTTGTATTAATCTAGTAAGTTTTATCGTTTTAGTTGATTTTTGATCAAATTTTTGAAATGTTGTTTTGAAAGTCAATTAGATTAAATTTATAGTCAATCATTGGTTTTTTTTGACTTAACCAACTACTTTGGTCTAATTTTTATAACCATGATAAATAGTTCTAATTTTTTATAACAATGATAAATAATTTTGTTTTTATAAGTGCTTAGTGTGAAACATCATTGGCTTTAACTTGAGGCAAATGCCCAAAAAAAAAAATTAAGGATGTCGACACTATAGAATGTAATAAAAGAAAAATATATCTTAATCAAAAGAAAGAGTGAATATTATATGGAGTGAAAGAGATTAGATCCTTTAAAGTTCTATTCTATAAATTTGAAAGAATAAGCAAAGAAAGAAAATAAACAAAAAAATCGAAAGGGTATATATAATTTTATAAGTAATTATATATATATATATATATATTTTTTGGTGCCATACTTAGTTTCAACAAAAAAATTTTATGCATATTACAAATTATAAAAAAAAGTCAAGAAGAAGTCAAGCATTCCAATCTTCCTAGCTCCCCATCATTGCCTGGTATAATTTTTCTAATTTTAATTTTAATTAGGATTCAAATTTAGACCCATAATAACCTTTTGAATGTTTTAATTGATTCTAATTTTGTTAAGCCAAACTTTGCTAATAAGAGTGTAACGGGGGCCTTTTTTTCCTTAATATTTTCATTCTATTACACTTTTTTAAATACCAAAACTACTTAAAACCTATTATATTATATCCTTTTTAAACTTTAAATTGATTTAAAGTGATATATATATATATATATATATATATATATATAATATCTTTTAAAAATTCATTTTTGAGCCAAGTCAAATTTAAACCTGTTTTGCAAATAAAACTTGAGCTTTAAATTTAAGACCCATATTTTATTTTTTTAAAAAATTGAGTTTCTTGACTCATAATTAAACATAATCATGACTCAAGTAAATTTACAAAGAGACAACATACCTTAAGTATAACGTGGCAAAAATATAAAGCGCAAACAAAACTCTCTACTAGTACAATATCTAAAGCAATTTAATTAAAAAAAGATTGACACGTATACCCCGGAATAAGTTAAAGCCATAAGGATAGTGGGCTTGACCATTAAGGATCTTGGCCCAAAAGTCTATGAGTTCTCATTAACGTCTTGTATATCAAATTTTGATCTCAAGAAAGAAAAACAATTAAATCAGACTGAGCAAAAGATCAGATAATTTATACAGCTAGGGACAGGTTAAAAATTCAATATTAAGTCATGCAATCCTGCATTATCTTTGATCAAACAAGTTAATACTTCATACCAAATTAACCCCCAAAAAAAAGTATAAAAATTGGATTTTGATCTTCTAAAATGTGATCTGTATTTTAGAGAATAATACAGTACCAATAATTAATAAGACAGTTAATTTTTACAAATCCATATGTAGCTATTGCAAATTTGTTCCCTTATATCAAAATTTAAACAAATTTTGATAGTAAATAAGATGAAATAGAGAAGCTAAAGAAGAGGGATGGATCATGGAATTATCTAGAGGCTGCGAGTGAAAACAGTACACAGGGACTTCTAGAGCCTTCTGGGTCCTCACTCTTTTCTTTTTTTCTACGTATACCACTCAACAAAAATAAATATCTCTCTCAATTCACATTCTCAAACTAAAATATATAAATATTTATATTAAAATAATAATCCCCTCACACGCTTTTGTCGCTGTCTTTGTAACCTCTAGCGTAACTTAACGTCGTTATCGTCCTCGCAACTTCACTGCCAATGTCATCCGGGTCCGGCGGAGTTTCCGTTGCCGACAACCGCAGCTGGAATCGGCTTTTCGCTGAGGATCGATTCTACAACCCACCACCGGTGCGGAAACAGAGACAAAAGCAGGAGCAGGAGCAGTACCATAAGAATAGCTTTTCCCAGACTCGTTCGTCAATTGCATCGGAGAACAAGCCGTCGCCTTTGGATGGTTCGATTTCTTCTCATAATTCAAGTAACATCTCTAATTTGGATAGATTCTTGCAGTATATTACGCCTGTTGTTTCAGCCCAGTATTTTCCCAAGGTATTCTATTCCTGATAGATGTTTTTTCCTCCCATATTCTTTCTTTTAATTTGATATCTACTGTTACAGGATTGGGGAGGTTATTCTTAACTAACTAATTACTGATAAATTAGCTTTTGTAATGGATGCAAAATTCAATGCAATGAACCACCTGTAATAGTGTCTATTGAGCTAATGCAAACGAAAGTAGCAATGTAGCATAATGAGCATACTTTTTAAAATGGCATCTTTCAAAAAACATTAAAATAGACTTACTGGTTGGAAAATGTTGTGTGGAATTAACAGACAAGCATGAGGAGATGGAAAACAAGGAAGGCAGAATTACATCCATACTTTGTGCTTGGGGACTTGTGGGCATCTTTTAAAGAATGGAGTGCGTACGGTGCAGGTGTTCCTTTGGTATTGAATGGGAGTGACTCCGTCACACAGTATTACAATGTCTCCTTGTCTGCCATTCAGCTATATATTGACCCATCAAGATCTTCCCCAACATTAAGGTGACTAAAGCTACTATGAACATTTCATCCAGCATTTGATTGTGTTTTCTCTTCTTTCTGGTTCCTACAAAGTTATTGCACTCTTCATACCATAACATGACTATAAATTTCACGGTTTTTTTACAATAAAATTTGATGTAGTATTTTTTTTTCTTTTTTCTTTTTGTGGAGTGAGACTTGTACTTGTGCAGTGTTCTGTGCATATTCATGTGATTTACGTTAAACAGATGAGAACTGGAGGTTTGTGATCCTTTGACACCAGAGCAGACTTATTAAAAAAGAATAAGTTTAACTTGAAAATTTTATAATATCTAGCCAATGTTTATAATAGCTTGAAACAGAGCCTCCTCTGGTTTGAACTTGATACACTTGAATATGATAGATTAAATCACTGTCAAGATATCTTAAATGGAAAGTGACAATTGCTTCTGATGCTGTCAATTATCAAGCCTACAAGATTGTCTTCACTTTTAAATGAGCTGTTGTTACTTAATATTGTCACTTGGTGTCTGTTTGAAACTGTTTTGTCCTATTGTATATAGCCTTGTTTTGGTCTACAAATAGTTAGAGTACTTCAATGAATCAAGTGTGAGAATGTGAAATTTTTCACCTGTAAGTTCAAATGATGTTTCTTTATAATTTTATGATAACAATCACATGACCATTTCAGATGTTAGAATTCAGATAGAGGATACTACCTTATCCATTTCCTTTTTCTTTTTTTTTTTATTATCTTATTTTCACAATGAAGACACTCATGGTCTACCCCTTTCCTTGCACCAATTTGCCACTTCAGCTGAGTCACAAAACTTATCAGACCACTTAACACTGTGCATCGCTTAAATTTGGCATCTTTCTCATTTTCATCATATTTTCAGGAGACAAAGTGAGGAAAGTGACTCTGAATCAGCTAGAGAGACAAGCAGTGACAGCAGCAGTGGCTATGGTCATGAAAGAGGAGTAAACAGTATTGTTCACGGAAGTTGGAACCAACCTAACATTACAAATGCAGGCAATCATGTTCTAGAAGGAGTCTCGCGAAGAAGTAAATTCCTCATGGGTTCATCGAAATCAAGTGATGAGGATGAGAGCTGCCATCCACCTGGTCATCTTATATTTGAATACTTTGAGCGTGAGACACCTTATAATCGTGAGCCATTAGCAGATAAGGCAAGTCCGTCATCTTTTGATTAACCACCTTTCCAAAGTTACATTGCTTTTTAATCTTAACAAATGCCTGTATTTTTTGCCCCAGATTTCTGAGCTTGCACGTCAATTTCCAGAGCTGAAGACATACAGGAGCTGTGATCTTTCACCTTCAAGTTGGGTTTCATTGGCGTGGTATGTTTTGTTCATTTAGGTTAATAGTTTCTTAGGATTGGATAATGCAAATGATTGTTGCTATTGTGAAATTGCTTACCTCTGCATTTATTCTGAAGGTATCCAATATATAGAATACCTACTGGACCAACACTACAGAGCTTGAGTTCCTGCTTCCTGACCTTCCATTCTCTATCAACATCTTTTCAAAGTATGTCTATCTGTCTCTGTTTAGTTTCTATATGAGCAATTGAAACGGGCATCAGTTATAACACTGTTGTTTATATCAGGTCCAAATATTGATGGGCTTCATTTTAATCATTCAAGAGGTTGGAACATGTCATCCAAGATATCATTACCAACCTTCGGGCTTGCCTTTCACAAGTTCAAAGTTTCTTTCTGGGATGGTGATAGTGTTTCTGAATGCCAGAAAGCCAATTCTCTGTTGCGAGCTGCTGACAACTGGCTGAGGTCATTGCAAGTTTACCACCCTGACTACAATTACTTCATGTCCCATTGTTCATGTTGGAGATGATAATGTAGTCCCATCTGGTAAATATATGTCGTCTGCTAATGAACAGATGCTTCTAAGTCAGAATCACTTGTTTTCTCAGAAAGAATAGCAGTTTTGCTGCTTGAGGACTTCAGAGTTGCGACTTCGATGGGGGGTCTACTGTTTTCACGGGGTGCAAACTGCAAAGGCCTCTTGTTAAACAAGTTCTGGATTTTTTTAGTCCACCCTGTTTTCACAGGGTGCCACTTCGATGTAAATGCGTTTTTTGTTTGGTATGGACGATCGCTTACATCTGGATCTTGATACTCAATATGGGCATCCTTGTAGAGAGATGTGTTTATCTAATTGATTCTTATCTCTTACTAGTTTATTGCTCCAGACCGTCCTATTGACATTCCTTTTCATCCCGAAATGATCAGAAGAGGTGAGAGAGAGAGAGAGGGGAGGGAGGGGGGGAGGAGTTCAACAAATTAACTGTATATGGATGAAACGGGAAGATGATGGGTGGAATATTTGAAATGGTTTCCATTTAGACATTTCAATATTTTAACAGAAATATTATTAAGCTGTGTAACAAACCAAAATTTGTTCTGCATATCAATCAAATTCAAAATGCATATCATATAACCCTCCGTGTTTCTTGAAAAATACAGGGAATGGTGAGAACTTAAAGGTTTTCGTATTGACCAAATGTTGAAAACTAACGTTTTGTAGCGAAATTGAAAATAATCTGTGTGCAGTACTCAACGCTGGGGGGTATGTTAGAATTTCATATACGGGAAATAACGAGATACTTAGATTTGATCGTTCAGAATCCAGAGAAAGTATATGAAAAAGAGGAGGAAGAAGATATAACACTTACAATGTTACGCGTTATGAATTGACGTGTTATATATATATATATATATATATATACACACATATATATATATATATACACACATATATATATATATATATATGTATATGTATATATATTAATAATAAATTTGAGTTAGTATAAATAAGATAATTAATTTAAAATATCAGCTGTGCGTTGAGATTTGTTCATTAATAAGTTTATGAACAGTTTAATGTACTACAGATTATTTATATGCCATAACTCATTTCATATAATCAATACTAAATATAAAATTAATTATTTGATAAAAGGAGTAAAACCAAATGGGATAGATGAAGAGTAACACGCGCGCTATTACAGTTAGGTAAATTATAGCAAACCAAAGAAGAAAATGATAGGTTCCATATTTGGGAAAAGGTAGAGCAATACTACCTTGTACAACTTTTTTTTCCACACAATTTTCATATTTAACATGAGTTCATTCAAAACTAAAATTTCATCAAAGACAAAAGTTGCACAACTTCTATTTTTTGTTTAAATAAAAAACTTAAGCAGCCCCAATGCTTTGCCAGAAAAAACAAAATGAGGTGGCGTAAATTATAAGAAATATGAAACAAAAATTACACTAACTTTTCCAAAAATTTAGTTAAATTACATCTCATATTTTTTCTATTAAAAAAATTATATTATTTTAACATTTTGTTATATATTATAAAAAAAATTTCTCTTACTTCATTTTCCATGAAAAATGTCAACTTTTTACACAATATAAAATTATAATTTTATTCTTAATATAAATGTTAAATTTCAACAAAAAAAATTATAGTTTTATTTGTAATATAACAATATTAATTAACTAATTTCATCTTTTAAAAAAATGCATATTCTTTATAAAGTCAACTTCATTACAAAAAATAAATTTTTAAAAAAAGTTGAATATAATTTTAGGGTTAAAAAAGAATATCAAATATAATTTAATTAAATTTTAATATATATTATATATATTAATTAATTAGTTTTAAAAAATGTGTATATATATATATATTACTAAGAAAAAACCACAAAGGATCTGGATTCCCTTCACCCGTGGTCGCATGCTCGTCCCGAAGAAATTTTATTCCAATTCGCCAAGAGGAGCTAACACAAAACACAAGCAGAAAAATAAAACAGTTCTTCCACATCTGCATTATTATGATCATAGTTACAGATACACTAACCGATACATATATATATATATATATATATATCCCTTCTAAGAACTACTACTTATAACAATCTCAATAAACTTCTCCCTCATGCTTATGGTTCCTGCTCCTAGTAGCATACTAGCTACAATTTCTGTCATAACGTTAATCATCAAGAATAATGGAAGTCAACAACCCTTGGACGAACTCAAACCTCCGAGCCTTCTCAATTTTATCCTCGTCCGACAGCTGCAACTGCTGGGATTTTCTGTAGCCATACACTTTTGTGTTAGAAAATAAGTTATAGACGAGTTCTGAAAGACAGACAGAAAGAAACAGCTGTGTGTAGAAGCGTCATAAGAAACTGAAATGATTAATATTACAATACAAAGTCTTTAAACATGAAACCAAGGCTAATGCTAATAAGCTTCATTACTGAAGACACTGATTAGACCACATCATTAATTTCAGCAAAACAAAATTGCCATGAATTTTGCCACAGGCAGAATCTAACACCTAAAGTATATGCACATCCATCCAATTCTAAGACTTCTATATCAAATACTTCTGCAAATAAAAGTTTCCATTCATTTTTAAAACCAAGCAAAGCTTAATCAAAACAATAATATATCATCGTTCCTACCTTTCCAAGAAATCATCTTTTGAGCTTTTCTTTACTAGGGCAGCTTCAACTGAAGGACACGGCTGCAAACTCAGCGATTCATCAGCAACAACTGGGTTATGAATAAACGGTGACAGCAGAGGATCAGGCAAAGAATTGGAGGGGGCTACATATGAAGAACCTCCAAAAAGAGACTGCAGAGCTCCTTTTCTCAGTAACGAAAATGCTGAACTAGAGCCTCCTCTCCTAAACCTCCTCTTGTTATGCACGTGATTTCTGGTTAAGGAACAAATGTGAAGTCCCCAATCCAGCATAGCTATAAAAACTGAACTAAGCAATCCAAAACATTTGACCATAATAGAGAATGCAATGGATAATTTCTATGTAGGCAGATATAAAACTGGTTCACCTAAGATGGAGAGGTCTTTCCTACATGATTTTAAAGTGAAGGAAGATAAACATATATTAAATCATATAGCATGAAATACAGGGTAAGGGAGCTACTGCAAGATAGTCAAAATGTTAAAATCACCAGGATAACCGGCTACAGATTATGATCAAACACATTAGACTAATTCATAATTCTCAATTAACAGCCAACCAAGTGCTTTGTTTATTTTTCTGCAAAATCAACTGGAGTTTCATAGTGTTTACCACTATATATGCATATGATTCTTAAAATCCATGCATCTTAAACAATTATAATGCCTATTTAAAATTATCCAACTACTGATGTAGCATGACACCTTTATCCACAATCAAACATATTTTTTTCAAACAGAGCTATACGAATGTAGATCAAAACTAAACTAGCAACTGCATGCATAACAAGCATGGATCTAATATAGACCACAATGGAAACAGCTAAGGCAAACATTATATAAAGCCAACTTGCTATAATGAAAGGATATCTTCAAAAAATTCCTGTGTTGCATGGTAATATGGCCAACAAGATCCATTCCCACCTTTTTACCACAAACTGTACAGACCTGAAAATACAAAAAATTCAAACAATAATTATTTTTAGCAGACAGACTACAAAATCAAAGGCAACAAGGATCAAAATAAGTTATATATACTCCCTATAATACAAAAATTAGATAATGATAAAATCTTCATCCTAGGCTTGTGCATCATATGATCCAACTGCATTGATTAAAAAATAATAATAATAATGTATTTTTACAGCAACAAAAACAAGTTTCCACATTCTCTTGTTTGAAAAAGTATACCAGCTCTCTCCTCTGGCTTTACCGGTCATCCTTATGAATTCAACATGGAGCACTTCTAAAAACCCATATTCATTCAAAAGACAGTCTGTCAATAGACAGTCCAAAACAAAAATCACAATTTGAATAAGATAATCAAGTGACTGTCACAGAGCATTAGCATCTCATACGTATGTTTACCGTAAAAATTTATGTTTCTTTTCCTGAGTACATTTGCATTTTTTGTTTAACACTAGAGCAACAAATTAATGTGTCTATGGTTAGGGTGGGGGTGGGGGGCGGCGACGGACAGAGACGAATAAAATTACATAAAATAAAACCACTTGTTTAACGATTGGCGCCATTCTTTTCCTACTCGTAATGGAGTAACATTTAAAATTAAAATCAAGAGGAGCATATGAAAATTTATTAAAGCATAACCAAAAGCATGAGTAATAATTAAATGGCAAAACTGGAAACTGGAAATTGGAAATGAAACAAAGTGAAACGAAATTGATACCCCGTTCCTGGCTTCCACAGGATGCTCCTCATCAATGTGACAACAAAGCCCAACGACGTCGTAATCCTCCCCACAGAAAGGACAGAGAAATTCCGCCCTGAAATCATCATCTCCATCCGTATCTTCGTGACCACCAAGGTACAGATGATCTGCATAAATACGAATTCCACTCCGATCACAATTCAGTAATGAACATAACCAAAGTCCCCATCAACTTTCCCGCAATTTCTCGGGAAACAAACAGGTGGGGGAAGGGACAAACTGGAAACTTTAAACCCGAAAAAACGAAAAAAAGTTTCTCAGGTAACACAAACCAGATCGAGATTGATAGCGGCGCGAATAACTAGAGAGACGAGCAGAAATCCAGGAATCGGAGTCCATTGGAGGGGAGAAAAGGTTGGAATGTTGGTATAGGAAGAGGAGTGTGAGCAGCTGGGGTGATTTTCAGCAGGAGCTGAAGCGTGAATCGAAAGAGCGGTTCAAATGATAGAAGTCGAAGATGGATGGAAGACGAGAGCGAGTTAAATAAAGTAGAGATGAAGAAGCGATGAAGACAACGAGAAGTTACGGACATAAGAGCTGATAGTGATACACTCTTTAGGGAGTGTTTGGTTGGGTGTTCTTGGAGGGTTGGAGGGGAGGGAGAAGGATAAAGTGTTTGGTTGTATAAAATTGGGGGGAGGGAAGAGGAGGGGAGAGAAATGAGACCAATTTTGCCTCCCTTTTAAATTGGAGGGTTTTGGAGGGGAGAGTATTTTTTAAATGTTAATTTATTTTTTTATTTTTTTATTTTTTAATATTTAATAAAAATTAAGATAAATTTTTTTATCAGAAATTAAAAATAAAAAAAATTAAAATTTATAATTTTTTTAAAAAATTATTGATATAAATAATTTTTTTATAAAAAATAAAATTAAAATAATATAAAAGATAAATTTATGCAAATATAATAACCTTCTCTCCCTTTTTCTTCCCTCCTGAACCAAACAATAATCTCTCCTTCTTTTCTCTCCCCTCCCTTCTAACCAAACATAACTCATTAAATTCCCTCTCCTCCTTTCTGTTGAACCAAACAGAACCTTTCTATCCTCCAGCTACGCGGATTGAAACCCCTTTTTGTCTCAGCTTGCGCTGTGTCTAAAATGCCCATCTCTCTGTCATCTAATTTCGGAACTGCTCTTGTTTAGTTATAGATAATAGGAAACAGGTTGCACTCAACAGCTCTCGTAGCTCAGTTGGTTAGAGCACCCGTTTAGTAAGCGGGAGGTCTTGAGTTCGACTCTCAACGAGAGCACTGCAAGTTCATCCTTTTTTTTTTATTTTGGTTTTAAGATTTAATGCCTTGATTGATACATATAATTAATAGGTCTTTTTATTTCTGTGTTTAATTAGATAAAAATAAAAAAGTTACAAAAATATAATTTTAATATTTTTTACTTAAAAATAGTGTTAGATTGAAAGTAATAATAATAAAAGTATAATAAATTTTATATAAATTAAAAATTATTATTATTATTATTATTGATTTACATACTTATAAAATAGAAGTAAATTACTTTTTTAACCTTACAAAATGTGTATTAAATAAGATTATTCAATAATTTTTTTTTTTCTGCCTTTTTCTATCAAATGATGTATAAGAATGTTTTGGACAACCTAGGAGAATGACTTCTACGGCCACTTCCTTCAGATTATGGCATTCAAGCCAAAAATGTATGATAAATTATTGATTTATGAGGAAAAATAAATATCTTCACTCATAAACACAAAATTAAACAAATAAACTAAAAATGTATACTAAATTATTGATTTATATGGATAAATAAATATCTTCACTAAAAAACACAAAACTAAAAAAATAGAAGTATCTGTCTCAACTATTTAGTTTATGAAATTTAAAAATACATAATTTAACTTATCAAAATTTTAGCTTATTACCACTTATTGGTTTCCCGTTAGTTGAACATAAGACAGATATTCATGTTTTATGAATTAACAAATAACAAGCAAAAATTTTTAAAAACATAATTGTATATTTTTAAAATTCATAAAATAATTGATATATATATATATATATATTGGAGTATGGGACATATATTTTTGAAGTACCTCATTATACGTTTTCTGAAAACACTCTCAGCACATGGTCACGCCTCATTATTATTTTTTTGTTAGGTCAAAATCAGTTGTCAGATTACAATTGCAATTAGGATTGACTATATTGTTGGGCTTTATTATAGTGTGGCCCTTTCCAATACTCACAAGATTTGCCAGATCGATCGAGTTTGTTTCTCTCTTTTTTGGGTTTTGACTATCTAATCTTTGAGTAATCACATTGCTTCTTCTTCTTTAGGACCATTTTGAATACTGAGGTGTCTGTGTTTAATGAAACTCGTCTCTTGTGTACTTTTGGCTATTCATAATTATCTTGTTTTGTTTATTCTATTTGATAGAATCCAGGAATCTTTGTTGAAGCCCCTACCTGTTTAAACTTTAATATTTTGAGTGGTAAACAATAACAGCCATGGAACATAAGAACAAGAAAAGGACTGCTCCAGATAATGTGACTGCATATGTATAATTGTCTGAAGCATCAGTCCTGTCTAGTATATAAAATGAAAATAAATAGAATTAAAAAATAAAATAAAAATTTTGAAAACAAAAAATAATCTCATATCTTTATTTAAATTATTAAAATGATTAAATAATAATTAAAATAATATAATAAATAAATAAATAACATTTTCCTTCTTACTACTAAACAGGAGGTAAGGTTATAAGCACATGAGAATTGGAGGATTATAGTTTCATATTCTAAGTTCTTCCAAGTTGGCAACTAGATGAATTGTACTCTCCTACAAGGCATGTGCCCTAAATGGTAATGCCAAATTAAGTTATACATAAGAATCAATCTTTTGAATAGGACTACTCAATGGCTCTGGGCCCAATCTAGTTTGGACCAATCAAGTCAAGTCAAGTTGATCCAAAATCTAAAGGCAGATAAAATTTAAAAAAAAAAATCAAACTAATATACCAGGTCGGGTTGCACGACAAACAAAACCTTTTAACAAGTTTTACTAGCCTAACCTGATATATTAAATTTTGTTCTAATAAGGATTTTTAATCTTAACTTTCCTAATTTATATTAGTGACACCTTCCCGTCTCATCCCTTGCTTCTGCTACCCAAACTCTCAGCCAAGCACAAACGGCCAAAGCCTAGACATGCAACACATCATGCACCAAAGCTGGTCATCAAACTCCAAAACATTGGCCTCCTCTACTTCCTGAGCCATCTTCTGTGATGTGCTTTAGTTGAATGTGATGATAACCTACAACTTCGCTGCTTCCTGAACTTGATGTTGCACTCAGTCTAACCTGACACATTTTACAAGACTATTTGATTTTTCGACTAGATATGAGTTTGTTGGGAAGGAAATAGTCAAATGTATTGGTTTGGCCAAGGATGGGATTCATGATTTCCTTGTAGTATTTTCTATTAGAACCCGCTTTTCTCGGGAAGAGGAAGATGCTCTACATGGCTTGCAGACATTGTTTGAAGGCAAAATTATTGACTACATGATCATGGTCTTCACTGGAGAGGATGAATTGGAAGAAAATGAGGAGACACTGGAAGATTATCTAGGTCGCAAATGTCCAAAGCCTTTAAAAGGTTTCTTTGAGAGTTATAATTTAAATTAACTGTTATTCTTTTTTCTCCAATTAAATCACCCCTCCTAATTTGTTAGCCTTTGTTATGAGGCTATGTTATTATGGGCCAGGTGTCACAAATTCTTGAGCATATAGTACATTTATAGGCAAACCTAGAGCAGAATTCATTAACTTGGTTCATTTGTGATTTCAACTTCATGTGAAAATTTTAAACATACAACCTTCAAATGTTGTGCTTTGAAAGCATTCACGGTTAATTCATTTAAAGCCATGATGCAAATCTATAGCAAGCCTTCTTGAGAAAGCTAGCCAGTGAGGGACATTCAGATAGCTTAAAAGCGGTAGAAGCATTCTTCTTGTGAATGCTGCATTTTTCCTATTTCATGGTCGTGATTAAGATGTGCTCTTTTATTAAAAAATAAATAAGTAGGTATAGCATATTACTGGTTTGATTCCTTCTTCATTACCCTTAGTTTATTCTAGTTTGATCTCATGATCTATTGAAATTAATGTTCTGTAAGTAAGATTATTCATGGATAATAGATCTGCTCCTTAATTTTCTTATTTCAATGTTCTGCCTTGTGCATCACATGGATAACCTAGAAGTTTTTTTTGTTTTTCCTTCCCCATTTTGATTGAACTAGTGGATTTATTTACATGGAATGCTATTATAAAGATTTGCTGATTTAATTCAGTTTTGTGAGATATTTGTCTTGGTTCATTTTTCTCGAGTCTAAAATGAAATAAATATGAGAGATGCCTTTCTTGGTTGTGCTGAGATCACTCTGTTGGCTATGATCGTGCTTTTGAGACTTTTGGTAGTATAATATTCTAACTTATTGCTTGTATATCTTAGAATTAGGCCTATCATGCCTTCTGTTTCTAAATATGAAAATTTAAAATTTTGTTTTTTTTTTATTGAGATTTAACATTGCTCTAGGAAATTATTGCTCTGCATGAAAATTGTTATGTGCTTTTTGACAACAAGAATAAGGATGAAACGAATAAGTTTAAATAAGTTCAACAAACTTCTATCTCTTATAAATATGGTCAATGGACAGGATGGTGGAAAACCTTATATTGATGAGTTATTTATTCTAAAAGTGAAGGTTTTGCTGATTTAGGCAATCTTATTTGGTAGATCTTTGAAAAATATTATATTATTGAATTCATCTTTTGACTGCAAATGGAAGCATTGAAGCTGCATAACCAACAAATAGAGGTTGATTCCTTAAAAGGATATTCTAAGAATGAGATATTGGGGTTTAAAGAGTAGATGCAGCGAACATTTAATGACTAGCAAAAAATGAATTACCAAGATGGTATTTTTTTTTGTGGTCCACATATTTTTCTCTATCAATCATTTTCACCCCACTTGATACTTTCTTGATAATTCTAGAATTATAAGTGAAGTTTCTCTTATCCGTGAAATGATCATCCTACATTCGAAAATTTAGTCCAATTTTTTATCATGCCTTTTGTTAAAGGTGATAATAGTGACACTTTCTTTGATGTTTTGGAATATTCAATTGCTACTTTATTTATATTTTTTTAGCAAATACATTTGATTTATTGGTGCTTAGTGCTTAATATGTAGATCTGGGATAATGTAAACTCAACCATCATGTATTTATACGATTTTTGTCTTTTTTCTATTCATATCTTAATATGTTAAAATTGAATTTTAATTCTTTAATGGTTAATTTTGCTACTTAGGAACGCGCACTTTGATATTAATGATAACATTGGCAAAACAATAATAGATGATTATTTTTGTTTTAGGATAAGTTATTATTTTAAGTTTTTATAACATTTGTGGTCATTTTGTTTTTTAAATTTTAGTTTAGAATTGAATGGTTAATGAGTATCTTTTTTCAACAAAAAAAAAATATTAGTCCTATGCTTAGGATTATTAACTTTTATTTTGAGTAACTTTATTATTTGTCAAATATTTTTAGATTTGTTAGGGCTAACTTTTATGTACCTTTACTTATTATAATTTAATATAAAATTAAATTTTTTTAAATTGAGTTAAGCCATAAATATAAAAATAAGTTTAATATCTTAATCAAGTTAGATTTCAAGTTCATTAAATGTCTAACCTAATCTTATCTGCTCCTAATTCTGAACACGTTTTTGAAGGTGGGGTATAGATAGGAGAATAATGTTAGCGCTCTTTTATTTTCTATCAAATGTTGGAGGTAAAACTATTAATTGATTTATTAAACGTCCGTTTTGATAGATATGATAGTTGAATTTTTAACTCATTCTCTTCTTTATTAAAATATATATAATATTATTCTTGCTATTTGATTTTTGATTAAATTTGACCAATTTTAAAATACACTGGTTTGCAAGTTCTTCCAAATCAAATAAGAGATCAGATTTTTAATTGAAGCGGTCGATTTGATCTGATTTTAAAAACAGAACTTTTCATATCGTTAAAGAAAATCAAATATAATAAATTTTTGAATTAAAGACTGTTAGGATGCCTTTTGGTAAATAAATAATATCAAATTTTTACATGACTGTTAAACCAGAAGCACTATGGCCTTTAAAAATCATTCTCAGTGGTCAGACGATAAGGGGACCCACGACTGCCCTGCTCTATCTAAACTCAGTAAAGCTGTACTGCTAACATTACATGCAACTTCATCTTCCAATTGCAATTAAACAAATAATATTCTGAAACACTAAAGTTAAACAACCTTAATTTTCCACTCCATAAAAAAACACAAAAGCCTTAATTCAATCATTTCACTAGGAGATAATAACCACAAATAAATTAAATTTATTGAAATATTCCTCAAACGTAATTTTCGGAAAAACTTACATTTGCCCATAACTAATAGGTAGTTGTATTTTGAATTTAACTTATATTTGGCACATATTCGATTTAAATCTCATAGAAAGTCTTTCGTAAAAGTCATAATCTTCATGTCTTTAAAGTTTGATCACACACTCTTAATTTCATAGATTAAGTTATCTCGTGTCTGTCACGTCGGAGTTAATTAGTGGGTTGAAAATAAGGGTCTTTTAATGCATAAAAAATTAAAAAAATATATGATTTTATAGATAAAAAATAATTATTGTATTTATATTTTTAAAAAATAATATAAATAAATAAATAGTATTGAACAATAACTCTAAAAGTATAATAAAAATTACTCAAAATTATTTTATTTTATTTATCCTTTAGTCTAAATTTTTTTTAATATTCAAAAAATACTCATAAGAGATAGAGAGAGAGATATATATAAATATAATTAATCGGAGCTAATAGAACTTATTTATACGAGCCTTGCCCTTATTATATTATGTTTTTTTCTTAATGTGGGGGATTTTTTAATATAATTTTACAATTAAAAAATAAATTTCATACTTTTATTTTAAAAAATAATAAAAATATATAAATATTATTAAATAATAATTATACGAGTATAATAAAAATTATTCATATTTCTTTATTTTAATTTATTTTTTCAATGTGATATCAAATGTATTCTTTAATTTAAATTTTTTTATATACAAAAAAATTTTATCTAAAAAGAAAGAGCAAGAGTGATATAATAGATAAAATTTAATAAATCGTTCATAAAAATTTTATATTATTATGTCACTTTTTTTAACATAAAAAAAAATTTGAATATAAGAAAATTTAAACTGATGATAAATAAAACTTCAAAAACGAAGAGAAGGAAAAAGATAAAAATGGTGAGGTTTCGAGCCAATAGGATGGCAGTTGGCGCTAGGGTAGAGAGGTTGGCGGTGGAGTGTGTGTGTGTGTGCTGTGTGTGAAGATAGTGAGAACCGTGAAGTTGTGACTGAAAGGGACGTGTATGAGAGGCGCACGTACGTTCCCAGTGGGCCTCGTTGCCTTTTTCTACATATGACACAATAGATGAGGTTCAGTGGGGCCCATCTCCCTTCCGCGTTGGCCCACGCATCAACCCGCGACTGCACCACGTGTCACATCGGATTCCTCCCTCAAGATCGTTTAACACGTCACGTACCGCTGGATTTATCTTCAATCTCCCACTATGTAACTTCCTTTTTATTTTCTTCTTTCCCATTTTAATTTTGAAATCACATCAATTTGTTCTTTTAAATATATCTACTTGATATAAGAAATTCTTTTCAAAAAATATTTAATTTTGATTGATGTGCAATCTGGGGTTATCCTATCTTTAAAGAAACAAACCATGCCTGAAGCCGAAGATAAGGTATGGTTTTGTAAAACGTAAATTAATTTATATATGTGAAAAAAATTGATATTTTGAATTAAAAATATTGATTACTTCAATCCCTATTGTTTATATTAAATCAATAGCTCATATACAAAATGCGAATATGATTAGAAATTTGAATATGCAACTATAAATTTACTTAATTATTATTATTTGAATAAAACGTGGGGTCTCGGTTCATGACTGTAAGATAGCTGGATCCTGGTGTCAAATTCTGAATACAAAATAGTAACTGGGCCACATGCGATCAGGGTCATTTAGGGTTTATATATATATATATATATATATATATAAAGAGAGAGAGAGAGAGAGAGAGAGAGAGAGAGAGAGAGAGAGAGCTTCGGTTAAAATTTAATTCAAACTTTTCTTTCCTGAAGGTTAGCCAGTTATTATAATTGAAATAAAATTGATTAGTTGCCTTTTACTATTCATTTGATTAGATAGAAAGGGAGGGAAAAAAAATGAAACTTAAGAACAAATTATACTTGATTTTTATAATTTTATTTAAGTTTTAATTTGATTTGTATAATATAAAAAATTTATAATTGAGTTTTTATAATTTACATATTTTTAAATTTAGTTATATTGTTAAAATTGTTTAAGCATTTTGTTAAATTTTATTGATACAATTAATTATATATTATCTTGTGTGTGTATATATATGTATGAGATATATGCTTAAAAAAAATTACAAGTAGACAATAAAGTAAAATTAACTCATGTATATAATAAAATATTAATAAAAAGTATAATGATAATAATAAAGATTAAATTAAATTTATTTGATTTATAAAGAGTTTAATTACAAATTTTAAAACTGTAAAAATTAAATTAAAATTGAGTAAAATTATAAGGATTAAAAATATAATTTTTCCTAAAATTATCATTAGCAACGAGCTATTAACACTTTTGACAGAAATACAAACGAATCAAAGCAACTAGTTTGTGATTTTTCAGGAATAAAATTATCATTACAATTATTAGCTTACTCAATTTGAATTAAAAGGGAAGGACATTTTTATATCCGTGATTAATTTTCGAAGAGCCTATTCTTTCTAGAACGTGTTATCTATAAAATCCATGTCTTAATTTCGAATCATTGCCAAAGCATGCTTTTTAATTATGTGATAATAATTAGTGGAAGGGGGAACATGCAATATTAATTATGGCGCATGAGATGAGGAGGCCATTGTAAATGATGCATTGTATCGTCAAATGAATCTTTGTTTGGTTCGAATGTAACTTCCCCTTCAACTTTCAAAGCATTAGGGCTCTCATGGGTTGGTTTAGTGCCCTTTAATTATTAGCCAATTCTTTCTTATTGAATGTATGACTAATAATTAATTATACGAACCAAAAATAACGAAAATTAAATTAAAAAAAAAATATGCATGACAACTTGCACATGAAAACTAAGAATTTTGTTAAACTTTTCAAAAATTTCAAATTAAATCTCATCATTAAAAGTATTATGGTTGCTGATTGGGTCCATGAAATTTTGGATAATAAATCATAATACTAATAATAAATTATGCAAATTTATTTTAATTTTGTTAAAATTACATAAAATTTTTATTCAAAAATATATATGAACTTTCATAAAAATAAAAAGTTTCATTACTTTTTAATCTAACAAGATGGGCCCATGTTGATAATAGGGTCCTGATTCACAAAATTTGAATTTTTAAAAACAGACCCAAAAATCTAAAAAAGAAGATGCATGCAGCTTGAGGTAAGAGTTGTTTATTGCCCCGGAGCCAATCAATGAACAGGAACGGGCTCCCTTTACTCATTATAAATATAAATATTTCAAAATTTTTGATTAAAATACTTCTATAAATATAAATATATATTTTCTTTTAATTAAATTTAATGAAAACAAAATATACTCTTTTATTTTTATTCGTACATATTGTGATATAATATATCTTTATACATTTAGGTTAAAAAAGATATCTTAATAAAAAATTAAAATTAAACTAACATGTATATTTAAAAATAAAAAAAGAGGTCTGTTCAACAAAACTCAAAAGAGATTTGTATAATTTAATCTAAAATTAATCTTCCTCTTATACTAATTTTTTTAACTCTTTTGATAAATACACTTTTAAACTTTCTCATTATCTAATTTATTTTATATATGAATAACATATAATTGTGTATACAAAATTAAATATATTAAACTTAAATATCATATTAAAATTTATGATTCACTACAATGAAAGAAACAGTAAGTTAAAAATTTTATGTTATGGTCGTTTTTATCATATATATTAAATACTTCTTAATTTTGCTTGAATTTTGTATCTTCTGCCTTTCAATATAAACTAACTTCAAATTAAATATAAAAAGTTGTAATTAACAACTATTCATTGAAAAATTAATTTTATTTACCAATTTATTCTTAAAATAAAAATCAAATCGAGAACCAGCATCTCACATGAGAAGAGAAGATATTTTATATTTTATATTTTATATATTTATATTAAAAAAAAAAAAAGAGAACAAAAAGAGGTAGCGAATCCTGATTATGAGCATGGGACTCATGATTGTAAGTGGAATGGAACAGGAAGCAGAAGAATGCATTATTATTTTTATTAAGCAGAGGGACAGGGAAAAGTTAGTTGGACTTTTTCTCCAACTTCCATGATTCGCCACGTGGCACAACTCACAACACCTGGAGCCCACCCCCTTCTCATATACACCCTCCTCACAAACGAATATAAAAATTTGAATTTTATGTGCCGTGCAACTCAAGAATTATTCAAAATAACAAAACAAAAAATTAAAAGATGATAGTCTCCTAATTTGGAGGGCGTTTCATTAGAGATCGGGCTCCAAATATGGCTGCATAATAATTGTTATTGTTAGTTGAGATTTAAATTTTATTTTGTATAAGATTTTACTAGATTTTTTAAATGTTTTTTTTTTTAGAAAAATTTGACAAAATTAACATCTCCAGCTCAAAAGATCTAATAAATACATTGTTAATATATTATTCACAGTTAATTTAAATATTATCTATCCGAAAAACGCTTTAAGAATAAAATATTAAATAAGCCATTTAAAGCTAGTTTAGATAGTTCAGCGGGTGAGAATTTAAGAAAAGATTAAATCTTGTTAAGTAAAAATTTTGAACTATTTATTATCAAGTTTTTTAATAAATAGGTCCTATGTGAAGAATTTTTCTTTAAAAAAATCCAATGTTGTGACATTAAGTTAAAAAAATCACTTTCATATTTTTATCGTAGAATTTGATAATAAAAAACAAGAAAGTAAACCTAAATTTGGTCTTTTGAGGAAAGAATTGTAAATTCGATTCTCACCTTGTAAAAAAGAAAAATCAAATACTTCATGTTGATATAATAAAGTAGCAATTAAAATCTAGAGACTTTAGTCTGGGACAAAATTTACATATTGATTAAATGAATATTAAATTGTCTTTTTCTTAAAAAAAAAAGGAGAAAACTAGATATATCCTCTGAATTATAATTAATTTTAGTACAAAAACTTTAAAATTTATATCTAAAATTGTCATGTAATACCAAAACAATTCAAAAATTTATGATAGTTAGGGAATTTAAGTATTACATTTTAAAACCTATAATTAAACTAAAATAGAGTTTAGGAGGATTATATGTTTTTTATTTTTTGGAATTTATGAGACGATTTGGTAATGTTTATTTATTAATACTCAATAAATTTATGTTCAGTATATTATTTTAAAATACACGATATGGGATTACTCTTCATGTATGAAAGTAATTAATTATTACATATATAAAAAAAGACATAAAAAAATATAATGGCGCGCGTGAAATTTTGGTTGGCAGGGCACGCACAAATATTCCTTCAGCCTTAAAAGCATATATGTGATCTGCTTCACTATTCTCACGAAAAAGCTAACGAAAAAGCCAGAAAAACAAACACGATATTATTAAAAAATGATAAACTTTAGAGATTTAAATGTGTTGGGAAAACCCAAAGCTTTCAACCTAAGATGGACTACTAGTAGTAGTGGGGACACACAGACACAGAGTGTTGATGCTTTCATTCGTTTGATTTATATATTAAATATATTAATTGATCCTGAGGTTTCTGGTGGTTTGTTCCATGTCTTAACCCAAGCACATTCACTTCATTTGTGTCTGGTTTATATTCCCATTCATCGTAAGACAGAAAAGCTTCCTCCAACCGAATATACGTTTGCAGAATGCTTCTGCTTTTTGGCTATGCCTCCTCCTCCTTCACTGCTTTTCTTGCACTAAAAAACACACCAACTTTTTTTTTTCATACTATTATTATACTTCGTTTGCGTGACTTGCTTATCTAAGGAATTACTCACCACACTTGCCTCTTCATTCTCTTTTGTAATATATTTTATTATATGCTTTTTAGAAGTTAACGACATGCATGTTCAATAATATGGAATATTCGCACGCTAAATTTGATCTTTTTTTTTTCTTTTATTTACTTGTGGTAAATGGTGTTTTGATAGGTATTATTTATGATGATTTGTAGTGAAGCTTGCAATACAAAGATGGCCGGAGAGGGATAGGTTGGATTAAATCGATTCAGTTTAATTATTTTAGCAAATTGAATTTGCTCAATCCTACGTATAGTAAGGAGCAAAAGAATAATCAGAATACAGAATATATTAACCTTATTTGAAGAGTTTTTTAATTATCTATAAATAAATTAATTTCAAAGATATTAAAGGAATAACAAGGTGTGAGGCATGAGCTTGTTACCTATCTATGAAGAATCTGGCTATGTATGAAAAGTTTAATTTTTGGGGAAGTAGAGTGTTTTGTATTCTTTTGTAGCGTTGAATATATGATAATCAAAAACTATTTTATACAAGGTTCAAGAAAATTCAATGATATGAGTTTGACCTCTTAAAAGATAAAATTTCATAATAGTACTCTCTCCCAAAAAAATGCAATACAAAGATACAAGCATGTCATAAAAATTTTCAATATCAACACGTCATTTATAGAATAATCCAACATAACATTTTAGTTAACATTGTTAAAGAAAAATGGATTAAAAAAACTATTTTTTAAAATATAAAAACTGAATTTCTTCCAATTTCAAAATTTTCGGCATAATAATTTTTCTCTTTATTTCACATGCTTTAACGCATGAATTCTCTTTTTCTTTTATGAAAGAAATTGACTTGAGAAACGAAAATGGTGGGGAAGCGTGAGTGGAAAACGACGGGACGGTATAAGCCAAGGAGACCTTATCCAGTGAAAGAGGTGTCACATGACACGTGTCAAGCGGGGGATAATGTGTTGATAAGCAGCCAATGAAAAATCAGAAAATGATAATAATAATAATGAATGAGTCAGAGTGCACAGAAGCATCAGTACATGAAGACGGAGTTAAAAAGAAGGGGGAAGAATTAGCAAGGAAGTGGCTACAAAATGAAAAGCATGGAAAAAGTTTCTGAACGGAACACCCACTTTTAAACACCGTTGGGGAGCCACTTGGAATATCCGTAACGTTTTTTGGCTTTGGAAGCAAAGATAAGAAATTGAAAGGGGTTATAAAAGGAAAGGCTTAAAAGGAGGAGAAATTAGTATTGTAAGGACAAATGGGGATATGGCCACTCCTGCTACATCTAAGTGGAAAACAAAACCACCCCACATTTCAAGTGGTTGTTGCCTACCCTTATATTTGCTTCCAACTCACATTATATTACTCTTTCTCTCATTTTAATTTTCTTATATGTATTATTCGTTTAGTACGTAAAAAATTAAGAATTAAAAATAATTTTAAAAATGAATAATTTTAATATTTTTATTTTTAATAATTAAATAAAATTAATAGTAATATTAAATAATAATTATAAAAATAAAATAAATATTTTACTTAAACATTCTTTTTCTTTATATTTTCCTTCAACATACCAAACATGTGGTACGTGTTCAAATTTTTCATGTTATATGAATTTTTAATGTGAGAAGAAAAATAACATAATAGGGGTAAGATTTACATATATAAACTTTATTAAACCTCTCCTATTGTATTATTTTCTTAGTTGTAAGAACCATAATTTGTCTGCAAAATATTATATTCCTATCATAATATTATTAAAAAATTATATATTATTATTTTTAATTAAAAAATTTGATAATAAAGATATCAAAAATTATATCAAATATATTTTACTCCCTCGACAAAGACTATATATGTATGTATGTATATAACCTTAAGACAATAATTCTAAAATATAATATAATACTTCATAATCCTTGAAAAGAATACAAAACACTCTATGTCAAATGAAAACTAGAAGTTAATGTTTTTAGTTTTTTTTTTTCTTTAAATATAAGGGATATTTTGTTATATTTTAAAACTGATATATTAAAGTGTAATTAAATGTTAGTTTAAGAAGTAAAATGTATATATCTTAAAGAATTAAACTAAAATTAATGAAGAAAGAGATATCATATCATCCTTTAATACATATCATACAATTTCAATGTAATTATTGGGATATGAAAAGGGTGTGACTCTATTCTTCTTTTGTCATTAATCCATTTGGAAGGGATAGTTGGAAAATGGCAAGATTTGTGGGGAGGGATCGACTTGGCTCAGTTACGTTCACATGGAGTGAATATGAAGGCGCATCCAATTAAGTACTTAGGTGTCCCTATTAGGTCAAATCGATGAACTGGCTTAGAGCATTTCGTATCGGTTTACGTCCATTGTGGACATTGACCCAAACCAACAAACTCTGGCTCTTTAGCCATTTATTTCACTTTCCCGTAACCTTTTTTTTTTTTTTTCAAAAAAGAAGGAAATCCACCATGCAAGACAATGCTTGCTTCATCATTCTATCATCTACTTTTACAATTTCGGTCTTTTGTAGTTATAAATAGACTATGCATAATATAATCAGAAAGATATATAAAGAATAAAAAATAATAAGTATAAAGAAAAAAATAAATTCCATAAATACTTTCATTTCTTCAAATTACTTTTGTATGATTATACTACTAGGTAACTGTATAAAAGCTAATTTGTTATTTTTGAGTATGAAATGGAGTGAGGAGAACAGGATGTGTCCATTTCAAATGTGAATTTGATAAGGGTTGTTATTGTTGGGAATAATATAAAATTAATTACCAAAGTAAAAAGATATAAATTTTGTACTTTATTGTATTAGATAAAAATGGTGACATATAAATGTATTCCATAAATCATTTTACAATTCTTAGCGTTTCGATCTTCATCCCACTTTTTTAATCTTAAATGATAATTCTTCTATATTTAATTACATATTTTTCTTAAATTTTATTAAAAATTATACAAATCTTTACTTTATTTTTAAAATATACACAAATCTATCCTAAAACAAAAATTACTTTATCCTTTTAATTTAATTTCAAATTTTTTAACCAAAATACCTTTCATTTAAATTTTTTAAAATTGGAGGGTATTTTAAAATTTTTAAATAAAAGATATTTTAGTTAAAAAAATTTAAAACTAGACTAAAATATAAGATAAATTTATTTTAGAACAGATCTATATATATTTTAAAAATAATAAAATCTATAAATTTTGATAAAATTCAGAGATTTATATAATTTACTCTTTATTATATCAATTCTATTAGCTGAATATAATCAGCAAAATTATCGTTCCTAAAGAAGACCCATTTTACGGTCATATATATTAATGCCTGTCTATTAAAACATCTAATAAATCCTAGTTATCACGTATACTCTCACACATTTATTAATAACCAACATTTATTGCCATGTTTAATAGACAATTAACTTTGAAGTAAAAATTACCAACATGCCTCTATTAATGGGGGAAAAATGAGCTCTTTTGGCCTGTAATTAAAGCTAATTTGCACAAAAATACATTTTGTTCTTTAATGGTCGCCACAGATTAGGTTAAAAAACAAAGGAAACAATTTTCAAACACAAATTAGTATTAAAAATTTCAAAGAAAGCAAGTAATCCACAGAAAGACTAGAACGAAATTATTTGGACAGTATCTCAATTAATGAATTTGGATAACTGACGAAGTAAATTAGATTCTGAATATAGTTTCAAAATAAAAATAATTCCATTAAAATTTAAATAAAATCATGCTATAAATTTACATACAATTTGTGCCGAGTTATTTGCATAAATAGCGCATTTTTCTGAGTTAAAAAAAAAAAATCACAAAACCAAAGTATGAGCTGGATCCACTCTTTCAGGAGTGACCCAACTTTGAATATAACATTCAGAAACAGCGAAATAATTAAAAAGAAGAAAACAATTTATTAATAAGTAATTTGAAAAAAAAGGATAAAAGACTCGAGAAATTCAGCGGGTGACAAGGACAAGGCAGGCGAGGACTTAATAATCTTTGAGAGACACAGAAACAGAAAAAAAAGAAAAGAAAAAATTATTTATATATAAATTTTCTTTCCCTGGGAAAATCGAAATCTCTTTTTACCCATTTCTTCTTCTCCGATTCCTGCGTGCTTCTCAGTGTGTTCGTTGAATTTGGAACTGAGCTTCGTCGCCTTCAAAGTTTCCCCACTTCGACGCCAAATTCAACTATGTGAAATCACTAATCAGTCTTCTTTTCTTCTGTTTCATGATTTTGCTTTGTTTGTTGTCTTTCTTCTATTTGGATCTTTGAAACGATGAATCTGAGCAACGGCAAGGGATCTATGTCAACGGCTAGCTCTAGTGCGGCTTTGAAGTCCGGTGACATCGTCTCCGACCAGTTTCCGGCGGGTCTACGGGTACTGGTAGTAGATGATGATCCCACGTGCCTCATGATACTTGAGAAGATGCTTCGCACTTGCCTCTACGAAGGTGCTTGATCGGTTTTCTGTTCAGCTGAGATTTACCTTCTTTTTTTTTCCCCTTTCTGTTTTCTCTGTGAGCTTTTCGATTTCGTTTTGCTGATTCGAGTGATGAATTTATTATAAAAAGAAGAAGAAAAACTACTTCTTTAACTTATGCTCAACGTTTATGTACGAGAAGATGCTTGTTGGCGATCATTTCTTGCGTATTGTTTTCGATTTAGCTCGAACTCTGTTTCTTGAAAGAGTATTACACAAACCCGTTTATTTAATTTTAGATTCTGGTGGCCATCTTTCTATTGAACTTTACTTTTTGAAGCTTTTGACTCGTTTCCTCGCGTTTCGAGTGCCGTTCCCCTGCATCTTGAGATGTCAGATTTCTATATTTCTGGCGGGGCTTCTCAATTTTGGATGATAAATAGATGCCAGATTTGTGTATTTGTTTTCTTTATTGATTTTTTTTTTTGAAATGGTTTTGTGTTTTGAGGAGTGATTGTGTTTGCTTGTTGAGTCCGTTTCAGTTACGAAATGCAATCGAGCAGAGATTGCATTGTCACTTCTAAGAGAGAACAAAAATGGGTTCGACATTGTTATAAGCGATGTACATATGCCAGACATGGATGGCTTCAAACTCTTAGAGCACATTGGGTTAGAGATGGACCTTCCCGTTATTAGTAAGTATCTGGTTGGATCAGATTAGATCCACGAATTGAATACATTGATATAGATACTCAGCTTCTCACATGAACATATTGTGTATGATATTTGCAGTGATGTCCGCAGATGATGGAAAGAATGTTGTTATGAAAGGTGTGACTCATGGTGCCTGTGATTACCTTATAAAACCTGTGCGCATCGAGGCTCTGAGGAATATATGGCAGCATGTGATTCGGAAGAGAAAGAATGAGTGGAAGGATTTGGAGCAATCAGGTAGCGCCGAAGAAGGAGATCGACAACAAAAGCCAACTGACGAGGCAGATTATTCATCCTCTGCAAACGAAGGCAATTGGAGAAACACAAAGAAGAGGAGGGATGAGGAAGAAGAAGCAGAGGAGAGGGATGACTCGTCCACGTTAAAGAAGCCGCGAGTTGTTTGGTCAGTTGAGCTCCATCAACAGTTTGTGGCTGCTGTGAATCAGCTAGGAATTGATAGTATGTATTCTTCACCTACATCCTTGAATGAATTTGTTCTTGCTCTTCCATCTTTCTTGCTTTTCCACGCAAACCCATCTGTCATTACAAATCAATGCCTCATGGTATTTCTGATGCATAATCCTTGGACTCTACGTGTCTATTGCTGAATTGTTATACAAGAGTCGTGACTTGTGAAAGTGAGAAAGCCTTACAACAATATTTTTACTACCCGAGTCTTGGGCATTCAATGGCAATATGTGGCATCATCCCACCTACGCTTTTCAGATCGTTTACTAATAATCAGATCAGTCTTCAAATTATATTAGTCAGTATTTCTACATAACTAATATCCAATTTAAGTGTAGCTTTAGAAGTTTGTTTTATTTCCAAGGCAGTTTTCATTCCCAAAATATTTACTTGATTAGCTTATCTATGAAGAACTTTGCCTTTTTTTCCTTGCTTGAATTTAGAGATTTATTTGACATATATATGTGTGTGCGCGCGTGCGCGCACGTGTGTACTGATACATTTTCAAATTTGGACAATATGCAGAGGCTGTTCCTAAAAAAATTCTGGAATTGATGAATGTTCCTGGGCTCACTAGAGAAAATGTTGCTAGCCACCTCCAGGTATGGTAGATTTATGCCATATGTGGAGGAGTTAAGGATTAAATTTGTGATCACTGTGCTACTTCAAGGAGCTAACTCTTTCCTTGTCTGGTTTTTGGTACAGAAATATCGCTTGTATCTTCGGAGGCTGAGTGGTGTTTCTCAACACCAGAGTAACTTGAACAACTCTTTCATCAGCTCACAAGAGGCAACTTTTGGGGCAATTTCTTCTCTTAACGGAATTGATCTTCAAACTTTTGCAGCTACGGGCCAGCTTCCACCGCAAAGTCTAGCAACACTTCAAGCTGCAGGACTAGGTAGATCAACTGCAAAAGCTGGCATACCCATGCCCCTTGTTGATCAAAGGAACCTTTTCAGTTTTGAAAACCCAAGATTAAGATTCGGAGAAGGGCAACAGCAACATGTGAGCAGTACTAAACCAATGAACTTACTTCATGGTATCCCTACCAACATGGAGCCAAAGCAGCTTGCTACTTTGCACCAATCTACTCAATCCCTAGGTAGCTTGAATATGCGAGTCAATGCTTCTCCTGCACAGAGCAACCCCTTATTAATGCAGATGTCTCAACCACAACCAAGAGGTCATATGCTAAGTGAAAATACCGTGTCTCATGTTCCCAGGCTTCCAACATCTATGGGGCAGTCTACAGTACCAAATGGAACCCCCAATGGTATTCTGGGCAGAAATGGGATTGCTGATAATAACAGAGGAGTTTCATATAATCCTGTTCCACAAACCTCTTCAATGCTGAGTTTTCCCATGAACCAAACCACAGAAATGTCCGCAAGTAGTTTTCCTCTTGGAAGCACTCCAGGTATATCAAGTATCACATCAAAAGGAACATACCAAGATGGAGTTGCTTCAGGAATGAAAGGATCTTCTGGATTTGTTACAAGTTATGATATCTTTAATGAACTGCACCAGCATAAGTCCCATGATTGGGAGATACAAAACTTGGGCCTGACATATGATGCCTCTCAGCATGCAAATCCTTTACAAGGTAACGTTGATGTCTCACCATCAGTTTTAGTCCATCAGGGTTTCTCTTCCACCCAACAGACTGGACAGAATAGAGATGCTACTTCAATTGGAAAAGCCATGTTCTCCCTAGGGCAAAGCATGGAACCAGGTAGTTTTCAAAATATTGGTCAACATCAGGGTTTCCAAAATACGCTTCTCGCTGATAATTCTGTAAGGGTCAAGGCTGAAAGAATTCCCGATGCGAGCTCTCAGACTAACCTCTTCCCTGAGCATTATGGGCAAGAGGATCTTATGAGTGCACTTCTTAAACAGGTTGGTTCTTACCACCCTCCCCTAACCCCTTAATATTGATATGGTTACTTGCAGTTTTTGTTACACACGTATCAAAAGTCGTCTGTATTTCTTGCAGCAAGAAGGCATAGGACCAGCCGAGAATGAGTTTGACTTTGATGGATATTCCATGGACAACATTCCTGTTTAGAACGGATGCTGCCACTTCTCTTTCGGCTTGCAGTTCCCAGTGTAAATAGTTTCTGTTACATATGGACTTCATCATTCTGCAGTTAGCTAGTTCGGATCTGAGTTTAGATTGTCCAAGGAACAGAATTTGGTTGATGTCACAAAATCAAACGTCTGGGAGTAGCAGCATACTGTCACGGTTTAGTCTGCATGCTCAGGATCGTTTAAGTTATTGATTGAGATGCCTCAACTACGTGCTACAACTGCATGTGTGCAAAAGGCATATGTGCAATTTTTGACTGGTTGTGATAGGAAAATTCCTAGCGAGCTTCTAATTTTAGAGTGTTCATGGAAATTTGTTGGGTTAGGCAGGGGATTGCAGAAGTAAGGTTTTGAAACATATGCAGACTCGTAGGAGCATTTCTAACTTGAATAACAATCTATGTTGATCTTTGCCTTTGTCCCGCTCTCTAGTTTATTTCCTTCAATTTAAGCAAATGAATGCTGTAAGAATGTAAATATTTCATTTGGTTGTTCAAGACATTCGGCCTCGCTATTCTTTCAAGGTTGTTTCTGTACTTAGATATTGATTTTGTTTCAGCTTTTGGTGATTTGCCTTTTTTCATAATTATGTCATGCACTGCATGTACTTGATCATGATTAAAGACTCAGGTGGCAGTTATATGGTTGCCGCCATACAAGATAGTAATTATGGGGGCTGTCTATGTGGTGCACTCAGATTCTCTTTCCCATTCTACAAGAAATTTTAGATCTTCGAGAGATTTTTAGATAATTTATTAAAAACAGATAAATGAAGTTGATCTTGTATAAATATATAAGCACAACCAAAGTAAGTTTCACTGTAAAATGTATATATATATTTATATGTGTGCTTATAATTAATTTGTTTTATTTATCCTTTTAAAAATGAATCTATCTAACTGCTCTTCTTTCTTTGTATTCATGCAGTGGTGGGACGAATGCTTGAGGAATATGTTCCTTGGTTTTTTTTTTTTGGTTCCCCGAATATTTGTGGTTACCTTCAACGTAAAAATCTAAATAATGGGATGGAGATCTTGTCAACGGCATTTACTCTTTAGTGGCGCTCACGTCACGGGGCACGTGTACAAAGGAGGGATTGACCTTGCTATTGATGCCACTTAAATTATTAATCAAAGTTAAAAATTGAACTCAACTTCATATTAGCCATATAATGGATTTTTTAAAAAAAATTTTTTAAGAGGGAGACGAAAAGTATGCAGGAGCTATCATTTAGATGGATTCTATACTTTCAAATGACATTCATCAATTCTTACCTTTTTTTGTATCTCCTTTTTTTTTTTTTTGAAATTGACTAAAAATTAAAAAAAAATCCAAAGTCATCACATTTGATTAACATTTTATTAGCTGCTTGTCATTGAATAAGTTATGTTTTATTTTCTATAATGCGTTGTTTCAATTAGTTAATTTGAAATTAAGTTAATTGAAAGTGAGTGTGAATAACGTCAGGTATTAAACCCATGCCTGCAGGAGTATTGTTATTTTCAGACCTGGCCAATGTAGCCATTATTGTTTGAGTATTGTAAGGAGACATAATTTGGTATGCAAAATATAAAAGGAGTATGATTGAAAAGAAAGTGAAAAGAATGATCTTAACAATAGAAATGATATTTATACTTTTACTTTAAAAAAGTAATATAGAAGTAGAAAAATATTCTTGAATAATAATTATAAGAGTAATAGATATTGTATATGAGTTATGTAAAAAAATTATAAGATTATCAAACGGCCCTAGTGTGAGTTGAGCCTTTGGTAAGACGCAAGTGTAAACGTATCACGATGTATGGGACAAGGTGTAGCATAATTTTTTCATCAAACATCTGGCAGTTAAATTTTACTTTGCACTAAAATTTTTTTAGCAAAAATAAATGAATAAATAAATCGCTTGAAATAATATTGTATGGTATAAATAGGATACCAAATGCCGTCTGGCTTCGTGCAATGTAAACATTTTTACTTTACATAATTATGTATAATGTTTATTATATTATTATAATTATTACTCATTATTATTTAATAATATTTATTTCTTTTCAAATTAAAATTAAAATAAGAGTATAAAAATCTTTTTCTTTCATCCATAAAATCACATTTTTTTCCATTCTTTTTTTTTTTTTTCATTCACAAAACCAAATAAGCTTTCCATCAATATTTAAAACGACCTTTGACTATAAGGTGAACTGGTTTTATCCATAAAGTGTTTAAATTAAAACCTGACCAATCATCAAATCAGTTTCTTAATTTCTCCAAGAATCGTGCGAAATTCTAGTAATAGGTAGAGAACAGTAATAAAATGATAATAATCAATTCCAATATTCAAATAGTAACTTAAAGATAGAAACACTCGTCTATATCATCTATGACTCCTCCTCCTTCATGACAGTAACGAATCCAGAAAAGAGGAACTATAAAATACAGGAAGAAAAGAATATATTTCTATCGTATGTCTAACAGAAATCTACATTCTTCTGAATTATATATAATCACTCTGGAAAGAATGATATCAACTGAATTTAAATAACATATACAGCATGAATGTTACAACAGCAAGAGATGAACTTCGCCACTATAACTGCATCAAGATGATGGGCAGTAATAGCGTTAGGAATACTGAAGTAGCCAAGGAAAACTCCTTCCTGGAACCACTGCTTGGAAATACAGAAGGAAGAGAGCATTCCTCTCCATTGAAGAAAACTTTAGTGGGAAAACCATCTCCACCAACCACATTGATTCCAGGAGTACTTTTCTTTGTAAATGAGATTACTGACTGTTGTTTACCAGGAACCCTAGGATCTTTCTTAGGGTCATGTCCATCCGTTTCTGCCACAAGGTAGTTCATTCCTGAATCACCTTGCATCATTATAGTGTTATTTACTCCCTCCAAGGCGCTTGCATTGAATGAATACATCTTCTCAAAACCTGGAGCTGCTTTGTCCATTTGTACTGCAGCAAACCAATCTACAAAATCAGTCTCACCCCAGTTGAAAAGTGTGATCCTTGCGGTCCAACCTCGGGTGTAGTCTGTGAGCACATGCCAGTTGATGGTCACACCGCAGTTATCACCACAGGGCATCGGGTTTGGCACTGCTAGATGTTTCGTATCAGCCCAGGAAATAGCCATAGCACTTCGATTCTCGAATGGAACTAGAAGTGCCTCTGATGGAAGCAACATAGCTGGTGTATTTGTACTACAGGTTCTTCCTGTGTTGCTGGGGCATCCACATGCGCATGTTTTGCAAGGAATTACAGAATCATTGTAATAGGCAGAAAATGAGACACAGCATTTTCTTGTTGTCCCCTCGTCCTTTGTTATATTGCACACAACCTGCCAGCTAGCAATTGCAGACTTGTTTGAAGGCAAGCCTGTGGAATCCGGGTTTTCGCTAGGACTAACCCGAACTGGAGGGCGACATTTGTAGTCAGGGTTGAGTGTGCCGCTTATCTTCCAGTTCTGTGGCGGATTGAGCACAGAGAGATTAAGGTCCGGTGGCATTTTGTAGACCTGCATTTGGAATCTTGAAGAAGACATACTTGGGTCCATTGATGGTGGCAAGATCGTACCATTCCGGCAGCAGAAAGGGATTTTTCCAAGGTCTGAATCATTGAACTTTGTGGGAGGGAGATCGATTATCGTTGGCCTTCTTTCACAACTCAACACATTGGCAAAGTCAAGATCCTGGTAATATACACCTTGCGGGCCAAAGATACAGTCAGAAGAGTCCACCACAGACGGATAAGCACCCTTCATTGCATTGATAAACTCTTGCCTCATCCAGTCCCAGCTTAATCTCCAGTTATCAAGACGACCAAGGGGGTTATGGATTGAGATTGTAACCTCAGCCCAGTAATTGGAATCAGAAGTGCTGATCACATCATACAAAATTGTAAGATCACCACTCTGGCGGGGTAGAAATTCTTCGTCCGTGCTGATGCTTGTCTTGAAATTGGAATCTCTTGTGCAACAGACATGAGTCTCGTTCCCTGGAAGCCAAACACGTTCTTCAACACTCAGTCCATAGCCAAAGCATATTCTGTTCATAAAGTTTGCTGTGCTTCTATCTCAGGACACCGGTCCTCTTATTTTTTAAATACTGATACCCAGTCAATTAATCTAAGATCACACGTACATAAATAATTTTATTTTTTTAGAAAAAATATCTACCCTCATAAGGAATAGTTTCAGAATGATCAAATTCAGCTTCCCAAAAAAAAAAGGCAATTACTAATGATTACTTCTACAGTTCTACAACAGTAAGCTAAAATGTCACAGAATTAACCATTTACAATTCAATATCATGAAATAAATTCTGGGACTTATAAGCCCAAAATATAGGTATGCTACCATTTGAATACTATGACACTAAAAAATATATGGTGTCATACAAATGTTGAATACGTATTAAACTATTTGGTTGTTCTTGGCTAACATCCAATTTTGCAAACACTGATCCTATTCTTCACAAGAACACGGGACTAAAACACAAAACAGAGCAATAAAAGGACTTCCATCTCACGTCAAAAGAGAATAAAATTTTTCCTCGCCGAACCTCAAACAAAAAGCATTAAAATAATATATGAGAATAAAATCAAATGAAGTCAAAACAGAAGGTACCTTGACCAGTGGACTTGGGACAAACAAACCCATCATTGGCGAGGGTGATGTTCGACGGCATCGGCACAGCCGGCGGCACCACTCCGAACTGTGTCCCTACTAAATTGATCTGAACCTGCATCTGCGTCAAGTCCCCTGCAGTCTCCACCGCCGTCTTAAGGTCGGTCGTGGGGAACCCTGCAAAAACGGTGCCGCTTCCGACATCGGCAGGGAGGCTAGTCCCATCGGCAAGTTGTGCGTTCGATGCAGAGACCAAATACTCGTCGTGCTGAAACCCTACGAAAACCTTCCAGGACTTGACCTCGTCCAGTCCGTTGTTAAGCACTGTGAGAGTAGACTCGAACCGGTATGGCTGCTTCGCCTGATCGGAGACGTTTGGAGGCAGCTGTTTTCCGCCGGTGTAGACGTAGGACAAGGATACTCCATTGCAGGAATCGGCGGATTGAGCCAACGGGATCGACGGCGTTACTCCGAGGAAGATGAGAAAGACGAAACAGCGGACACAGAAATGAAAAGCCATGTTTGGTTGGGATTTACTTACTGGTTTGAAATTCGAAATTTGAAGAGGAAGAAGAAGAAGAAGAAGAAGAAGAAGAGAGAAGCTGTGGTATTGAGAAATGGGAACTTGATATTAATTAATTCAATTTTGTTTTCAATTTCTTTCTTTCGGTACCGTCTTTGAGTTATTCAAATTTTCTTCTCCTGAAACGTTCCATGGTTTGCATGAAAGGGACTTGAACAGCTCTACCTGCTTCAATTTGAATGGGTCAACGTTGATGGACAGAGAGCTTTTGACCTTGTTTGTTTTTCTTCTTGTGCTTGTGCTTTGTCCCCTTCCAAGTTCCAATTACCATTTGTCAATAACGTTTAGTTTGCGATTCCAAGTCTTTTTAATTAAAAGTTTAGACTAAATTAATAATTTAATTTTTTTAAAAAAATATCTTTTCTTTTAAATTTAGTTATTTAAAGATAAGGCTTCTAAATTTAATCTTCCAAATATTGTTTTCAATTAAAATAAAGGGTTAAGATTGAAAGGTAAAAAATATGAATAGCTCAGCTATACTACTTCCCTTGAGCAACATGTTTGCAGAGGATCCACACACGCGTGTAGAGTTTGCACATCTTTGAGATATTACACATTCTTTAGATGTGATTTAAACTATAATTTAGATGGTTTAGATTTTAAATTTTAATTTTTTATTTAAATAATTGTTTTTATAAAAATATATAATTATAAAATTATTTTTATTTTATATTTTATATCTTTTAAATTTAAAAAAATCAAAATTAAAAAAAAAATCAAATCATCCAAATTTAGTGTGGACGATCCAGATCAGATGTGCGATCCCAACACATGATCCACTCCCTGCTTATCTCTTTTAGATTTTGCTCGTCTCAACCCTTTTAATCTTCTCTGCTGTTCCTTTGCGCAAAATTTCCTCTTTTTCTTCTTATCTTGAAGTTTCTTCAATTCCTTTCCTGTGGCTAATTTTCATCTAAAGGAATTTAGAAATTAATGCTCTGAATTTCTTATTATTCAAATTTAAAAGAGAAGTATATTTATAAAAAGGGGCGAATTTCTCCCTTAGAAAGAAAAAATATAGAAATAAACGACTAATTAAGCTTTAATTACAATCACTTTAAAAAATTAAAGATATTAAAGTTCGATAATAATCATATATTAAAGATAATTTACAGCAAATAATCACATGATGTTAAATATGATTTCCAATATCATTTAACTTGTGGGCATGGGATTTGTAACTTGTTGCAAAACTTGCCAAAAAATTTCTCTCATGTCAGTTCGGGCAACCTTGTGTCTGACTTCTTTATTAAGCAGCACGCCAAATCCTTCATACATACAGAGGGTCATGATTTTTTTTTTTTTAATTTTTTATTTTGAAAGATCTAATGGTTAGAAGTTTTAGGTGGTTATGGTTAGAAGTTTTATTAACATTTTAATCTGTTCACTGTCCTTCTTGTTGAGGTTGGT
The DNA here is from genome assembly GCA_032878935.1 of Erythrophleum fordii. NCBI lineage: Eukaryota > Viridiplantae > Streptophyta > Magnoliopsida > Fabales > Fabaceae > Erythrophleum > Erythrophleum fordii. The sequence continues at coordinate 4,882,208 of JAVQMF010000027.1, forward strand.
AGGAAGTAAGAATGAAACTAACTTGTTGCCAAGTTCTTTCACGTTAGATTTTATGTGTGAAAATTTTAGTAAGTCTCTTACTGTGCTTTTGCCAAGTGAATTTGAAATGAGATAAATATAATCTAGTGCATACACTTGAGTTGCAGGGAAGGGCTTGAATAAAAATATCTTATGTTGACAATGACCATATATGCGAAAATCTTGCAGTATCATTTAATAATAGTTTATATGATTTAGCCTTCAAGTCCAGATATATCATTTAATAATGATCGATCCCAACAATCAGGATTAGTTTGGTTACATATATAGTATTATCTAGTCTCTAATTAGTGTCATAAGTTTCAAGTATTAGTGCAATCAGGATATATATTTATAGTGTAAAAGTGTGAGTTAGCACAATGTTGATGAGTCTTGCACTTGTTAGTGCAATGTTGGTGAGTCTTGTACTTGTTTGTGTAGGCAACATTTTTCTTTAAAACTATAATACAACTTAATTGTAATCTAGAATAACTTCTTCGACCTATAGGCAAGGTCTAACCTTTGATATGCATTGTATAATGTTTAAAACTATATTGTGCTTGTTGGGATCGAAGCTCTCATGTACAACTTTTGTATAGGTGTCTAGATTGTTGTATTAAAATGGAAACAATCTATATTTTAAGGAAGATTTTGCCAAAATTTTGGGAAAACCTCTTGCCACTTTAATTCGAGAATTTTTATTGTATTGTGTTATTTTCTTATTTTTGTTCTATAGGCTTACAAGTAAGGGGACTGCGTTGTATTTTATGTGGGTCATTCTTCTTGTTTAGATTCTCAAATATTACTATCCCTTCAATTTAGTCCTTTAAAGATTTTTCCCAATCAAAATGGTTCATTTGTTAGGCAAATTTCCCCCAATTAATAAATAATAGCCCAGTGGCTGTTAACTTATGGTATTTTCTCCAAAAATGATGTTACTTAAGTATTCCCCCCATTTCTTAGGCAAATTCTCCTAAAATAGCATTGTCTCGATAGTCACTTGGCTTTATAAAATTTACCTAGACAACTATGTTTCTTTTTTTAAAAAAAAAAATGTCATCTAGGTAAGTTTATGTTAACAATCACATAGACTGTGTTTTATTAGTTGGAGAAATTTTTTTTAATAAAGGAACTATTTTGATTGAAAAAAAAATTTATAGACTAAATTTATTTAAAAAATTTACCTTTTAAGGATAAAATTAATAAGTGAATAATATTTCAAAAAATAAAGTATTAATCTATTCTAAAATTATTGTCCCTTCAAACATTTGATATAATTGGAAAGATATAAAAAAAGTTATTTTTTAATAAAAATATACTTTTTTTGGGGGAAAATATGAAGAATGAAGATGAAAACTTTAGGGCTTAATTATCATTTTGATCCCTAAATTTTTAAGTAGTATTATATTCATCTTTGATCTGTATTTAGTATTTTAAAATAGTCCCTTAACTACTTTGAATGTTCTAAAATGGTCATTGATGAATGTAACAAAAAGGATAAATATGATATAAATTGAAAGTTAAGAATTAAATTGAAATATAAAAAAAAATAATAATAATAACGGACTAAATTAAAATAAATAAATAAATAAGTTAAAGGGATCAATATAATGATTAAGCCAATACTTTTAACTTTTAATATAAATTAAATAGAATTCACATTGAAAAACTCGGGTTTGATGGTCTCAAGTTTGAAATGGTATTATGGAGGTAGGTGCGATACTTGTCTATGCAAATATATGAGGGGGCCTCGAGGGTAAGTGAGTCTGCGTATAAAGATCGCAAACGAGTGGAGCGGACTGTGTCCAAGCATAGACAATTCAGAACAATTCCCCCCACAATTGGTAATTTCGAGAGATAGTCTTTGGAGTTTGGATGTAATATTTTGAGTTTTGGAATTTCACAGTATATAACTGGTGTTGTGTTAGATGAATTTTAGAATAATCTATCTTTATTATTATTTTGATAATAAAAAAGAATAAAATATTAATATGATCTTTAAATCATACATCTTATTTAATTTTAATATTAAAAAATATTAAACAGTACAAATTAATTTTTTTAAATAATAAATTTATTGTATATTAGTTTTTCATTTTTTTTTGGTGAAGTAATCTAAAAGTGATAACGACCTACATGCAATGGATTTATTATTTTTAAAGATTAATTTATGCAGTTAAATGAAACCAAGTGATTTTTTAGGACTAAATTGTTAAGTTTATACACACACACACACATACAAAAAAAGAACTGAAAAAGCAATCTGGGCTTATTTTGCACGACAAACTTAAGCCCAACAACATTTTAAGGCCTAGTGCCGGTAAAAATGAGTAAGTGGCCACGGGAAGAAAAAGCCCAACTCGTTGCTCATGAGCCTACTGTTAGACCGGGCTCAGGCAATTTGAGGCCCATTAAAGTCAGCACAATAATTTCAACTTCTTAAAATAGTATAAATATAATATGAGAGTTCATCAAGTTTGCTTGGGATCCTCTATTGCAGTGCTACTTCCATGAAGCATGAATGGTTTGGATTTTTAATTTTTAATTTTTATTTTAAAAGAAACAAACACAAGATGAAGACCGAGAAGAATCAGAAGACTATCTTTATTTTATATTTTTATTTCTTTTAAAATGAAAAAATAAATAATTTCAAAATAAGGAAATTTAAAATTTTCCCAATTTTCACAAAGATGGATTGAAATTGCAGAAAACCAGAGAGTGACGTAGGCGAGAGGAATGAGAGAATGCAGCTATGGGTGATTCAATCATTGAAACCAGTTCATACTGAAAATAGCATATGAAGCAAAAACAAGAGTGAAAAACGTGAGCGTTGTCTTTCACTGTTGCCATAATAATATTCATATTTTTGAGTTTTGACCTCTTCTGAATTTTCATGTATGAATAATTGAACATGCACTGTCATGGTTCCTGTGAGTTTCAGAGTTCACACTCGCCTTCTGGTTACTAAATGCCCCACGTTATCATTGGAGAGCCCCCATTTTCTGTTGTCGCCCTCTGTCACTAATGACTCCAAAAGGGTAATGCAATTTTTTTATATCTTTTTTATTAAAATTTTTAATTAAATATAATAAGTATATAATTTATTTTTTTATAATAATATAATAAGTATATGATTTTTTTAAAACAAATATATAATTTTTATAATTCAATATCACATGATTAATTTTTTTAAAAAATTTTACACATTATATTAAAAAATTAATAATAAAAAGATAAAAAGTTGCATTTAAATTTAATTCTATTAATATATCATTCCATGTGTTATGTGTAGTGCCTGACAAATTTATAAATTTGACGCCTGAGAAACAGCTATACAAATAACATAAAGTGGTATTATTTAGATATCTTTTGATAAATTAAAGAAGACGTAAACAATTGGGTACCATGAAAATTAACAAATAAACGAAAATTTACGCAATGAGTAGGTGGCTGTGGTGGAAGGCACATGCATGGTACGATTTTCACATTTGAAGTGCAAGCAAAGAAAATGAATAAAATATAGTAACATCGTTAAATGTGTTATGCTGAATTTTAATATCTATTCGTACCTCAATCTCTAATTTGTATGCTGGTTAGGAGTGGCATTGCCATGATTCGTTTATTTTTTTTATTTTTTTTATTTCCATCTCAAATGGGAAATTAGGAAGGTACATGGAAGAAGGTTGAATGGGTCACGACCATGACTCATTTTTTTTTTTTAAATATAACTTAATGCATATGAGAAATAAAGATTATTGAACCATTTAAAATTTAGTTTATTGTAATGCAGTCATATGAATCATCTATCTCCATCACAACACCCTATCTTCTCTCCAGTCCCCTCTCTCCTTCCAGTCCGTCCAGTCTGTGTATTTGCTTCTTCTTTCTGTTATGTTTTTGATTTTTCAACGAGCAAAAAATAAAGAAAAAAAAACTAATCCTTCGAGACTGGATGACTGGAGAGAGGATGGACTGCAGACAATCTAAACCCATCTTTATCGTGTTCATCTCTTCAGCAACTCCTCTTCTCCATTGCCTAGACACTTTTGCCCTCCATCATCTTCTTCCTTATCTCCACAGCCAAAATTGTGTACAAATCTGTTTCTAAAACTACAGGTTTTTAGCGACAAAATAAAAACTTCGTGCACGATTTTGTTCCTAAAATTACAGGTTTTTAGAATTTAAAGGTTTGAATCACTGATTTTATGTATTGATGATTTATAATGAGTACTACTGTAAGCCATTTTTGCGTTTAAGCTAGGGATTTGAACCATTGAAACTATAAAACAAATCAAAAGATATACATTCTGATTTTCTTCTCAGTTTTTGTCAGGGGGTCAATCTAAAGTGGAGGCAACACTAAATCTTAATGCAAAGAACCAAAGTCCCAACCCATGGCATGTCTCCTTCTCATTTCAGATCTCAGAAACAGAGATGCAGTTCGATCTCTGTCATTAGCAAGCAACAAGTGGTAAAAAATAAGGTGGGCTCTGAGAAGACGTAAAAATGTTTTGCAGACTATCAAATCCCTCGACTCATATAGTCTTGCCCAAACTCCTCTCTTTGGTCGTTGCTGTAACACGATCAGAGAAACAAAAGCACAATACCAAAAAATCACAACGAAGGAGATGAAGGAAAACGGACTGCAAGATCGTTGCCATAACACGGCTTAATACGGAGGAGATGAAGTAAAACGGATGGCTGGCGAGATCATTTCCCCCCTTTCGAAGAAGCAAGATCGACGATGGGGACGAAGGAAGAAGATGGAGGAGAGTGATGGCATTTTGACAATGAAGAAGAAGAAAGTCATTGAAGAGAATGAAGAGAGGCTATCTGATGGATTTTTTTTTTTTTTTTTAAATCCATGTCATGAGTTGGAGTTGGATGAGATAATATTTAGTCTAATATGGTAATTTCTGGTCATCAGTAACAAAAAGAAGTTATTTGTATAATATTAAAAATCTAAAAGAGTGTAATATTATTTTTTGAAATTTAAGATATTCTTAGGGATAATCCAAAATTCATAGAATTCTATGTATTTTAACTTTAAAGAAATTTATTGTATAACCTTAAATATATAAAGATATTTTAGTCAAAATAAATATAACATTTTTATTGCAAATGGTTTTAGTGTAACTTATGTTTTGATTTTAAGCGATGGCGTGCAATTACATTCAAAGTTGTGGCTTGCGCGCCAGAGAAGACGAAGGAAATCTGCAAGGGTCGAAGTTGAAGGCCGTTATCTCTTCTCGGAAAGAATTCGTTAAACAGAAACAATTTCCATTTTCGCTCCAAGTTTTTGATATATGAATCTGAGTATACTTCTCTTGGCTTTCTTTTTCTGCCTTTTAGTCCAATATGGCAGTCTGGCAGATTTTTATTGATAATCTTCTTGTGCATTTTCTCATGACATAGAAATTTAAGAATATAGGTTCTGATCTGTATGATTAACTAGGACTAAAACTCTCTGTTTGTTTTTTTTCCTTGTGAATTTCAATCCTATGAATAAATTGGCATGAATCTTGCCTTTCTTTTTGCCAAAGCTTCGATTCTTTGTGAGGAATTATGATAAGTTCATATATTTTTCTCTTGGTTATGATCTCGGTTCTAGTCAGAAATTAAATAAATAAATTTAATGTTTGAATTTATTTGTTTTCAGTTTTAGCTTGTCGTGCTGCATGGTAAATAGATACCCAATACAACATTTCTTATCGTCAATTTCCCCCCTTATTTGGCCATTTCCTTATACGTTAACACCACGTCGCCTCAAACTTTCCCAAAACATACCATTTCAGCCTGGGATGGAATTTACGTCTATCAAAGAATGAAACGTAGCGTTTAACATTACAGCAGCAGAGCTTCTTCCCCCCTCAACTCAGCATGTAATTAGACCGATTCAAAAAAGTAAAGCACCAACCCCAATATAAATAAATTGCCATTGCTTGTGCTATTTCCGGTACCGATTGGTCCAATTCGAGGTATCAGCACTTTTCTACACGATGGAATCCAATTTGCTTTCAAGTTTAGCGAGAATTCTAAGAGAATGCATTGTCATATTGAAAAACAGGAATGAATAGGGGAAGAATGAAGAATCATTCGAGTCCTAATTAAAAAGGTGCGTAAATTAGCCGTCAAAGCAATAACGATGTTGGTATACTAAGAACTCCCTGGACTTTGTCAAGAATAGAGAGTTTCCTTCATGGCAAAATCTTTCAGTGAAGGCTTAATATGGAAGAAGTTGCATGACACGAGGAAAGAGTGGAGGAGGAGGATGAGTAAAGAGATGGAGGCTATAAGTTGTTAATAGTTACGATTCATCTTCTAATCTGAATCTTTTCAATTGAAAATTCTTATTAAAATTGAACGGTTTAAATTTTAAAGTATTTTTTAATTTAAATTATTTTTTTTTGAAATTTATAATTAAAAGATTGTTTTTATTTTACAGTTTATTTTTTTAATATAAAAATTAAAATAAAAAATAAAGTTAAATGTAGGAATTAATTTGACAGTCTAAAACCCTCAATTGAATCTCTCAATTGAGCCATTGACAAAATTGCTTAATTGAAGAGATTCCTTCTATTTCATCCTCTCATGGTCGCTAACTTCAATTGTGCATCTGGAATTTGAGGTAACGTGGCGCTATTATGTCTGTCGATGATGCAACGACCAAATCGGAAGGAAATTGACTCCAGGAAGTGTAGAGTATCTTTTTGCTTAAATGGACAAGGCAAATTATTAATTTTTAATTATAATTTACCAAATGTCAGTGCAGTCTGCAAGAGAGCAAACTGTGCGGTAGCTTTTCATCATTTTAAAATTTCTTATTAAAATATATCTCTTTTAATAATGGAGTCGCTAAATTCTTTACCAATTGTCATTGGCAGCAATAAATAATCATGACAACTTTTGTAGCTTTCCAACTTCACTGTCTGTTGAAAAAACTTAATTTTTATTGTAGTAAATGGAATAACATATTTAGTTGAATTTTGAACTAAAATAAAAATATTAAATTCTAATTAAAATTAATCATAAAAAGTTGCTTCTTGCTTAAACAATCTTTATGAATTGACATCGGGTATAGATAAAAATGCAAATATAAGAGGCCAAATGTGAGGATTGTGGTTTTTTGTAGTTAACTTCTATTAAAATTTAATATTTTTATTTTGAGTTATGAAGGAGGCACAAGGCATAGAAGATTGGAAGTGTGAAACAGAAATGGGTAGGAATACTATTTGGTATGTAGAATTATTAAGAATAAAAATAAAAATAAAAATAAAAGGTAAAAAATGATTTTATATATAAAAAATCACTAAAATAAAAGATAGTGTTGGTAACTTAATTACAATTAGAGAAATTGTATTTAAAATCTGTTTTATCCATAGGTCTATTAACCGTGGCTAAAACACAATTACCTTATAATCATGGTTAAGATTATGTCTTAGTCACAATCATAGTAAGTTTTAACCAAGATTAGCTATAACCATGACTAGAACAAGTTATAGTAATGGTTTATTCAATCGTCTTTAGGCCATTGATGACCTAACTATAATTAACATAAAATCGTAGCTAGGATTATGTATAACTATGGTTAGACCAAGTAATTGGTCTAACCACGGTTAGACAGAAAACCATTACTAAGACTACTCCTAGTCACAGTTACTATGTAACCCTTGTTGGTCTAACCCTATCCAATAGTCCACTTTCTCTCTATTTTTTCCCATCTTCACATCTAGTTCTCCATTGCCATCTCCATTACTATGAAGCCCATTATAGCTGCCACCTCTAACCTCCATTAAAGCCCTTTTTCTCAATGTGAAGGAGTATGAGACCGAGCCCTCTCTCGTGCCATTAAAGCCCCATTGAAGTTGCCACCTCTAGTTGTCTTACTCTATTTGCCATCGTCATTCAAGGTTGCCATTAGAGGTAAGTGTGTTTTTAATTTTTAAATAGTTCATTCCATAATGCTGATTTGTTATTTTCAGCAAACATAACATATGAAGCATCCCTCACAAGCCTATATATGTAAGCCTGTGATTATTCTATGAATACATATATTTTAGTATGTATAAATATTTGAACTCATCTATCAATTGTGTGGCGAATGCATAATTCGTAAGTGGAGGCATGGTCAATTATTATCTCCTTGTTATTTGCATTAATAATCAGTTGTAAAGTTAGGTTTCTCTAACTTGCTATAATTGCAACATCAAATATAATGTTCATTAATTGTTTGATTTAAATTTTTAATTTTTTCGTGCAAATTTTCATTTCATAATGCTAATTTGTTACTTAGCATCTTTCAAATTTTCATTAATTATTTGATTTAAATTTTAATTATATTATTGCAAGTTGCATTTTAATAGTTCATCAGAAAAGCTCTATTTAATTAATTTGGCCATCAAGTTTTTGGATTTTTTAGTGTTAGATTATGTATATTTTTTTGCAAGAACATGATGCCATGACCTTGTATCTTATTGCATGTTTTACTTAACGATACATAGGTAATAAAATTTTGTTTCTTATTGGAAGATCCAACATAAGAAATGAACATTGGATTTATGTATTTTACATGCCAAAGGAGTTTCACCTCAATTTCCATTGTCAAACTATATTAAATGCAATTTTTGATTTTATATAATCATATTCTTTAATTAAATAATTAAATTATAAGGTGTACAATTTTCTTTTCAAAAAAATTTATATCATGTTTATCTAAAGAAGTTGATAATGAATACTTTTTGGAATTTTTGTTCTCTTAAGTTAAGTCCTATTTGCTCAATTTGAGTGATGCAATTACTGTATAATTTATGTTGATCATTCCATAATGTTATTTGCTTTAAATTTTAATTATATTACAACTGTTGGTTCCCATCTCCTAAGTGGACTTGACATGCAACAATTTTTAAGATATTAGTGCAAAATTTGAGTGGGAAGAACGATTTTTTATAATTTATATATATTTTTTGCTTTTGAAAATAATGGATGATATTTAGGTCATATTTCCATTACTTCTGGCAAGGTATAAGTTCTCTTGAAATCATTATGATAATTAGACAGAGACAATAGTTAAGACAATTTGCTTAATTAAAGATCTTATTTGTTATGTTTTTGTTTGTAAGGCAATTCCTTTTTATATACCAAGTAATTAAAAATCTTTTAGTTTTAGAAATGGATAGATGTTGGATTGCTAAGTCTTGAAATACCTATAAATATTTTAATGGATCGAACAAATTCCCAGACATTGCATTTTCCAATAGGAGTGTTAAAGGTTAAATAATGTGTCCTTCTCTTAAATGCTAATTTAATAAATGGCAGATTATAGATGATGTACATAACCACTTGATTCTTAAATCATTTCCACAAGGGTATACTTTTTAGGATAGGCATAGGGAGATATTTAAACATGAACCTCTTATAGAGTTTCAGTTAAGGCCACAAGTAAGAGAAGAACAAATTTATGAAAATGAAAGTGTAAATGAGGTTGAGGTTTAGTTTCACTTTCAAACCAAAAGATGAATGATGATGTGAAAAGGTTGTATGAGTTAATTAGAGAGAGTTAATAGAATTTGTATGAAAGCTATGAGAAGTACTCAAAATTGTCTTTCTTAGTAAAATTTCATCACATAAATTATTTATATTAAATAAGTGACAACACTATGTTAATGATATTGGAACTATTGGTTGATGCTTTTGAACATATAAATATTCTACCTTCTTTCTATGAGGGCAAGAAAATCATCAATAAATTAGATATCAACTACACTAAAATTCATGCATTGTCTAAATATATTGCATGCTATATTAGGAGGAGGATGGAAATAAAGACATATGTAAAAAGTGGCAATACATCTAAATGAAAACCAAATATTAAAAGAGAGAAAAAACAAAGAAAAAAGCTTACAAAAATACTCAAATAATTTTTATTGAAGTCACAGTTGCAAAAACTATTTATGTGCTTTAAGATGGCAAAACACGTGAGATAGCATACTATTGATAAGAATAGTGATGGCATGATGAGGCACCTAAGAGACTCCGAGGCTTAGAAAAGATTTGACATAATGAATTTTCAGTTCACTTCAGATCCTTGTAGTTTATGTCTTAGGTTGGCCACTAATGGATTTAATCCATTTGGCATTTTGAGTATAAGTTATAATATTGGGTCAATGGTTCTTGTGCCTTACAATCTTCTTCCCTAAATGTGTATGAAACAAAGGTCATTCCTTCTTTCAATGATAATTCCAGGAAGGCGAGCATAGGGTAATGATATATATGTCTGTCTATAATCACTTATAGAATAACAAATAAATTTGTAGAATGTGGGAGTTGAGACTTTTGATTCTTACATTGGTGAAATCTTCAATATGCATGCAGCTGTAATGTAGACCATTAATGATTTTCTAAGACTTGGAACATTATTTGGATGGAATGTGTATATTGGGTTAGCCTATTCATCTTACAAGTTTGATTCAATTCCTTCATAACTTTCTCATAGTTGAAAGTGGAGTTTTATATGGCATCAACATTTTCTGAACCTAGAACTTAAATTTAGATTGACTTTAGGTTAGTTTGATGGAAGAGAAGGAAAAAGAAGTCCTCCAATGACATTGACTGGCTTAGAAATTTTAAGATAACTTGAAAATATTGATGTTGTATTTGGAAAAAAAAAAAGTGGAAGTTAAAGGTCGAGTAAGAAGACCTTGAGGAGTTAGTGGTATGTAAGGGGTGACATGTTACAGTGTCGTAAAAAGATAATATTTTTTTTAAACTTCCTTATTAGACAAATCATTTGATATGCCACAATCTTATCATGGTACACATTGAGAAAAACCTATGTGACAGTGTGCTATTTACTTTGCTAAATGAATTTGAATGATCAAAAGACCATTTATGTGTATGAAAATGCTTATAAGAAATAGGCATTAGGTTTGATCTCTAGCTAGATGATAGTTGTAGATATCTTATGGCATTATTCACATTGATAAATGTAAATAAGAATGTCTTTCGTAGAGCGTTAAAAAATATTATTATGTTAGATGCTTATCTAAGTAACATTTTTAAATACATTGATTTAAAACAACATAAAATTGAAGGGTTGAAAAGTTATGACTCATGTTCTTATAGAATAGTTTTTACCCTTAGCCATAAAAAAGACACTCCCTAAGGAAGTGTTGGTAGTCTTGATTGCCTTGTACTCATTCTTTAGACAATTATATAATAAAGTGTTAAATATGAAAGAATTTGTCTAACTTTATAATAGAGCTCACACTGTGTCATTTAAAAATATTATTCCTACCTTCATTCTTCACAATTATAGTTCATTTGATTGTACATTTAATTAAAAAAGCCAAACTTAGAGGTCTTGTTCATTGCTGATGGATGTATTCTATAGAAATATAGTTAATATTTCTTGAATTATTTGTTATTTTAAATCATTTTAGTTTCAAACATAATGTCTAATATAATATGTTTAACAGGTGTTTAGAGAAGTTGAAATCATGTGTTTAAAGCAATGCATAACCAAAAAGCTCAATAGTTAAGGGTTACCTAGTTGAAGAGGTTCTAACATTTTGTTCTAGGTATTGGAATGGAGTAGAGATGGTTTTCAATTGACCTAGACATGTAAACAATTAACCTATTATTATGTCATCCAATTTCATGACTTTGTTTTCACTTGTTAATTAAAAAATCACTAGGTGGTTTTGAATAGGTTATGCTTTTTCTAATGGAGAAATTACAAACACACCATCACATCCTGACTACCTATAGAAAAGTGGACTCCTTTTTCAATGAGTAAATTATATTTATTAGATTTGGTGTTTCAAAATACATTAACTAAAAGTTGCTTAGTCATTTATTCTTGATGTGAAAGCTTCTTTGAATATTAGAGGTTGTTTGATCATTTAGTGGTTTAATGAACACTAGAAATTACTATGTAGTGTTAAGTTAGTATTTAATTTTTAGGTATAAAATTCTATTTTGTGGGCTAAATTATTATTATTGTATTGTTGGTTCTTGCTACTAGAATGTTTAGAAGAATTCTTTTTTTAAATTAAAATATTTGTGTTTCACAGTTTCTTAATTACAATATTATCTAACAGGTTATCCTGGTTGCATTTACACCTAAAAAGTAAAACACCCACCTTTGATATTTACAATACAAGCACCAAAAGAAGTTAGTTCAAGAAGAAAAAGAAAATTGGTTAGGAATTGATTGTTAGAAAATTAGCACATTAGTTATTTAGTCGCTGGCCTTCTTGAAAACTGTTTGGCTAAAAATTAGTTTTGGTCTTCTTGTAATTATTGTTATATGTATGTAGAAAAAAGAAAATAAAAAAATGGACAACACAATAATTTAATAGTTTTTCTATAAAAAAAATTTATTTTATAAAAATGGTTCAAATAGCAACCTATATTAACAGTCTAGCCATGGTTTACCTATATTGTGGTTAAATTTGGTCTAACCATAGTTCATGTAACTATGGTTTAGTGACAATTTTTCCTGAGACTATAATTGTAGTTAAAGCCTTCACCATAAAGGATTCAACAACGAAAATTAAAACCGTCACTAGAAGGCTTAGCTCAAGCTGTTGAAGAACTGTAAGTAAAGCAATGATTTTTTGCAATGAATAACTATCTACCCTTACTTTAAAATAAATAACAAAAAATAAATATTATTAAATAATAATTATAATAATATAATAAATATTGTACACATTTTTGAAAAAAAAAATCCTTTTCCTTGAAGCTACTAATGGGGCCCTAGGTCCAAGAAAATTGTAAAATTCTTTGACACTTATGTGATAAGTGGAAAAGAGGTGCTACTTATGTCAAAATTTGTAAGCTTACATTTTTATTTTAGTCCAATAAAAAAATATTTTGTTATATTTTAAAATTTTATACCAAATTTATAATTACACTTTGGTATAAGAAGAGAAAATATAATGTTTTTGAAAGAAATTCATTAAACATTTTTAGTTAGCGGCTTAGTGTTGATGAAAATGTGAGTGAGACGGAGGGATTTAGGGTTTAGGGTTCAACATCGACGGCGTATCATATATATATTCTACCACATTTAATTCATTTCAGACGCATCCATAATATCAAATTTGGCTTCTCTGTGAATGGCCATTTTAAGTTACAAATGATTGACATCCACAAAATTAACACATGCAGCTGCACGTTGTTAAGTAAGAACATGCTAATAATATTAATGACGTCGCTTTGTTTTTTCAGAAAAGACATAAAGAGAAAGCTAGCTTGCACTACATTCTGTCAGAAAAACAGAGAAAAAATGGACTCGAATAATTAGATTCTCACCGGTGGAAGCGAAACATAAATGCAGGAGCATTATTCTGGATCTATTAATTAAAACGAAGAAATTTTAAACATGCTGATATAGCCTTTTAAGAGCATTTTCGAGTCGTGTATTAGTTGAAACAAAATTTTTTTTTTTGGTCTAATAAAGATATATTCTCACATTGATCTAATATATTTAAAAAATTAAAATAATTTTTTTTAAAAAAATGTTGATCTCAAAATTTAAACCTAAAGATAGAAAATACAACTGCTAGACCGAGCTTGTAGAATTGATATAGTATAAACAATTTCTTTGGGGCATATAAAAAAGCTTCTGACTGAAGTATCTGGTTCTTGGAAGAACTTTAAAGCCGGTTAAATGTCAAATCGATTACATTCATGATATGCTCTCTCTCTGTTTTTTTTTTTTTTAAAGCTGTATATGTCTGGTGAAGCAACAATGAATTAAATATATGATTATATGTCGATAAACTAATAATCAAATGCATGTATCATCAAAAGTCAGAGTTAAAGCGATCGCGCGAGTGGCCAGGAGGGTCAATTATTACATCAATTGAGTTCACCCATTCATTTCGTAGGCGACACAAAGGGGCCAAGCATGTGCCTCAGGTTCAGATATATATAATGTAAATATTCGTGCCAACTCTTTCTCAGTACTTTAGAAAAAAATAATAAAACTATCAAGGTTAAATTTTGTATTTATATGATAATTATTTTTTTTTTGGGAATAAATGAAAACAGAATTACAAAGTAAGAGAAAACCTACTTTGGAATATGAATCATTGTTTGCACTTCAACCGCTGTTTTTATATCGTTTGCTTCCGCGGTTTATATATACGTTGGGCAGTTTCATTTGACATCAATTAGTTTGAGGTTAGAATTAACACTCCAAATTAGATTTCCATATCCGACCTTTGGAATTGCCCGTTTAGAGGGACAACCATTTACAAGATCTGAAAGAAGCACTCGACGGAATTAAACGTCAGAAAGTCCTTCTTGTCCGTCCCGTCCCCAAACAAACACATGAATGCATCTCCAGCAAGCATTAATTAGGCATGACGAGACCTATTATTACCACATTCTGTTTGTGATAAGCACACTTAAGGAGAAATAGATGTGTTGTGTAAAAAATAAGTTTTTCGCATTTACAAAAGTAGGTTGTTTAGAAAGTGGAAGATGTGAGCGGAGCTTAACATGGGACCAATAAATTCAATAATTATGACAAATAAGTGAATTAGTGACTTTAATCAAGATTAAATGCAGTCAATGATAAAGAGAAGCAATAGATATGAAAATGAGGCAAACACAATTAGAGACTATACAACTATGTAACTCAAATATGGTCCTCCAAAAGTGGAGAAGGCAAGTTCAGCAAACTTAAAGAGATACTGGGAAGAAATAAGGCACATAGAATGTGGAGGAGCAAGTGGAGAACCCGTGTGACTAGGTAAAGGTGGAGGAGAGTTGGGCACATATAAAAGTGGAGGAGGTAACGGCCTTCAAATTTTGAGTAGTCTAAAAACAAAACAATGAAAGAGAGAGAGTTAAAGAGAGAAAAACACTATTAAATTTATTTTGATTTAGCCCTTGGTTTATGTCTAATGCCCTTAAAACTTTAAAGAGATTTTTCCTTAATCTTTAGAACAATATTATAACAATAATAGTTTTACATGCTTACCATCAACATAAATTTTTTTAACTCACCTCAAACTAATTCAATATTTAGATTTTATACAAACTTATCCAAAACTTATTCTCCTCAAGGGTTTTCACTAAACTTATCCTAAATTTAATTTCCTCACACCAAGAGAAATTTATAGAATGATATAAGAAAGAATATGGAACCCTTATCAAGAAAGACACTACAATATGCTGACTCTTTTTTAAAAGTTCTACTAAATTAGATAATATTAAAAACTTAGTTCAG
The DNA here is from genome assembly GCA_032878935.1 of Erythrophleum fordii. Lineage (NCBI taxonomy): Eukaryota > Viridiplantae > Streptophyta > Magnoliopsida > Fabales > Fabaceae > Erythrophleum > Erythrophleum fordii. The sequence goes on from JAVQMF010000027.1 coordinate 4,897,470, forward strand.
ATAAGATGAAGAGATTAAAGAAAAATTATAATACAATTTTTCTTTTTATTTTATGATTCAATTCACCCTTGCATCTTTTATTCAACCTCTTTCATTTATATAGAAGTTTTAATAAATATATCCATTGAAATTTAACTCCACTAAAAATAACTGTTGCAAAAATTTTTATCAAAAAATTTGCATAGGCTTTACTTCTTTCTTGTTACAGTTCCAATAATTGCAAAGAAAAAGAGACTAATGCTTTGCTTCTTTAATCAATGTTGAATGCTTTGAATAAACTAGATAAAAAGTTAATTTTCATATAATATAATATAATATTTTTTGTATATAAAAAGAACATTACATGTAGAACTTTTAATATATTTAAAAACTTTTGACTTTTAAAAAGAATAAACATGTTCTAGCTAGTGCTTTATTGAAATAAAAGAACAAAGTGTAGTAACATATTTAAATTATATTCCAATTAAATCACATTTTTGCAAAGAAGTAATATATATATATTGCTTTTAAGGCTTATTAATATATTTGCACACTTGACTTTTATAACAAAAAAATATTATAATTATTTTGTTACTTTCTTTTATCTTTTCACATATTTATTCAAATACATTTTATAATTTTTTCCTTTTTTGTATTAAAGTGTGCAAATTAACAAGGCCTAACAAAATATAATAAAGTTTAATAATAATTTCAAATATTATGGCTTAAGCAACTTATAAACACAATCAAATTAAAAAGTCCAATAAAATAAAATAAATAATATGAAGTTTAATCAATTGATTTAGATAGAATAACCTAATTAAAATATTATATGTTAACATAATATTTTATTTTAATTCTCTTTCAATAATTATTATTATCAATTAAAAAATAAATTAAATAAATTTTAATACAATAAGGTAATAAATAATATTTAACTATATTTAACTTAATATTTTTATAAATTTATCTTAAAAATTTAGTTATCATCAAAATAATTTAACATTGTATCAAAACTTTGACGCCACGTTTAACATGCCAAAAAAGCATCCAGCTGTCATTCTTGATTATGGCAATTAAGGGAAACAACTTTGAGACCATCAGAGAAGTTCGAAATAGATATCTCTGGAGATTGAAAAGGCTAATCTGTAAGGACATGACGCCAACATACTCCTAATTCTATTGGGAATTAATTCTGCGCAGAACTTGAAGAGCATTTTGCTGTTTATTCTCTATCAAAAGTTTGTTTCTTGATAGCCAAATGTTGTGAAGGATGACGATAATGAGAATTATATTTTTCAAACATAGAATCTTGACTGTGCATCCGTATATTGAGAGAACCACTCATCCAGCCAAAAAAGTGGTAGATTTTGGTCTCATCATGCATGTGATAGAACACCCATTCGAAATTGGAGATGCGATGATCCTTCTGCAAGATATCTGCTGACGGAATTGCCAGATATATTAGTTTTCAAATGCAAAGTTATAACCTATATGGAATTTTAATTTTCCAAAATTCTTTCCAAGGAAAAGAAGCGGAGTTAGGCATAAACACACCAGAGCTAAGTTGAAGGCTTCTGTAACCATCTGCCACTGAATAGATCACTAACCCAGATCAACTTATAAGCTCCATTGCACTTAGAAAATAAACTACGAGTGATTTGGGAGACAATATTCCATGAATACATCTTAATTTTCTGCAAGTTCCAGGCCTTAACAGAGTTATCTATTAATTCTCCAACCCCTTGAACATATTATATCAGGGTTATTAATTCGCTTCCACCAAAACCTGCTAGTAATAGGAATACTATCCCTACTATCAACGAGCCACTTTAAATATTATTAAAAATGAGACTTTCATTCTCAACCAAACCCTTCCAAAACCATAAAGGCTGTGAGGATTTCTTGAACACAAAATCAGTGTTTCTTTGACAATATTTATTATGAACCCATCTGCTAACCAAAGAGTCTAGCCGGTCCCCAATTCCCCATATCTGCATACTTAACAAGGCGTTATTAACTTTGTAAAGGGGTATATCAGTTATGTTTCAAACAGGGGTCGAAATTAACACCGATTACCCACATCTCCAACCATCTAAACAAGTTGCATGTGACTATCTTTGTTCATTCTTTAAATTAATATTTTAAAAATTGGATTAAATATTGAATTAATAAAGAATAATTTAATTGTCTGATTATGATTCAACCCAGATTGAATTATTTTTATAAATATATATATATATAAAAGTACATATATATGTATATATAATGTTTTACAATTAAATTAACACACATATTACAAAAATACTTAAAATAGATATAAATATTTAAAAGTATAAAAAATAATTAAAAATATTTTATATATGACAAAAAATTCATTATAAATAGATTAAGTAGAGTTTATAAAATATCATAAATTTTTATCATAGAATGCAAGAATTCTATCTTAAACCAAAAAGAAATCAAAAACTGATTTTTAAGTGTTTCAGTATCAAGTTGATAAGTTTTTACTGATTCAGCCAATTTTGAAGGTCAATTAAACCGGTTCTATAATCAATTTGACTAGGTAGTTAAGTCCAATTTTTATAAGCATACTTTAAATGACCATAGTTATTAGAAAAGAACCACACTTTATATATTCTCTTTGAAAAATTATTCCATAAATTTTAGTATTTTACTATACAAGTTCCTTTTTTCTAATTATTATTTTAAGGGGGTAACTAACTACTATAGGGATCTAATAAGAATAGACAGAAAGGAGGATCTTCGGATTAACGAAAAGTTGGCATAAATTCTGTTCAGGCTCTAGACAGCCTTAGGAATGAGGATATATCATTTCCACGGAAGCAATCATGCTTGAAAAGAATGCTTTCAAATTGAAAAACATAAAGTCTGTATACAAACTCAAAAGCAAGGAAAACAGGAAAAAGCGAGTAAACGAGTGAAGAAAGTGCAAAGCAAGATCCCATAATCACGCTCTACTTTTTTACTTGTTTCATTTGTTACTTCTGCCTTGCTTAACATTCAAATATTTGCCATAAATACATAAACTTCTACAAGGACAGTATAATATTTAAATACGTACAAGGTTTTCCTTTAGAGGAAAAAAAAAAAAAGAAATAATTTTTCATATAAAGATCCAAAACTGAATGCATATTTTAATAAGCTCTTCTACCTTATAATCTAACATATTCAGTAAGTTTGACTGATAAAATTGTTTGCAGCAGAGTGTAATTAAGTAAGGCTTAGTTAAAATTTGGTCTTCCATTAAAGTAGAAAGATTTTGGGACATGGAAAAAGTTAAGTGTCTCTTCTAACTGATATTTTTCATTGAATGCTAAATGTTCACATGCACTCCATGTCAACTTACTGTTTTTTTTTTTTCTTTTGGGTAATATATTTATAATTTTTCCATTATTTATTTATAAATTAATAGAATAATGCTTAAACAATCACTTATTATTAACAGATTTTTAGATATTCATATAACCGCCTATAAGAATAAACCGTTTATAACAATTAATTTATTATTTTTTAAGTTCTTGTACTAAACAACCGAAAATGTTGTTGTGTTTTCTTACGGACCGAAAAGCAAATTGATTCCAAATATATATTAACTTAGATGACAAACAAACCTGAGAAATGAAAATTTCAAGGACTATATAGTGTATGGTCGATGGTCAGTTCGCTAGTGCAAGGAATCAATGGAAATAACCCTTTAAGATAAGTATGGTAGATGGTGAGAGTTATTATTGACATATCTACTTCAATTAATTACCGGATATTTTATATAGAGCTCAACTTTTTAAAAGGTCAAATTTTTATTATTGAATTTTTTAGAAATCTATGTGTAAAGTAATTTTTTTAATTACAATACACAGATTAAGGTGATTTAAGAGTGGAAGAGTTCGACCTACAAGAGGTGGAGCTCCCCATATCAAAATTCAATTGCTATTAGCTCTTAATTTGCACTATCTGATCAAGGAATGTACTTTAAAAATTAGTTCAGTGATAAAGACAATAATATGATAGATGGTTAAATGAATGATCACAAGGGTGAATGATTTCCCTGTAACAAATTCATATCTTTTAAAATGTGAAGTGTCTCTGAAATAAATAGAAATAGAAATAAAAAATATAAGAAAAAAATAGAAGAAGTAAGTTCTATATACAATTTTCTTTCTTATATCGTTCTCTTTTTACTTTAGAAATATTTCACTAAATCTATATTTCAAAGGATCCAAATTACCATGTAACCAAATGGAAAAAGTGAATTAATTGAAATGTGTAAAAACTAAGCTGGGCACGATGTAATTGCAAAACTAAATAAATAATAAAAGAGAGAAAAACTTGCAATTGCTTTATGGAAGACAAGGGACCAACATCTTTGAAATAATCTTTGAAGAAGGATTGATTGCCTAAAGAGAAGAATTTGGTTGCTAGTTTGGTGGTGGAGCCTACGGCGGAGGCCTCTTGGAAAGTGGACTTTAATAAAACCCTAAACAGCCTGGAAAGTCTCAGTGGACGGCCATTTGTGGTGCCATGTACCCTTTTCTCTCTCCCTTGCCCTTCACAAAATAGTAACCCCACCAGTTATTTGCCACTATAATTAAGCCTTGGGATTAATGATCTTTGGCTTTCCTACAAAAAAGAGTTCTTTTGGGTATGACTTTGTGCCCATTCATATGTGGATTCCAGAAAATAGTTCGACAAAAATTAAACACTAGATTTGCTAATTAATTACAAATCATTCTACAGAAAATGAAAGGATTTGATACATTGCAATAATAGAAAGATGGTTAAGTGGCCTTTCAGTTAGAAATCTGGCTAAAATATAGTTGCGGTTGTCGTCATAATTTACTTTCACCTAATTTGACTCAAAACCAACTTGCCTTCTATTGGTATTGGTATAAAGGGTGTGTCATTTAAATTCTTTGTTATTTGTTTTGTTATGGTTTATCACTTCATTATCTTGTAACATTTTTCATTCAAATTTTAATAGAAATAATCGTTTTAATATTTAAATATTAAAACAATTTTATTGTTAAAATTTTGTTTCATTTTTATCTTAGACATTTTTTAAGTATTTATAAGTCATTGTCAGAATTCATTCTCCATTTTCATCTCTTAAAATTTATTTTTATTTGTTAATCTTCATTATTTAAAAATATATTTGTGTTTTAAAGTTAAAACTTTGTTCAACATTGTTTTCAAATCAAATGTACATAAATAAACCCACATGTTATTTGATTTTTGAACTTGGTTATCAAGACTTGTGATTTTTTTTAAATAATTATTTTCAGCCCCTTTTTTAAAATCATAAAAATACCACCACTCGTTAAGCAAAAATGCTAAAAAAAAAGATCGTCTTTTAGACTATTTTTGTCTTCATCCTATTTTAAGAAAATATTTCCCCTTAAACTATACCAAAAACATTATCAGCCATGTTTTCTATTTTGAATGAAAAGGAAAATAGAAAACAACACAACCGTATACACCCACAGTTTTCAATTGTCATTTTAATCACAACATCAAAACACAATGAAATATCAATGTATAAATGAAATATACTTTTAATTATAAGATTATCCATAGTTTTGATATTCATATAATTATTTATGTTCATGTCAAAACAAAAATGATTGAATGATAATTAAATAAATGAAACACTTTAAAACAACTTGTAAATTTCATACAACATAATAAACATATCCCAAGAGAGTAGAGTTACCAATAATGCCAGTGAATGAGAATTAACTAATCCACCTTCAAGTTACAGTAGGATTAACTAACTTTTATTAAACAAAAGTAATAATATTATGAATTTAAAAACACCGTATACTTTAATTTTAAATGGTATCAGTTTGATTAAGTAAATAAGGATAAAGTAACATATGGACAAAAAGTGAATGAATTAAGGATGATATGTTATACAGAAGAAGCAAATCGAGCGCCCACCAGTCGTGCAGTGATGCAATGCAGCTTCTCTCTTTCCACTCACACTGCTCGATTTGGATTCTCATCCTAACTCCATAATCAACATTACTTCTCTCTTTCCACTCACACTGCTCGCTTTCCCATCATCATCGTCTCTCTCATTTTCTCAATTCTCATCAACCCCACTTCTTGGATCTCCCCATTTGATTCTGATCATTCTCCTTGATTCCTCACTACTACAAATGGGAACTCTTCTCAGAATGTCATTTTCTTTCACGGCTCTGTTTCTCGCTCTGGTCATGGCGGATTCACTCAAATCCACCTCCAAGGAGCAGATCCAGTGCACAATGTGCTCGTCTTGTCAAAACCCCTGCAATCCAGTTCCGTCTCCGCCGCCCCCATCTCCTCCACCGCCGTCTCCTCCTCCGGCCTCCACCGGTGGTTGCCCTCCCCCTCCTTCTCGACCTAGCTCCGGTGGCGGTGGTAGTGGAACATACTATTACTCTCCTCCTCCGCCTGCTCAATACGTTTACTCATACCCGCCTCCGCCGGCGTACACCGGAGGTGGCGGCGGAGGAATCGGCGGTTCGTATTACCCTCCTCCGAATTACAGAAACTATCCAACTCCGCCGCCACCGAACCCAATTGTGCCTTATTTTCCTTTTTACTACCACAACCCCCCTCCTCCGTCCACGGCGGCTCCTTCGCCGTCGATGGGTTCGTGGGTTTCTGCAATTGCTCTGTTTTCCTCTTTGTTTCTCTTGGTTTGTTAGAAAGCAAAAGAAGAAGAAGAAGGAAATGGTGGGAATATCTACCCAGATTCGCAGATCTGGAAATTTAGGAGGGAATGCGGGTGAGGAGGGAGCATGTGAGAGCTTCAATGGTGGAAGGAAGGAGGGAAATGGAAGCTGGAGAGGCCTCCTGAATCTCCCAATTTACCCTTCTTTCGGACATGTTAAAGGACACCCTGCAAGTATGTGAGGTTGCGAATTGAAGTATTATTATTGTTGTCATTCCTCCTCCTTTTTCTTTGAATTTCTATTTCAACGTAGGAACAATGGTGATCTGCAATTTGTTCACAATTTGTATGTAGCTTTATGATTTCATTAATCTTAGAAAAAAAATGTTTCAGTCATTTTTATTTTATTTAGCTAAATTGGTTTTTGTATTATTATTATTGCTGATATTGAAGATAAATAAATAGATTGGGACAATAATTGAGGCATTCCAAAACCAAGATCTATATAGGGCAATAAATAAAAATCTGTTGGATGGGAGTGCGGTTGATGAACATAATAATGAATGAGTGAAGAATTGTAGCATGGGGTTAAGTTGGCACCTAGCCAATTTTGGGTTACTAATAAAATGTGGACAAGTTTTATTTAAATTATTTTTTTGATGGTAATAAAATAATTATATTTAAATATAATTTTTTTAATATTTTTGTTAATATATTTTTTAATTAAAATATAATAAACATATATATTTATAATAACATCATAAAAATGTATAATTTAATTTAAGAAGTATATAATTATCTGACTAAATGATACATTTATCATAATATTATTAATAAATTATACATTTATTGTATTTTAATTAAAAATTTAATAATAAAAAAATTCTGTATAAATTTTTTTTTTAAGTGTTTGTCATCAACTACTTTCAGCTAATTTAATAATTCTTGCCACATCATTTTTAATTTTTAAATTAAAATAATTTTGAGATAACATGTAAACATTTTTATAATATATTACAACATTATTAATTATTTAAAAAATAATCATATATCTAATAAAAAATATATAAGAAAAACCTAAAAATTCTACCTAATTTTTTTTCCTCAAGCTGGTGACACTGTCCCCCCACCATCTCATGTGCCAAGTTGTTTAATGGGTAAATGAACCTAATTAAAGGCGTCATTGTTCATTGATTCGTTAGGCATGTCTGGACTTTGGTGGGTTGCCCCATTGGCATTGTTTGCTTGCCCTTAATTTTTCTGACATTTCAAAATAATTTTCTGTTGATATTATTATCACCAGATGTTGACAATCAAATGTGGGAGCGTCTTGGTGAAGGGGTCACTTCAATTCATTTGAAATATATATATATAGCCTAACGTTCCATTCAATTTTCTATGTTTTATTCCATGCTTTATCGGTTTCTTTAACCTTTCTTTTTCAAATGGTAAACTTCAACCTAGTTCGAAAAAGGATAAGGTGTTTTAGTAAAAGATTTAAAAATTAAATTAAAATATAAAGTAATTTTTAATTTTACATAAAATATATAATTTTAACTAAATTCAAGAGAAGTTGGTATATATCATAACTTGTAGTGATGATATGTATCATAATTTTAATAAGGAAATATTATATTTAACACTTAAAAATTACACTTAAATTAAGATGATTAGTAAATTTTAACTCAATAATATTAGAGGCTCTTTAAAACCAAATTATTTGAGTTCAAGCTCTGGTCGGAGTTAAATTATTTAAATTATTTAGCATTGTGAGAATGAGGAGTAATTATTAGCAAAGGCCAAGAAAGTGTAGTTAACTTTTCCGTAGAAGAGAGGAAGGGAAGTATGATCAGGTGGTGCGAGGAGTATGATAGGAAATGTTGGCATCCAAGCAGAAAGGCGGGGGGGTGCGTGTCAGAATGACACGAAAGGTCCGATTTCCTGACACACAAGATTTCTATGCTCCTCCTTCTCCAATCGCTCCAATCGCAATGGTAGGAATCATTCATTGACTTGGACCCTTTGCGCATATATATATATATATATATATATATATATATATATATCTCTCTCTCTCTCTCTCTCTCTCTCTCTGGGTGGGATGGGTGCGGTGGGGCTTCAGACACATCCGATTTGATGTTTAACTTTTTTTTATTTTTTTTAAATTTTGATTTTTCTTATTTTAAAAATATACAAAATATAAAATAAAAATAACATTTTAACTACATATTTTTATAAAAATAATAATTTAAATAAAAATATAAAATATAAAATTTAGACAGTCTAAATCATATTTCAAAGATGTACAGAGCCTGTATATCCTTGAGATGTTGAGATGTGCAGGAGATTGGATCTGTGTGTATGTGAAGAAAGAAGTAGGGAGATAAAATTGAGTAAATCTAAAATTGAGCACTTTCATCAAGTGTTTAATTGTCAAAATTAGGGGTGTACATAGGGTGGGTCAGGCAGGATTTTGGCCTTACCTGATGTCTGGCCTTTAGCCCAGCCTGGCCCGACCCGATTTAATACCGAGTGGAGTTGGATTAAATCGGGCAGGCCAACATTTTTTTTATTTATTATAAAAATTATAAAATAATCTCAAAAAAAAATTTATATAAATCTTTGTAAAATTACATCTTATCTTTAAAAAATTAAAATTTTAATATAAATTTTTATAAAAATATATTTTTTTTATTTTTTAGACTTAATTAGATTAATATATCTTTTATGGCCAACTTAAATTTATTATTAAAATTATAAAATAATACTTAAAAAAATTTATATAAGTTTTTATAAAATTATATTTTGTCTTTAAAAAAATTAAAGTTTTGATATAAATCTTTATAAACAAATATTTTTTAAAAAAATAAAATTATTTTTCGAGTTAGACCAGGCTAACATAACCCTAAAGGTTGGCCCGATGCCCGACCCGTCCTAGTCCTAAATTTTTTTAAAAAAAAATTTTTATACTCGGCCTTCGGCCCCAATGAACACCCCTAGTCAAATTTTGAATCATCTATAAATTGAGCACTATAGTCAAGTGTTTAATTGTTAAATTTTAAATTGATTAAATTTAATTTAAATAGTTTAAATTTTTATTTTTTAAATTCAATCTTTATTTTTTTAAGTTCTTAGTTAAAAAATTGTTTTTATTTTATGTTTTATTTTATTTAAATATATAAAACTATCAAAATAAATAAAAAATTATAATATCTAGACCATGACATTCAGATTTTCATAATTGAACAATAGATGAATAAGGGAATAAAAAGAATTCAAGTTGGAGTAAATCTATGTACTCTTTTCTGACTTTTCCTCTCTAGATTTATTTAGCATATTTAATAAATAAATACAAAAGATTATAATTTATCATTGACCAACACTTCAATCAGAGTCAAAATAGTCCAACGCATATTGAGTGTCCCAGCGATTTGCAGAAAAAAATAAATTATTTTGAACATATTTTTGTTGTCTAAATTATTTGAAAATTTTATTTTATTTTTATAAATATAACTTTTTTTGTTTTCTATATGATCTGAATAATATACAAGCACTAAAATATATTGTATTACTATGTTAAACAAAAAAAAAATCTTAACTTTACTAGGGCTAATCGTGAAAAGAAAAAAAGGAGGGTTAATTAGTGTCAAACGGTCTCTAATTGAAAACTCTAATTATTAGAGCTAATTGTAAAATTAATCTTTAAGGCTTTCTATTTGGAACTCCTTGTAATCAGGCCCATATAGATGACCCTAAGCTCCTTGAATAAGTTAAAAAATTTTAACTCATAGTTAAATAGGAATTTATCACTCAAGTCTTATGGCATAAAAGAGTTGGGGTTAAACCAATTCATAGTAACAACTCTAAATTCTACTAATATTATCACGGCAAATAAATAATTTGGTTATTGAAGTAGTAAGTTTATTTAGTTTTAATTTTAAAAAATATGATAGAAATAAAATTTAATAAAGTTATTATTTTATAATTAATTTGTACTTTCATTAATTTTTAAAATTAAAATTGAATAATTTTGATAATTCAGAGATCAAATCATTAGTTTAATCTTTATTTGTTATTTTTAATTCAATTAATAAATTATTAAAATGAAAATATGTAATTCAATGTTTATATTATACTCCATTATTAATTTCACATGCTAAAACTCAATATGGTTAATTAATAACTTTTGGCTCAATAGTACTAAAATTATCTCTAAAACCAAAGAAATTCAAATTTAATTTCTGTTGGAATAAAAATAACTAAAAGAAAAACCAAATATGGTTAAAAATAAATACGTAAAATAGTTTGAAACCAAATCCATTAATTAATATTAACTTTTAAAACAGCCTAATTAAGATTAAAAAATGTACCTGAAGTTGTATTATTTATAGGCAGGAGACATGAGAGCTAACAATGAACTAATGCTTAGACTTTCTGAAATACTACGGCATGTTTGGTATTATGGAAAACGGTCAAAGAGAAACTAGACGGCAAAAGAACGTTGTCCATTTCACATTTGTCAGACTTTTTTAAATATTTCTTTTATAGAAGCTGTCGTTCCTGGGCGTTGCTACTGTTGGATGGAAAGTCTGTTCACACCAAATAAAAAGACTTTTTTAAATATTTTTTCTCTTCAACACAATTTGATGTTTTAACTTTAGTTTTAAAATTTTAAATATTAATTCGTAAGGTTTTATTTTTATTTTTAGTTTTTCTCTTAAAAGTTATTTCACTTTATCAAACTTGTGGTTATTGAATTACAATTGGTAAGGGCATGAGAAAAACTGAGATGGGGAATAACAAAAATACAAAAACACTTGGAAGGCTGGTAATAAGGTGGGTGTGACGTGTTTGCCTGTGAGGAAACGAAAACAGAAAATGAGGAGAAATGTGTTTGGGAGAACTAGCTGGAAGGCACGTTCCATAAGATAAGCCATCGCAATGTTTTACAATGCAGAGTGGGCCCCGTTCCCAACATAGCATTCCGCTTTCGGCATCCAAAGCATCCCTTGCCATATTGTTCCTTAAAATAAAATGGTAAATTATAATTTTGAGAGAATGATCCTATCCTAAATACAGGAATTTTTAATTTAGTCCTTTATAAAAATTTTAAAAAATTAATCTTTTAATTATTAAAATATTTTATAATGTTATCTTTACATCAAATTTTATCCGAAGCTTAAAATTAAATGTAATAATATACTAATTTGAACATTAGCTGTCGTTTATTATTTAAGCAAAATTTACTACTTAATAATATTTTATTCAAAAGATTATTAAAAAAATAATATTTAATTTTGAATAAAAATATGTCAGAAGGATAATATTATAAATATTTTAATGATTGAAGAAATAAATTAAAAAATTTTAAATATTTAAATAACTAAATTAAAAATACATCTATTGATAGAGAGATATTTTTTTGTGATTAAATATAGAAAATAAACACCTATAAAATGTTAGACGGTGTATCCTCATATGAATATATTTTTTTATATGATTTGTATAATGTTTATTATATTTGTATTTTTTTTAATTTTATCTATTAAATTATTATTTTAATTATCAAATTATTTTTATAAAAATAATAAAAAAATCATTTCATATTCAACTTTCACTTCAAAATATTAACAAAAGATTAAAAAGAAACAATTCTAACTTTTAGGGTGGCGGCTTAGGGTAGAGGGAGGGGACAAAGTACAAACCAATAGGCCATAACGGCCAGTAGAGTGGGGATAACCCAAAAGGCCCGTGACTCATTTTAACATCTAGCCTTGCCCTCGCCCTCATATCATTTAGTTCAATATTTCTCGTGTTTAAAAGATATTTATGTGTAAAAGAGTGATACAATGATATAAGCCTCGATAGAACCTATTCATGTCGGTCTTACATTCATTGTGTTAAGCTTTTTTTTTTTTTCTTAATATGAAAAACTTTTACATATGAGAAAATCTGGACTCCACTCCATCCACACTATGGTGTTTTTACTGCTGCAGTTTTTCTAGTTTCATCAAATTTATCAACTCAATTATAAATTAAAACTCTAAAATAGATATATTTGAGATACATATATGCAATGGTAGTACGCCATTGAAGCACCAACGCCACCTCACTCCCTTTTTTATAAAACTAAGTAATGGGTCATTTTGGGCTTTACTTTGCTGCAACCACACTACCCACAGTGAACGTCTCTGTGTCTGACTAATGAAAATGGACTCCAATATCGGCCCACCAAAATGTCTTCTCTCCGCTTACAAAAATTAGATAAGATATATATATTAAGAGAAAAATTAAATACATCTTTTATATTTTTACTATCAATTTTTTTAAAAGTAGTATGATAAGTGTATAATTTTTATAATTCAGCATCACATGACTGAGACTTTTAAATTTTTTTTACATATATTACATTTTCATTAAAGAACTCAATAACAAAAATATTAAAAACTATACCTAAATCTAAGCATATTATATTCTCTCAGACTCAGGTCTAATTATATTTTTACACAGACCTTAAAATATAACAAATCGCCTTCTATTTTGTTTTTGAAAAAAATTACAGAACACTATTTTTCAATCTCATTTAATGTGGTGTTTTATTTTTTATTTTTTAAAAACTAGCGATGGTTTTTCTTATATTTTAAAATTAATGTATTAAAATTGTTTGGCTTTTAGTTTAAGGAGATAAAATAATTTAAAAAAAAAATAATAAAAATACATATTTTGTTTCTATTTTTTAGAAAATAAAGTAGACACCAAGAAAATTTGCAAATAACAATTCTAGTGTAGAATTGATCATGAATTGAAAAGCATGTCTGGTCCAAAAAAATAGATATGAACTTGGGGAAAAAGTATGATAAAAGACGGATCTATTTTGAAAAAAAGGCTGAATATAGTATGAGTTGGTCTTTTTTTAAAAAATCCAACTTAAGCCCGAGTCTGGCCCCATATTAATCTTTTATTTTTTTCTCTTTTGATATGCAATTGGTTTTATGCGCTAAAATGTCAAATATCATCATCATCTGCCTTCACTTTAAGATCGGTAACAAATGGGCTTGCATGGCCTCCCTGGTACTTCATTCCTTTGCTGGTTTTTATGTGTATGTTTTTTGGTCCTGTATTTGGCTCTGTTCATGATTTGAATTTTTAAACTCATCTTTCATTGGCCCATTCTATCTGCCGTAATTGTGTTCTTCTTCTTCATCCTTTTTTTTTTTAATAATCTTTGACTCTCCTTGTTCAAGTGATATGGATGTTTTTAGGGTCACAAATGAAGAAATTTTGAGATGTAAATCAGAAAAATCTCTGAACGTTTAAACTCAAGTTCTTGTTAACCAATAACCATTGCATTCATTATAGGGCTCCTTCAATGAAAATAACATATTAGACCTAGCCTAATTGCCAATGAATTTGAGTTCTATACACTTAAGACTCAAAATTTTTAACTTTTGCTATCATCAAAAAAAAAAAAAATTTGATGATCAGCTATTACTTCACAGTCAGCCAATACTCGCATAAAGTGTAGCATTTCTTGGATAAGAGTTTAATGGGGCGTAAACACTCAACTGCCTTTAATCAATTATACAAGTAACTAATATCCTCAGCTATAAATAGGAAAATTGCTTCAATTTCAGTATACGCACTTGAACTTTGCTATCATTTTGCCAAATTATTCTCAAAATCCTTCAAACTAAAACATCAAAGGTGTAAGGCAGAGCAAATGCTTGTAGGTTATTTCTATTATGACTCTATCAACCAAATTAGCAAAGTGATCGGTAAATTTCAAGACCAGTTTATTATTTATCATTCATATGTAAATGACATTCAATATGTTTAGTAGATATTACTATTTTTTTTAAATCTTAAATCACTTAAAAATGATTATGTCTCACATTCTTCTATGTTTACCAATATTTACAGAATATCAAGCATGAAAAGTCTATCACAATATTCAAAATAATATATATAATTAAAATATATCAACTTGCTCCAAGATAATTGAAATAGAAAATGTTAGATGTTTTTGTCAAGCCCGCATTCTTTGTTGTATAATATATTTTTCTATTGATGATTAAAAAATTTAACAAACATACATCCTTTCGATTCTAGGATAAAATATATGGAAGTTAATAATGCACATAAATTTAAAAGAAAATTATAATGCGTGCAATTCAATATTATCAACTGAGCCTACTTATAATCCTTTATATTTATTTCCATGTTAATGACCCTCTTATTTCTCAACAACTGATTATATTGCACACATGGAATGTTTAGTATATAAAACTGATAAAATAAAAATGAAAATAATTTTATAAATAAATAAATTTTTTCCTTATTTTAAAAAATAATAATTATATAAGCATAATAAATAATATACATAAAAATAAAAATAAAATTCGCCTCTGAATTGAATGTGTGAGCTTTATAAATTATTATTCAATGATGGTCAGCACTTGGCGATGGTTCCTGTCTTTGTCAATCGTAGTGATTGAGTTGAGCCGCAAAACTTAGTCAAACAAACTTGTAACAAATCAAATACATTCTCATTGATTGATGAAAGGAAAAGCTATTTCGGAGAATCCTAGTTGTTTCCATTTTGTCATGTTGAAAATGACAATTTCACTTTCATGTATAAAACAACGCAAATTTTCACTTTGATTCCAAATCACCTTGTTCACACAACTTATTGTACAAAGATGACAATTATCAATAAGCAAAATCACTTTGTAAAATTAAATATTTGGACGCATAAATAAATAGGATTACTCTAGCAACAAATAGTCCTCAATTTTTGGCATACAAGAGTGAAAAAAGACTCTGTTGGAAGCTCATTTGAAGACACTAGGTTTGAATTGTACAAGGTCCCTTAATGTGAACACTTCCACGCAATAATAAAGCTTTGGAGGAGTGATTTATATACTTATAACACGTTAGTTAATTGTATAAAAATTAATAAAATCTTATTAAAATAATTTACTCTGATAATTTTTATTAATTTCTTACACCATTAACTGATGCAAAAGGTGTTAAGATTTTTTTAATTCAATTACCATAATAGCCCTTCTATGTATCATTAATTGACTTTTGCAAATTGTATCTTTATTATCATTAGTCAAAGTAGCGGGAACGACGTATTTCAGTATTTCACGTTCCCTCCTCTTTTAAATTTGTACTCTTCCCACCTTTCTTTGCCATTTCATATTTTTCCTTTCAAATGATCTGTATCAAATTTTAAATTTATTCAAATTTCTGTATCGCATTAAATGGAAAAGGAGAGGACGAAACAAACGAGACAACTTCATCTTTGCAATTTTATTATTCAAACTCTCCTTTGCATATTAATTGATAATGGTTCACAAAATGAAGCAGGGATCAAATAGGGGATTATGTTGCCAAAATTGGAATTCAATCATTTTCTTACAATTCTTGATAAGATTCATGACACCAATACAGCAGTCAGTGAACTAAAATATAGCTAAGCTATTACAAAACTAATCACAGAAAATTTCACCCCACAAATTTAAAGATACACATTTTGAAATGTTGGGGTGCATTCTAATTTGCAACTAAGCATAGACGTAGCCATAAGAGAGAGCCATCAACAACACGGCCGCTTGTTCTTCCTCTCCCAGCTTCTTCCTCTGCCTCTCCACTGTTGATCTCTGCATCAAAACCTCCCTTCCCAAAGCCATTAATCTCTGCTTCAAACTATCCCCAATCTTATTGTTATTATTATTACTTCTTTTGCCCTTTCTGTCTTCTGTACTTCCCTTATTCATACCCAGAATTGCTCTCTTCTTCTTCCTGCTTCTGATTCCACATGCGTTGCAGAGAGACTGCAGTAAACAAAATTGAACAAAGAATCAGAATCATATCAAAGCTCAATGTCATATGATCTATTTGTAAATGGGGTTCTTGTTCGATCGAATCAATTACCTTGGGCCCAGCCGGACCGCCTCTCCAGAGAGGGGTTTTTGTTGTGCCACAATCGGCGCAGGTTTTCTTGTGTTCGTTGTTCGCTGGGCTCTCTTCTGATGAATCACCGTTTGGGTTTCTATTATTGGCGTCCTCGGCCTCCGATCCCTGCATTACAGAACAAACTCAGCTCGATTAGACATCCCTATATTCAAATCGAAGCAGGGTGGTAAGAAATTTTGAATGAAAATGTCATGATCACTCACTTTTCCACTCGGATCGACCATCTCCAGGAGCTATTTCGAAGACCTGAACAGAACCCAGATCAATGGAAGTGGGTATTTCCAATCGAGTGAAACTTTTGATGATGATGATCAGGAGCGCCCAATGAAGCTGAAAGGGAAGAAAGAGCACGAGTGTTGAAACGAAGCAGAGAGAATGAGGGAGAAAGCGATCATCGAAGATTGGGAAATGGGTCGGAAATGAAGATCGGAATTCGGGTGATCCCTGAAGAAAGAAACAGACATGCAGGGAGAGTATGTGCGCGTAAGAGATTAGAGAGAGAGAGAGAGGAACGGAGTAGACACGCGCAACAGCCGCAAGCAGTGGAAAATCTAAAAGAACAAGGCTTAAATAAAAGGGAAGGGAAACCCTAATAATGGGCAGGTGGAATGACGAGAATGCCCTTTGCTCCAAATGCATCAGGATCACTCGCGCCAAAAAGGTCCTAAGATGAACAAAAAGCGCGGGATTAATTTGAGTGAGTTTTTTTGTTTGGTGAGATTTGAGTGAGCTTTTTTATTTGGGATTTTTTATATTAATTAGGGGAAATTAAATTCTATCTTTTAATTTAATATTTAATTATATAATTAGTATATAAATTTTAAATTATAATAATATTATTTGGAATTAAAGCAATTAATATGAAGACATTAGATTTTTAATTAGTTTTTGAAATTAAAAATTAATTTTTTAGAATTAAAAATGAACTTTTTGTAATTTAACATTAAATTTGAACCAAGTGTTATCATCAGATTCAAAATTACATGATCTCTTATTATGAATTTTAATTAAAATTCAAAATTTGTTTTGTTACATTTGTAATTTATATAATCTTTTAAAATAATTTTATAAACAAATATGAAAATAAATATAAATTTTCAATTAATTAATCAGTAATAATAATAATAATAATAATAATAATAATAATAATAATAATAATAATATGAAGTATGTGTGTGTTTGTTGAGGTGGTGGACGGCAGTATTAATTATGATATGATGTGTGACCAATATTTTTCCTTGTAAAGTCACGTATGTCTTGTACTCTTGTACATTTCCATAGGTCAACTAATAGACCACTTTTGGGTTTCAATCTGTTTCTCTTTACTTATTCCTTTTTTTTTTTTTTGGTATTTCAAACTTATTTTTTGCTCCCTCTCATAATTGAATGTTCATAATCTTTTGCTGTCTTTTATCGAGAATGTTTATAATTTTTAATTTTCAATTTCAATTCTAAATTAGTCTGTTTGTTCCATATTTATAAATAAATTTAAAAAAATACAATAAAATATATAAAATTAAAAATATTTATACTAAAAAAATCCTAAATTTATATTCAAGTTAAAAATGTTTTTATTAAAACACTTAGCCATTTTTGGGTTTCAATCTGCTTCCCTTTTCTTTCCCATTTTTATTTGTATTTCAAACTTATGTTCCATTCTCTCTCATAATTGAATGCTTATAATTTTTAATTTTCAATCCTAATTAAGACTATCTGTGGCATACCTATAAATAAATTAAATAAAATTTAAAAGATCTTAAATTTTCAAATTATTTTAAAGAATTTTTAAAAAATAAATTTTTAACATTAAATTTTAAATTGTCATTTTTTATACAGTTTTTTTTTTTCTAATTTTGTTCCAAGGTCCTTTATTCTTTAGCTGTCCAATGTTTTTTAACTTGTCATTTGCATTGTACTATCTCTGAAGCTCTCAAATCTAGCTATTCTTATTTATAGGTTTGATAAAATATCATTTTATTATTTTTATCAAATTATTTTTAAATTTTATATTACATATTGTGGCGTTGTTCGAATTGATGTAGCGCCGCAGCAGCGCGCTATTAACATCAATGATTTCAATATAATATGTTGATTTTTTTTTTTGCAGTGTTCATAAATTTCATATAACGTGTGTATTGTATATAGTAGTTATAATTTTTTTTTCAATGTATTATGATTTATAGTCTTGGCCCACAAAGAGAAAGTTTTTCGCTTTACCTCTATTGATACATAAACTTTAAAAATAATAATAAAATACTATTGAACCTTGGACTAAAATTGGCATGCTAAATTTTAATTGATTTTTAAAACTAAAAATAAATTTGTCGGTAATAAAAAAAGAACTTTTTTGTAAATCCAATGTTGAATTAAGTTAAATATTATTATTAAAATCAAAGTCACGTGACACCTTTTGCTAATTTCAATTGAAATTTAACCTTTTTTATTTTAATCCAAATTTTATAAAAAAATTATTTTACATTTCAAACGTTCATTTATCAATGTTATGATTAAGTTTTAATTTAAATGATTAAAATGTAATTTCTCCAAATCTTAGTTACTTGTAATGTTTGGTTTCCTTCGTTTCATTGTTTAATATATATACTATGAGTCATAATGTGGCAATGAACTGGTAACTTGTATGCTATCAGATAAAATTCACCTCTAATTTCTTGAGCATCATCTTTGAAAAATTGATTTGGAACTAGCAAAGCCACCGATCGATCTATTCATTCTCAAGGATCAGATATACAAAAGTGATGTGAAATGAATACAATAAATTAAATGGTATACGTATTACATAATCCTGTCCTTGTATAAACAACTTAGAAGGAAGGCTCAAAATATATGTATACTTTCCGTAGGGTACCCAATGCTGGAGGTTTTGTTAGAAAGATGCAGATTCTTATTTGTGATTGTGAGAGTGTGTGGTGGTGGGGTCCTCAGCGTCAAAAGCAGTAATTGTGAGATTGATGTGTGGTTGTTGATGAGGTGAGGCTGGAGGAGAAGCATATAGAGCAGAGATTTCCAGAACATGTGTTCGAACGTTGTGGAGATGTTGGGATATTCTTTGAGCACGCAACGACGTTAGGTATAAACCAGAAGCCAAGAAAACTGTGGTTAATCCAAACACTCCTGCTGCTGAGAACAAACCTTCTCGGACCATGAGACAACTTGGTTTGGGCTTTGACCAGTTCGTTAGATGTCCTGATTCCACACTGACCCCTACTAGTAACATAATCTCCCCTACTCCAAAACAAATCCTACAAACATATATGGGTATCACTCATTTTAATAATTAATTAAATGATAAATTCACACCATTTATGTGATAGATTAGTCTAAAAGGATGCGAGCAGAAACTTATATTATAAATAAGATGGAATCAGGTTTAGACTTAAGCCCAACATGCATTTTTAAGCGTTGTGTCTGTATCCAACTTAATTTAAACCATAATTAAATGATTGACTAAATTATCCAAGTTCAGAGACCAAAGTCTAAACCTATTAAAATGGGTCAAGAAGGTCTGTGTGTTGATCTGTGCTAGAATTTTAAGGGGTGTTTAGTATTCTATGATTTTAATTTTGTTATCTCTCGTATTATATTATCTAGGATGTTAAAAGTGGATGACAGAGTTTGGTACGCTGTATGTGATAATGTGATGGCATTTAAAATAACAGTCTGATGTCACATCTCAAGCAAAAATGAGTTATTTGATGATAGCCAAAAAAGTTTTATCATCTCACGTCACAAAGTTGAATGGGATAAATTTTGTCATAGTTAACACTTTTATTCTTGTCTTAACTTTTATTCTTGTCTTCCTATAGTAATTAATTTCACAACAAAATTTATTTTATAAAAAATTATAGACAAGTAAAATATAATACAACATTAATTATTAAAAAATTAAATGGTATTTTATTTTTTATATGAAAAAGAAAGAATAAATTATACATAAACGTAGTATAAATTTTTAGGATACTATTTATTCAAACCTAATTAAAAAACATTGATTAACATGTAGAATCAAACATTTCCATCTTAGATTACTAAAATATAAGATTAGTATGTTAAAACATCTCATTCCATGATAGGTAAGATACCATAATATATGAGATAATGTTATACCAAACACTTTCCTAAATATGAGAATGGATTCTCTCCGTTTCAAATTTTTTTTGTGACGGTTCATTTGGTATGTAAAAAGTTAGAAATGAAAATAAAAAAAAAATAATTTTGGAAATAGAAAATACTTATAATATCTCTACTTTTAAGAATTAAATAATGATTGATAGATAATATTAAATAATTAAATAATGGTTAGAGAATTTCACTAAACTTTCCTTTTTCATTTCCATTTTCCTCGTGCAACCAAACGAGCCAAGTGTTAAATTAAAAGTAAAGAAAAAGGAGAGAGAATAAGTGATGATAAGAGGAGTTGAAAAGAAAAAATAAAAATAACTGAATTAATAGAATGGGGAGGAGTTGAAATTGAGAGAAGTCAAACCCCCTGAATACAAGCGAGATTTCTTTAACAAATGTAGATTTACATTTCTTTTTTGGGAAACAGTATTGATTTGCATTTGAATTAAACTCTTCAATTGGAACTTAATTTAATTTTCTTTAATCCCCCCTTCTTTCTCTGTATTGACCCTTATAATTCTTCTACCCTATCTCACTTGCCCTTTAACCCCTCTAAAATTTCTAAGCAAAGTGGACGAGGAGTAGAAAATTTTTGATTTATTTTAAAATTTGTAATAATAATATTTTATTATCATATAAAAATCTCAAAAAGTAATTAAACGAATAAAAATTTGAACAACTATCATATTCCTATTTGTATTAATATATAAGTGCAGTAAATGAAGAACAAGAGACAAATAAGACATAAAAGTTATTATCTTACCATGTTGTAACGAAGAAAAAACCAGCTTGCCAAGTAAGAGACTTTGCAGAAGCAGAATCAGGATCCCATGAAAGTAAATCCGGCGACGATTTACTCACTGCGATCAACATATAAGCATGCTCTAAAATCATCGCAATTGCTAAACCAACAAAAGCAGAAGCAGCACATAGCAACGGCACTTTTCCACTGCCACTATAAACACATTCAGATTTCCCTCCCTTCTCCTCATTTTCACCTTGGTTCATCCAATACACCTACACCCATATGACCGATTATTACAGTTGATAAAAATCGATAATATCGTTCTTTATAATTGCTGGAGAACACATGAAAGGTGTACCTCAGAACGCGTGGCTTCTGCTAGGAGACACAGAACGAAACAAGAGAGGCCCAACAGGATAGTGAAAACCATAAGGAAGACACCTGTTTTGCTACTCAGATCTGTTCTTCCACGGCTTGGTTCAAGATCAGCATGTGTCACTGCCATTCCCTCTGGCATTATTGTTGGAGTTTGTTTCGAGCAAATTAGGAAATTGAGGTTTAAACTGTGCACAAAAAGAATGGAGAGAAAAGGAGGGAGTTTTGCAGAATCGCTTGAAGTAAAGGTTGCTTAAAGGCCAGAGATGCTGAGGTTCTGGGATTAAAAATATACAGAGCATTCACAAATAAGGAAGCTAAAGCTAGTGCTCATGAATAAAACTGCAAGCACGTGTGCACGGTCTCTCTTTCACTCTACCAAAAGTGATTTTCTGCCTTCCAGTTATAATTCAGTTCTAGAAATGGTAATGAAAGTATGAGATCAGCTATATATGATTCCAGAAAATGTTGTGTGAACAAATCTTAGTTCTGGAAAAGAGGGGAGAAAAGCATCAAATTTATATATGATATTAGAAAGCGAAATGAATTATCAGCTTTAGATTTATACTTAGAATAAAGCAATATATACAGGGGCATTATTATTCTTCTGATCTAGAGCTTTATATTTCAGATGTAAGCCTTGGAAAAAGTTATAAGTGCTGAGCATAACCACAACGTTCCAAGAAAGTGCTTCTCAGAGTGGATTATGCTGGTGCTAGTAAAAGATCAAACGAGTGAATTGACATAAACAAATATTTTCTCTGTATATCATATCATCTTCCCCCATAGATAGATGATAGTAAAAATTTAATATGTATAATAAGAACAAATTAGTGGTCTACTTAAGTATGCTTTCAGATAGAATAGAAATATGAAGTTGGTGATTGAATAATATGTTGGATGTCGGTTTGTTTAGGTTTTATATAAATCTTTTGCCATATGCTGTGCATGCTTTAATATTTTTTTTTAATGAAATTAGAGCAATTGTTAGATGAATCAACTTCAACAATTTGGGGCTTCCCCATCATCAATCTTTTGTGTTTTCATATATGAAGGACCAATCTTCTTTGTTATTTCCTCCAGTTTGGAATGTCAGCGCTTTATTCCTTCAAATGGAATCTCAGGGTTTATTATATGCATATGACCTTCTAAAGCTGTGTCTTTATCTTTATAACTAAAACATAGTACATGGTTCTAAAAAAAATATAGCAAAAGTAGTAATTTGATTATCTAAATCTCACTTTTAAAAAAATAAAAATAAAAACTAAATTACACTTTTTTTCTTTAGGAAATGTTTAAATTATGCAATCTTCCTTTTTATTTTGAAAATCTATATTTTCATCTCTTGAAATGAAAAAAAAAAACACTATAATAACCTTTACTGCCATAAAAGTTGAGCTATAATTATGTTAATTTTAACTAAAATACTTTTATAGCTACTATTTATATAATATAACAAGTATGTATCATAAAAGTAGTTAATTTTCTAAAGTTTTAAAAAATTAAATTCATAATTTTCAACATAAAATAAATAACATTATAATAGAAGTTTAAAAAGTATTTTTCGTAAAAGAAATCAATACTTTAGAGTATTTTGACAATATTTTAGTCTTATAAGAGTTTTCTTATATTTTTATAATAGATTAAAGGGTTGCGTAATATAAACATTTTTTTGGAAAAGAGAAGATAATTTATTCTTATCTATTCCCTTTACTTTAGTCAATAAGAAGAGAAAATTTCTTTACTTTAGTCAATAAGAAGAGAAAAATTCAGAGTTTATGTATACTCAGTAGTCAGAATTTACTTTGTATATATAAAAAATAATAAATACACATAAATAAAATAAATCTTAACTATTAAATATATATATATATATATATATATACGCACACTTGACGATATATATATATATATATATATATATATACGCACACTTGACGAATGCAAGAATTTGTTAAAGAAAAATATGTAAAGTGACAAACCCCATAACTCAGTGCTGGACGAGTGTTGTAAGATTTTGAAAAACCTACGAGGCATGCTAATGTTCACTACAACTTAAAGAAAAGGCGCAAACCTGAACACATCACAAGCCTCTTTGTTTTGGTAACGTCCTGATTTCAAGTTCACTGGGCTTGGGGGCTTATGGGCTTTACGGGCTACGTCCCCGCAGCTGACAATGGAATTGTAAGAAACCCAGACAGAAGAGCCCAAGAGCATAGCTTTGAGGGATTGTAACCTACATGTTTTTGCATGGTGGTGAAACGAAGTGGGCCTATTCATATTAATAAAAGCTGGTGACATCATAGCTCATTTGTAACGGATGAATGTAGTCCAAGGTTCTGATCTGACCAAGGATACAAAAACAACGTAGCCCAGAAGCCTTTGCATGGATGCATATTGCTGAACGCCTCACCCGGACAATAAGGATCTTGTTTTCTTCAATCTTGTAACAAATTTCTTTTACTTTTGGAATATTAAACAACTGAATATTATTATTATTATTATTATGATAAATAAGTAATTATTTCTTAAATTTTAAGATAAATTACTCTATTTTCTTTTGAGAGGTATTTAAATTACATAACCTTCTTTTTATTATAAAAATATACATAAACTATTTTAAGCAAAAATATGGCTAAAATATCTTTCAAAATAAAATAATTCATTTTACTAAAAATATAATTTATAAAAATACTTTAAAAATTTCATTTCAATGTTATTTATTTTGTTTTGAAAACTATAAATTAGACTTATTCTAAATTTAGAAAATTGACTATTTTTGTGTTAATTATATATATATATATATTTTAATACTTGTTATATTATATAAATAATATATATGAAAGTATTTTAGTCAAAAGAGATGTAATTGTAGCTCATCTTTTACTACAAGAAAAATTAATATAGCATATTTTTTTAATTTTAAAAAAATAAAAGTGTGAATTTTCAAAATAGGGAGAATGAACTTATAATTTGGATATCTCTAACTTTAGATTGAACTCTGACCATAATTTAAAATTAAGGTTTAAATACACATTTTTGTTTTTCTAATTTTATAAAATATTTCAATTTAGTCTCCCTAGTTTAAAAATAAAAATTGTTGCACTCTTACTTTTTAAAATATTCAGTTTTGTTCATCTGTCACATTATCAATCTATAAATTAATGCCAAAGTTTACTAACTTAAATGTTATTTATTTATCTAATATCATGAAGCCACACTTTAAGTCAGCATACTATTAAAGTTTGGACAAAGCTGTCAAAAAGGGACAAAATTGGTTTGTTATAACAAAAATAAAACAATATTATCTGCTTTTAAACCTAAAATTAAATTACATGAGTATAAGTATAACAATATATTAAGGAGTTAAAAAGATGAGTTGTTGTTGGAGAGATGGTGGGGAAAGCCGACAATGTTTCTTTGAATAATTATGTAAGAGTAATTAAACTTACATATAGTCATTTTTCAGTTATATATGTGTAATTTGCAATTTTTGGATGGACACTTTAAAAAAGACTAGAAAAAATACTGATTATGTGGTTTTTTTTTTTACAGGTTAATAGTTAATTTTTTTCCTTTTATTTTATAACTAAAAATTTTCAATTTGTATAGAATGTATTATTTTAAGAAAAATAAATATATAAATAAAACACACGTTATCGAGAAAAAAAAGTAGTGCTCGATGTTACTCGATATGTGTCTTGGGTACAATTGATGTGATATTATTGGAATATATGACGTTTGAAAAATTTATACAATTATGTTTGTCCACCTTTGCATTGACTATTATTCTAAACATTCAAAAGTAGCATCATTGCTCAAAGCCAAAAGTACTCCACTTCGAAGCATTCCTAGTACCAAATTATTGAATCACTTTTTTTTTGGAGGTAAATTATAGAAACATTTCTGAATTTACATTTTTCTCATGGTTGATTTTTATCAAAAGAAGTTATAATAGGGGGCAATTTTGATTTATTTTTCCTAAATTCTTTATAGTATAGCGAGTTAGTAACACAACCGTGATTTTAACTTTTTTCTTTGTATAAAAAATACCGAATATATTAAGCTTTTTTTTGCACCTTTGTAGTCTTCAACGTTGTGTGTAAATATTATTTTTTAATTTCTAAAAAAATACATACCTCAATTACTAATTTTTAAATTTTAAGATTATATTATTCAATTTCTAAAATTTTTTTATTTGCTACTTATTAATTTCTACAACATTATCTTGGTTTTAATTTTTTACTGACAAAAAAAATAACAAATTAAAAACTTTTAAAGATTGAACTATATTTTTTAAAATTTATAATCTAAATAATTAAAATATGTATATTTTAAAAATAAAAAATATATATTTTCATTCCAAAAATATAATTAAAAATATGGATGCACTTCGGTTTTCTAGCATCTTAAAAGTTAGATCTCAATTAACTACTTCTCAAGAACACCTTGGTACCAATAAGAACTTTGTTTAATTGACAAACTTAAGTAACTTTGATACAAAAAAATCTTTAGATTATTATTATTTTTTGGTTGTAGACATTTACTAATTTCTATATACGTCCTGTTTTAAATTATAAGTTTATAACAATAAACAACTCATTTTTCTCCATATTTTTTAACAAGAAAAGAAGAACACATGTCGTTATTACTGGGCAAATCATCAGAAGGATAATGCCAGAAATGGGGCATGAAGTGAGAGGCCAATTCTGGACAGACATAAAAAGTGCCGAACTTATCCCAACTATGAACGCCTACTTATAAAAGTGGCCCTCTCCTTTTTCAGATTTCGCAATATCTTTCCGGCTGAGAATGAGAGCTCAGTTTTGGACTCATATATATATATATATATATATATATATGTATGTATGTATGTATGTATGTATGTATATAATAATTTCATTTTTCTTCTTTTTGTTTTCCTTAATTTCCTCTTGCCATCCCTCAATCACAAACAAGATAAACTGAAATACTCCCCCCCCCCTTTTATTTCAATTGTGGTTGTCAATTGAAGGCTTTATGTGATCAATATTAAAACTTGTGGAAATAAAATGTCGTTTGATAAGTAGAATTATCATGATAAAAATAAAAATAAAAATATAATTTTGTGAATAAAATATGACTATTTTATCTCTAATTTAAAAATATAAAAATAAATGTTATTAAGTGATGATTATATAAATATAATAAATATCATATATAACTATAAAAACAGAATTCATTTCCCTCGCTCCAACCAAACAGCCCTAAGACTAGAGGAGTTTGAAGCATGCATTAGGGAGAGGTTTTTTTTACTAGGTTTTGTGAAAAATTATATTTATGATCTTAATATTTTATTTTAGTTCAAACTTTAAGACATTAAATCTATAAAATAACTCACCTATATAACCCTTATCTAATTTGTTTTCTTTGATCGTAAGGCTTCTCGCTCCCAAGCACTTAAACCAGTGGGAGGTGGTGTGGCTAATGCTATTGTTGGGTATACCATCCTCTCCATTTCATGTCAATTGGTGGTATTCCCAGATACAGTTATTCCATCTAATTACATTTTCGCCAAGCTTTATGGAACACATCATTATTACGTCCCACACAGCTAGCTACTCCATTATTGATATTATGGAGCACCAAAACTCCCAAAAAAAAAGAAGCTAAGTTTCTATTTGATACATAATATCAGATCATACACAAGGTTGTGATCAATGTAAGGAGCACATGTTAATAGTCAATCCATTATTAAATCCTTCTAACGTGTAGAGCACATGTTGTTGCCTTGATGGTCAATTTTTCTTAAAGAGATTTCTTGCTATTAAGTCTTTTGGTAGACTTCTACTCCCCCTTATGCTAAAGTGAGAAACATGTGCTATGCTGAGACATGAATGTGCAGTTGGAAAAAGAATCCGGACATGCCAATGGCGCTTTTGTTAATAGTATTAATAGAGTAGCGTATTATCAATTTATCTATTACTAAAAATACAAGGTCATAATTTAATAATGTTTCAACTGACATTTTATTTTATGATATGTCCTATAAAATCTTTATTTTTCTTTTTCAAATAAAAATAACTACTATTATTTTCAAGCAGCACTTTGTTTCTGATGTGAATATAAATGAAATTGCAGAAAAAAATGTAGCAAACTTTTGTAAAGAAAATATTGTAGTTATATATATATATATTTGGAATTCTCCTTTATTTATTTTCTTCTTTTCCCCTTATACCAATTACGGGCTCTCTTACTCATTATATTGATTTCAAGAATCTGTATTTTACCCTATTCCAAAACAGCTATTCCACGTATACACCACATACTAGAACATGCAGCACGCTCCATATATAATTGCCCAAGAAATTCTGTATTTATGAAGTCTAAGACTTGTATATATATAATCTGCTTGATAATTTGTCATAAAATTTGTTGGCATTGAGGATATAACAAAATAGAAATGAGGCCATTTAGTCTAATAAAAAGTGAATGTATTGCTTAGAACATGTAGAGTACAAATTCTTTCCTCTATAAATTAAAAGGAAAGAAAAGTAATATGTAGCTGCCATGCCAATGTAAATATTTTTAGTAAGGTAATGAATTTTTTTATGAATACTAGTAAAGTCCTTTTATAATTAGGTATTCGTGTTAGATATTACCAATCACTTAAAGTTATGTGAAATTACCTTAGTAATGTGAGCTTTGATAACAGGAATTAAATCATTTTGAATTTATGAAAAAGTTAAACTTGTAAGGCATCCATAACAAAATTATATAATAAAATTATATGTAAACTGTATTTTTGTAACTCAACAATGTAATATTGGCCCTTTTAAAAATAATAATAAATAATATAATCAAATTAAAAAACTTGATAATATATGTAATCAAGAAACTGTTTCTTATGCTTATAATTGTTGAGAAGCAATTCTTAGATCTCATACATATATATGTTTTTACATGCATGGATAGATGTGTATTACCAGACGTACATGGAGACACAAAAAATCTGGTAGATTTTTGTTATTATGAACTCCACCACTCTCACCAGGCATATTAGCAGCTGGTGAAGCTTGTAAAAGGAAAAACAGTGAGTGATGCGATGTTGGACATCCTCAACATAATTATGCAGTTCTACTTTTTATAAATGCGTTCGAATGTTTACAGCCAGTACCAAATTTGGGGTGGGTGTGGGTATGAGTGCGTGTGAGATGAGAGCATCCAAATTATTGGAGAAAAAAACTACGAGAAGAGTACAAAGAAAATTTATTTTAAAATGTTTTTCCGTCTTATAAAAAAAAGTTATTTTAAAATTCTTAATTTAAATTTAATTAATAAAATAATATTTAAAATATATTAAATTAATGATACAGAAATTAATGCAATATCTTAAAAATAAAACTATCAATTAAATTAACTTTGACAGAAGGTCTTCTGAGGGATTTGTGAAGCTGAATAAGCTAGAGCATCATTATTAGACAATTGACAGAGTCACCATAATGGGGCACCAAAACTATGAAGTGAAAAAAAATTTTAAACTTCTGAAAAAAGTTATTAATTGTTTTTAATTGATCTTTTCGCCAAAAAATTGTATAAAAAAATTACTTCTGAAATCTTTTGGAGTAAGGTCCAGACAAAACTTGTGCCTAGCTTTGTCCCAAGAGCAGGGTGAAATTTTTTTGATAAACGACAACAACAATCTAAATATTACAGTTATCGAAGGATAAGACAGAATTCAAAGTAGATATTATATTTCGATCAAATATGGCTTGAAAATTATTGTAATAAACTTCTCATATACTGTTACAGAATGTGAGGCTCCGCTAGGATTTCCGTGGATAGGGTGTGAAATTAAGACCAAACTTCGGACAGGTTTAAAATCATATAATCTGGTGGACCACTACTGAGATTTTATTTTAATTATTTCATACCTATGATACAAAATAACTATTATCTGTTCCAAAGTCGCTATGTTGATTAAATAGGTAACAAGTTTGGTGTATGAAGTTCCATGGTGAGAGCTTTTGCTCCTTTGATAGCTTTTGGAGAATAATATTTTTAACTTTTCATGTATTTTTCAAATTATATATAAAATATTTCAGCATATATATATTAAAAAAATTTATTAATTAAAAATATATACAACAAAAACTTTGATTTTTATTTATATTTTATAAATAGCTTTTAAAATGTTAAAAAAACTAAAATTTTAACATAGCAAACATCAGTTTTAAATTTTTAAGAGAAATCCAAATGCAAATTTCAGTTCTTGAATTTTTGCTTACGTTATATTTCTTCTCTGGTAAGAGTTTGAATCTAGTTAAGACCTGTCATTTTTGGCTTCCGTTCATCCAATTTGGAATCTTAAGATATGGTATATAAGTAAATTCCTTCATCATAGTTACAAAAAGTGTCCACTTTTAGCTTGCACATACTCGCTTGAAGACACTTGGCATTGGTAGCCCCATCTTCTAGATGTTCCCCTCAACCCTACCTCTTACCCAACTTTCAAGATGATGATTGATGATAATACACAATATGGGTCGACTAGCAGGCTTCACTAGCTCAACAATCAAATGTTTATCAAGGCTGCTTTATAGTCCTCACCACAAAAGATCAACCCTTGACCAATCACCTAACTGCCCTCCACGATATGTGATGTCGCACATTCTGTAATGGGCTCATTAGCTGTGATAAACTATTGTTTGCTGACATCTAAAATGATCTAAATGTCTTTAGAAGGCTTGTCGTCTTTCTTGTCCATAAATAAGACCGCCCTCCATTTATTTAAGTGCATTCTTACCATATTCATATTGGCTTTTTTTTTTTTTTGTGGGGGTTACCAGCAGTTACTGATTTTCGCCGTAAACTGCTGTACTGTGAAATTAGTAAAATGCGATAGTTCTAAAGATACCAAAAGATTAAGAATTTTGTAAAGATTATATATGGGGGGGGGGGGGGATTTTCGTGGCTATGGCGTCATATCTTTTAGGAAAAAGATGGTTTCTTGTAACAAGGAAGCGTCCCCCACATGCCTATCTAGATTTGCTTCTTAGTGCTAAAGTGGTATGGCCTACAAGGTCGTTTCAAGCTACCAATATTTTCTTTGTTATAATCCATAGATACACTTTGCTCTTGCTTTAGCTATGGACATATCCAGAACTCCATTTTGGCTTTTGTCCTTAATCGATTGGGTGGAAACATTGCAATATTCTCAAAAACCCAATGTTGCCTTAAGTCTTGCTTCTGGCCCCTCCCAATCTTATCAACTTTCACTTCACTTCGGTGATCCAACCTTTATTTTTGTTAGTTTGTCGTTTATTTAAATGCACTAACAACTGAATCGGTAAGAGATCCACAAAGAAAATTTTCCTATGAAAAGTTGATTGGATTCTCAAAAATGTTCAGAAGAGACAGTTAGGGTTATTTTTAAATTTTATTTGTCTTTGTCTCTTTCTAAATGATATTAAGAACATATTTCTATTTCAACCTGGTCATTTAAGATTTTAATCTCAGAAGGTTCCTACAAGAATTAAACCTAAATTTTTAAGGAGATATTATCTCTTCTTAACAACTAAACTAATCTTATTGCATAATAAGTCAATGTTTGATATAATCTAATTTTACATTTTTTATACTATCTTAAATATCGCAGTATACACAACCTAGCTCCTTAAGCTACCTTGGGGTAGTTCAGGTGATAATGGTAGGGTGGGAATATAGACAATATTAAATGTCCAAACTTCTAATATGAAAAAAAAAAAATCACAGCATACAAAGTTAACTCTAAAGGGCTTTTCTAATGGTTAAGTAAGTTTGCTCTTTGGCTTAATTAGTCGAATTTAAACCTTGGGATCAATACTTTAAAAAATTTATTCTCTTAGACACTAGGCACATATAAGAGTGTGCCCTTAAGACGTTATAGGGAGAAATATAGTCTTGATTGAGACACAAATTGACCAGAGAATACTATTGTTGCATATAACGAAAGTATACAAGATTAGATAGCATAATATTTAATATTTTCAAAGTTAAAACGACAATTGAATGTTGTTATAAAAAGAATATAATTGACATTTTATATAAGTTAACAAAATTTTAAAACCTCAAAGATGCTATAATTTTTGCATGATATGAAATACTATCTAAAATATAAAATATCATTTTATACCTTCACGCATTTTGAATGAATCAAATATTTTTTATGAGTTTATTTAACACAAACATTTTAAATTGTATGGTTCGGTCTATGTAGACCAATACATTCAAATGAGGTAGGGTTGCATTATTGGTGTGAAAGAATTTTGAAAACAACATGATGCTCTTATAAGATAAATTAATTGATTATATAAATTCAAAACATCATAATAATATTAAGTAGAAGAATACTTGTATTCACTATAAAATTGATATTGTTGATAGTTACTTGAACACATTGAACAAGTCCTTCTCTCTAACTTACTTATAACAATAGCTATTTGATGAAAACAAGTTAGAGATTATATTTTCTCAATATTTATAAGAAGTGAAAAAAGGATTTAGCCATTCTATTGCTGTAACCTTAAAAGTTCATCCATTATAGGCCTAAAATGGTGAAGGCTTAACTGTATTGCCTAAGTACATTATCTAATAAAAGTATGCAGTTTATAAAATTGATTACTAATATAATGGCTTATATGGATTATATTAATAACGATCTATTTTTATTACAACACAAAAATATAATTAATGGAAGTGTATCAAATTCTTACATTCTCCCATGTAGGAGACATTATTTATGGTTTTCAAATTTTATAAATTTTCATAAAACAACACTTGGGCTAAACTGAGAAACAAATAATACATGGCTATGATTTTAAAAAAAGAATTATGATTCATAGACAACATTTTTAATTGATTTAGTATAATAATATCAAATTATGTTGGATCATGCATTGTGTTCTTTCTTTGATACATGACCTATCTATAATCAATAACATTGTTGACACTATTGACATGAATTAAAATGTGGTAATGTAGCAAGAAATATAGTATTAAGGTGTGATATACAAACATATTATCTTCACTGTTAGTGTACTAATTTCTCTTCAACATATTTAAACCAAGATAAATTTATCACTGTTTTGCATATTCAACATGGTGCCTATTTTTAGGTTAGCTCAAAACCTTTTGAGACTTGGCACCTAGTTTGAAAGTCTATAAAGTTTTCCTTTAAAACATGCCTTGAAGTAAATAGACTAAAAAAATATTTTCTAAGCTTAAGAATTAAACTAAGTTGCCTCACACTTCTAACATAGTATTCATTATGAGACAATAAAAACATGTCTAAATTGATATTAGGTTTTAGACATCATAGGAGATTTTATCTTAAACAACTTTTAGGTACTTAAATCATACTTCATATATTTACTTTAAATGCGCAATAATCATATATCCAAAATTAACCATATGTGCCATTAATAACCATCAATGCCTTACATAAAAATTTTGACAATATGTCCAAAACATCAATGACAAAAAGGTTCAAAATGATTAAGATAAAAATAATATTCTTCCTACCAACCAAGTGCATCAAAGAAACTTAATATACTTATTTTTTTTTTCCAATAAGTCCTTTATAATATAGATTTCAAATCCTTGGTTAACCAGTCAGCGTTTAGTATGAATTGATTAACTAATAAATCTCTATTTTCTACAAAATCTTTAATGGTCAAGTACTTCAACCCAGGTGTTTTGACCTACCAGATATTTTATTATCTTCTGTGAAAAATAATAAAGCTTTATTATCACAATAAATAATGGAAGGTTTAGAGATATAATAAACAACTAAAAGATGCATTTTAATTATTTTAAGTAAAAATATACTAACGATATTATTGGTGAATAAATAAAATTCCTATTACATAAACAATGTCGAGTTTAGTGCAAATTTAAGCATATATCAAGCTTCTCATTACACTATCATAAAGTATGTTTTTCATTTGATTCCTTTTAAATTTGTTTTTAGGACATTGATCTTTACAACGTTTATCTCTTTTCAGGATAAGGACACCACCAGCCTTGCAGTCATACATACTAAGTCTTTTAAGGGTAAAGTTAATAGAGGCCTTTTAAGACAAGTTAGTAAACAACGAAATCTATCTTAGTGAATTTCAATCCCTAAGAAAAATGATGTCTCTTTTATATCTTTCGTATCTAAGGTTTTAGCTAATATTTGCTTAGTGTCACATAGTAATCCAATGTCACTACTACTAAGTATGATATCATCAATGTATAAAACAAGAAAAATGAGCTTGCTCCCACTTATCTTAGGGTATATTTGTTGATCAACTTTGTTTTCTGCAAAACTTAGATAAGTTACCACATTATCAAATTTTAGATACCACTGACAGGAAACTTGTTTTAAGCCATAAATAATCTTTCTCAATCTACAAACTAGATGCTCTCTCCCACTTTCTTGAAAATCCTGATATCCATTGATATAACTCTAGATTAAAATGAGCCACAGAAGCCATAATTATTTTAAAAGAGTCATATTATCCTATGGCATCAATGACACTTGATATTATCATATTAGACGTTTGGTATACTTATTATCATATTATAGGCTATGCTTGCTTGTTACTAAAAGAATATTTAAATGATAGAAGGGAAATTTTTTTATGTAATCAATTCCCTTCCTTTGAGTGAAACCTTTTTCCAAAAACATAGCTTTGAAATATTCAATTTTATGTTTTGAGTCTTTTTTAGTTTTGTAAACCCATTTGCACATAACAGTCTTATAACCTGCAAAAAGTTCAACAAGTTCCCACACACCATTTCTTATTACAGATAATATTTCTTCATTCATAGCTTTCATCCATTCATTTGATTAGGAAGTTACAACATTTTGGTATGCATTAAGGTCAATAACAAGCTCAACTGGCTGAGTATTCTTAACAAGAGCTAGAAGATTACTATATTGTACTTCTAGCCCTATCATATAAACATGTTTATATGTAATATTTTCATATGGTGTAGGTAAAGAAACAAAGATAATTTCATTCACTTCCTTGTTAGGACAAATGTCTTGAACATACCTCTCTTTGTACGATAAAACTTGTATCCTTTAGTATGTTCTAGAAATCCAAAAAATAACTAGTTTTAGGTTCAATCTTTTTCTTTATGGGATTATATACTCTTACTTCTATAGGATAACCACAAGTTCTAAAATGGTTTAAAGTAGGTTTCTACTTGTCTAAGGCTTAAAAAGTGTTTTAAGAATATCTTTATCAAGAACTTTGTTTAGGATATATAGGACATTTTTAGTTGCTTTACCCTATAAATATTCTAGTAAGTTAGTTTTACCCATCATACTTCTCATCATATCTTTAATGGTGTTGTCATGTCTTCTAGCCATCCCATTTTGTTTATGACTACTAGACATCATATATTGTGTGCAATAATGCTACAATCTTGTAAGTATTTTGCAAATGGATCCGTATGCTACCCAGTTGTGTCATGCTTTGCATAATACTTACCATCTCTGTCAAATTTCACAATTTTGATGACTTTTTCCAATTGTTTTTGAACTTTAGTTTTAACAACTTCAAATTTTTAAAGGCATCAGATTTATCTTTTTTTAGATAAAGATGACTATATAAGGAAAATTTATTAATGAATATGATAAAATATTTATTGCTACATATTGTTAGATAATAAGGTATACTAATATCAATGGATTATTTCTAAAAGTTTCCATTTCTCCAAAATCTAAGGTAAGGAGGATATCATTTTTAATTTAATCTAATCATTTTCTCTTTGAATGGCTTAATTGTTTATGCCACAATATGGATGAATTATTTTTAATTTTAGAATGCTTTGCAGTAATATTTTTAATATTTAAAGAAGCATAAGGATTATCATGAGTTAAATATAATTTATATAAACTATCATTTAAAAAACCATATCCCCTATATCATATTCACTTTTCTGTCACCAAAATTGAAACTAAAACCAAGCTTATTTAATGATGAAATATAAATTAAATTCCCCTTAAATGAGTGCATATAAAAGGTGTTTTCTAAAAAAATTTCAAAATCAATCTCTAAAATTATTTTGACTTCTCTTACATATTCGACTGCAACTTCTATGTCATTTCATACTCTTAATCTTAACTTCCTCTGACTTGGTTTCCTCTTGAACTCTTGCTTTATAATAGCAACATGAATTATAGCACTACTATCTAACCACCAAGTGTTTTGAGGTATATTAACTAAATTATATTCAAAACAAACTAAAGCTAGTGATTTAGCTTCATTTTTAATTTTCAACCAAGCCTTGAACCTATGACAATTCTTCCTCTTGTGGTCAACTTACTTGAAGCAGAAGCATGTGATAATTTTTTGAATGGCAGCCTTTGGACCTCCACATTGTAGTTTTGACTAGAATTTTTACTATGTCTTTTGATATCATGATTTTTGGTAGAAATATTATTCTTATAATATTTACGATCACTAAAACCCTTGCCAATATGAGGTGTTGGCTGAAAGGCTAATAGGGTACTCTCACTCTTTTCCTTCTTAAGTTTGTCTTTCTTAGTATATTTGGTAATCAAATCATTCATGTTCTAGGTTTTATACATGGTTTTTGATTTAGGTAAATTTAATAGGAAAGGAGTTCTAAACATAAGGGATCATAAAGGCATCATCTAAGACTATTTTGTGATATGAGTTTGTCTTGTTCATGGACCATTTTAAAAATATTTTCTCTAACATTTTCAACATTATCATGTTTCATAGTTTTTGATTGTTTCATTAAGCATACTCTAAACTTTATTAATAGCAAATGAAATTGTATAGTTAGACAAGAGAATGCATATTAGTGTGAATTTTGGGCAAAAATTTTCACATAGAGTTAACTTAGAATATCTCAAAATTTAAAAGTATATCTCTTTGGGGAGAGAGGCAATTAAATCCAAAATATTTTTACAAGATAATGCTCTATTTAACTCCAGTTAAAGTGCTTAGGGAGACGATTATATACAATAACTATATATCTCATAGTTAAAACATAAAATTAACTTTAAGAACATTTTAAAATTTAAAAGAATATCTCATTTGGATAAATAGACTATTAAATTCAAAATATCTTTATAAAATAATACTTTATGTAGCTCTAATTAAAGTATACAATGGCTCCCTTTGGATAGGCAATTGTATACAATAACAATATATCCCTAATTGAAAGATTATTAAATCTAAAATATCCTTATAAAACAATGCTTTATATAACTTCAATTAAAGTATATACTAGCCCTCTTTAGACAGGTGATTGGATATAATAGTTATATATCCCTTAGTTAAAACAAATAAAAAATCCTTTTTGGGCAAACAGTTATATGTAATAACTCGTAAAGTAGGCAAGCGCTTACATGATGAAATGTCCTACAAATTAACATAAATTATTTTAGTAATAAATACTTATGCTAATTCATAAAACAATTTATAAATGTCCAAAATTAAAAAATTAACAAACACTACTAATAGGTGCTCATATTAATAATTGAACTATATTAATATGCTTCAAAAGATATATGAATCCTTATCATTATGCATTTTTTATTAACAAAAATTTCATTAATAAATAAAGAAATAAAAATATTTAAATACATTAACCTAGTATAATAAATAGGAACAACAATAAAAAAAAGTATACAATGTCAATTGATTCATGATATGTTAAGATAAATTCCTGTATTTTGTTTTAATTTTTTTGGAAATATATTAAATAATATATTGATTTCAGAAATTCTGAAAAACAAATGTAAATCTCTCAAAAAGTATAAATTTTTTATTTTTATTTTTATTTTCTAAAAAGGTCATAAATAACACAATATAGAAATTTTCTTCCTATTCGCAATGGTGCCATAATGCATTTGAAAGTTCCTTTGCAAATTTCATTATGGGAACTTCGATTGTCGGTGCATAACATAATTGTAAACTGCAGAAAGGATAATATCTAGAATACAACACCACCGTATACAAGGTCATCTCATAATTATCATAACAAGAAAACACCTTTACCATGATGAGATAGACATATTCACTATTTATTTTTCTTTTCACAAATAAAACATTTATAAGGTAAAAGTTATCTCCGCTACCACATCCAGGCTAAACATATTCGATCACATAAAGAACTCCATCATAAATTTTTTCAAAATTTTAATGCAAAATTAGAATC
Source organism: Erythrophleum fordii (assembly GCA_032878935.1). Taxonomy (NCBI): domain Eukaryota; kingdom Viridiplantae; phylum Streptophyta; class Magnoliopsida; order Fabales; family Fabaceae; genus Erythrophleum; species Erythrophleum fordii. Next base: position 4,935,572 of record JAVQMF010000027.1, read on the forward strand.
TTATTCTGATTAATTCCTATAGATAAGTTAATTTTGGTCCCTAAAGTAATCTATGTTATTCTCAAAGATCAATTTTCACTCAATTTAAAGAAATTAAAATTTTGTTTTTGAACCCTAAGTTTGAAAATAAAAAATTCTTAGCTTAAATTATTTTTCTAGACTCAATGATTTTAAGTAATTTAAGTTCTATAGATTCCTTGTGATATAGGTTACAAAAACCTTAATATATTACATTCAATTAGTTGTATGTGATAGGAAAAAAAAACAGGACTTATAAAATTTAACCAATTCAAGTCATGAATTCATATGATTGGATTCTGACATGTAAGATAAATTAACTGAATGTATAAATTCAAAACACTATAATAGTACCAAGCGAAAAACATACCTATATTTGCTATAATGAAATTAATACCATAGGTGCTCATGCGAGCATGACCTTAAATAAAGTCTTTTTTTTTTAACTTTCTCACAAAGGTAGTTATTCAATGGGATAAACCAAAAATTATGTTTTTTCAATATTTATAGGAAGTGGAGGACTTAACTATTTTATTGTTATAACCTTAAAAACTTACCTATCATAAGCCAAATTGGGTAGAGACGTACATTGTATTGCCTAATCACATCAACTTATACAGATGCATAGTTCATAAACTTGATTACTAATATAACTAATAATCCATTTTTATTAAAACAAAAAAGTATAATTAATGGAAGTCCATAAAATTTTTATAGCTCAAACAAACCTCACATCTAAGAGAGCTATAACTAATAATTCAATGATTACATCCACCAAAAAAAAAAAAAACAGGCAATGAAAATTGTTCAAGAGGATAATTTTGCAATTTTAGTTTCTGATGATGAGAGAAAAGTTTCAAAGTTTTATGAATGGAAATAATTAATGTTTTTAAAATTTTGTATTCTGTTTAGAAAAAGGGGATACATGATTTTCATAACCTTTTGCTTTGGGGAAATTTCAATTAAATACCTTAAGTTGGCAAAATTGATGGTGAAGATCTTTTTACAACTTCATTTTCCCAAAGTTATAACTAGATCTTCTCAAAATTACAATCAGATCCCTCCAAAAATAATTTTTTTTTTAAACTTAGGCTTCCTAACTACAATTTTCCCTTCCACTTTTATATAAACTGCACTAATTAACTCATTAAAAATAAGACCAAAAGTTGCACACTCCGTATACTGGAACCTTAAACCTGGATGTATTTAATCAAACAAGCATGCCTCACAGATAACTCTTATGTTGAAATTTTGTAAATTAATGTTAGTTCAATAGTGATAGCTAGCTAGCCTTCTAAAGTAAATATTTAGACTAAATTATATTAATCTTTCTAGATGTTTAAATTACATATGATATATTTTATTTTAAAAATTATACTTAAATATCCTGATATTTTGATATATATTGCAAAAACCTCACTCCAATTTATTTTTTTAATTATGGAAGTTAATTTCATTTTATTTTTAATATGATAGTAGGGAAATTAGTTAACTTTACTTTTTTAAAAATATATATTTTATAAAAAAAGTTAAGAGAAATCACATGTAATTTTTAAAACAAGAAACATATTAGGTATAATTTAGCTAAACATTAAAAAAGGTTTTCTGTAATTTACTTTAACATTTATTATATTTAAGTTGGATAAAATCTATTCAAATTATCCTATTTATAAAAAATTAAATAGTTATTTTCAATTTTTTTTTGAATTGGCTAATTACAAGATTATTATATATAAACTTTGCAATATAACAAAATATATCTTTGAACTTTGAACTACAATGAAAATGTTAATTTGTAATGGTAAAATTTATGGTATTTTTTGCTTAAGTTTTACTTTAATTTATAATTTAACGATAATTATTAACTTGTTTTAGTGTCAAGTACGTTCAAATACAATACAGAAGTTTATTCCGGCGAGAAGATTTGACAATAATTCAATGGATATCAATAATTGATCCTTACGCAACGTGAGACATGAGGCATAGGTTAGATATGGTCTATCACCTATGTTTGATTGGAAGCATACAAATTAGAGGGAACTAGAAGTTGAAGTCCTAGCTAACTCAGGACATTACAGTACCTTTCGACGTCTGGATTTGCCTACTTGACTGTATCTATATTAATATTGTCTCTATGCGACTGCATTTAGGTTTTAACGTGAAAATTAAGAAGTTAAAGAAAAATTATATATTCTTTTATTATATATATATATATATATATATATATATATATATATATATATATATATATATATATATCTATTTGTTATATAGGAAATTTCTCTTTAGAAAATAAATTTTGATATAAAAATTTTTTTGTGTCTTTTTCTAGAAAAGATTTTTTTTAAAAAGAAATTGCATAAATTAATAATTTAGTTTTAAAAAGATCAATCTTCTATTAATTTAGCCTTCCAAAATTAATACCTTTCAATTTAATCCCCAAAAAAAAATAATTTTTTCAATTTGATCATTCAAAGATAGAATATTTCAATTCAGCCTTCCAAACATTTTTGTCCAGTAACAAATGGCTCTTAATTTCAAGAAGCATTTGTGGCTCTCTGCTGATATACTTGTGGGGTTTGGAAGACATGTTGCCTTAATAGTAGTCAACAACCATGTAGGATCTTGCTTTTGCCTAATGGAGTTACCATTTTGATTGAAAAAATATATATTTGGGGGACTAAATTGATTGAGAGTCTTTATCTTTGGAGGAAGTGAGATGAGAGCTATTTTTTAGGGATTAAATTAAAAGGTTTTATCTTTAAAGGACTAAATTGAGAAGAGAATGATCTTTTTGAAACTAAAACATTAATTTACTCAAAAAATTTTAAATGAGCTCACTTCTTTTTTTCTTTTTCAATTTTTTAAGAAAATATTTTGTTTGGAAAAAGTACAAAAATTATTTTTATTCCTACTTTAATCCAGGGTGATCAATTCACCGTCACTATCATCTTCAATAGCCAACATTACCTTCAAACCCATTCGCTATAGGTTGCACTTGGTCTTAAAATGAGTCAGGTTTGAACTTGGACTTGAAAATTTTTACTCGGTCAATATTGATTTTTCTATTTGAGTCTAGATAAAAATTTTGAAAATGAAATAGACTTGGTCTTGAGCTTAGAAATGAAAAAAATGAGCTTAACTTCTTTTCTGCAATTTTTCAAGAAAATATATTTTTTGAAAAATATAAAAATTTCATTTTTATTTTTACTTTTATCCATTGCGACCAATTCACTTTCTTATCTATCATGACCAACATTGCCTTCAAACTCTCTAGCTATAGGCTACATTTGGACCTAAAGTGAGTCGGGTTTGAACGTTAGCTCAAACTTAAAAATTTTTATTTAGATCTAAATAAAAATTTTGAAAGACAAGCGGGTCTGCGCTCAACATTTATTTATTTTTATTTAGATCCAGATAAAAATTTTGAAAATGACATAAACTTGATCTTAAGCTTAAGAATAAAGAAAAATGTTTAATTTGGAGAGAGCAAGCTTAAGTCCAAGTTTTAAAACTTGAAAATGTTTGGGTTTTAGACATAAGCATAGATCTACATTTCTATTTGAGCTTAACTCGAAGCAAAATGTAAAGTTTGAAATGAGTTTTGTTTGCGCTTGAGCTCAAACTTTGAAGTTTTCTATTTGGTGCTAACAAAATTTTGAAAGAAAGCTGTAGCTTAGGCTTAAACCTGGATTTTTTTTTTTTCAATGGAAAGCTCAACTCTTACCTTGTGATTAAGTCAACCAACCATTACTATTACCACTTACACTTAATAACTTGTTACACTGCTCGCATCGCATTACCGACATGTTGCCTCCCACCACTGTTTATGATCATTTGTCGCCTTTTTTTATTTATGTAATCTGGAAAAAAAGAAAAAACAGAATTATGTTGGGAATAATTTTATGATGAAACAAATAACTGATCATGAAATTTTTTTATGAAAACTATTTTTTCTTAAATTTATCTTTCCACAAAATGAAACGAGGCCTGAATAAAAATAAAATTGAGAAAAGTTAAAATAATAGAAAAAGTGAGTTTGTGTAGTATAAATAAGTGGAGATAGTGAGATCCGTATGACTCCAACCCTCCCTCCAACAATAGCAGTTCAACACTTCAACTTATCGGAGACACCCAATGAGTGCATCAGAAAACCCTAGCCCTCCTAAGTGCGAGAAAAAATCTTCATCCTCTTCAGCAAATTTGAAGCTATTTGGTTTCCCATTGAGGGGAAGGGCTGGTAATGGTATTATTCCATCAAATAAGAGATTCAAATGCCATTTCTGCCACCGGGATTTCTCCAATTCTCAAGCCCTGGGAGGGCACCAAAATGCCCATAAAAGAGAACGCCGACAGGCTACCCTAGCCCATTTCAACTATCTTAGCCTTCATATTCATCCTCATCATCAACGCTTCGAAATCACATCATCACTTCCCGCAGCACCATCAGGACCGTCCCTTATTCATCAACCTTTTTGGTCTGAACCTGAGCTTTTATGTCGAGTTCGATCTAACGACGGAGAGCCACATCATGATGATCAGGAGCTTGGTATAGATGCCCAAAAAGAGCTCTTCGGTGAACAAGTACAGAATGGTGATGATGGTGTCGATCTTAACTTGAGTCTGGCTCGCAAATGACAAGGACTTGCGCTAGCTGCATCTGAATTATAGTACTCCAATTTGTCCCCCTTTGTTCTTATCCTTTAATTTATTAACAGCAACATTGGGTTTGCCTCATCTCAAACAAAAGTGCTACTTATTATAGAGTAAGTGACTCCATTTAGGCTTGTCTCTTTGTATTTGGATGAAGCTCTGGATGTGTACTTGCGTGTAGTTATGGTTATTATTCATTATTAGCTAAGTAGCATTTTTTTGGGTCAATTAGGTAAGTAGCATTACTTTCTCCAAGATGTATGACCGACTTTTAGAGTTAATTAAACATATGTCCATAACCTAGAAAAGTTCTTATAATTTTTATGTATAATTGTATGATTTGTAAAAGGCTGATTATAGCCATAAACCTAATAAACATATGCAGAAGAGTTGATATTGAATATGATAATGTTGCTAGTACTAGTATTTTTTTTTTTTTTATATATCTAGTATTTAAGGATTGATCAGCGAAAATTATAACCTAAGAAAATTGTTTAAGATTAATTAGTTGTAGCATCATATATATATATATATATATATGAGGGATTAATTGAGACTTGCTGTTAATCAAACTTAATTTATGCACCGTTGAATAACTTTTTACTAGGTTAATTTTTTTACAAAATTCACCCTTGAGAATTAAATAATTTTAATTTGAATATCATCCTCAAAAAATTTGCCATTAATATAAAGTGGTTTAAAGTGCATTAACACATCTAAAAATTAATAAATTTAATTTTAAATATAAAAAAGCATTAAATATGTGATTACATACTTTTAATTTTTTTGGTTTTCATATAATTTGGCATAAAATATTAACATAGTTATTATTTTTAATTCAATGATTGGATTAATGGAAATCGATTCCAATAATAAAATATTGAAAACGTAAGAATGATAAATCTTATGCCGGTATTAATTCATCCTTCATATATATATATATATATATATATATGTGTGTGTGTGTGTGTGTGTGGGTGTGTGTGTATCTAAATTCCTTGGCCAGTGCTTTAAATGTCATATGCATGAGAAATAAGGCCATGATTTTTTGGTACGTACATCCAAGTTACTTTAACTTCCTTTGAAACTCTTCCTTACAACCATATCATGAGTTATTAAGCCCAATAGACAAGACACTTAATTAATTACATTGAACAATATTTAAGACGCTGCAAAATCTACAATATCCTCACACCTATTAATTTGGTTGTCATTTAGAAGGTATAGATGCCATCAAGATCGTCTTATCCTCTGAGCCAGTACACTCTTGTTTTGAAAACATATGTTTGTCATAGGTGAATGAGTTTAATTATTGTTCACAGGAAACCACACTAATGTTGTCATTGATGATTTAATTAACATAACATGAGCCATTTTGGCATGGTTTTAGGTCGCTGCAAAGAAATGTTACGTAAGGACGAAGTTATACAAAGTTAATTGTATATGTTATGAAGATGGAATTTGATATGAGATTCAGTAGAAGTTATAATAGATTTAATACATCAAATCATTGGAAAATGTTATCTTTTAAACATTAACCATCCGTCAACAAAGTAAAGTTGATTAATTTTGTCGATAATGACTGCAACTATTGAGACCTTTGTTTACCAAACTTGACTTCATAATAATCAATTAGTAGATAACAAGCCTTTATTCTTATATCATGAAAACTTCTCCAAAATTCTAAATTATAAGCACCATCAATTTAATTATTATTCTGCTTTAAAAATATTTTGTTTACTAACTTAAGGCGGCCTCCAATGTCTTGCTTATGTAATCATAATTATAAACAACGCAATATTCAAATTCCAGCTCTCCAAATTTAAATTTATATTCAGTATATATGGCTCATTTTCAAAATTTATTAGCAAAATAGAAATGGTATCGGAGGAAAGAAAAATAAAGGGAAAAAAATAAAAGACATGCGAAAGAGTAGGAGACTATTGTATCGAAATGTTCATTGATAAGAGTGTAAATAAACCAAGCTGAACTTAAACTATTTGGATTTCGATGGTTAAAAATTTGAATTGAGTTCAATGAACAAACTTGATGCTTGTTTAGTTAAACAAGTCAAATTAAAAAATTTGACGCTTAGCTCATTAATTTCACAAACAACTCCATTGGTAATAAAATATTATTGTGTATATATATATATATATATATTGTGCTCATATATGATTTTATTAAAGATTACCGATAAACACAATTTATGCATCATTAAATTATTAAAATATTTATTTTTCTTATAAAATTTTCTCACACACATAGACATATATAAAAGTTGATAATTTTTTATTTAATTTAATTTTATATGTGCATATAATTATATATTATATTTATAGTACTTTTTGTGAACTGTTTGAGCTTGGCTCAATTATTTAAGTAAGTTGACCTTAATCACAATTTCGGATTTGATTAACGTTCAGGCTTGTAGAATGAAGTTAATCATGCTAATTAAGGTTTAGCTCAACTCAAAGCGTTTACAACTTTATTCGTCGATATGACTTTTATATCAAATAAAATGATGTGTCGAATGTATTAATTATGCTTTTCTTCTAAAATTAAGAATACAAATGTATAAAATTATGGCCATAGAAAGCAACTACTTTATTTTAAGATGGTGTTAGCAAAACTTGTAAGTAACATCCAACTAAATAGTAATAAATTATAACAAAATAGGCATAATTAAGTTTGGTGACATTGTTATATATGTTGTTTTAAAAAAATTTAAAGTGTAATTATTTTATCATAATTAAAACTTTAATTATTTTAAAAATAATTTCTATAAAATGAAAAGATTGTTGGTGCCACAACTAAATATGCTTTTGTTAAGGATACCCATGTACAAATTGACACCCCAAAAATAATATAGACAAGATCCCAATGATGAAGGATCTCGAAGGAAGTGTAGTCAAAAAGCCTAGAGAGCACAGTGTCCTCCCCTCATCCCCTGTCCCCCAAATTCTCTCTATTATATATTTGGAAAAAAATGTAGAATTATCTCTTAAACTTGAAATTACCCGAAAATAGTTTGAAGTTTTAGAATCCAAAAATAAGTCCTTCAATTTTTATATTTTAAAAGACTATTTTTATCTATTCTTTTTTTAACAATATTAACTTAAATGTCACATCAGATTTTTTCTTTTTTTTGGGTATAATTGACATGGCAAGGTCTATTTTAGATCCCAATACCACTTATCTATATATATATATATATATATATATATATATTATATGAAATCACCACTAAATTTCGCACTAAATGCTTTTGAAAAATAGATAGAAGAACTTGTCAAAGTTAAAAAAATTTGTTTTTTGACTTTGAAAGTTCGGAGAACTATTTACACTTCATTTAAAGGTTAAAGAGATTTTTAATATTTTCTCAAAAAATGTATATATAGTTATTTATACTTTTATTATCATATTATTCAATTAAAACATAATAAATATTGGATTCTCCAATAATACTATGACAAATATGTGATATTTGCATATAATTGTATAATTCTCAATTAAACTATACATTTATCATAACATTATTAGATAACTATGTCCTTATAATGTTTCAATTAAAAAACTTGAAAGTAAAAAAGATATTAAAAAAAACTACATTTATCTCTAATCCTTCCCTATAAAGATAAAGCTGTGGGAGAAAAGATAACACCAATTTTTTCTAGGATCATTTTATGATGATTATGAATTTTTAATAGAGGCACAAGATATAGTTAATGATAAAAAACTTTAACATATCACTTTTGCATCGATCATGCCTCAACTAATTTTTCAATATTTAAAACGCAAAATAAAAATGTATTCTATCCAGGGCACAAAAATTTACTACTATAGCTTTTTCATCGTTGATGAATGATAGTGTTGGAAAATTTCTCAATTTGGGCTCACATTGATTGATATTACTTTATTTCCTGAACAATGGGTTGATTAAGGGTTTGTTAATATATTGTGGGCCCAACTTATTAATATAATAACTGGGCTTCAGTTATGATATAAGAGTTTGGTTATTGATTAAAAGTATTAGCTAATTAAGTTTAACTGAAACTCATAATAAAAGGGTTTAGTAAGATTATATAAAACAAGAGTAGGTCCTCTCTATAATCTTAATTTTTATATTGAATTCATTGAAAGGTACTATCAAATCTAGGCCAATAAAAAAAAAAGATTTAACCTATCAACATAGCATTATGTCATCAACTTTATCTCATTGCGATTCCCAAATCAATTACATATTTTTGTGTTGATTGATTTTAAATTAATATTTTAAACATTGTACATGAAATCCATGATTATCTTTTATGTTAATCAAAATAGATCTTACATGTAGATGAAATTATAACATTTGTTTATGAGAAAAAAGTGTAAAGATAAGGGTTTGTTTAAGAGAATGAATTAAACGTGAAGTATGAAATGAGATGTGATGAGTTGAATTTAACATTCAAATGGTTTGGATGAATAATAATAAAAATATGTGGCCAGTTAGGATGAGTTTAACTCACTCCATATTTTTCAAATCCCTCTAATGCAAGAGATTGAGATAAATTTATTTTTTTTGTTTAATTTTTTGTCCATTCAATTTTTTTTTTCCTTCTATTTTTTAAATTGATATAAAGATAATATTAATCTTTTCACCATTGAAATTCAACATTTGTAACTTTTAAACAAGAGTTACTATTTATTTTTTCTCATTAATATATATATATATATATATAGTTGAACTTTGGGTCAATTACTGATAATCTTTTATTTTCAAAACTTTTAAATAAGCCCCTCAATTTTTGTGTGTGCATATAACTCCTAATGATTAATGAATTCTTTAATTTATTAATAAAAAGATAATATGTTAGATTAAATAGATCTTCCAAACTTTATTTTTTATACAATTAATCTTTTAAACTTAGTTATATACAATAATTTACTTAACGTGTCCTATTAATAATAATAGACTCGCTAACATTAGAAAGTTACTCATATAAAATTTTAAATTTGGGGGGTTCATTTTAAAATTTTAAAATTAAAAAATTATTTATATATGATCTAAAATGCACAAAAATTCTACGTATTTTGTCCAATAAAAAATGCATTTCTTTAACGACTGAACAATCATTTTAGGTTAACATCCTACGACTAGATATGCCTAACTTGTTTAGTTCATTCAAATATATAAATCGAACAAATAAAAAGAAAAATCTCTAGCTTACTCAAGAATCTCTTCAAATTTTATGATCTGCAATTTGGATCACATTAACGTTTGAATCGTGGTTTCTTTTCATTCTTTTTACTCTAACTTGATCATGGAGATAAAATGGATAAGAATTCAAAAAGGACCGTACACCACGTGTCATTCAACAACAGGCATGTCATACCTCCAAATACATCACGCGCTCAAGCTCCTTGGACCACTTTTCCCCGTTTGGATTTTGAAATGACATCCTCAGGCACGTGCTGAACTTTCCCCGTTTTTATATATATTTCAAAATATTACATTTTCATTTCTGCCCCCATTTTATGCTTTTTCCAATCTCTGCAAATATCTGATTTACCCCAAGAATGGGTTAATAAACGATAAGGGTATTATTTTAAAGATTATGGCTTTTTAACACTTCAGTATAAAGTAATTTAAAATAGAACATTGTGTCCAACAGGGTGTTGAATTTCTATGGGTGTCTGGGTGACCTTAGTGTAACGTTCATTAATGTGAACATGTGACACATTATGCACTATTGTCCTGTTCAAACAAAGATGTAATACATTATCTTATCTTTGTTTCCTGTTGCAGGTGCATTTGTGGTTAATGGGTCACCAATAATTAATTGATCGATTAGGATGACCTTATTGCTGAAGTATTGAAGTTAGAGGCTACTCCTTTGATTGATATCATATGAAATATTGTAGGCTATTGTTTTGATATGATTATTTTCTACAACTAGGAGAGGATTAGAGGTTCCTAAATTACATTGGTGCGAACCAGGAGAAATTGCTGCAATCGAAGTATCGATGGGGAATAAAAATGGATTCTCAACTAACTTTACAGGTAATGAAACATGCAAAAACATAAAAAGTAAGGGATGTTACAAAATTAGTAGTCTTTGTTGCAATGAAAGCCTTTTAATGTTACCTAAACTCAAAAAAGGGATTAAGATATTATTGTTAGAAAATTGAAGTATTTTACCGTCTAAACCCACCTTCAATGAGCTGGTACTAAATTTTTTCTTTCATAATTCATGTTTAACTTATGAAATGAAGAGATAAGGCCTTTTAATTTCAATTCAGGATTAAAATGTTATTCTTATAGAATTGAAGTATTTTATCATCCCAAGCCACCTTCAATAAGTTGTCACTTAGTTTTTTTTTTCTCTCTTTCATATCTCTCTCTCTCTCTCTCTCTCTCTCTCACACACACACACACACACACACAAGCTTAAACTGGAATTTGCTTATTTAAATTGCTGGAACTATTTTGAATGATTTATGTATATTTGCAAACTCAAAGAAGCAAATTTGTATTTATGGGGCCTTTCAAAGCTGCAGATACTCTTCTGAGGTAAAGTTCCAAAAAAATTCAAAATTTGTTTATTTGTTTTCTTTTGAGCTTGATTTGTTCTTGGTTAGAGATTTCATAGATTTTTGTAAGAGATAGTCAAACTATCCTCAAGCCCTCATAGTTTGATGCAACTACTAGGGAAATAATTATCTTAGCTTGGTGAAGTTTTTGAAAAAAGAGAATGTTTGACTATAATTTTGATTTTTTTCTCCAGTCTGCTGCAGTTATCTTGGTGGTTTCATTTACCTCATGTATAGACTTCCTTTTGTGTGTATCTTCCATTGGCTCCACTACTTACATATTCTGACTTCTAACGTTTAATTCATAAGTTTAGTTATTGATATTGATGTATCCAAAATGTGGCATGATTAATATGATGTGCGTGTTTTTCACAAGGAAAACAATTAGCTGTCTATGTACATAAATACAAAGCCTTTTGGGAGCTATCCCAGTGCCTATAAAGCATGGAGTGAAAACATTAAAAGCATGCTTCTTAGTTTTTGTTACGGATAGTTTATTTATTTTAACTTTTTGTATAAGAGTTAGTTGAATATGGTCAACAGTCACAAATATATAAGATGAAGTAGAATATATATAATTAAGAGCAAGAACAATGCAGGGGATAAGAGAGCCATCCGGTTCCTTTTAAGAGGTAAAAAATGGCAGGGAATCTCTTTTATCCTCTTATTATTCCGATTGACCAATTCCAGAGGAATCAATTGCGGTGTACATACACGTCAAGAAGCGAAAGAGTTCAATCGCGAATTCACTGTACTAAAAGGTACCATCCCATAATTTGCCTTTATCAAATTCACCACTTTATTTAATTTTCTAAGCTGCAATTTGAGCAGAGAGATCTACTCGGGACTTGCTCAAGTCCAGATGCCAGGAAATGGTTTCTATTTAATACATAATAAACAGATTGAACAATGCAATTTCTAATGAGGATATAGATGGCAGGATGTGCTTTCATTTTTCTATTAGATATAATTTGAAGAATGTGTTACTTTTGTCCATTTTCATGCGTTCGCTTTTTTAAACATATGGAATGTAAGTAGATAAGAAACATGGAACACATAATTGAACATAGGACATTGCCTTTAAGGGAGGAAAAGCATTTACTATGTCAAATCAAACAAAAGCAATATCACGAGGAGTTGTCTCTAAATATGGGAAAGCAAGATCAATTGCAGCAATTTTTAGACCACAAAGACAATATTGAAGAGCACTTTAAGGTTGGTCAGGTTACTCTCATGAACATTTTTTATTTGATTCATGTACATATTAAATTGCATCTAGTCTTTTGTATTTCTTGGTCTTGCTATAATGAAGTCCAAACTATAGTTGACCTTTGTTAGGCTTTTGACCTTTATAAGTAAGGATGCTATGCTAATATATTAATACCTTTGTTCTACGAACATGAATACATGTATTACAGTCTAAGCACATGTGGTTCAACAATTTATATAATCATTATGTTAAGTACTTAAAATATAGATTTGAAAGTTTGGATGTGTTTCAAAGTCATTTAATTATATGTTGCTATCTAATCTAAAACATCTAACAAAACATCCTAAGAAAGTTATACGTCCTACATACATGGCTATGAGTTTTCAACATGGAAACATATCTTACATAGGTACAAGACAAAAAGTTATAGTGAAGCTTTGAAATTTAAATTTCAATTGTTTCCAAAATTAGCATGCGAATCCCGTTTACTACCTAAAGGCAACTCAATACACTGAATCTATTGTTTAGACTCTGGACAACAATATTGGTTACATATATAGCTATATTATCAATTGAACTTTTCTATTTTTCCCATTGAGATATGGTTGCCTCAACTTAGTTGCACGTAGTGTAAAGTAATAAGCTTTTAGTATTGTTTGATCTTGATTCATTTGTCTCTTTTTGAAGCAAAACATATTCAACTCTTCCGACGTAATGTTAAATGCTTAAACATTGATTCAATAACAAATATGTGTTTAATGAACTACATCAATATCCTATTGATAATTAAATTAAATCAATAATTTTAGTCGCTTTCTATTTTAGCTAAATTAATTGATAATCAAATTAATTATAAGCAAAACAAGTATGCTTATGCTGCAGAATATGCAGTTAATGGTGTTTGTAACATATCATATACAAGGATTGACAATGCTCTCATTTTTTATATATTGAGATTGAGCTAAAAATTTCATTTTGTATATGCTAATTGAATATCATAACATTTTTTTACAAACTTTTTCCAAAGATATATGTCTCTTTATAGCTGATGAGCAATATCATTCAACCATAAATTTGGAAATTGACCACATTAAAATTACCTTTTTGAAATATTTTAAATTTTTAACTACGTAATCATTGGTAGTAACAACAATGTTATTATAACATAACATTATTATTTTCATTCTGATTTGGAAGAATCCTATTCTTAATATTGAATTTAGGCATCAATCTTATTGCAAGTGAAGTATGCAGATAGTGAGTTGGAAAGGCTAAGTGTGCTATTTTCTTATCATTTGGTTAACTTTGAAATTATTCATGTTCTAGAATTCTTTGTCATGCATTCTTTTACACATTGCATATACATTATAGGACCTCTTCTTTAATGAGTAATTTTATACTCTTTTGAATCATAACACTAACCCTTTATTGGTATGCTTCTATAGTGTGTTTAAATAATCTTTTGTTCCATCGTATTTCAAAGAAATTTCATTTCTTTATTATCTATATTGATGATTTTTGTTGGATTAAATTTTATTGAAGAATGGATAGTTGTAGTATATTACTGTTTTTTTATTTGCTTAATTGTTCAACACAGTAATATAAAGCTCTAGCTTTATCATATGAATTCATGCATACCTCTAAACCTATTTAGGATTTTTCAAGCAACTCTTTTTAATGACTTTATAATTAAAAGTAATTGTCTTCAATTGGACCACTTAATATTCAATCTGATAATATGTGGTTATTAAAATGTTTTTGCCTATTTTTGCATTGTTATGTCTTATACTTAAGTATTCATGCAAGTATGTGTTCTTTAAATAGAGTTGCATTCATGTATCATTCTTATAGATTTTATATTATCACTGCAAAAAATTATATTTTTAATAATAACTTTTAGTGATGACTAAAAAAAGTCATAGCTAAAAGTTATTACTAAAAAGGTATGTTTAATTTTATCAAAACTTTTAGCGATAACACCTAAAAAGTCACCACTAAATGCCTTTTGTAATGACAAAAATGTAGTCACAAAATACCTTATAGCAATAAATAATAATAAGTCGTCATTAAAATTTTTGTGACCAAAAAATTGTCCCAAAAAAAAAAGAACTTTTGTAGTAACTTCTTAGAATCACCACAAAAAGTGTTTAGTAGCAACTTTGTTAGGTTACCACTAAAGCTCTTTTAGTGTTGACTATGGTCACCACAGAAAGTTAAAGCATTTTTGTTTTTCTTTTGTGAATAAAAAAATTTTTGTACCAAAATTTTTAGTAGTAACATTTAAAGGTTGTCAATAAAAATAGTAAGCTTTTACATTTTGTTAGAAACTAAAAAACTTTTGGTACCAAAATTTTTAATAATGATAAAGTTGCCGTTAAAAATAATTTTAGTGGTGACTTTATAAGGTCACCACTAAAGTTGCTTTTAGTTGCAACTTTTGGCATCATAAAATACTTAATTTTTTTTAAAAAAACTAAAGCCAACAAAAAGTGGTTTTATTGTATTTATTTAATTGTAAATTAAAAATATAGTTATAAATTTTATGAAATGAATTTGTATAATATTTATTAAAAATTGTATGATTATCTCATTAAAATTAAAATTAATTTAACTTACAAAAATCTCAAAGAATATATGTTTCACTTAAATTATTTTTTATTTACATATCAATTATTGATATTTTTTAATTATTATTTATCTAGTTTTATAAGTTATCTCATCATCAATAAAAAAATAAACTATATAGATAATTCTATTATAATTATTTAATGTCTAATTAAAAATATAATTAGAAATTTATGAAATAAACTTGTATAATATTTGTTAAAATTTTAATAATTATCTTATAAAAAGATAATTATTGAAAGATAGATATAAGAGAATTTAAATTACAAATTTTAAATTTAAAACAATATATATAATTATTGGTGTTGTTGGGGCTATTATATATATATATATATATATATATATATATATATATATATATATGTATATATAAGTTAAATAAACAAAAATACAAGAAAAAATTATTAGTCTTGTGTATTAATTATTTGGAGTATTAAATGATTCATTATAAATAGAATGTGCATGTTTCGTGATCTCTATTCATTAAAGAGAAACATGAACGTTTTGATGGTTTAAAGCTGCCTACTATCATATCAAATGAAAACATCTCCAACACAAAATATTCCACTATTACTTCATTGTCAACAAACTGTTCTCCATGCCATCTATGTTCCTCTTTGTATGTTTGTATTTTGTTGGTACCTATAGCTTTCTATTCTTAATTTTGACATATTTTATTTACCTTCATAATGTTTGCATTGTGTGTTTTTAATGTATGTTCAATACTTATTTTCATCTTTCACTCACATATGCTTTTTTTTTTTTAATTTCTTTCTTTATTTCCAATTAATATATTAGAACCAACAACTAGACCAATTTTTTCCCAGCCTAATGCGTGACTTCTATTTAGTTTTTATAATATAAATATTTTTCAAAATATTTTTTTATTTTGTTATGTATTTGTTAATTATTTCTGTGAATTACACTTTCATTTTTGCCTCTATTTTATGCTTTTCCAATCTCTACAAATATTAATCGCTTCAACATTTTTCTCTTTCAAAGTCAAAGTCTTTTTTGCTATGTAAATGTCACTTTCGTCACTTAGAGAAACAAAGGCTGAAATTTTTTGCTGATCTTTCTCATTGTTTCTTCTTTGTAAGTTCTTACTTGAATGCCATTGTGTGGTTGTTTTTTCTTTTTTTAATTCAATTTCTTTTGTGGCTTTTGTTTTCCTTTGGCTCCATTTTTGATGATTTGCAATTGGATTTGGCTGCTATTTTGTAGTTATTTAAGAATCATTCGGTTAGCAACGATATAGACGTAATACATTTACATAATTTGTATAATATTTATTATACTCTTTTATTTTTTATTCTATTAATCAAATCACTATTTTAACTATCAAATTACCTTTTAAAAGTAAGGGTACAAAAGTAATTTTTTGTCTTACCAACCCACTTTTTACATTTCCTCCCTTTTTACATTATTCATCAAATAAGCCCTTAGTCAATCAATTGCACTTCCGAGACATCTATAAGTTTTGATTTTAGATTGAGTTTTAGTTTTAGACCATTGATTAACCTCAATTTGGTCTTCTAAGGTTTCCATTAGTTGTTCATCTGATGAGATTTTTAAAGATAAAAAGGGTGACTTCATAGATGGTAAACATCTCAACAAGATTTGATCAGACTTGGAAAGAGAAATAATCCATAATGTATAAGAATATTTTGCACATTTATCTGTTTTACTTGCTTGATTATGAGTCATTTACATCAAAAGAATAGATTGCAATAGACATAAAACTTTTCTTAAGAGAGAAAGGAAATTGTCTTTTATTTACATTTCATTCCATTCTTCTTTTTATAAGGAAAAAATCAATAGGTGATAAGTCCTAAATTGTCATAATTTTTCCAATATTTTAAGGGATTTATCATATGAATATTGAACTTATTTTATAAACTTATTTTATGTTTTTTATTTATAAAATTAATAAATATTAGTTAAGTTAGTATTTAGTAAGTTTTGGTTTTATTTCTTCACTTTTGATCTGTTTTTTTTTTTGTTTTAGTTAAGTTGTATTTTGTGTTTTTATTTATATTTTTATGTTGCTAAATTATTTAATCTTTGTTGGTAGATTATAAATATTAATTAGATAAATTTTATATTTTTGTAGGGTTACAATTATAAAGAAACAAGTTTAAAAGTTTTGAAATGCAAAGAACAAGTATTGAGATTTGTTGGAAAATGATCAAAAAGAAAAAGAAAAAGAAAAAGGAAGAAACAAAGAAGAAAAGATAAAAGAGCAAAAGATGACGTTCAAAACCGCTGCTGAAGAAAATTAAGCGCCACAGTGCTTTTTCATCGCTATTGAAAGAAATTCATCTGAGCCGCAGCGCAGTTCGTAAAAAATGCAAAACGCATTGTTTTTTGTCGCATTTTTTAAGGTTTTAAAGAGCTTCCACCACTTTTTCGAGGGGAGGCCACCATTCTGAAGGTTTTGGAGAGGAGAATGAAGGGTTTAGAGTTTCAAATGCCACGGAAGAAGCTTGGATTTAAGGAATATTTACCAATTAAATTCGTTTTTCTCTTCTTCCCTTGCTTTTCCTTGTATTTCTTTATCCGTTGAGTTTATGCTTTGTTTTTTATGTTGTTATTTCTTGTAATTATGAGCTAAACTTGTTGATTTAGGATTATGATAAACTCTAACTTATAATATGTTGCAATTACTCTTTTTATTTGCAATTACTGGTATGATTTAATTACTTAATCCTTGTGCTTCATGCTTTTAAGTGTGTGGAAACCATTAGATGATTTGAATAGCCTAAATGAACTTAGAAAAGGGACTTTAGGACTTGATCATGGATTAGGTAGTATGAGTTCATGAAACTTACAATTGAGTGGATTGATTCGCTTGTGGGATAGGAATATACCTACCAACCTCACATAGTCATATTAGGATCTATTCTTGATTAATCCTCTAAATTAATTGCATAAGAAATTATGGATTGGTTAGGGGAATGCCTATATGTAATTCGGAAGATGCTTATAGGTAAATTAGAGTCCTAGGCTATTAATGGCATTAAGAGCAAAATAAAGAGAGATAATTAGTTCATATGAAATATTAGAGGGAGTCATAATCCCAAATTATTTTACTTTCCAATTTCATCTAGAACGGTGTCTCTCATTTTTTTTATGTCTTTAGTTTAGTTTAATTTCATATCACCTTTTTTTATCATTGACTTGATTTAGATTAAGGTGTACAATTTTAGTACTTAACAATTATCTTAGTGACAAATCCTCGTGGGAACGATACTCTATTCATCACTTTATTACTGTTGCGATATGTATACTTGCGTATATGTTTTAAAAAAAAAAAGTAACAATAGGTATATAATTTATTTTGAATTCAAATTTAGATTAGAGATCAAATTATGCATATTTCCTCATTGATTAGGAAGGAAAATGGCTAATTATTAATTGAGCAACATCAAGTTGACTTGTTTATAACATCCCTTTACACATTCATTGACTCGTGAATTGTGATGTATAAAATAGTGACTGTTTGTGGCAAGAATGGTGTTGTTGGGAAGAATCTTAGTAATAATAGTTAGAATGTCATATTACTTTCACTTGTCACTTCATCTAAGTCAAGATTAAATGCTTAATCAAAATGAATGGTTGATTTATTATGCTTTACAGTGCTTCTTTCATATGAGACATATGCAAACATTAAGAGGTTGTTTGGTATAAAGAATTGTTAAGTATAAAAAAAAAAGGGGAATGAGGATGTAAATAAAATAGATGGAAATTAACCCTCATAACAAAAAAGAACAGATACTATTAAATAATAACAAAAAGAGCGCAACAAAAATCACCAAAAAAAAAAAATATTGCCTCTCATTTTCCCTTTTCAATATGCAACCAAACAAGTCTTAAGTGGAATTGATACACTATTTTGCATCCTGATTACAAATGTATATTGTGATTAATAATTCTTAATGGATTATATTTAGATTGCAAATGGTCTGTAATGTTTATATTGCATTCTAGTTTAACTAACAATACTTCTCTCATTACTATATTTTGAAGTTGTAATGAATTCTACTTCAAAAATAGGAGCTGAAAAAGAAAAGACAAAAAATAGAAGGAATTGGTTATTTTTTCTAGTTATTCAACCAAACCTCAAAATCTTGGAAACAATTATTTGCAACTAAGTCAAATTTTCCAGGTACATGTCTTGTTTGTATAGAATAAACAATAGAGTGTACTTACATCTCATGCAAATTGTGTTACTTCTATGAAGGACTTATTGCTTTACTTATTATGCATTTTGATTTTGATAGATCAATTCCATCGCCATTGGCAGAATCTTCAAAGTAGGGGAAAGTTATAATAATTATTGAGCTAAAAGCCCAAATTACTACAAAGGTTAAAACACCTTAGATAAGCATAATCTAGCACATTTTTTTTAATTGTTATAAGAAAATTATAATTTAACGTTATAAGTTAAAAATATTTATATTGAAAATTTTTAAAATTTTAAATTATTTTAAAACCAAAAATTTAAACTGTATAATAAAATTATAATTTAGGATTTCAAGTTAAAAATTTTTGTGCTTAGATCCTTCAAAATAATTTTAAAATTTAAAACCTTCAATATAAATATCTTCAACATGAGGTCTTAAATTGTAATTTTTTAATTATTTTTCATGTTTTCACATATTAGCTTAATTTAAATATATATTATCCAACTACTTAAGAATCATAATATGCATGTACATATCATTATATATATATATATATAACTTTTTTTCTTTTATTTGTTAAATATGTTCATTTAATATATAATTTAACACATAAAACTTTAATCTAATTTGTAAAACATTTGTTTACTAGTTAAAATATTAAATTTATCCGAATAATTAAAAGTTAAACATATAACTCTAGTAAAAATTATTTATTAAATAAAATATTAATTGTATACATAACTTAATTATATAAGTCTAATAAAAGTACAAAAATTAAAATTCACTCATTCTTATCATCATTGTTCTCTTGATTTCTAGAACTAAAAATGTCTAACTATATGCTTATGGATCTTCATGATAAATTGGGCCAACATTTTATTAGAAAAATGGGTCATAAAATCTTATCTATGTGTCAAGTTGATTTTGCATGGCTTATATTTTCATATTTTGCTATTGAATTTGATCATTAAAATTTTATTTTACAAATTCAACATATTCATCTCTTATGGCATCTTGAACATATAGTAATTGAGTGGATTACAACTCATCATCTTGGCTATATCCCGAAGTTGGATTTTCAACTATACTATGTGAGATACTTCCCAACCCATACATTATACCTTTCTTTTTCCACCAATGGCTTGCATTTATAAATCCAATTCTCATGGTTGTTGGAAACTACAACAAGATTCTTTGCTGCACTTTTAAGGCTATTATAGTCATTTTAAGGTGAAAAAAAAAGGTCAAAACACATAAAGTTATGATAAGAGATATCAATTAGATACAAACTTACACTTGCAAATGAAATATAACTTTTAATTTCTTGTCAACCTAACTATTTTTTATAGACCTTCAATGGGTTCAAAGAAATACCTCAATTGGTGTTGGTTATGTTACAGAAGAATATGGAAAAGCTGAAATTCATGCCTAAAAATGTGTGTAAATCACACTTTTTTTAAGCTGATATTTGCTTCTACTACATTTGCCATTGGGTATGTGGCAAATCACCTCTAAGATTTATTCCAAATGTCCTGAGATTGATAGATCAACAACAACTTCCAAAATCTTTCCTATAGAATTATTTAAAGTTTTAGAGTAGGAATTTTAAGAAGAGAAGAAATATGTTAATTGTTATCTATTAAAAAAGATATATATTAGAAAAGAGTTGTTAGATCTATTTCAAGTGCACTAAGTACTTTAGAAAAGTGCTAAGTCCATTTTAATTATATATAATATTTATATTTATTAAACCACACTAAGTACTTTTGATTTTCCTTTCAAATTGCTAATTTAACATATAGTGTGAATTTTGATTTATATAGGGTTTAATGCTTTATATCTATCCAATGTGGGACTTAGAGATATACATTCACACTTATATATTTATAATTGAGTTTTTCAAACTAGTTATTATCTCTAATAGGTTCTCTACCTAGTTCTTGCACCATCACAAAATAAAATATCACTAGTTAAATATATATTTAAAATAATAAATTAATACTTTGAAAAAATTAAATGAGTTATCAATCTTTTAGCATGCTTTATGTTGGATTAGAACCTCAAATATGAAGAAATAACAATAAATCATAGATGGAGGCTCTATTTTTTTTTCTTTTGCTCACCTCTTTTTTGAAACTCGTTTGTGTCTAATTTGATACACAATTCATTCCAAACAGATTTCCTCATCTAATACGATTTTTTTTAATTATGCACATCATCAATCAAATCCTTTATATGATATAATGCATGTTTCAGAAGTTTCAATGAATTTAATGGTAATGGAAAAGCAACCAATAGTAATATTTATACAAAAATAGTAGTTATAATTATTAATAAATTAAAACACATAATATTACAATTGTGTGATAAATGATTATGAAAATATATATGAAATTCTTTAAACCATAATTCCTTAACTGGGTGAAAAACTTCCATCTGACAATTATATGTGCCATCATATTTACATTTCATGACGATAGCTATGGTACCAACAATATCTTTATTATTTGGTTGAAACTTGATTAGTATATTGATTGGATATGCATTAATTAGATTCACAAGTAGTTAAAATTTATGTTAATATTAAATAATGTAAATAAATTAAATAATGACTTTGTTTTGCTATTAGGAATGATCAACTACTTGTGGATCATCCCTTAGATCTCAAATTCATAATGGACTAGAGGAGAAACATTATAGATTGGGTGAGGAATATCATGGATTGATTGCTAAACTTTTGCTTACAAGAATACCCACTTCGACTATGTGTATTCATTAAAGCTAGCTTGTATAGTGGGACATTTGTTTTGCTTTCTTGGTTGGCCTTTGCACGATGAAGCACCTAATCATGATACTTCTAGTTGAGAAATCTAGATAATAAAAAATTACATAACTATAGATATATCTTTCACAAAATTTGTCTAGATTTAATATGGCCAAACTAACTAAAAGAAGAATTAGTGAGATAATGAGGGACCACTGAACAACTTATCTTTTAAAAACATTGCAATGAAAGTAGGTACAAGCATAAGTGAAAAGGGAAGTTGTGTTTTCACTTCCTTCCTCTACCTTTTCGCTTGAGTTTCTCTTATTTATGAATTATTTGTATTTTATCATCCTTTAGTTAGGCTTGTGCCTACTTTCATTCCAATGTTTTTAATATGTAAGTTGTTAAGTAGTTCCTAATTATCTTACTAATTTTTTAGTTAATTTAACATCATTAAATCTAAATAATTTTTTTGAAAGATATATCTCAATTATATATTTTTTATTATCTAGATGTCTTAATAGGAAAGACAAAGATGAGGTGCTTCATCAAGTAGAGATCAATCAAGAAAGCAAAACTAGCCTTCCATTAGACAAGTTAGCTTTAATGTAGACACACAACCGAAGTGTGTATTCTCATAAGCAAGATAGCAATACGTCCATGGCATTCCTTACCTAGTCCACAATGTTCCTTCCCTAATTAAGGAAGAATCGGAGGCCTAAGGGATGATCCATAGGTAGTTAATCATTCTTAATGGCAAAAATAGGGTCACTATTTAATTTATTTACATTATTCAATATTAACATGAATTTTAATTATTTATAATTTAATTAATGCAAATTAGGTTTTAACCAAATCATAAAGATGTTGTTGGTTGCACAATTGCCATCGTGAAAAGGCAAGAAATCATGGTTTAAAGAATTTTAGGTGGATTGTCATAACATTTATCACACAATTGTAATATTTTCTCTTTTAAATTTGTTAGTAATTAGAATCACCATTTTTGTGGAAATATCACTATTGGTTGTTCGAACATCACCATTCAATTCATTAAAATTTTATGAAATGTGCATTGCATCACTTGAAAGATTTGATCAATGATACGTGTAAAAGGAAAAAAAAAAAACAAGATTGGATAAGAGAATATATTTGGAAGGTGATGCATGTAGAGAAAATAAAGATGTTATTGGTTGCATAGTTGTTATAATGAAATGGTAGGGAATCATGTTTTAAAGAATTTTAAGTGAAATTTTATCATCATTTATCACATAATTCTAATATTTTGGTTTTTAATTTATTAACAATTAGAATCAACATTTTTGTAGAAATATTACTATTAGTTGTTCAAGCATCACCATCAAATTCACTGAAACTTCCTGAAAAGTGCATTGCATTGTTTGAAAAATTTGATTGGTGGTGTAAGTAAAGAGAGAAAAGAACCAAATCAGACAAGAGAATATATTTGGAATGAATTTTATACGTAACGGGACATGGATGAGTTTCAAAAATGAAGTGAGAAAACGAAATAAAATAGAGCCTCCATCTTTGGTTTTAACTATCTCTTTACACTTGAAGTTTTATTCCAGCATTAAAGTACATTAAAAGATTGGTAACTAATTTAATTTTTTAAAGTATTAATTTATTGTTTTGAGTATATATTTAACTATTGATACTTTACTTTGTACATAAAAGATGCAAGAACTAGGTAGAGAACAAACACCAATTAAGGTATTCCTTTTAACCCATTAAACATCGATAGCTAAGGGTTGGGTTGAGAAAGAATCAAAAGATTTGTAAGTGTAATTTTGTATCTAATTAATATTTCTCACTGTAACTTTACATATTTTGACTTTTTTTTTTCTAAAATGATTATGATAACCTTAAAAGTGTAATGAAGAGTTTTGTTGGTTGTTCCTAATAACCATCAAAATTGGCTATATGATGCTAGTTACTGCTAGAAAAAAGAAAAGTTTAGTGTATGATTTGGGAGGTATCTCATACAGCATAATCAAAAATCCAACTTTGTAATACTACTAAGATGATAAGATGTCATCCATTTATGTTTAGGATGCCATAAGAGATCAATGTGTTCATTGTTCAATTTGTAAAACAAACTTATACGGCTTAAATTCAACAACAAAATATGAAAATGCAAACCATGTAAAATCAACTTGACACATTGATGAGATTTTATGACTAATTTTCTCAAAAAAATGTTAGCCTAAGTCATTAAGAAAATTCACAACTATATAGGCCAAACATGTCTAATCTTAAACTCAAGAGAACAATAAGGACGAGTGAATTTTATTTTTTGTTCATTTTTTGCAATTTTATTAAACCTATATATTTAATTTACATAAAACTAATATTTTTTATTTAATAAATAATTTTCACTAGAGTTATATGTTTAACTTTTAATTATTTGTGTAAATTTAATATTTTTAATTGATAAAAATAGGCATCTATACATATATATCATATATAAT
Source organism: Erythrophleum fordii (assembly GCA_032878935.1). NCBI lineage: Eukaryota > Viridiplantae > Streptophyta > Magnoliopsida > Fabales > Fabaceae > Erythrophleum > Erythrophleum fordii. Next base: position 4,960,094 of record JAVQMF010000027.1, read on the forward strand.
ATAATATAGTATAATAAATTATATACCATCCAATTGTTAAGTAGACAATACATATTTGAATTAAGTAAACATGCGAAAACACAAAAAGCAACTTAAAAGAAGGTATAGATGATAAAAGTTTTATATCTACATGTGCATTTTATATATACTTACAATTCTTCTTTTTCCCTTTCATCTTTTTTTTTTTTAATTTTTAGGATGATATTACAAATACAGAAAGATCATGTTTAGGGAAGGAACATGCTAAAGGAAGTATCTTATAGTTAAAAAAAAACTCCCTATTTCTCAAGAACCATCCTTTGAGGTGGCATGGCATCATTATATGAGAGACATTTTGGAAGCATCTTAATAGGTGCTATATGTCTTGCCAAGTCATGTCAATGTTGGTTGGTCTTGGTATGCTTGGGTCTACAATGGATATGAGATTCTTCTTGTAGAAGATAATCTATAGGTTTAGTCAACCTTGATCCACTGTATTAATGGTATTTGAAAACCATAGTAGTACCTTCCCTAAAGCCCATATTGTTGTCATTTTTTCCTTTCTTCTAATTGAATCATTCTATTTGAAAATTGTCGCCAAAGAGCCTCTAAAATAAATTATTGCTTTAGATCATATAATGGGTTTATTGATTTTTTTTTCATCTAACTATGTCTCATATTATGACCTAATTGTTTCTTAGTGGCTTGACCATGGCTAAACGTTGTTATGCCAACTTCTATTGCTTTGTTTGCCTTCCATCTTTGTTGTGTTATTCCCATGCAAATGTGGCTCCTTTTAGAGTGCATTGATCTTGTTGATGATTGAAAGTGGGTTTGACTTAATACTCTCACATAATATTTTGTTGTGGTGTCCCTAGATTTTGTTGATGGCAATGATCATATACTTTGTTAGGAATTTGCCATGTTGGTCTTTAAGGTCTACTTGATTCATACAATCTAGAATCTATTCCTTAAAGCTTCGAATTAAGTTAATTCTTAGCATCAAAAGTGATGTAAACTAGATTGCTCGTGCTAAGTTGCACTGTATAAAAAGATGATCTAAGGTTTCAATATTAGTACAACACATAGGGTAGGTGTTGTTTACCTAAAAATAATGTGTAGTAAGGATGTCCAAGGTTGGCATGGCCTCTTAGAGTACTTTTCACATGAAAAGTATCATTTTTATAAGGAGTTCCATCATTCATAAAGTTTTCTAAACCTTTATTGAACTATATTATAGAGAGGTATTGTCCTCTCATGAGCATTTATACCCATTATTTGCTAAATAAGTTCCTATACTACTACCATTCTATATCAAGAATTCTTTCTTTTCAAAGGAGGAGAATGTCATACTCAGGATTTAATCTTTGATATCTTTAGAATAGATGTGATTCAATTTTGCTTGGTCACAATTTGACTTATCATGCAAGATAAGATTTTCCATAATGTTTAACTAGTTATGTAGATTTGATTGAATAGGCCACCATTGAGTGTGGTTGATGGGAATGTGCTTTCCAAATCCAATTTGCTAGGAGAGTTTATTGGTAATCATGGGGCTAATTTTAAGGATTCCTTTCCATAAGCAAGATGAGTTGGGGTGTTTTTTTAGCACTCCTTAATGAAAAAGGTCACAGAATTTTGGTCTTAAGATTTTTGCCATGTAAGGCGTGCTCTTTGTGTTTAGAATTCCCTAAACTTGCTTTGCCAAGAAGGCTTTGTTAAATAAGCCAAAATCCCTAAAACTTATTCCTCATTTGTTTATTGGTTTACAAAGAAGACTCTAATTCAATAGATGCATTCTAGGTTTATTGTTCTTAGATCTAAAAATAAAAATTTGTTGCATTTTGCATTAAGTAAGGAATTGATCATTTAGGATAATTGTATACAGGAGAGCTGGTACACTAAGGATGAATTCATGACTAATTTAATCAAGGTTATTCTAACTGCTTGTAATAATAACTTAGCCTTTCACTTTTAGAGTTTATTATCCACCTTATGGATGATGTCTTGGTAAATCTAGTTTTTGTTCCTATCCACATCTACCATGTATACAAGTATTTTTCAAGTTTAGATGAAAATTTGACATTTAGTAATTCTAATAACTTCTTTTTCTTTCCTGCTTTTGAGGCATATTTGGCATCAAAATTAATTTGGACTTTGATGAATTAATATCCAACCTTAATACCGTTGTGAACTATCTCAAAGCATCTTTTAATGTGTTGGTAGCAGTTTTAGAGCTTTTAAAGAAAAGGATTGTGTCGTCTGCATACATAAGATAAATGACTGCTTTTGATCCTCAATTGACTTCAATTCTTTTCTATGAGCATTCCCTCTAAAGTTTAGCAATCATACAAGAGAGAATATTTGTTTAGATGATAAAAATATAAGAGGATAAAGGGTCTTATTACCTTATGCCCCTTTAAGAAGAAAAAGGACCTAAGGTTGCCCATCATAAGTATTTAGTATAAGCCAATAGTAATACATTGAATAATCATATGCACCCATTTCGGAAGGAAACTCATCCTAGTTAGAACAGCTAAAACAAATTTCTTTGAAATTTTATCGTAAGCTTTGGAAAAGTTTACCTTTTAGAGGTCTCTATCTTTGCTTAGTTTTCTTTGCATGATGGATTTGTTGCATGATTTTTGAGACCAATGATATGCTATTTATGATGAGTTTATCTTTGAGAAAAACACTTTGATTGGGGGTTATACATTCTTCTATCATTGATTTGAACCTATTACAGAGAACCGCATAGATGATTTTGTAAGTGACATTGCACAGGCTAATTAGTCTAAAGCCTTTGAAAGTTTAGGTTCTATCTCCTTTGGGAATTAAGGTAATAAAAGATTTATTCATGTATTTAAGGTAGTATCTTAGAATTTTTTAACCATGGAAAATGATATCATTACCAATTGTGAGCCAATGATATTAAAAAAAAAAAAAAAAAACTCATATGAAAGCTATCTGGACCTGAAGCATTATTTCTTAGAATTGAAAGATTGCTTCTTTGATTTCTTCTTTAGAGAATCTTGAAGGAAGAGGTATTAGTGTTCTTCTTTAAGGGAAGGGATGTTTATGCCATTTAAAGAGTTAACTAGGTCTTCATAGTTCAACTCATCCTAATTAGAGAATAAATTAGCAAAATATTTGAGGGCTGAGGCTTCAATTTTTTTGTGGATCTTCCACTCAACTGTTTTGTGTATCCTTGATTCTAGAAATGTTGATTCTAGATCACTTTTTGTTTACTATAGCATGGAAGAATTTTGTATTTTTGTCTCCTTATATGATCTAAGAAAGTCTTGCCTTCTAGCTCAGAGTAACTCCACACATTCATATAAGAATTTTAACTTGCTTCTTTTTTGTCTTTCATGTTCACCATATTTTCCTTTTTGTAAGGTGCTTAATTTTTATTCCAACGTGCTAATTTTTAATGGGGGGTAGCCTATATAACCTCTATTCCATCCTTGAGGGTAGTTATGGTTAATGATAACTTTCCATATACCTAGAAGTTGGGGACCTTGCTAATTGTTAAGCCTAAGAGTCAAATATAATTTTTTTTGTGAGACCCAAATTTTTCTTAAAGAATTCAAATCTTGCGAGTTTACATTTGAAAGGTAATGCTTTACAAGTTGAGAGAAGAATAAAGGAATGGTTTAAAGCAGGAATTGGTAAAATAATTAGATTGGAATGTGGATATTTCATTAACCACTAATATTACAAAAAGCTTTATCTAATCTTTATTAGACTTCATCAATTCCTTTTCTATTGTTGGTTTAAGTAAATCATTAGCCCTTCTGAGGAATGCCAATAAGACCATATATGTTAATTATTTTGATGAAAATATCTGCTCCTATTACTGTTCTAGTTCCATTTCTTTTTCCATTTAGGCTAGTACATTGATTTATATCACAAATAATCAACTATGTTGAAATAATGGTACTTGTAGTATTTTTTAGCTAGGCCTATAATATTACTTTTTGATCATTTTTAGGGAATGCATAGAGAAAAGAGACAAAGAAGGAAAGGATAGTGCCATCTTTCACATTAATGTGTATCCAATTTGGTGTTGTAACCACTATTTTTTCACTCTCTAGAATATAATAGAGGGGAGGATATGACCATGAGAGGAGTTTATGAGGCCTTGGACAAGTAAGAAATTTCTACCATTTAAGTTTGTCTTCCTTGATCTTCCTAACCAAGATTCCTATTCTTATCAATTTTTCTTTTAGTTTCCTCCCAAGTAAGCTTTACCATTTTTGAAAGGATAATGGAAAGCTCTACTCTAGCTAAAAGCTTCATAAGATGTTCTCAATAAGTGGGAAATGGACTAATTCAAAGCTCAAATGAGAATGTTAGTCAAAAGCAATATCCTTAAGTTCTTGATAGGTGGCAAAGAGTTCATCTAAAATGTCTACTATGAAATCCATTCCTTTTAACAAGTTGATGAGGAGGGATAGCTAAGAGGATGTCATTTTTTAAGTGGGGTGAGGGTTACTTGATGCTTGCCAATCCATTAAATTAGTTGGTTGGTGCATAGATGAGGGCTCAGGCTTTAAAAGATAAGAGTTTAATAAGGTGTTGACTATATCGTGTTTGGGTTAGGTTGGTCAATCATGGTTAGGCCAATTGATATCATGAGAGGTATCTATTTTGCTTTGGATTTGGGTTAATGGGCTTGTCGGGCTAAGTTTATGATTGAGGGATGAAGTAGTAAGCTGGGTCATTTCATTAAGATCAAACAAAAGGACTAGGTCCATTAGGTCTAAGTTCTTATTAAACTCATTTAGTTCATAGGTCTAAGGATATGAGTTCATATGAAAAAGGTATAGGTCCAAGTATTAGAGCAAATGTGGGTCATTTGTCATAAGCAAAAATAAGGTCTCCAAGTGTTGCACTAGGGATAGGGATGGGTTAATTTCTTCTAGCTACTTGAAACATGGCAATATTGAGTCTTTGAAGTTGTTAGTTAATTGTTCAACCCTCGCCATTAGCTTGCATAGTTGCTTTGTTTAAAGAAATATTTGGTTAAAAAACTTATGTCATCTTCTTCATCTTATGAATCCTTAGAGGAAGCTGAATCCTCCAAGAGATGAATGAAATTTGGGTATTTTATAGGCTTTTTTCCTCAAGAGGTTAGGTTTAAAAGGCCCTTCTCAAACAAGTGATAAGTACTTCTATATGCTCCCTTCAACCATCAAATTTTAGTGGTGTTTCTTGTGCTGTTCCTGCTTGGATTTACTAAGGGAGATGTTGCACTTAGATCTATTTCAAAATGTAGGTAGTAACAACTAAAAATTCATTTCTTTAAGGCTTGAAACTTCATTGACACTCTATGTTTGATCTAGTCACATTTACTGACAACATGCCCCAATCTATTACATTTTCTGCTTCTTAGAAAAATATCTTGGTACCTACATTTTTTCCATGTATGCATGTCGTTGTCTAGTATAATATTAGCTTTTAGTAAGAGTGGAAATTGTGATCTTTACCCAAAACTTGAAAGTTTGACCACAACCTCTAAGCACTTTGTAAGGTAGCATTGAGCCTTGTAATGGAAAGTCCTTGCTATCTACAATAACTGTTACAAGACATGAGTTCTAAAAGCTTCATGTGGTCTCAAATGCTTTAGGTTTGAAGCTTACTATTGGTCATTCTTAGAAGGTGAGAGGAAAATATTGAAAAGGTTGAGGAAGCATTCTGGTTATGAGTTATAGAAGTAAGGATTGTCAAGAAAGATAATGGGGGTAGAATCAATGATATCTCAATATTAAGTCTATAAGTTGACAAATTAACAGGTATGCAATCTGAGATAGAAGAAGGAGGAGCCAAGTAAATTATGAACAGAGAGATGCAATAGTGGCTAGGGATGCTGAGTTAAGAATAACAAGGTGTTTAAAACAGTAGAGAATGAAGAGCCATGCACTGCTAATGATCATTTAGGGCAAATAGGTGAGAGATATCATTCATGGAAGGAAAAGCAAGTGAATTGTTATTGCTTTTGCTCTAAAGATACGCATCAATCACACTTGGATATGGAACTAACCTATAGACATACTAAGCGAATGAGTAAGGAGGATTTAGCATGCTATTACATCTTGTGCATTTAATGATTTATGATGAAGTAAAAAATAAATAAATATTTGAATAGCATATTGGCTAAGTTAGAGGAAAAGAGCCAATGGGTGGGGACAAAAGGTTTTAGATTCTTTTATAAGGCTTCATGGTTTTGGCCGAACTTTGCCATGTGAATGAGGTGTGAATTAGAATAAATGTAATAATAATGCTTTGAATTGAGTAGATCCAAAAGGAAAGGAGAAAGTTTAGGGGATTGATTAGTGGTAGGTTTGAGCTAACAAGCTAGGATATGGAACTAACCTATAAACATACTGAGCGAATAAGGAAGGAGGATTTAGCATGTTATACATCTTGTGCATTTAATGATTTATGATGAAACAAAAAAATGAATATTTGGATAGCATATTGGCTAAGTTAAAGGAAAAAAGCCAATGGGTGAGGGAAAAAGGCTTTTGGTTCTTTTATAAGGCTTCATAGTTTTGGCCGAACTTTGCCATGTGAACGAGGTGTAAATTAGAATAGATGTAATAATAATGCTTTGAATTAAATAGATCCAAAAAGAAAGAGAGAAGTTCAAAGGATTGATTAGTGGTAGGTTTGGGCTAACAAGTTAGGAGAATCACCGTACTCTTAATATAAGGTAGAGAGAAGGTGGAATTTCTCTCACTAGAGGAGGTTTTTCTAACTATTATTCCCTTCCCCTTCATCTTTTGTCTCCTCTTACTTCCTCTCTCATCTCTCCCCTTTCTCTCTCTCCCTTCCCTCTCTTTTCCTTTTTTTTATATAATTTAATAAATAATAATAATTCAACTATTAAACTACAAAAAATTTATATAATTTAATAAAAAAACTCATATGTAACAAATAATATATATAGATATATTATAATTTAATATAAATAATTTAGTTATACGACTGCATTAGTTAAACATCAAAATATTATATAATTTGATAAAAAATTTGCCTTGTAATAAATATTATATAATTTAATATATATTATAAATAAATATAATAAAAATAATGTTAACAAAATACACTATATTACATATATTAAAATTATATATATTAAATTAAATAAATTTTCATTAATAAAATATATTATATTAAAATATATTAAAGAATAGCTTTGTTTATACTTTTAAATTGAAATTTTCTTATATAAGGAAACCGTAGTGGTTTGAAGTGCTGCAAGTTGTTTTTTAAATTTTTTTTTTGTTTTATGATTAAAATGCAATCAGTAAGCTATTACCTAGTAGTAAAAATTTGACTGAGTTGTACGATATCAGGAATAAGTAATTTTCGACTATTTCTTTCTCGTTTTTCATATTGCTCTTTTAGTCGGTAAATGAGGTTTGTGTTTGTAGTGCAAATGAACAAGCTTGATCAACATATTAAGCTCATTCAATTAAACGAGGCAAACTGGAAAATTTGATGCCTGCTACTTAATTTCACGAATAGGTCCATTAATATATATATATATATATATATAGTGCTCATACATATATGACTTTGTCAAATATTATCAATAGACACAGAAATTAATGCATCGTTAAAATGTAATATTTATTTTTATAAAATTTTTCACACATAAACATATATAGTATAAAAGTGCATAATTATTAATTTAATTTAATTTTATATGTGTATATAAATATATAATATATTTACAATATTTGAGCTTGGCTTGGTAATTTAAATGTGTCAAACCTGATCACCAATTTGGATTTGATTAAAACCAGTCTCATATTTGAACTTGTTTTATTTTGAATGAGCAAGTTTAATCAGCTCAACTTGTTCTATTTACAACCCAATTTGTTGACACACTGATACCAAATAAAATGATGTGTTGAATGTATTTATTATGCTTTTTTCCTCTAAAATTTAGAATAAAAATATATAATAATTATAGCCATAGAAAGCAATTATTTTATTTTAAGATCATGTTAGCAAAACTTGTAAGTAACATCCAACTAAATAATGATAAATTATAATCATAATTAAGTTTGGCAATATTGTTATGTTGCTTAAAACATTTAAAGCGTAATTATTTTATTACAAAAGTTTTATTTGTATTCTTTTTATATTATTTATATAATGTTTATTATATTCTTATAATTATTATTCTATTCTTAAATTATCATTTTAATTATCAAATTATATTTTTAAAAGTAGGAATAAAAAGTCATTTTTATATTATTTTTCTTGCATCTATGTATTTTTTATATTCTTTTTATTTTATTATCTTTTAACTAAATGGGCCAAAAAATATAATTATTTTAAAAGCAATTTCGATAAAATGACAAGATTGTTGAAGCCACAATCAAATAGCCTCTGGTAAAGGATACCATATCCAAATGGACACCCCAAAAATACTATAGAGAAGATCCCAATGATGAAGGAATCTCGAAGGAAGGCGTAGTCAAAAAGCCTAGGGAGTATAGTCGTTATGTACATAGTTACATTATCTCTATAACATGTACTTCAAATTCTCTCTATTATATATTTGGAAAAAAAAAAAGAAGTAAAGTCATCTTTTAAAACTTTAAATTATGTACATAATTTTTTTGAATTTTTTAAATAAAAAATAAGTTTTTAATTTTCACATTCTAAAAGATAAGTTTTTTATCAATTTTTTTAACAATATTAACTTAAATGTTACACCATATTTTTTTTATAGTTAACATAACAAGATTTTTTTGTTCTTAATGTCACAGAATATATATATATATATATATATTTATATTAATATTCATACATTTCTTACCAAATCCTTATGAAACATAGATAAAAGAACTTATTTGTTAAAGTGTAAAAATTGAAAGATTTAATATTTTTTATTTTGAAAGTTTAAAAATTTATTTATAAATCACTCAAAGTTTAAAGAGATTTTTAGCATTTTTCCTATATATTTAGCCATGACTAGCTATTTCCTCACTGAAAAGGATAAAGCAAAGGGGGAAAAAGATAAAGACAGTTTTTTAAGTATCATTTTATGATATTTGTGTGAATTTTAATGGAGCTAGAGGTACAGGGACAATATATAGTTAATGATATGAAAACTCTTAACATATTAATTCTGCATCGATCATGCATTACTTAATTCCTCAATGTTTATAACACAAAATAAAAATGTATTCTATCTATTACACAAAAATTTATTATTATATATTTTACACTGTTGATGGATTGTAAGATGAAATTATAATATTTGTTTATAAGAAAAGAACATAAGAGTTTGTATAAGATGATAAATTGAGTGTGAAATGTGGCTAGTAAAGATGCGTTTAATTCACTCCTTAAATTTCAAATTTTTTTATTGACTTTTTTTTAATCCTTTCATTCTTTTTTTTTTTCATTTTTAAAATGATATAAAGATAATATTAAAATTTTTACTATTTAAATTCACCATACGTTATTAATAATATTGCAGCTTTTAAACAAGAGCTCCTCCTTTTGTTTTCCCATCAAACTCTCTCGTATCCTACTTTCTTAAAATTTCAAACAAGTTTTAAGACTACTCAAATAATATTTGAAATGTTTTTCCTGCACCAACATCTGCAATAGATTAGTCCCGGTCTCTAAAATCGGTAAGCTTCTCACTTTGGAAAAAAGAAAAAAATCGAAAAAAAAGAAAAAAAGTGAAAAAAAAAGAAGGGGGGAGGGATTGAAAGTAAAAATAAAAAGAATAAATTATACAAATTTTTTTTATTTTTTATTAAAATTGCACTTATTTTTTTATTTTTGAAAAAAATACTAACCTCTAGTGAAACAAAAGGTTGCATTAAATTTTAGTTTAATTTTAATTTTTTTAGTTTAAATATCCTTTATTAATCTAAATATATATATTTTTGCTAAATTTAATAAAAATTGTAATCTTTTTCATTTTTATTTGTGCATATTTGAGAATAAAATTTATTTTTTTATTTTTATTTGTATATATTTGGATATAATATATATTTAATTTAATAGAGAATAATTTAGTTAAAAATTTTAAAATTAAATTGATATGTATATTTTAAAAATAAAAAAAAAGATATATATACTTTTAGCAAAATTTATGAAAAGTCCATATAATTTATTCATATAAAAATAAAAGGTAATGCTCTTGAGAGTTTTTTGTGGTCAAATTCTTTAAACAGCATTATCTCTTAACGAATTAAGTTTTTTTTTGGAAATTAAAAAAATTTTAATTTTTTGATAAGTGAAACTTTTTATAAAATTACTCCAAAAATAAAATAAAATCTCATATCATCCCCGACAGGTGTGATAACGTTTATTAATTATTTGTGTCCAAAAACAATTTTAATACACAGTGACTAAAAATTAAAAAGAAAAAAAAAAGTTGCAATGTTTTTTGAGATTTGTCATAAAGAGCGAATGACAAGAGCATGAATGGCTGCAGTAGAGCATTAATAACGGGTATAGTTGTAGTAATAAACCTCTGTTTGAATTAAATGCGTTTGAGAGGAATCCAAGGGCTCTGGAAGGATACTTCCAACCATAAATTAATATCCCTTTTTTTTTTTTTGCCAGAATTAATATCTCTTATTCAAACAAACTCATTAACTTTCTGGAAAATTTTTAATAGTTGCATTTATTTGCAATACAAATAAAATACATTAAATTTAATATTTGTGACACATGTAAAATAAGGATTAGATTTAAGTATAAATTTTTTATATTTATTATAAAATTCTCTAATAAAAATATAGTAACATATATAAAATTTGTTTTAGAAGACTCCATTATGTAATGTATAGTTATAATAGATATACGTTTGTTATATTTTTATTAAAGAATTTAATAATAAAGATATAAAAATTATACTTAAATTTTATCCATAAAATAAAGTACTTCCCACCATAAATTAATATGGCTTATTCAAACAAACTCATCAATCAATTTTCTGAAAAAAATTAATAGTTTTATTTATTTGCAATACAAATAAAATATGTTGTGTTTAAATTACAATTTAATAATCAATTCATGTATTATATAGTTTTTAATATTATCATTTTATATATTGTATACTTAAATTTAAATTTAAATTTTAATATTTGTAATACAGATAAAATAAAGTATCCAAGTGTTTTTTTATTGTTCGATGAGAATATTTTTCAGTTAAATTATACATTAAATGATATTAAATTTTAAAAAAAGTTTTAAAAGCATATTTTTCACATTCATAAGTGCATTTAAAAAAATATTTTTTTAAAAAAATTTGGCTAATACATTTAAATTCAAATAGTTATAATAAGATAAAATGGCTCCCTTGCACATTTTTTCTTTTTAAAAAAATTAAAGCCTTAAAAAGATATTAACACCTCTGTTTGAATAGCATCTCTACTTTACTTTAAGGCATAGTCTACATTCACAATAAGAAGTATATTTTCTAATTTATTTAAATAATTTCTTGAGACTAGTAGCCAAATATTTTAAAACTAGATGGCTAATTTAACTGGTTCATTTAAATATATAAATTGAGCTAATAAAAAAAAGTTCTCTTGCGTACTCAATAATCTCTTCAAAATTTACTACCCGAAGTTTGGATCAAATTACCGTTTGAATCAAAGGTTTCATTTTTTGTTTTTTTAGAACTACCTGAACTTGATAATTGAGCCAATTAGGGAGAAGAATTCAAAATGACCGTACAACACGTGTCAACCAATAATAGGAATGTGATACCTCCAAATTCATCACAATGTAACGCTATCAAGCTCGTTGGACCACTTTTACCCGTTTGGAATTTGAAATCGCATCCCTCTCTCCAAAGAGACGTTATAAACCGTCCTCAATTTTATAATACATTACAAACATATTTCAAAATAACCTTTTTTTATTTGTTAATTATTTCTGCAAATTACATTTTCATTTCTGTCCCCTTTTTATGCTTTTTCCAATCTATGCAAACGTCAATTGCTTCTGTATTTTTCTCTTTCATTGTCAAAGTCTCTTTGCTCTGTAGATGTTGCCTTTGTAGCTCGGAGAAAAGAAGACCGAAATTCTTCGCTGATCTTTATCGTTGTTTCTTCGCTGTAAGTTCTTGCTTGAATGCCACTGTCTAGTTTGCTTTTTTTTTTTTTCTATTCTTTTTCTTTTGTGGTTTCTTTTCCGTTGGCTCTGGCATTGGTGATTTGCGTATGGATTTGGTTACAGTTTCGTTTATGCTCAGTCTGTTTAATGCACTTCCTGACCATCCGTGAGTCTCGATTTTAGATTGAGTTTTAGTTCTGGACCGTTGATTAACCTCAATTTGGTCTTCTGGGGTTTTTATTAGCTGTTCACCTGATGGGATTTTCAGAGGTAAAAAGGACGAGTTCATAGATGGGAATTATCTCCACCAGTTTTGATCCGTTGGTTAAGAGAAGTAATGCCCGTGTGTATTTAAGCATATTTTGTGCATTTATCTGTTTTCCTTGCTCGATTTTGAGTCATTTACATCAAAAGAATGGATTGCAACAGACAAAAAACTCTTCTTGAGAGAAGAATAAATTGCCTTTCATTTACGTTCCATTCTTTTTTTTCTTTTTGGGAAAAAAATTAATAGGTATATACTTTATTTTGAGTTCGAACTCTGATTAAAGATCGAGCTATGCATATTTCATATTGATTAGGAAGGAAAATGGTTAATTATAAATTGAGCAACATCAGGTTGACTTGTTTATAACATCCAATTACACATTCATTGACTCGTGAATTGTAAATAGCGGTGGCTGTTTGTAGCAAGAATGTTGTTGGGAAGAATCTCAGTAATAGTAGTTATTCATAATTTCATATTAATTTCACTTGTCACTTCGTTTGAATCGGGATCAGATACTCAATCAGAAAGAATGGTCTATTTTCTTATGCCTTGTGCCATATAAATTCTGCCAGGACGTTAAATTTACTTCTTTCAGACGAGAGATATGCAAACACTAAGTGGAATTGAAAGGGAGTCTTAGTTCTGGTTGCTTGCTGCAAATTGAAGTTTAGGTAAACAATGGAGGGTTTCCACCAACTTATTTATATAACCATCCAAAGGAGACTTAGAGATGCACGGAATCATCCTATAGAGATTTTGGTGATAGTATGCAATGTTTAGGTTTAGATCGATTTTGTTGATTACTGATGAACTCTTTTGTACTCTGGTTATGAATGTATACTCTGATTAACGATTACCGATGGATTATATTCAAATTGCAGATAGTATGCAATGTTTAGATTGCATTCTAATTTGACTCGCTATATATCTCTCACTACTATATTTTGAAGTTCTATTGAATTCTGCTTTGGAAATGGGAGTTGAAAAAGACGGGACAAAAAGTGGAGGATATGGTGGTGGTTTTTTCCAGTTGTTCGACTGGACCTCAAAATCTCGTAAGAAATTATTTGCAACGAAGTCAGATTTGCCAGGTACATTTACTGTTTGTATAGAATTTTCAACGAAGTGTACATCTCATGCAAATTATGTTACTTCTATGAAGGACTTATTGCTATACTCATTATGGATTTTGATTTTGGTACATCATTTCCATCATCATTTGCAGAATCTTCGAAGCAGGGAAAAAATATTAATGGCAACTCGGCAGTGACATGGCCCTATGTGGTGGGGATATCACCATTTTACTTGTGTCTCATTTTCTTTCTTTTTTCTTTTTTTTAAATGAAATGCAGCTAGTCACTATTTTAATTCCTCCAGGTGGATGACGGTGGTTTTGGAGTAGGGCCAAGTGTTAGAGGAAGTAGCGATCATAGTTATGCTTCATCAGTCACAGATGATGATGTTTGTGGAACAAGAGCCCCTGGTGTAGTTGCTAGGCTTATGGGATTAGACACCTTACCAACTTCCAGTTTTCCCGATCCCTATTTGTCCCCATATTTTGATACCCTGTCTCTCCAAGATGCTAAATATTGCAAGAAAAACCTCAATTGTCAGCATGACCATCAGAGTGTTTATTCTGGAAATTTGCCTGGAAAAGTTGAGGGCTCTTCAAGGAATTTCATGGAGTCAAAGCCTCAAAAGACCCTAAGCAGGCCAATTGAAAAGTTCCAAACAGAAATATTGCCTCCAAAGTCAGCTAAATCAATTCCTGTTACTCACCATAAACTTTTGTCCCCTATTAAGAGTCCTGGCTTTATTCCAACCAATAATGCCGCTTATATAATGGAGGCTGCAGCAAGAATCATTGAGCCTGGACGACGAAGTACTACAAAGGCTAAAACACCTCAGATAGCATCATCTACTGTTTCATTGAAGGTTAGAGATCTTAAAGAAAAAGTTGAAGCTTCACAAAAAAGACCTCTAATGGGGTCATCTTCAATGACCTCTAAAGTTCAAGGTATAAAGGAAAAGAGGGAGGTTTCGCATGGAACATCCAGGCTGGGCGAACCTTCTCAAAGGTCAGTTGAGTCAAATGCTGCCAGGTATCTCAAGGGACAGTCTTTGAACAAAAGCTGGAATGGATCTGTGGATACATCAAAATCTCCTACTGATGCAGAAGAAGATTCTTCAAAGCATAATGGGAAGTCTATTTCACTTGCAATCCAGGCCAAAGTGAATGTTCAAAGACGGGAAGGTTTGAGTTTGAATGGTGCCAGAGGTTCAGTGGGCCAGAAAGAACATCTTGAGGTTAAACCCAACCAGCCAATGAAGACAAATGCTCACAAGAATTTGTGCAAAAAATCAACTGGTCAGAACTCTTCTGGCGTTCTTAGGCAGAATAATCAGAAACAGAATTGTTCAGTTGATCAGGACAAATTATCATCAAAGCCATCAGCTTCCAATTCACATTGTAGAAAGGTTCTGTCAGGGGATTCCTCTTACGGACGTCACAGAAGCTCTGGTAGTAAATCTGTGGCAAAGTCTAAAGTTGGATCCAGGAAATCAGGCTTGGAGGTGACAGATAGTGAAAAGGAAGTTTTATATACCAATACAAACAATTTTCCTAGAAAGAAACGGTCCACAGACAGGGAGTGGAATGATCGGGTTGTTGACAATTTGTTCATTGACAAAAGTAAGAGGCCTGTTCAGTCTAATTTTGTGAGTAATAACAACTCTAGTTGGGCAGAAGTCAAGAAGAAAGACATGGATGTAGTTTCATTCACGTTTACCACCCCACTAACAAGGAACAATCCTGGTTGTGAGACTTCTGGACAAGTTGGGCGGAAGACTAATGGTCCTTCCCTCGATCACCGCATTAAAAGAGTGTTGCTTGATTCAGACAGGACAAGATCTCCAGTGGGATACAATGTTATAGGCGGGGATTCCTTGGGTATTCTTTTGGAACAGAAATTGAGGGAATTAACATATGGAGCTGAGACTTCATGTGAGGACTCTTTTAAAGTAAAGCTACCTTCCAGTATTGCATCAAACTCAAAAGATCTGATGTCCTCCCTTAATTCAGTTGAGCTCGTTTCAAGATTACAGCAGAAGAAAGAACAAGAAGTGCTATCCAAAGATAACTTATGTGGTAGACATTATTCTCACACTACCTTCACAGGCCTTCCTGCATTGACATCAAAACACAAGTCAGAGGTATATTTTGAATTGCTGTTTCAGAACCTATTTTATTATTCTACTGTAGATCATGTATGTGAAAAATGTCAGGTTATCAGTTAGGTTTGGTTTAAATGGTCAAAATAGGAAAATGTTAGGCTTGCTTTACTTTATGATGAATTTAGGGCCGAGGAATACAAAATAAAAGAAATTGATTCCCCTTCTCCTTCCCCCTTGTCAAAGGAAAACAAGATTGTGGCTTGTAGATGATAACAGGTAATAGTATATTGTCCTTTGTTCATTGCTACCTGGTCAATTTACCACTCAAATATGTGCTTTTATGCCGTAATGTATTGCCATTTTATTTTGGAATTATTTTCTACCAACTAATGAATATTTCACTTTGTAGCATGTATCTAAAGATTAGGGGAAAAAAAGTAATTTTCACTTTGAAATTTTTGTTAGCTTTGTTTTTTCTAGATAGAAAAACTAGCGTATAGTTTTTAGATGTTATTACGTTCTCCTGTAAAATTATTAGAGAACTTGATAAAAAATACTAAATGAATTTTTTCAAAGTCTTATTCTTTCTAGATCAGATGTAAAACAAAAGAAAATGAGCCACAATTGACTCTTCAGTCTTGCTTTAGTGCAAGGCTGCTTGCAACTACCATCTAAGGTGGTCTTCATTGTTTTATCCGTATTATTTGCATTTTCACGTTAGTTGCTGGCATTTTAATGGCTTGTCGTATTGATTGATATTTGGTTAATATATACAGGTGGTTGATGGGATGGAAGAGGGTAGGAGCTATCATGTGGAAGCACTGATGTTCAATTGTCGACACCCAAGTCCAATTTCTGTTCTGGGACCTTCTTTTTCAACTGAAAGCTGTGAATCTTCTTCAGTTAGTACTGATGCCACTAATAGTACGGAAGGTAAAAGCTGCACTATCGCTATGCCTAGATATAGGCAAATTAGCTCCACTGATGAGCGCTAATCTTTTTCTATTAACTTTCAGGAAGCAAGCTGTGCTCGTCTGCTCAAGCTCAGGAAGTTCTGGGCTTGAATTTTTCGAGGAAGTTTGATACCACAGAAGCTGATGCAGAGTTATCAGATTCAGCTTCCTCAACTACTGTAAAGCAGCGCACAAGCACATTTTCTGTTATGAAGTTTGGAAGATCAAGAACATCAGAGTTGGACTATGTGAAAGATATATTGTGGAATGTGGAATTGATGTTTATGGACTTTGCCTTGGGTCGAGCACGCGAGATCATAAACCCTCATCTATTCAATCAGTTCGAAAGTAGAAGAGTAGGGTTTGAGAATGGTGATAATGATGAGTCCAAGATAAGAAGGAAAGCTATATATGATTGTGTGAGTGAATGTTTGGACTTGAGATGTGGGCGTTGTGTTGGCGGGGGATATAAAATGTGGGCCAAAGGGGTTGAAATGGTGAGAAGAAATGAATGGTTGGCAGAAGAAGTGTACAAGGAGATATCAGGTTGGGGAGGAATGGGGGATTCAATGGTGGATGAGCTTGTAGACAAGGACATGAGCAGCCAGTATGGAAGATGGCTAGATTTTGATGTTGATGCTTTTGAACTGGGAGTAGAAGTTGGGGATCAAATATTCAATTCTTTATTTGATGATGTTGTTTCTGACATCTTGCAATTATAACACCTTAAGGATGTTTCCTTTTTTGTTTTTATTTTGTCTTCACTTTCTCATCTTCAAGCTTCCTATTGTTTGGGGTCATGTGATTCTTTCATGGAAGTGGTATTATCAAATATATATGGATTACCTCCAGCATTTCATGGAAGTTATGTTAATTCTCAGTTTTCCTGTTGTGCAGAACATGTATAGAGCCTGAGGGTTCTTGCGATAACAAACCGTGAAATGGCAAGATTACTAATGCTCTCTCTTATTTGCACCAGGTGCACTCATTATGAAGCCGAGGACTACCCTGTTTTCTGTTATAACGCTGCCACTTTATGGCAGCAAATCAATAATTTCTTTGCAAAGCACCATCATTGTTAAATTGAACCATGAACACTAGAACTGGATTTTCCTAATGTTAATAAACTTTTTACCCTGTATTTCCTTCCCACCAACTTACCGGAACCAATGCTTGATGTTGGGGATTTACTCATGAATTAATGGAGATTAAAAATAAAAAATTATATTTTTATGAGTAGTGAGACTTTTAAAACCTTTGTGTAGCATATATTGATTGATAATTTAACGTCGACTGTATTTATGCTAGATTGCCCCTTGATGTTGGTAAAATTATTATTCTCCTAATTTATTCTACATAGGTGTGACTTGAGTTGGAAAGCATCAATCCACATGTAAGATATCACATCTTAATGGACCCTCAAGTCCTATCAACAACATTCTGAGATTATGGGGTTCCTTCTGGTCTCCTCGACATAATCTTGTATGTTTAATCAATGGGCCTGAGGCTCCTTTCATACAGAAGGACACGTTAGATGTTGAAGTAAACGAAAAGGAAGAACAGTAAAAATACAATAACTATAATGAATATGATTATATGAGTTTTGGAATGACATTACAAATCAGCGGTAGAAAAAATTACAGCTTTTCTCTACTTTCTTATTTGCTATTACAAATCAGGGGTAGGAAAAATTATAACTTTGCTCTACTTTCTTACTTGCTCTTCATATTTTCCCCCCAAACAACATCAATATCTAACCAATTCGGAAACTTTATTCTCTTCATTAAAGTGAATAACTTCAACCACATTTTGAGAACATATTTAATAAATTTTATCTCACCATGCAAACAACGAATTTTTTTATTAGTACATTAGAATAAATTGAACACTGAAATATCTGCCCACGCATGCAGCCAAAAGGAAGATTTCATTTGCTATGAACACAAATTTCCCCCAAATTCTCCACCATTGCCGCTACCCCACAAAAAAGTCACTCTCGGGTTTTCTTCTTGACAAAGATCCCGTTGACTGAAATCCCAATCAAGCCACTGATAATCATAGACAGAGATCTCTGATGAATTAAAAATACCTCCCACAATATTATTATTTCTGCTCACGAGATCCTCACTTGCTCCCATTATTTCCTTTCCCACCAATTCATATAAATCTCCCCCCACCATGTCATTATTTCCGCTCATTATCAATTCATTTTCATGTTCCACATTATTCTCACTTGGGTTCACAAACACCCCACTTTCAAACATGTAACTAAGCTTCATTATTTCCTCGTCTAGCCATTGATATGGTCCCATGGTCTCAACTTTCCCCCCTCCCCCTCCATTATTACTGCTTGGGCATAATGGAGCCTTTATGGCCTCATCTTCGTGCTCTGGGCTCCAAGAACAAGAACCCATTATAGCAACATCTTCAGATCCTGCATTGGTACAACTTTGTGGGGTTGGATTTGGGGTAGACATCTTTTCATACACCATGCCTGCGTTACTCAGGGAGTGGGTGTTTTGGGTCAAAGGAATAGACTTGTTTTCGACGGGTGATTGAGTGGGTCTCGCTCGACCACCTCTTCGTTTGGATGAAGCAGCTATGTTTTTTACACAAGGCAAGTGAGTGGAGGGTAGGGATTCGTTTAAGGTTTTTATGAAGCAGTAGATTTTTCTCCTTAAATGGGAGTTCCAGTAGTTCTTTATCTCATTATCTGTTCGTCCTGGTAAATGTCCTGCTATCACAGACCACCTATTTACAGCCAAACCATAAAAAACAAATTTTTAGTAAATTTCTAATTGTTAATGTTATAAATAAATCTTATTGAAATTTAAACTATAACTGTATTTCATTTAATAGTAAATATTAAGAAGCACGAGTAAATGACCCATTTGCGCCTCACAACACTTGCTCCACAAGCTAGGAAATGCAATTATGTTTTAATTATCAATTGCTAGTTGAGATCAGTTGTAGTAAATACCCGCTATATATAATTATGAATGACACTGTAAGCTATCGAGGACTCCGTTTAAGCTCTTCTCTGAATCTTATATTTCTTCTTTATATTGAGTCAAGATCCTTATAGTTAACTAACTATTTAAAAGAAAAAAAAAAAAAAAAAAGACCAACCTTAGTACCTAATGTTTTTAACGATTTCTCCCTCATCTCTTAAAAGCTCCAATTCAGGAGACCGCATGTTATGGGATTGTTAACTAACTATTATTAAAAAGGTTACCTGCGGCTACTTTGTACCTAGAAAAGTATATTTCTTGCTAACAATTATTTTTTCCCAAAAACATACAAAAAACAGTCATGGGATTATATACATTTTTGCAGTCTTCCACCTTCCCTTCTCTTGGTTAAAACATAAAGTTGATATATTTTTTTTTGGTAAAAAAATTGGGAAGGAAGGATGGCACTCTTAGTTCCTAATAGAATTCAAAATTCCAACAGTTGGGGGTCTATTCTGTACCTTTGGCCACCACTAAAAACTTAGTTACCTAGGGCCTTAGAGATAGGTCAGCCACCATATTACTAGTAGAGATTAACAAATTAGACAAATCACTTTCAATTTTCAACAGGGTTTAAAATTCAAATAGTTGGGGGTCTATTTTGTACCTTTGGCCACCACTAAAAACTTAGTTACCTAGGGCCTTAGAGATAGGTCAACCACCAAATTATTAGTAAAGGTTAACAAATCGGACAAATCACATGGGAATATCCTGTTAGTAGATAAAGGATCTCCCTAAGATTAGTTAACACCAAATAAGACTTGAGTGATAAAAAAGTAATCGGACCCACAACCCTCGGATTGTAGAATTCACCCTCCTACCACTTGTGCCAACCTACGTTGACATAAAGGTTGATATTTTGCTTGGTTGGTGAGAAATAAAGTTTGTGGTACCGAACTATGGCTGAAGGTTTTCTCTATGAAAAGATATCAATTTTTATTTACAAATATTAATCTTTTTGGTGGTGTTGCTGTTGTTTCAGCCCATCTTTCTTCTGCGCGATGCCATAATACCCAGCTTCAAAGTGCTTTTACACAGATCATGCATGAGACGATGAGAGAATATAGTTTATATAGCCTTATACTAACCGCTTTATCAGTCACCAAAAAACAATATTCTCAACGTTTCCCCTTGACTTGGTAAGTTTATATGTATATAAATATCTCTCTCTCTATATATATATATGGCTTTCCATTAATGTTTGGGTATCGATTTAATAGATTGAACAGAGATTAATTCCATCCCAAAAAAAAAAAGAGAAATGAATTGCACCTATTTCCGAGAGCGGCATGCAACTTGACAATGATCTCTTCCTCTTGAGGAGTGATGTTTCCTCTCTTCACGTCTGCCCTCAAGTAGTTTATCCATCTCAGTCTGCAACTCTTCCCACACCTTAACAATCCTACTCCATTTTTTAAATATTTCAAACAATTCACAATCACATTATCACACAAACACACACTATCATCAAATTAAAACTATAATCTAATATATTTGTAAAATACCAGCATTCTTGGGCAAGTTCCTCCAAGAACCTTCACCATGTTGTTGGATGTACTGGGTCAATATCTTATCCTCTTCAGCTGTCCATCTTCCTTTCTTCAATCCCACTTTCTCACAGCATGGTGCTCTTCCCATTCTTCCTACACTCCTTTTTCTTCTATAATACTTCAATTACTATAACACAATAGTAGTCCTCACTCGCACACACAGAGTTTAGTGCTGAAGTAGTTGTGGTACTATTCACCAACGGAAGATTCTGCATTGGCTACATTCTCACTGGCGGCATATATATACTAGAGGAGTTGAATAGTCAGACATAGAAAAAGTTAGATTTTGCTGGTTCAAGTACGATTCTTTTAACCTGTGTACAACTTATATTAATTACTACTAGCTAGGGCAACCAGCTATATTTGCCACTTCTCTACCACAAAATCAACTTATAAAACCATATTTGTTGAAGTTACTGGATTACTTTCTATCGCTGGCCCCCTATACGTCAGACTAATAAATAGGACTTTGTTATCACAACGAACGTTTAACCTACTTTCACTGGTCACTAGCCTATACTCTCACTCTTCACTTGTGTGCATTTGTGTCTGTGCCTTTTTTCCCCCATATGTTATTAAGCTTGTTTTAATCTGTAGAACAGTCAATAGAGCGTTAATAAAGCTGAAATTAAATATAAATGCCTACTTTCTTTAACAAAAAACTCTTAAAAGATAATTTAGTTATCTTATAAATGAATGCAATTAAGTTCAGATCAACAATTTTTTCAGGATATGGAGGGAAGTAGTGTAAAACGTTAAACTTATTTGCTCCAATCTAAGACTATACATTGGATTTGGAATCTTATTCATTAGGGAGAAGATAGGTAATATGTTATGCATGGTTGATAGAGAAAGGGGGGATATTCATAGCCAAGAACAACAACGAATGAAAAGACACAAAGTAATAAATAGGAGAGGGAAAAGGAAACTGTCTGATAGTTAAAAAATCTTGTGGACATGAAGATTTCTTCCTCTCCTTTCTCTCGGGGTTGTTCATTATTTCATGTCTCCTCTTCTAAGTTCTCACTTCACTTCTTATTCTTAGCGTTTTTTAATCCTTTAAGACAATAATTATAATTTTTTTCAATTGCATAACAGTACGCACTGCAGAGTGCAGAACGAATATGCAATAAGGGGTCAGCTTATTTTCAGGGATAGAAGAAAGAAAATTTTCTGCCGACGATAAGCTGCAAAAGTTGGAGAGCACTGTAGGACCATTGTATGGTTTTTTATTCTTCCACATTCATATATAGAAGTATTTTAATATTTCTCGACTTTTACTTAAATACCTAATATTTCTCTTATTTTAAAAATTATATTAATTTTTTTAATATTTAGATATATTGTGTAGAAATCTTTTCTCCAATTTACTATTTGTCAAAAAATTTAATTTTTTGTATAACATGCATGACACTATGATTTTATATGTTATTAATAAAACAATAAAATTAGTTAAATTAATATTAAATTATAATATAAATCCATAATCTCATCTTAATGTAACAGTAAAGAAAGTTGAATAGTTTTATTTTCGAAAAAATATATATTTTCCATAAAGTTATTTTTCTTAATAAAAATAAATCAAAAAAACTGAATGCAATTTTTTAAACAAGAAACATATCATTTAACCATACCTTTAGGGAAAAAAAATGTTAATGTAATGCACTTTTTGTACATAGAGTTTACCATCAATATAGCTGTTTTTATTATCCTATTAAAAATAAAATCGTAATCTCCCATGTTTTGTAGGAAGTTAACTTTTCTAATAGAAAATAAAAAAGATGAGAAATTTCTACAATGTATATCAAAATATCAAGGAGATATAATTTTTAAAATAAAAAAATATCAAGTATAATTTAATAAACTTGAAAAAGAAAAGAAAAACATAATTTACTCTTAATAAAATTAAAAATAATGCACACACTAAGCATTGTAACCCTGGTGATGGAGGACCACTCTTTACCGAAAGCTTAAGCTCAAGTCGCCCTTGGACGGATCTAAGGAGTATATATGTTCTTTTTGGTAGATACAACATAAATACTCTATGACACACGGGTCCATTATATAGCTGCCGGATCTCTTTACCCACTTTTTGATTAAAAAATGTAAAATTACATATTAGTGTTTACTGCATCAATTAAATGTTAATTAATAATACCACACTGATGTGCCTAAAAGAACGGGCCGGATTAACTTAAGAAAATACTGATTAATTAAACTTAAAAAACTTTTTCTAGATTACTTGATCCTCTTAGTTATACTACACCATACATAATAAGGTTTAATTAGTGTAGCATATTACTCTGCAACATCATGCTATATGTGACCACTTTTATTATTATTTTTATTTTTTCACAGCATACTTGTAAAATCTTTTGGTTGTGATGTCACATTTTCACTCTTCATCATTAAACTTTGTTATACGCTTAAAATGACCTAACAATAACCTCTCTCGCCCAACTCGCAAACAGAGATTAATTTTCTTGGTGACAATAATTAAGTTTACCTCTCAAGAGGTGTACCTGGGTTTATAATAAGTAGTTTGGCACCTGTTTTTTCTCTCCAGATTTCCTCACCCCTTGTGTGCGTGTGTGTTTTAATGGACAAAATTCAAGTATAATTTCTAATTAATATATATTTATTATCAAATTTTTTAAAAAAATTAATAAATAAATATTTTTTTACAATCAAATATTACAGAATTAAATCTTTTACCAAAATTTATCCATGTTATATTTGTATTCTTATTGAAATTGATAGTAAATATTTAAATTATTTTATTTTATTTAAAATTAATTCTGCTCATTATGGATACAGTCAATTTTGATCGATCCAAGTGATCATATATATTTGAGCCATCCAATTTTCTTGAGATTTTGTCAACATCAGTGACACTTCAACATTCATGGAAAATATTAAATTGCATCACATGCATGCATCGTTTAAAAGTCCAAGCCTGTGCATAAGGTGAGACAAATGGTTGCGTTAGGGTCACTGAAGTCAAGTGTTTTTATACTTGATAGACAAGCATTCATATAGCCTAACCGTTCCCTAAATAAATGAGCAAAAGGGCAAGGTGATGCCGTGCGTACCAACTCGTTTCCCTGGCCATAATAGGTAGTACCAATCCCTCGCAGTAAAGCTGCACCAATCACTCTCCTGGTCCCCAAAAAAAAAAAATGGTAGTAATTAGAAATTTTTTCAGGTACATTCAAGAAGAAATGTATATACTTAAACTAATGAGTATGGAGTAAAAGACTTTTGAGAATTAAATTATGAAAGGACAGAATTTAGAGATTAGATAATTGAGACAAATATCTTTTAGAAATTAAAAAGTAAATTTTTATATTTAAATTACAATAAATAAATAAAATTAATTAATTATGAATAAATATATAAATATGCTAGATATGCTCTCAATCAGAATCCACTCTAAATATGCTAGTAAGTTGCATGGATAACAGAATATACTAAGAATTGCTACTCCATTTTGGTTCGCACTGATGCTATCAGACCTAACTTAGCTGGCAAGACTAACAGAAAAATTTTACTCTTGTAACAACCTAAAAGACAACCAAAAATCGTTGTCTCTAACCAAAGGAAAACAAGGAAAGACATGGGCCACTGATGAGGTAAGTTTTCTTAAATTTATTACTTCGTGAGTGGTCATTTGAAATTGAAACTTGAATCAAGAATTGTTAAGTCAGGTATTTGAAGCATATTATAGATAATCTGTATTACACGTTAATAATTTGAGCGATGGAATTAACTATATGTTTGCTTAATTTTGTTAAACTAAAAGAACTACATGTCTATTAAATAGATGAAACACTAGAATCAGATGGAGGATATTTTATTTCTCCTGCAAATCAAAATGATGTTTGCAAACTGAACTGAAACTACGAATTTGAAGGTATAATAAATCGAAGAGAGGGGCTAGGTTTAGGATTTTCTATTCAGGGCAGTTTTTCATTCTTATTTATCCAAATACTAAGAGAAAATGGAATGTAATATCACATTATATAACTAAATAAATCTCAAATAGATAAGAGAAGAAAGTTATATTATGTACAACTTTCATTGTGTCTGCGTTTGCGACTGTTTAAATTGAGTGAATTAAGAGTAGGCAACAAGGCAGCAGCCCCATGAAAGAAGGATCTGCCAATCGACCATAAGACTTTAAGTACCACTACTTTATTAGATGTACCAGTTTATACACCATAGTCAGATTTGCGCTAGAGGGAGGTTGAATTTCGGGGGTAAGTTACAATTTAGCACTATTAGAACTAGGATTTGTTTAGATCTTGAGAATTTTTTGGTAGATTCAATCTATCTTGTAAATGTGTCAAATTTGAATTTCAGTGAAGTATGTGCTAAACATATTTGTATGTTTATACATGATTAACTAAATTTATCTATCTTTATTAAATCGGATCTTTGTGATCTTCATGAAATTTGAATGCAACAGGGAGCAAAATTATTAACATGTCTATACAAATGATGATATTCACATTGATGCTATCCGGTTTTCTGCGGACCACATGCCCAGTTGTTGTATTACTTCACATCGAAGTCATATATTCACGTCTCTTATATCTATACCTGTAAATAAAGCCTCATGATACTTACACAATTATCTTTCTTCTCATAGTTTCCCCGTCATAATTAAAAAAATATTGGATTGGGAATTGGTATTCTCTCGCAGTTATAATCACAAGAAACCACTTAAAACCGATGCAGCTATCAACAAGGTGATCAGATGAGAGAGTATGCAGTAGATCAATGTACTTGTTCTATCCATTAAAACATGTTCTTCAGTAAGCTCATACTCCTGGGAAATCATCTCTCTCGAAGGTCAATAAGGTCGAACTTCATGTTAGGGTTCATGTAGACATGAGAGCAGTGCTCATATATCGGGCTTCCATCTGAAGGCTCCTCATGGGGATGAAATCCACGTTGTTGACAGTGGCGAATTACAGACACACCGCTTGGGTCTGAGAGATGAAATATGCCATGTGGACTGCAGTGCGACAGTGATTAAAAAAAATTACATAAAAGAGTTCCAATTAGTGACAAGAAGTTTAAAAGATAAACAAAGACAAGAAGTTTAAAAGATAAACAAATATAAAACAGGTTATCAAGGTTTTAGATATCTAATGGGGTAGCACTAGACTCTCCATTTCCAAATGAAAGACCAAACCCTGCAGATATACAATCTTAAAATAGCTTAGGGACCCACAGAAAGACACATCTCAGTAAGTGACAATCATATTATCGCAACTTAGCATCTACATTCCCTAGCCTTATAGTTGAGGGAAAAACTACCTTCTGGAAACCAATATCTAGGGTTGGTAAGATATGTCCATACATTCTACAATTATTTAATGTTAAATATGACATTTGTTATGAGATAAAGATCTGACAGTCAATTAGTCGCTAAGAAGGGGCTATTGTCTTTAATAATCAATCACAAATCATGATAGAATCAAAGACAGAGGGTTTAATTATGGCGGCCAGGGTAAGGGGACTTTAATATAAGGTCCTAAGTTCAATTCATGATGCTCCTATTTGACCGAAGATTAAAGAGAGGGGAGTTACTGGGAATGTGAGGATCTAATAAAGGGATGATTTTAAATACATGCTTCCAAATTTTGAGTTTCTTTAACCATACTGCTGCCCTCAGTTTCATCTGAATAATCCTTCCAATTTTAGATAAAATGCAAATTATTCATAAGACTCCAGTTGAAAAACCTATTAAATTATTTTGAAATAAGTGTTACAGCTTAAGGAGTCAAAGGACAAAGGATATAAATTAGGGCCATAGTTGATGGGGCTCTTACACCATGTTGAAACTCATAGACATATGGTGAATAGGAAGATCTTAGCCATTAATAGCGTTTGCATCAACTGAGAGATAGAATGGGAGATGAATGATGTTGAGAGAGAGGAGGGGGAGGCGAGGTGATTCTCATATTTTCTGCTATCAATGTAAACTTATATATATCATGAATGCAACTGCCAATTTAGTAACCAAAAAATAAAATTGTCCATCAAGCGAACTCTGCGTGTGTGCATGCACACTAATTTTTAAGCAAGGAAAAGAGAGAGAGAGAGAGAGAGAGAGAGAGAAAGAGTACCTTGTTGTATCTGTGGGGGCCATGACAATAGCAACTGCCTCAGGTAACATGATCTATAAGATGAAGCCAAAAGAAAAAATATACACTCATGTTTATGTCTTCATTTTGGTGTGAACTTTAATTCTTTTCCATCAAAGGTTACCTGGTATGAGTAATGTGTGTGGAGATCTACAGACGACATGAAACAAGTCTGTGATGGGTGTGTCTGAAAATCAAAACAGAAATAAGATCAAGATGAAGCGGATGACAATTGAATCTCTAACAAAATGGATGAAATAATGGGACTCGGAAAGACAAGTGAAAAAGGATGCTGATATAAATAGTATGCTTTGCAGGCCCAAAGATTCCTTTTCAACTACAAAAGAAACTTATCTACCAAAAGTATGTTTGGAACCTCCAAATTTACATTTGAAATGTAACCCAAACATACAAAAAGTGTGTTTGCAATTAAAGATTGCGTTTTCAAATGTATCTCAGCATGTTAAGGGATATTTGCAGTAACTAACAGTCAAATTCACACATAGCAAGGCAGAAATGGTCATCTTTCCGGTAAAAGACAAAAGACCTCAGAGAGAATGGCACCTAAAGAAAGAGAAAGAGAAGAATTTTGGAGGACTGAATAATAACATTCATGTTTTTTTTTTTTTTTTTTTTTCTCCTATTAAATATCTGATGCCATATGACATTCTATTCTAATGCCCCAAGAGAAAGAGCAATAGCAATTGAAAAGCATCCACTTCTTCTTCTTTTTTTCCCAATTATATATTCTTTATTTATTCTTACTACAACTCATATGCCTCATAATGTGCACTTCAGTATACTTTTCTGCTTTGCTCAAAGCAGAAAAGTAATAACTGATTCAATTCAAAGCAAGTAGGGGAGAATCTTCACTGCTATAAACATGACGGCAGCATATGCAAGACAAGTTTCATAATCCACTAGTAGAAAAATCAATACTAAATATACACACTGATGTTATTCCGACCACCACAGAGCATAGAAGAACACATTATTCCTGAATGGAGTTTAATAAATACAATAAGTAACAACTTATGCTAATGGAGTACTTACATGAATCCAGCCTAGAGGAAAAAGTGACAAGCTGTCTTGAACTTCAAAAATTTCTTCTTCACTTAATGTTTGACACTGAAAACTAGAAGCAATTAGATGCATTATTGATGAATGGAAAAATAATTACCCAAAAAAAAAAAATGGAAGACACGAGATGTATAACAAAAATGAATCAGGATCAGATTGCAATCCATCCAATCTCCTACTTTAAATGAATAAATACTCGATAATCTGCTAGTTCACTGTATAACATATGATATGGAATATTTCATTCATTATAATGGGAATTCACGATTAAAATCCCACCAAAAATTGACAAAAGAACTAATTGCCCCTAAAATTGGGTGTGAATGATTTTCTTATATGATATACATTAGCAACGGGGGTTGAAGCAGCATTTCCACCAAGAGTTTATGAGAATTCACCAGAGATACAAAATATCAAAAAAAAAAAAAAAAAAGAAAGAAAAAGGGAGTGTATTACAAACTGAAGGGAGAATTAAATTTCTGTTGTTTCAGCAGACTGGATCCACCTAGAACAACCTATATATAGATTACAGAAAAGGCAGGCTTTTTAAGCATGGAATAATATTAGAGCACACCGTTGTAGTGAAATGCCATAGCCTATAAGATGATATAAAACAGAAAACTGAAAGGCATGAACTTATATATGATCATTATCTTACCGAGTCTGAAGTTGACTCCTGCTTTGGGATTATAAGTGTAGTGATATGGAAAACCCTGTTTTTCTTCAACCCCACAAGTTGCGAGCCAAGGAACTCGTAAGTGTTAACAGTAGCATTCATGGCATTTTCCAGAAGTTTAAAATACACTTAAAAGGTTGACTGCTCTTACCAGGAACCCTGCAAGAACCCCACATGTCTCTAAATTCTTCCGTGTATTTTCCTGAGCCAATCTCAAAAAGTCTTCCATCATTTTGACAGGCTGCAACATAAAGATAATTGAAAATACAATGGCTTATCCGAGTAAAAGAACCAAATGAACCTAACTACTAATTACAAATGAAAACAAGTCATGACGAATGATCTAATCTTTACTATAAAACTTGATAGACTTACAACATATAGGTGTCGATATGTAGCAGGAACAGCTGCAGAATCTTGAGAACATTTAGCCGGTCCTGGCCTTGGATCTGCCACTTTTGAAGGAGGAATTGAGGCATATTCCTGTTGCATCTGAGCAAGAACAGGTGGAGGAGAAGGTTGTTTGATGTTGAGCAGCTGGAAAGGATCCTCCGTTGATTCAGTTAATACAGGAGAACAGGATTCCTCAGCAGGATGCAACCATCTTCCATCATCCAAGGAGAGCACCGAGTCCATTGTGGACGTAAATGCTCCTGGATCATCATTTTTTACAGCCACAAGTTCACATTGTCCAGCCTTATTCAGACTATCAGCATAAATGACAAAATAGGAAGTGTTACAAGCAGTCATACTCATATCTTAGGGATAAGA
Source organism: Erythrophleum fordii (assembly GCA_032878935.1). NCBI lineage: Eukaryota > Viridiplantae > Streptophyta > Magnoliopsida > Fabales > Fabaceae > Erythrophleum > Erythrophleum fordii. The sequence goes on from JAVQMF010000027.1 coordinate 4,989,822, forward strand.
AGTGCGAAGAAAAAGTGTAGATTAATATTTGATCTTCTGATTTCAGCATATCCTCATAATGAGGTTGCTTTATCTATTATAGAACACAAAGGAAAACCGAAAAAACCAAATAAGTTTTCCAGGAAGGTAGTGCTTCTTGTAATAGAGAGAGAAGAAACTGTAAAGTTCAAAATAACCCCCCCCCCCCAAAAAAAAAGGAATAATAGCAAAGATGCAAACATAAATATATGAAGCAGAAAAAGGTATTGATTTCAGTTTCCAACTAGAATGTATGAGCCTAACCTTAAATCCTCAGCATGAGTCAGATCACTACTGCTGGGATATTGAACCTGCATAACATCCAAATTGATAACCATACTTTATCCAAAAGATAGAACATTTCAATTTATACAAAAATAGAAAGCCACACTGTAATTTTACCTTCACTTCAGCACTAGGTCCAAGCCACTGGCCCCAAAGGCCATTTGGTCCTAAAAATGAGTGTCTGGATAAAGTCTCCTTCTTTGGAAGTGGTAGACCAAGAGATCTGCACATGCCCAAGGAAAGTTATCACATTCCATCCTCAAAAATATTATTGTATATTTTCTATGGAATGATATCTTTAAGATACAAGATACAGCCCCTTCAATTCATGAGGATAGAATAAAACACAAGCTGCAGAAAAACAGAGAGGTATAAACTGAAGGAGTGCAGTATGCAAATGGCAATAAGGTTGAAAGAGTACATAAACAACCAAGACATGCAAATAAAGCATTAGTGTTCAATACGGCAATCCATAGAAGCAAAAAAATATCATAATTTTTTCCTGACTATAACAAGAAACATAACTAAAAGGAAAACTTTTATTTGTTTCCTCATCTGTTTATTCTTTACTTTTTCCTTTTCGAGTGGAATAAAAAGAGGAAGGAATATCAACTGTCAAATCTGTGGCATTAAAAGCATTTCCGCATTAAAGAGAAAAAGGGGAGTCAGAACAATAGCAGCAACCATCCTGAATTCAAAATTTGACAGGCAAGGCAACTACCTTCCAGAATGATCAAATCTCTAAAGTTGCCATCTGTAACAAAGATTTTACTCTTACTAGCTGCGCACAAATCTATGATGTTAAAAGAATAGCATTTGATTAGGAAATTAAAAACTTACAGCTTCTGAAACTGCTTTTCAATAGGCACAGGGTTTGAAGACAAAATATGAGCATTATTATTATTCCATGAAGACTGAGAACCCAATCCAGCAGGCTGCAGCTATGTCAAGAGGGGAAGAAGAAGAGTATAATCAATAACAGCAAAAGTTCTCAAACACATGCAAGCACTTCAAGTTGCATCTAGATCAGGCAGTGCGGAACATATAACATAGGCAAATAAATTGACTTTTTACCATATTCTAGTAATTGATATTAATATAATATTCTCAGGAGGTTACCTGTCTAAAATCCCTGTTTAAGTAAGAACTTTTACTGACAGCAGGCCATTCCAAAGGTGAAGTGACTGGATTGTGCAAATCCTTATTGAAGCCATTGTCTTCAGGCAAGTGAGCTCTTACATGCAAGTTATTCAACTCATCCACCTGATGCTGGAATTCAGGCTTCAAAGATTCAAGCTCATCCAATACAACCAGCAATTTCTATAATGGTAAAACAGCAAGAATATGATGATATAACCAGTAGTGAATACGTATAGGAGTAACTAGAAAATACACATTTACCCATACAAAGGGTGAACCAAGCAGTTTCTCACCTTCTTATATGCTGCTCTTTCTTTAAGCAGTGAAGCTTGGTAATCTCGATGAAATGGTATAGTTTCAGAAATCAAGCTTGAAAAAAGGGCAAAATTAGGCATAGTCAGGGAAAAGAAAGGAAAAAAAGGGGGGTTACATTCAATTTAACTGCAACCTTTTAGGTTACAATGAAGGAAATCCATGGAATTTTCATTTTATACCTTGAAAATCTAAGAAGTATGATATACAAGTCAATTATATTATTCTCTTCCCGGTAGATACTTGCCTGATGATAAGAAAGAAATGAATCACACAAGTGAGCTCACCAACACTGAAGCAACATTATCATATCCAATTCTCACTATGTGTCAGAGTAAAGAGTTAACAATTTTAACAGTAGCATCTTATCTAACACTACTTGGACAAGCCTTGGTCAAGTAGTAGACAAATCTTGACACATTGAATTAGTTTGATACAATCTCTATATAAAAGAACAACAGTTATGACATGCTTGAAGATAAATAACTTGTCTGTTTACATAATATTAACATAGATCTTATTGTGTACATGAACGACAGATAATTGGAGCTGATTAACTCAATTCTTCATCTACCCTCACTAACTAGCGAACACAAAATAACAACCTTACTAAATAAAGATAACAGATATTACTGATCACGTTACCAACTTTATTTTAACATATTTCGTTCACATGTTACTCGATTCATCTCAAAGTCCGTAGGCATGTCATCTCGTGTGAAATGCATGTTCTGTGTTCCATATCTGTGTCCATAATTCATAATTTTAGTACTAGGGCTAAAACAAGCTGATCCTAAATAAATTGAATTCTTAACCTTATATGGATAATCTTAGGTAAGCTATTTAGGGAAGTGATAAAAAATAAATTGATTTTCCAAGAGTGATGGAGCCAAGCAATGGGACTAGTTCATTCATTGTTCAAACCTATGAAGCTCGAATCAAAGTCTTATCCTTCTGATCTTAAGTTATTGATTTGATATCATTACAGGAAGAATTCCAAACGATGTGCTCAATATATCCTATACTGGCAAATCAATGGCGGGCTATAAATTCACAAAAAATGGAAACTAGAAAGAATTACACCGCATTATAGCTATAAGCCACCTATCCCCGACACAGGGCAACAAGTTTTACTAATTACTCTTTGAAATATGAATTGGTTATATTTTAATTTCAACGTCCTAGCACTTATCTACAAACTAAGAAATCAAAAGTTGCTCCTTTCAGCCTCGAGAATTAAAAAAACCCTAATGTCTCCCCCAATTGGCAATTAATCAATCACCATAAATCCAAAAGCAATTATAGATAGATTCAGAAAAATCAAAGTTGGGAAGGAGGGCAGGAAAGAGGATGAGAAATGTGAAAGTGTGACCTGCTTGAGGAGGTTATCAGCAATCCGAAAGTAATAACGGAGGGGTATACGATTATCGACCTCGACTTTGCGGGCGATGGAGTTTACGTTGATCTTCATCTTCTCGGGCGAGGAACGCCGCTGCCGCACTATAAATAATGAGCCACGCGTCCTCTCTTCCTGTGTGTGTGTGTGTATGTGTAAAACAAGCACGCTTGCGAGTTGAAGGAGAAGAAAGGAAGGATCAAAGCAAAGTCAAGTTACACTTGTCGTTTGGATTTGGAAGAGGGGGGCTTCGCTTTTGCGCAGCAAATGCCCGACATTGTGAGGTAACTTCGTAACAGAAATAGAAGCATCCTACTCATTTACGCAAAGGCCCGAGCTTCGTACAAATACGACGTTATTTACGGCTTTCATTATCGTTTTCTTTGCTTTCATAAAGACATAGATATATCTATTATAGATTACTCAAAGGACAATTTTTACATATATCCGATATCTCACGTTATTTATATATTTTATAGTTTAAATTTATTTTATACATAAAATTTATTTATATTATTTATAGACCCCACTTATATTAATTTAATTTAATTTATTGGTTTCCTCAAATGCATTATACTTTAGTTACACTTAAAAAAAATTTTTATTCAAAATCTTTAACATGATGTGATATTTGATTTAACAATTTCCTGTAAATCATTTTTTAAAATTATGATTATTTTTTTATTTTTTTTTAATCACAATCAAGTGGTATTCCAATCAAATTACATCTATCTTAACCGATCCGTTTTTATAATTAAAATATAACAGTTTTAATTTTTTTAATTAAAATATGATATACTTTGTCGTTTGGATTTGGAAGACGGGAGCTTCGCTTTTGTGCAGAAAATGCACGACATTATGAGGTAACATCCTAACACAAATAGAAGCATATTACTCATTTCCGCACGATCGTGAGCTTCGTACAAATACAATGTTATTTACGGCTTTTATTATCGTTTTTTTTCAATAAAACATAAATATATCTATTGTAGATTACTCAAAATCTTCAACAAGACGTCATATTCGATTTAACAATTTCCTATAAATCATTTTTTGAAATTATGATTTTTTTTTTAATCACAATCAAGTGGTATTCCAATTAAATTACGTCCATCCTAGCTGATCCATTTCTTGAATTAAGTTATAGCTTAACAATGTTAATCGGTTCTATTATAAATATGATTTATATTTAAGAGTAGATTAGAGATGATTCTTTTATCTTTATTATCAAGTTATTCAATTACAACAGTAGTATGATTTTTTTAATTAAAATATGATACGTGTATAATTTAATTAAAATTTTATATATTTATTATATTTTGATTAAAAAATTTAATAATAAAATATTAAAAAATTATGTAAATTTTTTCTAATATTTATTTCGATTTTAAATAATAATGAGTTGGATATGTGAGAGTTTAAGAAAAAGATTAACCTTTAAATCCTTTTGCACCATGTACAATAAAGATAGTATAATATAAATAAGTTGGAATACGTACAAAGCTCACCCTTTATCTTTGTATTTATTCTTTTTTTTTTCCCTCTTCAACTACATGTCTTGTATTTAGGGCCCGTTTGATTTAGATGAAAAAAATATAAAGAAAAGGAAAAAGTGAAAGAAAGGAGGAGAAAATTACAAATTTGTCTTTATAATAATTATTCAATTATTATTTAATACTTTTTAATGATAATTATTTAATTATTAAAAATAAGAATATTATAAATATTTTCTATCTACAAAATTATTTTTTTATTTTTCATTTTTATTTCCATCCTAATTTTCCATCTATCAATCGGCATTTACTTGCTAAATATAAAATATCTAAATACAAAAGATTAAGTTCCAATATCCTCTTATAAGAAAAATTAATTTTAAATATATATATATATATATATATATATATAAACTTAAGGGTGGCAAAGGGCAGATATTAGATCATATTGTTATGGACGAATCAAACTTGACCTTCTTAAAATTCAGTAAACTGATGTAAATTTCTTGCCTATAATTAAAATGAGTTGAATTTACTTCATTCCAAACTAGTATACCTTCTGCAGATTCAGGGATTAAAAAGAGAGAGAGAGAAAAAAAAAAGAAAATAGTAGAGCTATAATAATCAAGTAAACAGTAGACATTATAAATAGTGTATAAATTGGGATTCAAAATTTTTGTGATAGGCCCCATAGAGAAAAAACAATGGATCCCAAAGTAGTAAAAAAATGAAAAAGTAGCGCAAATAAATAATACAATGATAGAACGTTATATATAGTTCATGAACAGTGAAAATAAATAATAAATGTCACGGGTTATATATATATATATGAAAGGATTACTCAACAATTCTTGGGTTACTATATTTATTATTTAGGTTGGCTTGTGAATGATGTATTACAAGTAATTTAAGAAAATTTCTGAGTTATACGAGAAGTATGTTAGTACACATCAAACTGAAGAAGCTTATATTAAAGGTATCATTGTACTATATATTTATGTAAATATTAGAGTAAGAGAACCCGTCCCATGATGATCAAACCAAGCCCCAACAGAACATGGTTGGTAGCCTTCTGCGCTTTGTTTTCTCCAGCCCCGAGGTGCTCGGCCACATCAAAATTTCCTGCACCATCAAACCAGTACAAAGCTATCGATGATATTTCTTTAAATTTTTCAGAAAATTATGCTTAAGAAATTAAGAATCTCATATGTGTTGTAAGTTTTCTAATATAATTTTGTTTTTGGAAGGTCTTAGGGCCTGTTTGATAAGTGTTTCTGAACATAAAAAGTATAAAAATTATATTTGGTAAGGTATTTCTGATAGCTTTATTTTATGAACAAATTTTCAAATTGTTGTCTTAGAAATAGGAAAATGGAAACAACTTAAAAAAGATGCTTTCAAAATTACTATTTTGAAACGCGATGGCAATATTGTAAGTAGATGATTTATTAATAGCGTTTTAGTAAATAACATATTATCTCAAATAAATAAATAAATAAATATATATATATATATATATAAATTGATCCAATCATCTATTTCAAAAAACGTCATGACAGCGACAAGTTCCGCTGGCCAGTCTCCGACGCGACGGTGCTATGCGTATAGATGGAATGCACGGTGGGAACAGGGATTGGGTTTGCCTAATTCTTTTTAAAATAAATCTACAAAACATGTTTTCTTATCTGTTTAAATTTCAATATTATTTTCACAACAAAGTATTCCAATGATTTTTTTTTTGTTTTTTATCTTCAAAATTAATTTTAAAAATTATTTTACAAAATTCTGTTCAAAAAACAATAAAATGAAAACACAACCAACAAGCCCTCTACTTTTCTTGACATTTACAACTTAATCCAAATATACCCTTAATATTTTAGTTTTACCATCCTACCTTATTCTTCTAATATTTATTCTAAATACACTCCTTATTGATTGTTAAGATATTTAATTTTGAGAATACATTGTCTGGACAAATAAGTTTTTGTGATAAATTTATTTTTTTATCAAATATTCCTTTAAGTTTTATTTCCTTAATTTACATCGCTTATAAATAAACATATAAATGTATTAAGCATTTTTTTTTATAAGACTTCGTGATATTTGCTTCATATATAGTTAGGTTTATTTAAGATTTTATTGATATATATAGTATAACTCATAAAAGATCATATGAAACTTAATTTGCAATTAAGACTAAATTTATATTTATAATTTTATATATTTTTATTATCAAAATTTTCAATTACAATATAATAATCATATTGTTATTAAATAATAACATAATAGATATATAATTTAATTAAAAAACTATATAAAGTTATGTGCAAAAATTATTTATTTATTATATTATTATTAAAGAATTATATATTTATCATATGTTAATTAAAAATTTTAATAACAAAAATATAAGTAAATATATATAAATTTTTTTCCATTAATTTAAATTACCTCTTTGGGGGCCGTAGCCGCACCCAGCCTGAATTGTATCCCTAATGTCCTGAATCGTTGCTTTGTTGTAAAATACAAAGTTACTGAAAATGTTGTCGAGGCAGGAAAGGACCAAGTTTGTCTCCGACAGACATGGCCCCTCGCAGAATTCATCAGCTTTCTGTGAAGGCACGTTCAGGTTCCCATTTTCGCTCAATCTCCATGATTCTTCACAGCTTTTGTAAATCTGAGACACAGTCAAGAGCATTCCACTATTGAAGGTGTTCTTCTATTAAACCCTTTAAAGTTAAAAAGCATGCATATTGATAGAGATAAATATAATGACTGTGGTCCAATAAATTATGTAATATTTATGAACAATTTAAAATGTCATGCCATAAAATGGCAGGCCCAATTTGGACCAAAGCCCAATAATATTTTAAGAGTCCAATTTGGATATGAGCCATCCCCTGAGCTAAAGCTCATCATTGTCTAGTAGGAAGTGGCCTACGCTCAAGGCCATGCCAAGCCCAAGTTTGAATCTTTTTATTTGCTTATGAATGTAGTTTTGTTTAAATTTGAAAAAATGGACTTCTTCAAGTCAGTTTGACAATACTTACAAGTACCTAACATTTTAAAAAGACAAAAGCATGATGCATTATTTGGTAGAAATCAAAGGATTAGGATAAAAAATAAAGGAAATAGTGCATTGATGTAGTCTTTTCTTTATTTGGTATGTACAAATAGGAAGAAAAAGAAAAGATTTGGAAGCACCCCAAATTTATGAGACTCATTGAAAAACAATCCATCCAACAATGAATTGAAAAGGAGGGAAAGGAAAATTCTAAATATTTTATTCACCAAAATCAAAAGTTATTTTCACTTTACCTCCAATTGCTTATTCACCAAAACTAGATGGTGGATAATAAAATAGTTTGACATTTTGTTCACATGTATTTTTTTTTTCTTGATGCAAATAAAGATAAAGACATTTTTTTTTATTACAAGAGAGGAAAAAGGGGGAGTGGAGATCGAACCCCCAACCTCTGCCAATAGGCCGAGGGCGATGCTATTGAGGCACAAGACAACTAGCAGGTAAAAGAAATATTTTTTTTTATTGTTTAACACCAAATAAATAGAGTAATAACTTATTTATTTTCTTTTCAATTCCCTTTATTTATTGTGATATGATTTCATTTCTTTTTTCTTCTATGATATCAAACAATACTTCAATGAAATTAATTTTTTTTTTACACAATATATGTTCTTCAAAAAAGAAAATTACTTAATTGTTTTCATTATCATATTACTAATAAAATCATAGTTTTATATTATGCAAAAAATTAACTTTATTAATAAAAAGTAAATTGAAAAGATAATTTTTATAATATATATCAAATATCAGATAAGCTTTATAAAACTTTTAAAATAAAAAGGATATTAGCTGTAAGTTAGCGAAACTTCAAAAAATATTAGTGTAATTTAGTCAAAATAAATATAAAACATGAGAACAAACAAAGCCTATAATATAAAATTTAGAGATTAAATTAATGAGGGAACCATATAGTTTGGCATGCTCAAACTTAAACCCATTAAGTTGGATCAGGTTTATACTTGGATCAAGCCATAAAAACCTCTATGGTAGCACTTAATGTGAAATATGTACCAAGCACATGAGATTCCGTTTCAAAGATATCATGCTTCGTAATTTGAGAGAGAGGGAAAATCAATGGAACTCACATATTTATCATTGAAACAGAGCAAGGCTTGGGAGACAATTTGAGCTGGGTCAACAACGCCAGTTCCACTAGGGCCTGTCCCTGTCTGTGGCTCCTCGTCATCAGCATTAATTCCTGTAATCAAAGCCTCATAAAATGGGATCAGCAAAAGGTAATTAAACAAGCAAATACAAAAGGAGTAGAGAGCACATGTTTTGTGAATATTACGCACCAAAGTTTTTCCAGAAAAGGCAGACGTAAACAAGAGCTAAGGCTAAAATCCAGCGTCTCATTATGACACTCACTCTTAATGCCAATTCCAAAGCTCCCAGACGATGAACTCAATATATATGTAAAAGAAAACTGTTTATATATATATGTAACAATGCTGGATTTTCCTACCCAACATTGCCTACCAATTTGACGGTTGATCACCATTATGTTTCTTAATCAACATAAAAAAATTTGCCCTTACGCCTTTGAATATTCCTCACACTCTCCTTTGTGTATTTTACTATTTTTTATTAAGGCTAGCAGACACTGTAATGGAATTGTGTTGGGTGAAATGAATTGGAAAAGAGGAACCAGCAAGACTAGGAGCAGTTGAAGTGCAAGCCACCAACTTGTTCATTTCTTCTTGATTTGAGTAGTAAAACTCAAACCTAATTAACAGGTTTCCCTTAATTGTGGTATGATACTTTACCTACAAGTGAGGGTAACGTTTTGCTTACGTGGAAAATTGTATTTATTTGCCAATAATTTAATATTTTATTTTATTAAAATTTGCAAGTGAAGTAAGTAAATGATTGGTTAGTGTAAATAATACAATGTTAAGCATATGTTTCTTATCTCCCTTTTAGGATCGTGCAAGGCCTGGTCTGATACGGCTACCTTAGGCTGGGCCAAGATAATTACTAAATCAGGTCTCGCGATGCGCCATGTTGATAGTGTGACATGGCTCAAGCTATTTAACCAATAATTAGAAGTTTGCAAAATTATATATATATATTTCATCGGTATAGATAATGCGATATATATCATTTGAGAACAACCATCTCTATTTTAATAAGAATTAGTCATATTTGCTTCTGTTAAACAAGAATATTACGTTTCAAGTTTATGTAAGGATTACAGAATGAGTATTTTTGAGTGTGCATATAAGATCATCATAAGAATTATAAATACCCTACTATGAAATCATAAACTTCTTTAAGAGATTCTCGATTAGAAATAAATATATAAATATGTTAATTATTATGTTTATATATTTATTCATAATTTATTTGGTTTACTTATACAATAAGTAATTCTATTTAAGAATCTTTGGATTTCATGTTAGAGTTGTGTCAAAGTATTGTTGAGTTGTTTTGGTTTACTTATACAATAAGTCTTGCATAAGCTTACTTGATTGGACATTATATTTCTGTCGTTAATTGAAGTATGAAAATGGATCAATTTGGACTCCCTACTCACCTCACATCCTAAGAAATGAATAGGGTGCTAATTCGAATTTGAGCCATTGAGATTATCTAAATAACCCAATTAAAATATATATATATATATATATATATATTAAATTTCAGTTATTCTTTTTTTAAAAAATAATAATTAAATATTTATTTTTATTTTGTATCCTACATCTTTCAAATATATATATATATATATATATATCAAAGTTGGGATATCTAAATTTAACCTGAATAACTCAAATTTAGAACAACAACCCTTGCTTATCCTATCCGGTTAGGAAAATGGACTTAGTTTTAATTAATTGCCACTGAAAGCATCCAGCGAATTGTAATGTATATCATCAGTTAACCAGCATATTGAGGTTTTGCAAGAGTAAAATTGATCGAGCCTTTATGAACGCTCTTGCTAAATCTACTTTTCCTGCAAAGATTACGATTGATGAAAAGAAAAAGGAAATAAATAAATAACAAGAATTAATTATTAAACATTGTAATTAGTACATAATAAAATTATGCAGGTAAACTGACGAGATTCTCTAGGCCCGATGTACAGATAGGTCTTGTTGGGGGATGCTTCTGGCGAGGTGTTCTCTGTTAAAAAAGAAAACAACCAAAAAAAAAAAAATCAAGTGTTTTGGACCATACACAAAACAAAAGAAAAATGTTAAAATAATAAAAATACATTAAACTTCTAAAATCTCTCTAGCACCTTGCTGTTTACAAATTTAAAAAATTATTGTAATATAATTTAAAAAACTTTGAGTGTGGTTTGTATCTAATCTAATTATTTCGTTTATAAAAACAGATATATTTTATCTGCTAAGGGGTCAAGTACCTTGGACAATACCCAGTCTGTTGAATCAAAGAATGCTTGTTTATGAAAAGGCCCATCCATCAACGCACCCATATAAAAGAAGATTAAAAATTAAATTAAAAAAAATTTAGTATATCCATTTCAATTCGAACTTGAAGAAAATAAAATATAAGGGTCATTCATTTTTGGGCTTATTTTTTATATCAAAGGCTTCTTCTTCGGAGCTAGATTCCCGTAGGGCGTTTGCTGATATTTAAAAAAAAAAATTATTAAACTTTAAAATTTAAAACTATACTAGATATTTGAATCATTTGATTTATTTATCATTTCGAAAAAAGAAACAAATAAAAACATTGCACTAGTGTGCCCCTGTGAATTGAAAAGCCTATGTTTTCTGTAACATGGTACTAGTTGAAATGTTTGATGCAAATAAAATATTCATGAATTTTTATGACTAGTTTTTCCATGCTTTAATGCTAAAAATTTTTTGTTTTTGACTTGGACACAAGGGCAAAAATTATAAATTTTCTGTATACATAACTGCAATTGTTTTTCTTAAGATGCATCATGTTATTATTTTTTTTTTTAATAAGAGTGTTATGATTATTGTTGAACCGTAACCTTTTGAAAAATTATTTTTTCAAAAAATTATAAATGAAAAAAAAATTTATGTTATAATTTCTGAAATGGTGGAGCAATAATCATTTTTTTGCTAAAATATTTTTAAAAAATTAATATGGAATAAGTTTATTATTTTTAAGAATTATTTTGTATACTCATAAATTTTTTGTAAAAATTTTTAGTTGTATTAATTTAATTATTTAATAAGTGCAAAACATTGAAGAATTAATTTAAATATCAATTATAATGATCTAAAAATAATAAAAAATGAAAGTTATTTTAAAAAATAATGGCTAAGTAGTTTAATTTTTAATTTTTTAAAAACTTGATAATCAAAAATAGTTTTAAAAAATTGTAATAAAAGAGATAAATTTTAATTTTTTAAAAACTTGATAATTAGTAATAATTTTAAAAAAATTAATGAATAATTAAATATACTTGTTAAGTAATATTAAACTCAAGATTAAATTAATAAAATTATAACTAACATATGTAAAAATAATTATAATAAACTAACATTTTTAATTTGTCCAATTTGAATCATAATTTATTTTTCTAGTTGTAATATAATTTTTTTCTATTGTTAAGTTAAGATTGAGGCCAACCGTGATTCCTAAATTAAAATTTGTTTTTTATGTAATTGAAAAGTTAGTTTTTATTAAAAAATTGTTGGGAGTAATAAAAATATTGATAAGAGATAAAAAAAATTATTTGCCATGAAAACTATAAAATTAATTTTTTTAAAATTAGATAAATAAGTAAGAGTGGTAAAAAAATTGGATGAGAAATTAATCACAATTGTAAAGTATTGTTGAACTCGATATTGAAATAAAGTAAATTTTCTATTTAGAGAAAAGAAACAGTTATAATATGTTACAATAATCTAAAAAATAAAAACACAGGTACAAAAAAAAATAGAACGTTAGAAAAAATATGACTTCTTGTGCCACATCGACTCTGTGTTCTTAATCGTCGGCTACGTCATCAGGTATGATAGTATTCTTCTTCTGCCTCTTGTACCTCGGCCTCCTGGCCAGCTTTTTCTTCATTATTGCCCTCGTTTTTTATCTTCTTTGTTATCATTATTTCCTTCTTCTACTTGTTGGTAGGGCACGGGATTCAAATTCAATTGGAGGGATTGAATTGGAGGAATTAACTGATGTGGTGTGATATATCCTGTCTACTATGATCTAATGTATAGAGAAGACCCACAAACAAATCCAAAAACAAACATTGTTTGATTTGAGAATAAGGGTGTAAAAGAGATAGAACTGCATGACATATTAAATGAAGAGCTTACACCTCTAAAATTAGCAAAATGCATGCGTGGCGTAAAAAAAGATTGACCTATCATGTCATGATGGGTTTGTGTCACTGTGAAAGAAGATGTACCAACAATGTCATGATATACCTATGTCTGTATTGCTAGAGAAGAAGATGGTCCAGTAGCACTAATGTGGGCCTACGTCTCTGTCGATGTATGAAAAGAAGGACCAGGCATCACAGATGCAGTGCCAACACCAGGGGTAGAATCACAATAAAGCTGATCATTTACCATAAGTACTCTAGTAGACATAAATCCATAGGCTCTCTTTGTTGTGTGAGTTAAAGGAAGCTATGGCTTAGGCAACTAAGGTGCAGGAGGAGCAGCTTGAGAAATCGTCATGTCTCAATACTCACTTGCTCGCTAAGTGCATCAGTGAGCATCAAGGATACTAGTACAATCAGTACCACTGCGAGACCTAACAGTGAATGGTCATTCATAACAAGTACATGATAGTTATAAGCTAGAAATTTGATTTCTACAGCATAGTAATAATATACCTTGTTCAGCCACATTGCTTAAGAGACGTGTCTAGTATGTAAATACAATAATAACTCATCCTCTAAACCTAGATAGATAACATATCTCAAGCCTGACATAATACTATCCTACAAAACTATATAACATAAAATTTAGCTAAAATGCATAACAAATAGAAACAAAACAATGTAATTTCATGTAGAGTAAAATTGTACTAATAGAACAATGAATCAAATAGCAGCTAGAAACAAAACAATTTGATTTTATATAGAAACAAAACAATGTAGATTAAATAATGAAAAATAGCATAATTGACAATAACACTAAAATATTAGAATACACTATGAGTAGTTTGTAGTAAGATAAGGAGTACATGAAAAATTACATAGCAAAACAACCAACAAACTAAAAGGCTATTGGTTTAGGGAGTAACGCAAGAGATAGATTGCACGGTTATGACCTGTTTATCTACACAATACACATCACAGCAAATCTCTTGGAGCATCTTGCTAATCCATTTCGTTTCATATTTGACTTGACTTGAGGCGACCTTTACCACAGTTCATTGTAGGATTTGGAATAAGCATTGGGTCTTGAACTTTGGCCCAGTATACTTCACTACCAATTGGGCGACATGCAATCCTATAGGCCTTCAAAATAGTTTCTAATCGAAACACTTGATCAATATACTAGATGTAGTCTACTCGAATATGAGCACAAGCTGCTAATACATGTTGGCAAAGATATTTCAAAACTTGAAAGTCATCGCAATCGTATGTACGCTTTACTAAGTTAACTTTGCAGAATCGACCAAATTGTTGATTAGTCAGATCATATGATTCCTTTACCTCAAATATCGATCCTCATCTATCAAATCTACAAACTGTGCATGCTAATGCTCTTCGAGTTCTGATTGCTAATTTCAACCTGATATCCTCAAATATGATTTCTTCTACTTGAAGCTATGCAATTGCCTTCTCGACTCGCTGGACCCAATATCTGGTTAACCTGTAGAATATTACTTGAACCGATCGAAGTACATGTAAGAACCAAACCCCTTTAAAAACTGCATTTATACTTTCTGCTAAATTTGTTATCATGTGGCCTCATCGTTTGCCATCAACATCATACGCTCGACACCATGGACCCCTAGCTATCTTCTCGATCCAGTTGGTAGCGTGCGAGTTGAGTTAGCGTATGTGAGCTAATTCTTCATCAATTTTGTGTTGCTCATACAGATAACCTATACGTGAAAAGATTAAAAAATGAATAATTCTTATAAAACTAGATCATTGTATTAAGAAACAACTTTTAAGGTTTAGTGATAATGAGATGTACCAATTTTAGTGAACAATTTTTTTAGCCAATGCATTCTAAATTTTTTGTTAATATTATTAGTCAAATGTTGAAGGCAAAACATATAATAAGCCTGCGAATGCTATCACCCGATGCTCTAATTGGCCATAGTAGCCAAGATACTAGCATGATGGTCAGAAATCAAGCAAAGGTCATTTTTATCCTTTACTACATGTGCTCTCAAGGTTAAACAAGAATCATGCCTATGTCTCTATGTTTCGCCTTCTACTATTGCAAAAGTAAGTGGAACAATATTCCTCTCACCATCTTGTATACTTGCAATTAATATGATCCTTTTGTATTTGCTATAAAGGAAAGTCTCATATATTTGAATCATTGGTTTCAAGTAGTTAAACGTCTCGATGCATAGTTTGAAGGTCTAGAATACCCAATGAAACACAACGACTTACCACTAGCTACGTTAGTCGGTACACATTTCTTGTGCATAAAGTCATGGTATGAACCAGGCATCAAATATTAAACAGTAGCTAACCACCTGGGTAATAAAGCATAGGACTTCTCCCAATTTCCAAATACATGTGAGATGGCTCGATGTTTTCCCTTTCAAGCTTTCTTGTATATGACATTATACCCAAATATAAAATGCACCCACTCAATAACCTCTCGAATTGACATACCAGAATTTTCAGTCACTATTGATACAATGTATACTGAAATGACATTAGAGTCTAGTTTTGAGTAGTCTTGTGACAATGATGTTAAAACACATGTATGGGTTCCATTATATTTTGTTATCTTCCAATGGCTTTCCTTCTTTCGATAACGGGTTTTGACCCTCCATTTACATAACCCTTTTTCATATTGAAGACACAAATATTTTTTATACTTTTTTTTATGAATGGTACACCTTAAAAGTGTGATGTGCACGTATCGAGTATATCTTCATTGCCTAATGAAAAGATTGCTAATCATTGTACAATATGCCTACATGTAACTTTTGGCTATCATTCATATTTACTGCTACCTCATCCATTTTGGCATAATCAAGAATCTTCGCACTATCTACATCTATTTGTTCAAAAAACGCAATCGTTGAGTCATCATAAATATTAACAGGGGCTGCTGGATTAATGGTGGCATCTATGTAATTGATATCTTCATCACCATTTGTATTACTACTATCATTACAATCGTAAGCAGCACCATCATATTTATTTTCTTTCTCAAATTTGTCCATTATGTCTTATGTCTCTTCTGGATAAGAAAGGGGGCACCAGTTGGTTTATGTGACGAACTTGGTTGTACAATATCATCAACGTGTGGATGAGATAAACTTGGATGAAAGGTATAATCAACCAAACTAACAGAGGAATATTGATTAATGCCAGTAAAATATGTCATAAACAAGGCAGGCTGATCATATGTGATATTAGCATTGCTGGAAGATGGGAGTGGGTCTGGCACATATTCAATTATAGCTTGAGTTGTCACATTTAAGTCTATTTCCTTTGACGTTATTTCTACATACAACTTAAATGAACCAAGTTGTGACAGAAATTTTGCATTTGCTACCCACATTGCTTGTATATTAGCATTCCTTCTTAACTTACATGCTCAATATTTTGTGGGTCTCAATGATACTAGATGCCTATATATCAATTCAGACACTATTGATTTGAGTTTAATTGTAGCTACTCTGCAACCTCTTGTTTTAATCTCTCTAACAAAATATCATAATCAACAATCATTACATCAATTATATCTACGATAAATGTTGCACCTTTTTTGGTTTCGTATACTTATCCATTTGAATATAAGCATATAACGTCTTTTCCGTTATTTATTTCACCAATCCAAGCAACACTATCACAAACATTTAAAATATTGTACAAAATCTATAAACAACTAATATCCTCATTTAATATATATATTTTCTCTTATAATCAATCAATAAAATTCTAAAAATACCTTTCATAATTGTACTTTTCATTTTTTTTTCCTACATTATAATTCTTATAATATTTTTTTACAATCCTTTAAGTCTTTTATAACAATTTTTTTATTACTATTCCATGTTATATTTTTTTAAAACATTTTTTCATATTATATTCTCATAGTATTTTGCCCCATATTATAATATTCTATTATAATTTTATCAAATATTAAACAAATTATTTAATAATTCTTCTCTTGTAATATTTTACTTTTTGCCATTTTTCTTACATTATAATCCTTACAATATTTTTTCCCCAATCCTTTGCTTCTTTTGTAATAATTTTTTACAATACATTTTCATGTTATGTTTTTTTAAACATTTTTTTCATATTATATTTTTGTAATATTTTTTAAATTATTTTGTCCAATATTATAATATTATCCTATATTATAAAAATTATTTCATTATTCTATTTTTATAATATTATACTTTTTGTCATTTTTCCCACATTATAATTTTTATATTTTTTTTCAATTCTTTAATTCTTTTCCAATAGTTTTTCACAATACTTTTCCATACTATTTTTAAAAATAGTTTTCCTTTTTCATATTATATTTTCATATTTTTAAATCTTTTTGTTTAATATTGTAATATTTATCATCCTCATAACATTATTGAATAATTGTTTTTTTATACTATTCCTCTTTTCCTTGTTTTCCACCTATTATAATTTTTACAATATATTTTTACACAACTTTAATTCTTTTCTTATATTTTTTAACAATGTTATATCATATTTTATAACTTTATAACATTATATTATTTTTTAATAATGTTATATTATATTTTATATAACATTTTATTCATTTTCTTCATATTATATTTTTATACTAATATTTTATTATCATTTCATACAATAAACAATCTTTTCATGTATATATATATATATATTTATTCTTTTTTACTTTTAACATTTTATTTTTTCCTTTATTTATATGTTAATAAATATTACATAATTTTAACTTTATTTTACATCTTTAAAAAATTTTAAATTTCAATGATCATGTAATTATATTTTAATAAAAAATTATTCAATTTACAGATAATATCATATCCTTAAAAAAAACATGTATCTAAAATTTAAAATTTTACCACAATGTAATCACAATTTTTGTAAAAGGAAATTACATACTACGAAATTATAAAAGAATAGTTGCCTTCTTTAAATCTTCTCACTTCTTCTACCACAAAAATGCCTAAAGATGAAGCTGTTGTTTTCGCCACCACGAAGAAATGAAAAAATGGAGATGGAGATGGAGAATATGGAGATGAAGAAGAAGTTAAAGAAAGCAAATGGAAGTGGGTTTGGCCGACCGAAGGGAAGACATTTTTAAAGGTAAAAATTCCAAAGGTAAAAAAAATTAATGCAAATAATGTATTTTTTTCAACCAATCAAATTTGTCCACGTAGCAGTGTAATTTGAATGAACCAGTCATGCACTACCACGTGGACATCAACCCTGACACGGTGCAAATGGATCATGGTTGCCTATTTTATATTTTTTTAAAAAAATAAATTGAAACTTAAAAAAAAAAAACTTAATGTATTTGGGGAATAAACAATCACAACAGTGTATGGCAAGAAATTATATTTTTCTCTGTTGCATTGTAGTCGAAAACCTTTAAAAAATTTATTAGTTGCGAATACATTTTTTTTTATAATATTTTGGATTTTGCATTTTGTTTATAGGCACAAGTATTGTTTACATAGATAATATATCTATAAATAGGTGTAATATATAAGTAAACTTACAATACAAATTTATTTTTGTGTGCACCAATGTAATTATTAATAATGTTTTTTCAATGTGCTAATAACATCATCTTAAAATGTTAGAAAAAGTTTTTAAATGTGCTAATTACTTCTAAATCAATATGTTAATAATTTTCTATCTCGTTTCCACCACCTTGAAATAAATTCATAGGCATCTTAAAATGTTGGTAATGTAGAATTTAGTTGTTATCAACACATTAAGAAGACATTATTAGCAATTGTATGGATGCATATAAACATAAGTTTACATCATAAAATTATTGTCACATAATTTTAAGATCAAGGTAAGATTCAATAATTAGTTGTATCCGAAAAAAAAAAAATTAATAGGAAGGGAAGACGTTTGGTAGATGATACCTGAAGGTCTTAGGTAGCAAAATAGTCGTCTCTGCTACAATCTACCATGTTATCTAAATAAACCTGTTCAATCTAAAAAAGGCAACCTTTAAATTGAGCACAAAGAGAAGAGAGAAGCCAATGGCTTGCCACTGAAAACCCAGATAAGTATACAAGAAGCTAGAATAGATAATGTTGAATCTTGATATAAAAGGAAGCAAAGGTGAGGAACAGAATGGAAAACACACAGAACTTCTAGTGCAAAAATGAATAAGATTGAATACTAGAATGAGGCAGAGAGGGTTTGAGTGAAAGGGTTATAGATGAAGTATATCAATGTATCATTGTTACATTTTCTAGTTTAGTTACATATATAGGATATGAAGGCTAATAGATCACTGGGGAGGGCTAAAGTTTTACGAGTTTTGTGGCATATTTGTCTATTTCTAAAGAAAAATGAACTTCTTCTTTTGTTTTTCATTTTTTCTTTTTAAGGCTAAAAAGTTGGGAAAATACAATAGATGATGACCCAAATTCAATTAAATTAGTATAATATTATGTTTAATTTTCAATTGGTCCACCTCTTACCACACTCTTACAATTTTCTCACATTTCAATCATAAGAAATTCTTATAATTATAAAATATATATGTTGTACAATCAAATGATATAAATTAGTTTAAAAGTAATCTATAAACAAGATTAAGTTGGATTTAAGAATTATTTTTGCCTTTTATAAAATTTCTGATTTTTACTAAAAACTTTAGCTTCTTAGTTAATTTCTAAAAACAAATTCTCACTCATTCAAAAAAAAAAAAAAGCTTTGCACAAAAAATAAGGAAAGTAGATAAGAGAGAAACCACACATCCAATTTATGGTGGTTTAGACCAATAGTATTCCACATCCAATCTTTAAGCAAAAAGTAAAAATAATTTATTATAGTAGGCAATTATTCAAGTTACAAGACAACTCTAACACAAGTATAAATTTTTTAACTTTTACTTTTTACTAACTAGGTAACTTCATAGGGCTCAACATTGTGCTTTTGCATTCTTTCCCACTCTTTTAGGTCTTTTTCACAAATTCCCTACAAACTCTAAATATAAAACAACCTCACACACTCACCTCTTTGGTTTTTACTACCTCATAATCATTAAGTTTTTCTCTTTAAGATACTTAAAAATTTAGGATAGATGTACTATAGAGACTTAACATATAAAACTTACTAAAATTTCTCTCAATTATAAAGCTAATTCACTTAGAACAACAAGAATAATAAAACGCATCAAATTCTAGTATGACAATTCAAATTATTAGAGTTCTTTGCTATTTAGCAAGTGACTATTAGAAAGCAATTTCTTTTATTAAATGCACATATCATCTTCAATGTTTAGAAATTTGTGCCTTAAATTAATCCTTAATTCTATCGAGTTCTTCTTGCTATTTTAAACTCTTTCATATGTAGAATTTTGACTCCATTAATTACACACGTATAGAAGGTAGTATAAATGAATAATTTTTCATCAATAATTTTTTTATCAATACATTTATGCTCCTTTCAAATAATTCTTCTTCTTTTCAATTTTTTGATTCTTCGAACTTTCTTTTTTCATTCCTTAAGTAATAATACCACAATATTTGTGTGCAAGGATCATATCTAATATAATTAAAACTTAGTGCAATCAAATCAACATCATATCCTTATTAAAACCCATTTGATTTGAAAACTTTCCATATTAAAATTCTTCCTTATAAATTCCTTATTTGAAATCCTTTTCATATTAATATCTTTGACTCTTTCCTTATAAATCCTTTGATCAAAAGACATTTTTAAAAATCGTTTCTTAGGCTCCAAGAGTAAAACTTAATATTAATGACTTGATCCAAAAACATTTTTTAGCCCAACTAAAATGATTAAAATCCAAATACCACATTAACCGGGTAATAATATTTGCGTAAATCATATCAAATACCCTTTTAGCTCATAAAATACGACGAGAAAAAAATATAGAAATTATAATTTTGAATCAATTAAATATATTTTTCAAAAAATTTATTTATTTAAAAAATTTTGTCATAATTAAAATTATAGTAGCCTTTGATTCAACAATATATTATATGGATTTTAAAAAATTGTTCCCCAATCATTACCTATCACTGACACTTCCACCAACCTTACGGAATTATACCTTTGTCTTCTTTTACAATCATTGTCTACAAGATTATTTTTTGACCTTCTTTTTTATAATACTTAGGTGTGTTTCGCGTATATAATTAAGCAATTAATTCACCTAGCGTTTATTAGAAAAAAATTGATATGAGATTGACAACTTGTTAAAACGAAGTCAGTTGAGTAATTATTTGTGTAGAGTTGTTGATACAATTCAATTGACATGAGTATATGACAAGTTTGACTGAGATAATGAAATAGATATCATAGAGAACTCGAGAGTTTTTGTAAGCTTTGGTTACTCTTACTAGTCTTCTTAATCCTTGCATTATTCAAAGATATTACAAAATAATTAATTTCATTAATAAAAGAAACAAAACCATTGCAAACCTAAGGTCCATCGACCCCATAATGGGGGTTGATGAACAAAAAGAAGACAGAATTGATTCTCAATTGATTCTCAATGATACAAATCAAATTCCAAATTCTTGACTAATTGCATATTACTAAATATGTTTCACTGTTAAGAAAGTTCCATTACAAGTATGAAACTGAGCCGAATCACAAATTCATGCTTAATTAATTACATCATGGTAATCTTCCCCGTTAGATATGATATGCACTATCTTCCAACAAATTCTTAATATTGAAATTCAAATTTTCATTGTTTTAAAAATCAAATAAAAAAATGAAACGAGAATGGATGATAAACTTGTTCAATTCACTACTTTTAAACAAATAAAAAGTGCCAATGGTGGTATCCTTGCACTACCATTGGCTTACAAATATCTCACCTGTTCTCTATTCTATTTCACATTTGCAACAATCACACACTTGCTTTCCACTATAATTTGACTCACAAATTCTCACCTATAACTTTATTTTACAATTTGAATCACACAATAACCTTTTTCTTTTGGCTTTTATTTCATCTATTTTCAAATTGTCAAATTGGACTTTACCCAGCAATGATTGCTATACTAAAATCTTAAGTATATCATTAGTCTTTTTCTTAAGACTTGATTTCTTGCAGGGCTTGGATAGAAAGGGAATGCTTGAGATCGCCAATATGAAGCTCATGTTCACCCATTGGGATTCTTCGAATCCCAAACCTATCCACAACGCTAAGGTGATTGCACACATGAACACCAACCTTGACTCGTTGGTTCGAGCCAGAAGGCACATGAACCTTGTGGAAAGCCACCAATCGCTTAGTCTCAGACCATTTTCCAGAAGGTGGCTTTGAGAATATGATGAGGGTATGGGTCCCATCCATTGGGCCTTCATTTTTCACATCAATATGATAGTCTAGATCCAGTGCATTGCAATTGACATGGCTCACTCTCATTGCTTTGCTTGATGTGGTTGAGTTTGTGAAGGCTTGGAGGCTAACCACTGAGACTTCTTTGGGGGCTTGGGCTAAGGTGAGGGTGAATCTCGTGTAGCTAAGCCCGTGCCCAAATGGGAACACTACCGGGCCTTTGTAAAATCTATAGGTTCTTCCTGGGTATCCAATTGCTGGGTTTGGCCTCATGTCCATGTTTGTCATGGGTACTTTAGCCACATAGTCTTGTGGATACCATGTCATTGGTAGCCTTCCTCCTATAACAAAAGCCCAACAAAAAATTTAGTTATAATTTGTAATTTTTTATATCTTTGTTATTAAATTCTTTAATTAAAATATAATGAGAGTATGATTTTTCAATTAAAACATGACAAGTGTATAGTTTAACCAAGAAACTACATATTTGTTTGTAAAAATTATGTACTTGTTACATTATTTTTGAAAAATTATACATTTATCATATTTTGATTGAAAAACTTTTCTTGATTTTAAAATTTTAAGTGTTAGGAGTTAATAAAGTGGGCAATTAGTAACTGGCCTGATTATTTCAGCCTAATCTTAAAAATATGAGGTAGAGCTTGGTTATTAGACCGCTTTGGCAAAATTTTAAGCCCATTCATAAAATTAGCCTATGCTTGGGCTTTGATTGTGCAAAATAGGCCAACTGGGCTTGGTTATTGCTTTCAGATACTAGTTGATAGTGGTTGTTGTACCTGGGTTAGTGGTGCCGAAAAGAACATCAGCGATAGCAGTTCCTCCAGCTTGGCCAGGATAGCCTACCCACAAAATGGCACTAATCTTCGGGTCATTTTTGGCAAATGAGACATCCACAGGCCCACCACACATAAGGACCAACACAACAGGGCCTCTAGAGGCCCTGGCCACTCGCGAGACAAGCTCTTGTTGGAGGCCCGGTAAGAGCAACCCAACTCTGTCCCTGAATTCAGCTTCTATGGACTGATCAAGGCCCATTACTAAGACAGTTGCATCAGCTTGCCTAGCTGCACCTTCTGCGGCTCCAAATAGCTGGTTCCCACCGCAAGCAACGTTTGCACATCCTGCTTGATGAATGGTCTTAACATATCTCCCAATCCCTTGCAACGGTGTCGTATAACCACATGCCACACCTACCAAGAATCAAAACACAATAAGTTAAAGAAATTTCATAAAATATAATATAATTAAATGTTTATTATATAGCTTACCAGCGTAGTTTCCTATCATTGTAACAGTGACATCCGAATTGGGTCCAATGACAGCTACAGTGCGGTAACGTGTAGGGGATAATGGCAAAGAGTTTCTATTATTTTGTAGGAGAACTATACTCTGTCGAGCTGCCTCAAGGGCTAGCTGTTGATGGGCCGGAGTGCACACGTCCTTGGGGCCCAAGTTTCCATATGGATGGGCTGATGGTTCACCATCGTACATGCCCAATCTCATTTGGACAGAAATAAGATTGGTCAAGGCCAAATTGACATCGTTCTCAGTCAAAAGCCCATTTCTTATGGCCCCTTCAGTGTGGATCGCCAGGAAGGGTCCACAATCCAAATCCAAGCCTGCTCTAATGGCTCCTGCTGCAGCTTCCTCTGGGGTCTTTGTGTAGTGTTGGTTGTCATACAGAACCCCAACTGAATCACAATCTGAGACTATGTACCTATTTTAGAAGTAGTAGTAATAATAATAAATAATGTGAACATATTTTTATTAAATTTGTTTTAATAAAGGAAATGATAGATGTAGCAGTGGTACTGAGTACTGACCCATTGAGGCGCCATTGGGCGCGAATGGTGTTGCGGAGGAGATCAGGATCAGCACAGGTGGGCTTGCCATTGACTTGATTGTAGGAGCACATGACGCTGGCCACTTTGCCATCCACCACGCAGGCTTTGAATGGAACATCATAAGTGTCCGCCAAGTCTTGCTTGCTTACCTTCATAATTCAATTTTTTGTTCTAAGCAATTTTCATGGATGTTCCCATTTTTACATCAATTAATAAATATCTGAAATAACAACACGTTTTCTAGGTAGATGGGGTCGAATCACTGATTGTCGCTTCTGGAAAATACTTTCCCAGTGGACTCCCTCCCCAACCCCTTGCCCCACCGTTTCCATAAATTTGAAATCACTTAATTAAAGTCGAAAATGACAAAGCAAACGACAAACGCAGGGTATATTTAGTACATAAAATATTAGACATAAAAAAATAACATTTATATTTTACTTTAAAAAATAATAAAAAATAAATATTATCATATAATAATATAATAAATATTACAAAAAAACTCACCGCCTTCCCTCTCCTTTTGGTTACCATACCAAACGTATACCTTTCATTGCTGGCTGGATACATACATACATATATATATATATATATGCGTATATTATAATTTTTCTTCTCTAACTCTTTCCTTGAGAAGCGAAAAAGTATATATAGCTTCAAAATGATTATATTTTCGAGAAATGTTTAATAAATTCGTAGAAAAATGATCAAACAAAATATTTTATGCTCTCACTGGAATAACCTTTAGTGTATTTATATGTTTTGATTAATCTGCTTTTATATAGTAAAATTGTTTAAAAATTTTTATAGTTTTGATAAAAGACATATTAATATACTTACATATTCATTAATGAATAAATTGGTTTATTAATTTTTTAATAAATTGAATTTATCTAAAAATGTTTCATATTTTAGGAGAAACTTTTTAATTGATCTGACCTGTTAAAGATAAATAAAACATAAAATATGTTTTTTTCAATAATTTATATATTTATTCATAATTAATTAATTAATTAAAAGTAGTTATTCATAATAAACCATTATATAACAGTGAGCGCATACCCTAGCGTTGAAGTGGAATCTGTCGACGCCGTTCCAATTATCAAGATCATAGGCGGTGTAGTGTTTACAACAAGCAGCCACCTTGAGGCGGTTACCGGCACCGTCACCGTCGCCTTGCAGTCCCCGGACATAGCTGGCCGCATACTTTCCGGCAAGAATGGGGTCTTCGCCGGGAGTCTCCTGTCCTCGGCCCCACCGAGGGTCACGAAATATGTTCACGTTTGGACTCCAATATGTCAAACCTGCCATTCCTCCATTGTACATTGCTCTTGCTTCATCAGACACCACCTGCGCCAACAACAACATCTCATTGCACTCATTACACTATTGGAACCTTTTTCCTCTTTGTCATTTTCCGCACAGCCAACTCACAAGAAACAACCTAATTTCTTTTCCCTGATAATAATGATAAACACTGGCGTTAATTTTGGTTTATCTTTGACAATTCATGGAATCCAAACTTACATATTCTTAATAACACCTCCAACACAATATGTAAAAAGCGTGTTACAACCTTTTTTGTGTTTTGAGAATAGTGATGAATAGGTTATTGTATTGGGTCTCATCATGGTTGTAGCAAAAGCAACTGATGAATGAATGACTTTAAAACTATATATATCCCTTGAGACAAAGAAAATGAGGCACGCAAACTTATTGCAACTTGCAGTACTGTTGGGTCACTTTCAGTTCCCCTTGGTGTCCTCCGCTAGACAGTAACTTTATCTAAAACATTCATTACTATCCATTACACAATATATAGGCAATCAGTTAGAGAGAAACTATATATATATATATATACATATATATTAAGAACTATAACTTTTGGATCTGTAGTCTATACCAAACAATGATTGATTGAATTGATTTATCTACTATTAATCAAATGAATTTATGATGCGGGAATTGACTCCTCTTAAACTAATTAAGACAGCAAATTAAAAGAGTAGTCTTTGGAGTAGCACTAACGAAAGCTTTGTCATTAAATGATGTGATGATGAGGGGCTAAACCACGGAACAAAAGACAGGGACAACTAGAACCCACTCGATCTACCTATCAGTCATGTGAAGCTGTTGTGGTCTTAGTTAAAGATAGAATGGCGTAATGGACTTTTCCTTTTGGTAACCATTATTGATTTATAAAGTCACAAACTACATCTTTTCTCAACATCACTGTCATTTTCCAGTAAGTAGGGTGTCATGATTGACAGATTTCATAGATTTCAATGCATGCCAATTGCCAAGCCACATGGGTCGCACCATATATCCATATGTGTATAATATTTTAATTAATCATGAAGATATTATAAGTACGTAAGATATATATTTTTAATATAATTCATTAATGATTATATTTACATATCTACATTTTTTATTTGGTGGTTATCACATTAATTACAAAGATATATGTCAAAAATAAATTTGTGAATACTTACATGATTTGTCAATAGTTAGCTTACTTTGAACTTTTTCTTTTTGCAGACCAATATCTACTCAATACTTCCTCCTTAATTTAAGGACCAAATGATTTTAAGAAATTTCACTATATATGTACCTATCATCAAAAGTGATCTAGCGACAACCAAGACACTTTTAATCATCTAAATACCTTTTTTTTAAATAAAAAAATCCAACAAAATATCAATTCTGCCCTCATGATTGCACAGAAAATACGTTAATTAAGCAGTTCCTGTTATTAGTTCTAAAAGGGTGGATATTGAAGTCGAGCTCTCAATTGTTCAATTTGTTTTTAAAATTTGCATATTTATAGAATATTACTTTTTATAAATTTCAAGACGAAACTCTTTCTTAAAATAACTTTTCTTGTCTTCTCTATATCTTGAAGTTGAGGAAACTGTAACTAGTGTTAAATTTTGGAAATATATGCACACACACTAACTAGTGAATGCAAAAGAGGAATTTGAATCATTTCAATTTCTTAAAAAATTCACAGGTTAGAAAGAATTAGACGCTTAAGACGCATATTGAATTTTTTTCTATTAAAATTAATACTGTCAAGTTTTTTAAACAATTAAAAGTATCTAAATGAGTTTTTTTTTGTGGGGGGGGGGGGGGGGGGGTAACTCCAAATGAGCATGGTATATGCTGATAGACAGATAATGAATTAATTAATTACGTATGGGTGAAGAGGAGGGGGAAAAAAAGAAAGAAAAGGCAAGGAATCTTGTTTGGATAAATGGAAAGAAGTAGTAGAAAAAGGAAATGGAAAAGGAAGTGTACTCTGACCCGTCCGATTTGGTGCCAAAGAGACTGATTGAAGGAAGCAGCGGTGGAGATGACTTGTGGGAAACTAGTCGCAGAAGGGAAGGCCCCGCCGAACTTGGTACCTGGGCCCACATTGGAGACCCCATGAAGCGCCTCCGACCACCACTCGTAACCCTGAATCCCCAGCCTGGGTACCGCAATCGCATTGTTCACCAGCAATCGTATCTTCTCCTGCAATGTCAGCCGTCCGATCAAATCCTGCACCCTCGCATGTATCGCCACGTTCGTCCTACAGAACTTCAACCCCTTCGTCAACCCATTCTTTGGGTCACATGCAAAGGGCACCCTCCCTTCACTTGCCCCTAATAAAAAAATAGAGCTAACCAATAATAATAACAATAAGTTTCTCATATTGTAATAATTATAAGCCATAGCTAAAGAGCTTTTGGATGATGAGATGAAAGAATGGTAGCCATAAGGGTATATATAGCGAGGGAGTTGCGTCTTTTGAAGGGTTTGGGAAAGAGGATGGGTTTCATGATTGGGTTTCCACGTCGATGCAGGATCGTGAGAGTGAGAGTGAGAGTTGAAACCCAAAGAGATATTCGTTTAAGAAAGAGTAAGTGTAACACGCATACGCACGCAATTAGGTTCAGCTAGCGTAGTGGTGGCTGGCTTAATTGGTCTCACTTGGACTTGTTTGTAGATGCTAAAATCAGTTAAGTATTATTAAGGCCATAACTTGAAAAAAAATAAAGAAATCAACAAAAGACTCTTACCTAATAAATAAAAGAAAAAGGCCAATTTAACTTTTGGAGAAGTGAAAATGGAGTTATGGTCACGGACGAAGGAATCTCTCCACTCTTGCTTTCTTACTTAATTGTCCCGCCGTCTATCTCATGCATATAATATAATCCCCTTTTTGACGATTAATTATCTATATTGGCAAAGAGCTTTTTCTGAAATTAAAATTGTTTTAGATGTGCAAAATCAAAGTAGGAGTGCGTTTAAAATGAAAAGAAAAAGAGAGAGATCTAGAAAGAATGTATAGTTAAATTATAATTTATTAAAATTTTCGTTATCTTCCTCTTATCAATAACTCGTAAATAAGACAATTTTTCAAAGAAATCTTCTTTCTTCTTTTCTCCTATTATCTCTCGTCCAAACATCTCTAATTTATATATAAGCCTTATTTTGGAATTAAGAGTTGAGACCAAGGATACAAACTATTAAAAGCTATGTTTTCTCGTTCTTGGTTGCTGACAAGAAAATAGGGTACACAAGGGAAGGATACTTTTAAAGTCAAGATTTTTGACAGTTTGCGAAGGTTAGATTTTCTTCACCAAAACCAAATATAGAGACGTTGCTTGAAGAGTTCACAAAAGTAATAGGTGTTGGGTGTTTACCAAGACCCTTCAAAACAATTTTCATCCCCGTGATGTTACTGCAACTGACTAAAAGCGCCATGAAAAGATCAAATCCCGTGACTCCATTTGCAGAATTTATATGAGTGTTTTTGTCTCTTTTACTGCTTCTTCTCCCTCCCATATGCAACTTGCAAATTCTGAAAGCTACAATTTTTCATTTACCCAGGAAAAAAACCTACAATTTTTCTTTGTTATTATAATAACTGTATGTGTATAAATTACTTGTATGTGTATTCAAAAGGACAATTTATTTAATAAAAAGAGAATATCTCTCTCCATATGAATTATGTTTTATAAGAACAAAGTTCTTACTTTAATTAATAAAAAAAATTACTTGTATATATGCATGCATGTTAAAGTTCGAAAATTCTATGCCAACCTGTAGAAGGGCCCACATGGCTTTGAGAAGTATACTGATATATATATATATATATATATATATATGAATTATGATTGGATAAGTAGGTTAGACGAGTGATATATTATATTCCATTGGTAGTATATTATCTTTTGATGTCCGATAATAATTGAGATTGAAATATGTTCTCCAAAAAATTATAGAGTAAATTAGTGATTTATATCTTTAAAGATATAGCTTTATAATTTATTTTTTGAAAGATTATTTTTTTCCTCAATTTGACTTTCTAATGATAAGTCTCTTAATTTAATAGTCATCTAAACATTTTTTCCATTTTTTTTTTTGATACACTGAAAGCTAGTTCTAATAAAAAAAAATTCTTTTTTGAGGGTTTAAAACATTTCGGCAAATTCATATAATTGTGACGAAAGATCCCCTTTTTACTTGACGACCCAATAGATCATTTTGATAAAGAAGCAAACCTTTGAAGAATTAGATTAAAAAGTTTTATTTTTTGAAAGGCTAAATTGAAAGAATAATAATTTTTCAAAAACTAAATTAAAACATTTACCCTTAGAGAACCATATGAAAAAGAAAATAATCTTTCAAGATATTAAACTATTAATTTATTTAAAATTATTCAAGCCATGTGCCAAGTATAAAAAATTTGTATCATTGACTTCAAAATTTTAAAATAAAACTGATAGCCTGTCTACGGTCTATAGGTGCCGCATGTGAAAGTCCACTAACAGGATTCCCCACATGTTACCATGACTCCATACAACTAATAGCGAATCTCTGTGTTGAAATTTTATTTTAGAAAAAGGATTATGAGAATTTGTTTTGGAAATTTTATAATTTATGATACAAAATATAAAATTGAAAATAAACATAATTAAGTAGATCATTTAAAGAATAATCGTGCATGAATGTGGTAGAACAAAAATCTTTTAAGAAAAAGAAGTTATCTGTATGCGTTATACGGTTTTAATCACTCTGTTTAATTTGGGAAAAGCATTTTACAGATCACCAAAATATATAATGGCCATAATATTGCACTATCTTTTGGTCTCCAATTCACATATTTAATAATGGTTTGCGTGACTTACTTATAAAAATGTGGGAAAAGAATTCAGAATCACTGCTGCGATAAAGAGTACTGATTGATTAATTAATTGATTAGTGGTTTATATTAAAATGTAATTCCCGAATCCCTCATGCCAGTGATGCCAAACCTACATCTATATATTACAAACATGATAACAGTATTTTGGTATCACCGTTTTAAAATTATTTATGAATTTGACCCCTTAGCTTTATAAATAATTAATTAATACAAAGAAGAGAAGAAATGGAGTTGCTTTCAATGATTAATTAACAATTGTTGGGAGTGGAAAATTTTCAAAATATTTCAGAGCCTTAGAAGTATATTATATGCATTATGTATGAGTAGATCATCTGTCTTTTCCCTCCTAGTTTGGGTCATCTAATTGTGAAATACTATAAGATTTTTCTAAATGGCTACACATTAGTTTCAGTTTCCAGTTAAGCATCGATCATAAAGAATAGCAGGTAAATGAAGACAAAGTTGGATAAAAAGAAAAGGCCATCAAACACATTTTCGGAGACAAGCTTCAAACTTCAAGCTTGTATACCACACAAAATAGTATTATTATGATTAAAAAATTAATTTTAAGTTGACTTAATTTATAAAATATAAATAGATTAAGTTAATCATAAATATATATATATATATATGTCTTTCTATAATTATTTTGGTTTATTTATTTTTTAAACATACTTAGCTAAAAGTCTTACTCATGCTATGTGATAAAACATTTTATACTTGGAATTTTGTAGTGGGATACTTTGGGCAGCCATCATGCATGTTGCATTACAAGATCAGCTGTTCATCAATATCTCACCAAAACAAAACAGAAAAAAAAAAAGACATATAAATGCTACATTGGATAAGGGAAACAATTAACTCACATTTTAACTGTTTGATGTCAGCATCTTAAAATATGTTCCAGATATACATTATAATTCAAAAATATTTTTTGGAATTCTTTAAAAGATGTCTATATATAAATTAATATGAAAATAGGTTTGGATTGTCTGTCAAGTATATAATATACTCTCTATGGGTATTAACTAGATATCTAAATGTTAAATTTTTGTTTTATATAATTTTCAGTCAATATACTATTAAATATTTTTTTTCTAACCCTTGATACCCCGTGAATTCAAGAATTTGAAAAGGCTAATGATTCTCCTGAAGAAACAGAATATATATATATATAGAGAGAGAGAGAGAGAGAGAGAGAGAGAGAGAGAGGTTTAGTCTGTTTTGTTGTCCGCGCATGAAACTCATGGGTCATCTTTCTTGGTAACGTCTGTGGGACCTTATTGTTTACCAGAATTTACAACCACTACATGGCAGATATTCAATGAATTTGATACATCACCAACGGCCACTCACGACTAACTGTTGGAATGTGATTTCATTGGGTATTTGAAAATATATTTGGCTTTCAAGTAGTTGGTGAAGAATTAATATATATATATATATATATACATAGGCAGATAAATTTTTTAATATAAGAAAAATAAGAAATTGAATTTCTATGATTTCAACATTAATTGTTATTGAATTACATAAAAGTTTTGATTCAATTGATTTTCTTGAAAATAGGTATTAGAGGTTATGATATATACGTTGGTTATATAATTATCTTGCCTTAATTTTTTTTGTTCTCTATATTTATAATTTTGTACCTCCTTTGTAACAAAATAATTGCTATTAATTAAAATTGGATTATATATAAATACAAATTATTAATTTTGTTATTATTAGTGATATAAATGTTGTATTTTAGGTAATAATTTTCCATTAAAAAATTACATATAGATGCTTGATGTAGTAATATAAGGGTTAAAGGACCTTAGTAAGTTCTGCAATTTACTTTTCCAACTTTTAATAGTTAATTATAGACCTCCCACACTTTCAATTCTATGCAACAAATATAATTCTTTTTATTAACTTTTTCGTCTAAAACTCTTTGATCAATTATTTATATAGGTTGCAAGAAGTGACATTATATATATAAAAAAAATTACATTAAACTTATTATCTCAAATGACCAAAAAAATTGACATTGTTTGTCATTTTCTTTCACAACTTTTGCAACAAGAAAGTTTTGTCCATCATTTTGGATGAGAGATTAGATGTATTATTTTATTAACTTAGCTTCTTTTAATTGTCATGAACATAATTAAGATTTTGGATGATAAAAAAAAATCGAGAAGAATGATGTTACACAAAATTTAAGGTTTGAAAAAGTTTATGATCAACTTTTAAACTTAAGATAGTAAATTGTACTAACATTGTAAGTTGAGGTAGTCAAGACAGTAAATTAAAGTAGCTAGGTTGTTCGTTTGAAACGACAAAGTAATGATTTATATATTTTTCAAGGGCACATTGCCAAGTTGTATAGATTATCAAGTTATCCCTAAGAACATAACATGATCTAAATTTAATGCATGACTACTTTTCGTTGGCTGCCTCTTGAGACTCTGAGAAGAGGTAGAGAGAGATTGAGAAGAGAAATTAAGAAGGGATGGATTGATGAGGGGGCCAATGCAAAGACAACAATTTTTGTGAACAGACCCAACAAATAAAACGGACCCACAAATCCAATTCCTTGAGAATTTTGGCAAAGTATTTGGATGAGATTGAGACCATCATATATGGGTCAAATGAAGAACACAAATGAAGCTTTAGATGCCCACTTGGCTAATAGATAGAAACAACCTGATAGAAGCTGCTCTAAGCTACAAACATGGTGGTAAGGTTGCTGATTCGTTATATATACAGCATTCTTATCCTTAAACGACAGTGACATAAAGAGATTGCTTTGCCAATAGCCACCCACTTCAATCAATTCTTAAGCTTCCCTGATCTTTTCTATTTTTACTTGTTTAACTTGTTTATATTATATATAGCTAGCAGCTTTTATCAAAGGAATCCTACTTTGCTTCTAATTAATCCGTTTGAATTGTAGTGCGGTCCTTGTTCATAGAAATTTTGAAACCAATCAGGTTTGAGACAATGTCGCAGGCAACATCTTTGAATAACAGTCAATTATATCAGTCGTTACAAATATTGAAACGCTGGCCTCCCAATTAGAGCATGGACGATTACTTCGAATAAGGAAGAACCTCTACATTAGCCACGTACATTGGTTTTATTGTTTTTTATTTTTTAACACCACTTTTACCTTCGAAAAATATGAGGTTCTAGATGTTACACGTCATTGTTCAAATCGCCACATAAATATTTATTCTTCTCCTTAGAAAAAGATAAACATGCATGTGTTTTAAGCTCAAAAAGAGTTGCATTGTTCTCAACATAGTAGATTAAACTTACAAGGAGTTTCTTCAGTATTTATTATAAGATTCAATAATAAAGACATAACATATAAATATTTTTTTCATGTCAATAATACTTTATTAATTTTATCTGAAAAAATCTTTCACATATCATAATTTAATTGTTATATATTTTTGGTAATTAAGTTTTGTGAGTACCTCGTATTAGTGTCACTGTCAAAACTTAATTTTTGGAGATTAGATTCTTCGCCGTTAGCCGACAATGCTTTGCCATGGGATAACTATATTCAAAACACCAAAATCTGCATCTATACAAGTTCATGAACTACAAGCAGAGAGGAAAAAGTCCAAACTTTTGGCGGAAGAGATAAGGATTAAGTAAGAGATTGTGCATTTTGAATGAACTTTCAGGAATTTTATATACCAAACTAACAAGTAGGACCCAAAATTCCCTTTTACCCAAACCAGTCAACAAACTTTAGTTAGGGTCCAACATTTGTATTCATAAAAAATAAACAAATAATAAAGGAGAAGCACTGAGTCTTGGACAGAAAAGGAACTATGGTTGCTCCAGAGATGCTAGCTCCCAACCTTTCAGAGATTGTTTTGAATAAACAGAACAAAAAAGGTTAAATACAAGCTGATCAAACAGAAAAGAGATCTTTAAATAGATTCCAAGATCAAGTTAATTTAAAGATGTTAAAATGAATTTTGAAGTGTATATTGTAAGATAAAATTGAATGATCATAGGAATTCAGAACACTAATTAGAATAAGAGATTAGATGCGGTCAGGCGATAATTTGTCATTGAATTTGGTTATCACAGATGCTCATATAAATATTTTTTCTTAGTTTTTCTCTCCAATTTTCTCGTGACGAGTGACTATTCAATAAGCAAATCTGAGAACATGTTCTTTCAAAAAAAAAATTGTTAAAAGTGGTGAGAAAATTTAGCTAATAAAAAGATTACCCTAAAGACCCTCTCATCGGGTATACTAAGTCTACACGATATTGTTTAATAACACAAATCAATACGAATTACGCAACCCATATGTCACAACAATATTTGTAATACATAAAATACAATTAATAAAAACCCACATAAAATTCTTATTGTTACATGCTACATGTGTATAGATCTAGCAAAGTGAGTTACAACTTGCTAATGTTGACAGGACCCATTTCTTTGGCCTTGGCTCTAAGCAAGTGCTTCTGTATCTTTCCAGTAGCTGTCTTAGGCAACGGCCCAAACACTACAGATTTAGGTACCCAATAAGCAGGCATCTTAGACCTGCAAAACTTTATTATATCTTCAACCAGACGCTTCTGCTCATCACTATTATCATCATTCACTCCTGATTTCAGTGTCACAAACGCACATGGAGACTCACCCCATTTCTCATCAGGCCTGGCAACCACCGAAGCTTCCAGAATCGCAGGGTGCGAGTACAGAGCATTCTCTACCTCCACACTACTGATGTTTTCACCTCCAGAAATAATAATATCCTTCGATCTATCCTTAATCTCAATATACCCATCTGGGTTTTTCACTGCGAGATCACCGGAATGAAACCACCCATTTGCAAAAGCTTCTTCATTTGCTTTTGGGTTCTTCAAGTACCCTTTCATCACAACATTCCCTCTCATCATGACCTCACCAAGCGTGGCGCCATCCGGGGGGACGGGCTTCATGGTCTTCGGGTTTACAACATCCAGGCTTTCCAGGCCCACGTAGCGCACCCCTTGCCGGGCGTTGAGCCGGGCTTGGGCTTCGGGTGGGAGGGAGTCCCACTCGGGCTTCCAGGAGCATACGGTAGATGGGCCGTAGGTTTCAGAGAGGCCGTAGGTGTGGGTGACTCGGAATCCTCGCTGGGACATGGCGAGCAGGACGGAAGGAGGAGGAGCAGATCCTGCTGTGTTGACATTTACAATGTGAGGAAGAGGAAGGATTGTGTGGTCTGGTGGGGCGTTAACAATGGTGTTGAGCACCACTGGTGCTGCACAAAAATGAGTCACTTTGTACTTGGCAATCGCCGCATATACTGCCTTCGCTGTAACCTGCATAACCGCATTATTAAAGAAACATGTAGCTCGGATGCCCTATATACATACATACATATATATATATATATATATACATGAAACAAGTTGTTAAAGGTATTCAAATTTATATTTGGAAGAATTAGTGATTAAAGGTGTAATCGTGGGCTAGACCCATCTATGGGTATCCCTGCCCAAAGTTCGGACCTGAGTTTATTGTCGAGGCCGATAAGTCAAATCAATTTAAATTTAAGCCTAATATTTACAAGTCCATCGGCTCAAACTCAACTTGACTCATAAATGGATGCTAATCATTGTAATTTATTTTTTGAATAAATTCCCATATTGATCTTTAAAAAAAATGTGTAAATATCCAGACTGTCTTTTTTTCTTTTCTCTCTCTAAATTATACAAAAATTTTACAATAACAAATTTTAAAAGATTTGAACTCAAAAAATATTGCCGCTATCAATTTAATCATTGATAGTTTATTGTAATTAATTTAATACTAATATTTTAAACAATATATTATTTAAGTCTAAGTTAACTAAATTGATACAAATAAATAACAAGAGACATGATTAAAATTATATACTCAAAAAAATAATTTTTAATTGATGGCAATAAATTTTTAAATACTAATTTATCGTTATTCAAATCTTTCAATAACCAATATAATAAATAACTTTTGTTGAATTATCAACCCGGTGGAACAAGCAGTCTGGATTCTTTGCTCATGATGAGATTTAGATCGTTTATATCAAATTTATATGGTTTAAATTTTATTTTATTTTATTTTGAATCTAAATCATTGTGCATTTAGCCTTTAAAATAAAAAAAATTAAACCATTCAAATCTGATCTAAACAATGTAAATCAAGATGAGGAGGGGATCTATTTTCATGAAACACAACACTAAATATCATTCTTATTTACAATTTTAAATTATCAAATATTCTTTTAGACTATAAATCTATGAAAAATAAGATAGACCCCCCTATATTATTGGAATGTGAAATACCATAAAATTTTAGGCGTTGAGACTTACCATCTTTTTTTCAAAATTTTTTTGTGAGATATGATACCACATTGGTATCTCAAATTCTGTCATGCAATAATTATAGAACAGTCTACTAAATATAATCATCAAATTCAAGTATTCCAAATACTCATACCATGGCATGCGACTAAACAAAGCTAGAAGCCAAGAACATTAGGAAAAGGATGGACAAGGCATGTACAACATATTACCTGTCGAAGGCATATGTTTGTGCCACAAAGAGCAGCAAGTGTCCAAGTGTAGGACCAACCATTGCAATGAAACATAGGCAGTGTCCACAGATACACTGCTCCTTCATTCATTCCCCATATCAGAGCTCCGCTTAGAGCCATCAGATACGCCCCTCTGTGGTGCAATACCACACCCTTAGGATTGGCTGTAGTTCCAGAAGTATAGTTCAAGGCTATGCTCTGCCACTCATCTTCCGGTGCCTTCCATGCAAACTCAGGGTCACCACCCTCTAGAAATCTCTCGTATTCAATCGCTCCTTTGTCCACAGCATATCTGAGTTCCTTAGGGTCGCGGTTTTCATCACCAATGACTATTAGAATTGGAGGCTTGAAGCTTTTGCTTTTCTCAGACCAGATTTTCAGAGCTTCCTCTGCCAAGGGGAAGAGTTCTTGATCCACCATTATAGCTGCTGATGAAGAATGATCAAGAAGGAAAGCTATGGTTGATGCATTTAGCCGGATGTTAACTGGGTTCAACACAGATCCTGCCATTGGAATTCCAAAATGAGCTTCATATAGAGCTGGAATGTTTGGTGCTATCACTGCTACCTGTTTGGCATCATCAGGAAACCATTTTAGGGGCATGAACTCACTCTAGTACAACATAAACAAAATCAAGGCCAGTAGAGAAAAGTTAGAGTAAATTGACAATTTCATCTCTGAATTATTAAGTTTATATAGATTTAGTCCCTTGAAATTATTTAGTAGACAAGCTAGTTCTTGAAAATAACAATTTAGAAGGTGATCAAAGAGTCAATTTGAACAAAAATGAGTGTTTGGTCCTTTTTTTTTTAATCACAATAGTTAAATTGCATGATGTCTAGAGAAGACCTTAGGTATATTAATTTAGGAGTAATCACCCTCCAAAAAAAATCATAGGTCCGATTTAGTTAGCACTGAAGAAAGCACTAAAAACTTAAATTGTATAGATAATTCAATACATTTCGCCCTCTGAAAAATAGTGCAACACACTTTGCCCTTGTGCTATTTTTTCTGATTTGGTCATAAGTAGAAGGGGAATAGCCAACTAATATAGCTATTGAAAACTCAGAATTTTCTTCATCTACTAATAGAAATGCCTATGATAAATGACAAGGAAAATAGTGTAGACAATAAGATGTGAATCTTCCTTTTTCTTCAGTTGAAATGACAATACTGAAAAGAAAGTAAAGAGAAAATTGAAATGTATTGTAATAACATTCTATCTTACACCATTGTCGCTCATAAGATAGTAAGATACCATTTGAGCCCCCTTAGTTACTATTCTCTTGTTTTCTTTTTCTCTTCTGTAAATGTATTTATCATAATTAAATTGTAAATTTTTTAATTTGGTTTAATTTAGCCCTTCAACCCTAGCTTAATCCTTTGATTATTCTGTTTCGAAGAAAGGACAACTAATCCTACAGAGTTCATCACAATGTCCCAGAGTGGGACTTTCCGTAGTTTTAGCAGATATTAAGGTGCTTGCTTCTCTTTCTCGGGGGACATTTATGTTCCTAAAATTCAAACCATTTTTTGCTGTTTAACATAATTCATTTAGCGTCACAATCGATGTTCAACTATTTCCCAAAAACTCAATATAATCTGTCTTTCGCCAAAAAAGTTGAATAAGTATATTGAATCGAAATTCATCGATGGCCCAATAATTATGAAAGGATAACGAATCAGTCACTAGCAACGTCAATAAGCAATTAAGCAGCATGATGAATGTCCCGCATTTCTAAAGCTGTAAACTTTCAACCTCAAGCAATTGACGCAGATATTTAATTATACATTTCACATTTATCAACAAAGTTAAAATATATATATATAAATTAGGACAAAAGGAAAAAAGACAACTTCATTCAGCTCAGTGGCAGAGCATTTTTATGTCATCTAAAAACACAGTACTGGGATTATCTCTTCGTTCCCAGTTCTGTTTCTCATTATCTCAGACACCAAATAATCAGAAAAGGAGGTATTTAATTATACATTTCAACTTATCAAACTTAATAAAAAATATATATAAATAAATATAAAGAGAAGAAAAAAAAAAAAAGACAACTTCATTCAGCTCAGTTGGCATTTTTTTGATGTCATCTGACAACAGATTAATGGGACTATATCTTTCACCAACAACTTCGACAAGCAATTAAGATACACAATCAATGTTCAAATTTCCTAAAATTGCAAACTTTCAACCCCAGGCAATCGACCCAAGTATTTAAAATGTAGTTTCAGTTCATTATATTAACGTGTCAGAGCTTTTCACTGTCATCTAAAAACAGAGCACTGGAATTTTCTCTTCGTTTCCTGTTCTGTTTCTCATTTTCTCATTAACCAAACAAGAAGATAAGAAAATTACCGCGGCGCCGAGACCAATGAAATGTGCAGAAAGTGCGGAGGCCAATCGACGGCATCGCTGGTAGGTCTGAAGCCAGGTGTAGTGGCGAGATCCATGGACCACAGATATTCTAGTGGGGTGCACCTGAGCTGCTCTTTCCAAAAACCACAATGGCGTCAAGGCAGTGTAGTTCGCTGCATTCTTCGGCAAATCGTCAATGTCGTGCCCCACCATCGTCGCACTCTCCACCTCTCTTTCTGTGAAATGCTGTTGGCATAGCATTCAAATACTATATTTGGAATTTTGGTTCACAAGTGAAAATGAGATTATGATAACTCACACAGACGAGTGCCTCTGAGTTCTCTGCTTCAATGCACCACTCGTTCTGCCAAGTTTGCATATGCTTTTGTTTTGGAGTTATCTATTTTGGAATGAAATTACTTATATGTAATTTGATATATTAATTTCTCGATATATCTTTCTTATTAGGTTTTATTAAAATATGATAAATTGATCATTCTTCAATATAATACGATAAATATATAATTTTTATAATCAACTGATTATAGTTTGATTATCAGTAGGTTATATATTTGTTATTTTTCAATTAAAAAATTTAATAATAAAAATATCGAAAATTATATATAAGTGTCATCTACTGTGAAATAATAATTGAATTTGTGACCTTCACCAAAGAATGTCGCTTTGCCATTCAAGCTCCTTCCCCCACCTTCCTTCATTCTATTTAAGCACTACATTTTTTAAGTTTGTCAACTTTCTTTGTTTTTGTTCCAAAAATTATATTTTACTTCATTATAGTTCTTAAAAGTCTTACTAATGTTTTATTTTAATTTATTTTGGTTCAACATTAATCTCCGAAGTTCTAAACATAATTTAAAATAATTATTAAAGTTTCACAAAAAATATAATAATTATCTTTTTTTTTTCCTAAAGACATCAACTCTACTAATAAAGTAATATCACATGTGACCTTGAGTTATATAAGATGTTACCGTGACAGTTCAAATTCAACTAAAAACTAAACTAGACATATTGTCAATTTCATCAATTTAATGCCAAAAAATTCAACTCTATAGCAAAGAAAAATAATAGCATAAAAATGATGGAACTGCCAAAATGACTATATTGAATTTTTCTTAAAAATTTTGACAACAATATTAAATCAAAATAAATTCTTGAAACTTCAATGACTGCATTAAATTCAAATCAATTCTTGGAACTAAAACAAAACTTGAGTAAAATATCATGGACCAAAAATATACTTTTCCCTCCTCTTTAATTGCTTCATTATTTCAATGTAAAGAGTAAGGGGGTTTCACATGGATAAAGATAATGATTTTTTAATCAAATTAGGATAAATATTGATAAGATTTCGAGGTTGGTTCAAATATGGACTCCCTATAATCACGATAGAATATGGATCCCTGTAGTAAAAATAATGACTACATGTTATTAAGCTAGGCGTATGTCGACTTTACGTTTTTTTTTTTTAATGTTACACCCATCACGTAATCAGATGATGTAAAAAAATATTTTAATTTTTAAAAATAAAAATCAAATAAAATAAAATTGCCATCAAAATTTTATTTTTTTAAAAGGTAAAATTTAAAAAAAAAACCTTTTTAAAAGAAGAATAGTTTGTGAACCAAAAATGAATTTGGAAGTCAATTATGCTTGAGAAAAATATTAAACACCTCACATCACTCATTTTAAAAATAATTATCTTAAATTAATTGTGTAAAATTAATATGACTTTAATCTTATTTTAACTTCTCTAACAATTACATACAAAAATAATAAAAAGAAAAAAAGTTAAGGAAAAAAAAAAAAGAAAAACTTGACCTAAAATAAGAGATTAGGATATGTGTACTTTATAAAAAAATCAAAATCTTTATAATTCGACGGGATAAAAAAATTTGTTTATTGATTAGTAATTTTAATTTTGTAAAAAGAAAAAAAAATTAAAAATTACTTTTACCTTTCGTAAATAAAATGACTTTAAAATTAGTTTGTATATTTTAATTTACAAAAATTGAGTTAATTTCACTTTCTTTATTCTTTTTGTTTTTTTCTTTTTCTATTTTTTTGAATTTTTTAAAATAACATTTTTATTTAAGTCAAAAAATATTTTTTTTATGAAGTATAAGTTTTTTCTAATTTTTTCAAAAAAAAATAAAAAAAACTTCTAAGTTTATGAAAGAAGAATTTAATTCTATTTAATTTTACTTTTTTTAATGGAATAACACTCTTAAAAAATTTGTTTACTTAAAATTTAAAAAAAAATAACATTTGAAATGTTTATTTAATTAATTTTTTTAAGAGATTGACTTTGAATGTTAAATTATTATTATTATTTGTTTTTTCTTGATTTTTAAAGAGAAAACTTTTTTTAAAAAAATCTTTTTAATTTTGTTTAAGTCTTAATAAAATATAATTTGATTTGAATTTTTTCTCAATTTTTTCTAATTTTTCAAATGAAAATTTGAAGAAAAATTCTTATGGAAAGGAAATCCATTTGATTTTTTTAAGAACATAAATTTTGAATTTTTTTATTTTTTACATAATTTTAAAAGAAACCCATTTGATTTTCTAAAAAAATTACTGTTTTGAACTTTTTTTAAAAAACTTTTTAAAAAAATACATTTCATTTTTCTAAAAACTATATGTTTTAAATCTTTTTTCAAAATTATTTTCTTTTCTTTTTCCTCTAAAATTTTTTAAAAAACAAAAATTATTGAATATGAACTATTGAAATCCAAAATTTATTAAAATGTAACTACAAAACTTGATAAGTAAACTTATTGTGACACATAATCTTTCGATTGACTCCTATATGTTTAAGAAAACAAAAGGTCTCACACAACAATTTTAAAAATAAAATAAAATAAACATTTCTACAAGCATACAGTAATTTGTAATTGTATATTTGTATACAATCAAGTAACATATTTATTTTAATATATGCGAATAAAATGCAAAATTAGTAGCAATTGCTTCTCTCAAATCTTTTCCAACAGATTTTGTCAAGCTACCATCCTCTTTTAAGCAAATATCCAAAAGTGATTCTGGTCTCAAGGTGC
Organism: Erythrophleum fordii; assembly: GCA_032878935.1. Lineage (NCBI taxonomy): Eukaryota > Viridiplantae > Streptophyta > Magnoliopsida > Fabales > Fabaceae > Erythrophleum > Erythrophleum fordii. Next base: position 5,032,255 of record JAVQMF010000027.1, read on the forward strand.
TCCCCACTTCATTAATAAGCCAAGTAAAAGAACTATGTCAGTTTCTTAACAAACAATAATAACCAAATTGGTTTCATGACTTTAAAATATACACAACATCCATCCTTAAAATTAACATACTCAAGACCATAAAATTAATGCCTAGATAAGACCCACAACATCTAACCATTCCATGAAACTTTAACACCATGTGGGAACTAAATAAGCGGATGAAGGATTAGGAAATGAACTTTAAAAGAAAACAAAATGCAATTAATTTAGTCACTAGGCCCATTACAAATGCTAGACAAAACAATAATTCCATTAGAACAAAAATAAACTATCATTAAAGCTTCCCTCACCTTATTCATTAGTCACATGGTAAACTCAAAACTAGGAGCCTTGAGGCACCAACCCATTCATCCAATGCAAAGAGTAACTTTAAAGGATTAAAAACGAAATGCCTTAAGTCTAAAATCCCTCTCTATAGCATATCAAATTAGACATAAACATAACAAAATTTTAGAATTTTGCTTTAAAAATTCAGAGAATCAAATCATTACCAAAACCTTGTGAAACTTTCTCTACATCTTTATATAGAAGTGCAATAGATAATAAGAAGCATGATCATAATTTACCCAACATCTTGATAGATCCATGTTATAGCAAAAGCAGCAATGACATACTATGCATAAAACATAGTAGAGAGTCTACAAACTCATCTAAATTTATTGTTCCAAATCTATACCCATTAGAGAAGTTTGGCTTGTTCAGAATTTGAGTAAAAGCATCATTCAAGACTCAAGATTCCATTCATATGATGAACAAAGTTAAGGAGAAGCAATTACCTATAACCTAAAGCAAAATTTATCCAAATTCCATCACCTGAAATTACCATACATTCATCTCATAAACTAGAAATAAAGAGAGCTTATAAAACATCGGCACCCAAGATTCATGCTACCTAGAAATATCAAATAAAAGAATTCAACATTAAAATCATACCCAATCCATAGTGTGAACACCGTATTTTGTCCGGAAAAGCCTTAAAAATAATAATAAAGTTAAATTAGCAAAAATATATAAAAATTAAAATTTGGCAAAAATTAAATAAAAAAAAAAAGAAAAGAAAAATCAAGAGGTGTCTTTTAACCAAAAAAAAAAAAAAAAGAAAATTAAAATATATAAAATAAAAATACAAAATAAAGTATATATATATATATATATATATAAAAAAAATGAAATGAAGAAAAAAAGGATCCATAGAAAACAAAAATCCCAAAAAAATGCAAGCTAGCCCAACGTAGCCTAAAAAAAAAAAAAATTTAGTTTCTCCAAGCCCATTAAGCAAATGAAAAAACAATGAGCTTTCAGACCAATAAAGGTAAAAAAAAAAGTAGCCAAGGTTCAAAAGAATCCCACAGCCCATTTCTTTAACATTCGGTCCAATCCCCTTCTGAAGCCCCAAGGCCACAAGAAAAAATAGATAGCTTTAGCTCATTTCCACTAAACTCCGGCCCAATCCCCTTCTATAGCCCAATCCCTTTTGGATTTGATCCATTAAATCAGAAATAATAAAAATAAATAAATAAACAAAAAAAAATAAGCAAGAAACAAAACAAATATAATAATAAAATTAAAAAATGATGAAAAAGGGGCCTGTCACGCTCTGCTCTCTGGACCAGTAAAAAGAAACAGACACAGACACTGGGGAGACAAAGCAGGAAGGGGTTAGCTTTTGTGGAGAAAGGGACGCATCAGGCAGGGGGCGAGCGAACAGGGGGCTCAAGGAGTTGACTCCCTCCTCACGTCGCCTTCACCATCGAAGCCAGGAGACAAGGACGAATCGATAAAAAGGAAGAGGGAGCCTCAGAAAAGGGGAGGATTTTTAGGGTCTGGAGAGGGGATTTTTCGGAGATAGGAGGACGATAGAATCACAGAAAGGGGGACGGGATTCGAGAGATCGAGCGAAAAAAAAAGGAAAAATCGAGGAGGGGGAGAGCCTTCTGATTTGGGTGATTTCTGGTTAGGAGAAGAAAAAAGAGCAACGAAGGCGGATCGAGAGAGCGAGAGGGGGGAATTTGGGAGAACAGAGCGAGAGACAGAGACCGAAAGAAAATCGAAACCCAGTGAGAAGGAAACCGGAAGAAAAATGGAGAGATAGGAGGCAGAGACGAAGAGAGTGAGACCGAAAAAATTAGGAGGAAACAAGGGGGAAGGATCACCGGAAAAGAAAAGTCGAGAGACAGAGGGGGATTCGAGCCAGGAGAGATTGGAAGAGAAGGGAAAAACCAGAGAGTGAGGGTGAGACAAAGGTTCTCCTGGATTGGTTTCTGGTCCGACGGAGTTTGGAGAACAGAACGAGAGCCAAAGCAGCGCTGGAAACCGAAGAATTCATCCTTCAACTACCATCCCTACAGGTAAGTCGCTAGTGTTATCTGCTCTGTCTGTGATTACTGAGGATGTAGAATTGAAATGGGAAAACTGGAATTCGAATACTATGTTCATTGTATATTTGGAGACATGCACCGGAGGTGCTCGACGAAATGCCTGAGAGAAATGTGAGTAAAACTTGGTTATTTGATTGTTATAAGCTGTTGTTGGATCTGTTTAGAATTTTCCTCGCTAGGTTTTCATGATGAATGGCGGTATGTTTTGATGAATGGTTGTGGCCCCTGCTGATTTTACTAGCATGATTTAACTCAGGTTGTTAAAATCTAAAGTTTGGAATGAGATCCTGTTTAGAATAGGTTCGCTACCCCTGTTGATATTAGCATGCTTTAGTCTATGTTTACGTCTAAATCTTGGAGGCAAAATTGCTTAGAGTATGCCTGTTCCCGTGGTGATTTTAGTGTGGCTTCAGCTCGATTCTTAGCTTGTAATCTAGGATTGAATTCTGTCAAGTATTCTTGGTGGTCCAAATGATATCTGAAAATGGTTTTAGCATGATTTTTAGCTTAAAATTGGTTCTGAAGTCACTGGCGTTTTCACATTCGATGATGTGTGATGTTGTGAGAGTATGTTACTACATTCATTTGGATTGTGTAGATTTCATTGTGTGCCCAGTATCTGTTAGGACTTCTCCAACCTGTTGGTTTGACAAGTATGAAGGCATTTGTTGTTTACTCCCTTGTGAAATGTAATTAATCCCCATAGACACTAATATGCTGGTTTGTTTCTACTGTGCACGAGGCCTGTGAATTGGTGAAGTGAAGAGAATGGGAAGCATGCAGAGATTAGATGGTGGCAAGATCATACACCTTGCGGGTTCTTTTTCTTTTTCTTTTATTTTAATTTGTGCCTTTTGAATAAGATGTAACATGCATTTGGGGTACGATACGAAGCAGACACAATTACAAACAAGGCATGCTTGTAACATTTTTTGTAATTTTTATTTTTTTTTATCTGTAGAATTGCCATGTGAGGTTTTGTATCTCCTCAGGCATTTAAGGGTGATCAAGTACTGTGTGTGACAATAAGTCCCCTCATTCGCTTGGTCGTATCGTCGAGTGTTTTTATATTAGTTTTGAGTTTTAATAATTAAAAAAAAAAAAGGAGAATTTTGGAACAAAATAAGATGAATTGTTTTTAAAAAGAGAGTTTACGAATTAATAAAAATATATAATCTTTGAAAAATCAAATAATTTTTACAAATCAAATAAAAAAAAGGAAAAGAAAAAAATAGAACAAAAAGAAAGTAACTTTCAAAAGTTAACGAAAAGAACAAGAAAAGAGAAATTAGTTTAAAAACTCCTTCTTTTAAAAGAAAGGCTTATCAAAAAAATAAATTTGAATTTTAAAGTTTTTATCCTTTGAAGGTTCCCTATTAAAATCAAAAGTAATCGATCAAAACAAAAAAATCACAAGAATGATAAAATAAAAATCACAAAAAATGCATTAAAATAAAAATGAAGAAGCAATAAATTAAAAAGAAAGGAAAAATGAAAAAACAAGTATCAAGAGAGGAAAAATAAAAAATACAAAAATTAAAGTAAAAATAAAAGGAAGATAAGTAAACCAATTAAAAATAAAAAAGATAGGAGTTTTCTCTACAAATAATAAAAGTTTTCAAAATTAAAAATAGAAATTTTCTTTTCTTGAAAAGTTTGCTAAAACCAAAAATTGATAAAAAAAAAAAAAAAAACAAAAAACAAAAAAATCAAAATGGAAAAATCAAGAAACGAAAAAAAAAAAAATCAAAATGAAAGGAAAAATTAAGAAATAGGAGTAATCTAAGTTTTGCAAATAAAAACACACAAACTAATTCCAAAATCGTTTCAATCGCAAGAGTCTAAATTATTTTTATGTTCCTTTTCCTTTCAACCAAAACATAAAAAAAAAGACACACACAAAACAAAAAAAAGGAAACCAAAAAAAACAAAGACAAAAAAAAAAAGAAGAGGAAATAAGTAAAATTGGTTTTGCCTTTTGCAAATAAAAATACCTCAACTACTTCAAATTCATTTTGTTTGCAAAAGTCTAAATAATTCTTACTCCTTTCCTCTCTAAAAAAAATAATAACAATAAAAAAAAATCAAATAAAATCCAAATAAATAAAAAAAACAACAACAGAACAAATAAAAAAAAAACAAAAAACCAAAACCAAATCCGAGCAAATCATAATTTTCAACCAGTCGAACTACGTGGACTTTGATCCCTTTCAGAGGGTACGTAGGCTCTAGGCTTTCATCCTAGGTCAAGTCCGCCCTTGTAAATAAATTTTCTTTTCAATTTTTACTTTCTTAATTTCTCTTATTTTGCTTTTCTAATTTTGTTTATTTAATCTCCTTCTTCCTTTTTCTTTTAATTTTATTTCCTTCATTTCTGTTTCTCATCTTGTATATGATTTGTTGGGAGAATTTAAATATATTAAAGGCCATACTGATTTTGTACAACTGACTTAAGGTAACCGTTCTTAGCAACGGGTGTTGTGGGGTGCCTAACACCTTCCCCACTCACAATTGACTCCCGAACCCATTTTCTGATTCGTATACCATTTTTCTTATTTTTCAAATAAAAAGGCTTTTCCAAAGTTTTGCCTTTTCAAAAATTAAAATTTTGGTGGCGACTCTACTACTTGTTTTGATTTTGATTTCAGTCTTCATTTTCTTTGGAGATTGAATCAAAATTTTCTTTTTAGAAATTTTCTTTGTTTAAGTGCCACGCGGTCGCATTTTCGGGTGTGACAGTATGGCGACTCTATTGGGGATAATTTGAGAGTCAAGCCCAATTTTAAGTTAGTTGTACAATATATTATGGCCTTCTCTTTATTTTGATTCTCCTTTTGTTCATTGTTTGCCTAACATGGTTAGGATAGATGATATGTCTTTCACATATTTGCTTAATATGTTTTATTTTCTTTATTGTATATGTAACATGTGTTAGGATAGATAATATATGGAATAAAATCTTAGGGTAGACGACTATACCTGTACATTTTATTTATTTATTTATTTATTTACTTTTCTCTGTATATATGCCTTGCTCTTCTAATTGTTCTGTCAATCTGCCTAGCAGATGAGGATTGGGTAGTTCATAGGGTGAAGAGGTAAATGCTCTCCTCACACACATCACTGAAACACAATTACTTCACACATATTATGGGCCCTATACCCAGGTCTGAGCGTTCCCTAGGTTAGTGGAGGTTTATATTGATTTCCCTGTGAAGCTTTGTGCTTCCTGAGGCTATCATGAAGACCTCACCTAAATTGTGCCTTATTATATAGGTTTGACATATGTAGGATCTTTTTCCTCTCAAGGTCAAATTTATATAGCGAGATCTCCACCTCATGGTGGGGGCAATTTAGGGACCAATGTTTAGGAGATATAGATCTACCTGAAAAATTTGCACTGATAGTCAAGCCATAGATGCCTCCTGAATAGATAGAGCCAAATTCATACGTATCAATGATCACAACTTAGGATCTACCCATATTTGGACAAATGAGGGCATTTTTTTTTTCTTGTTTCATCACCAATTCCATGCATCCAATAAAACCCATAGGGAAGGTGACACACCTTCACTGTTTACTGGAGTAGCTAACGAGATGTCACTACATAATTATACATACATTAACTATGATAAAGGTAGGAGCCAATTAAACTAACCTTTGCCTAGTGGGGTTCCAACCCCAAACAGGCCACAACCACATTCATCATAATCTCTTGAAAGGGAAACTTTCAACATATGTCAGTCACATGCATAAAAGAAATAAGATTTCTCATGGAAAAGGAGTACATTCAAAATTTCAAGAGATCACAATATCCATAAGTTTCGAAATATCAACGATTGAGTATTATGTCTTAGGTAAGGATTGGAACCATGTTTAAGACATCAATTGTGTAGAAAGGCATATTTCTCTCAAATTGATTGCCAACTACTTTTTCTTCAATGAAGCAATAAGTTTCTCGAGAAAAATTACAGAGTTTTTATCCTCCTCTTATACCAAGACATTATTCTCAACGAGGAACCACCTGTTCTCAAGTTGAGCAATAAGTCACAACTCTTTACAGAGCAGTAGGCTCCTATCGAGACATAAAAATAAACATATATATCAATTAATACTAACAACCTACTAATTAATTATAAAAAAAAAAATTTCAAATAATATCCACAAAGATAATAAGTTTCCACACAACGCCACTAGTTTGGTGTTAAAAATAAATAAATAAATAAATAAGAGTCAAATTGATTGCAAGAGTCAAGATTGGTTGAGAGCCTAACTTGAATTGCCTACAAAGGAATTGAAACTCTTTGAGGGTTAATCTTGTAATCTCATTCCTTATCATAAAACCATACAGTCCTGAAGGAAGTTGAAGGATCTGAAAATGACCCCATAAATTGTCAAAAGAAATCCAGATTGGCTAGACCTTTTCTTAGACAGCATCCGTGTGGAATTTAGCGTATTCCTTTAGGGTGATTTGTCAACTTTGTTCATCCCTGTATGCAATAAGCACCTGAGGAGAATAAAGGTTCAATGATAAAAAAAAAAAATGGTCATCATAAATATGAATGGGAGAAGTCTAGTTTGTCCCTCAAGACAATTTTTAGTTCTAATATACCTCATAAAAGCAACAGATTCCTAAAAAAAAAAAGGGAAAATAAAGATCCCTGACTCTGAAGGACCCTCATACCAAATGCATCCATCAATTCATAGGTCAGACAACATAATAAACTTGCATTCACGTATAGTCATAAGACATTCTCAAAATTTGTGAAATATGAGATTTTTGGCCTTTTGCAATGAAAAGATCCACTCGAACAAAATCTGAAAAAGAAATAAAGGAAATTGTACTCATGAATAGTTAAAATGTGAAATTGAGGTATAGGGGCAAAAATTGATGAGATGCTAATTGATTAGGCAAAAAGAAGTTGTTAAAGGTCTTGATAGGGTTACTTATTACTCCCTAACTTTCCATACCTCCATATCCTTCAATTTATGACTATTGCCCATCTCCCTCTTCTCCATTTCAAGAAAATTCGAGCCATCCATTTCAAAACTCACTAACATCTATCAAACTTGACCATGTTAAACGCCCCAAGCCATTTCAATCAAGACACTTGTCACTTGCCTCAATGATGACACGAGCCATTTGCCCAACTTCCACATGAGTAGCTCTAACAACAAGTAGGATGCCTTATTCACTAGCCTTTAACCTCTACGCCCAAAATAGCATTGTCCAAAAATTGTGAACTTAATTCTAAGGCAATGGGGTACTCTAAAAAAAAAAGGAAAAGAAAAGTTGCAACCTCTTCATGAATAAGGTATAGAAGGACACAGGAAATAGGACTTCATTGTCATATTATAATCAGTTAATGCTTGTTTAGTCAATATTCTTCTGTACAGCTGAAATCTAAAGCTAATAGAAGTTGATTCTTCCCACTGGACTTTATTTTATTTGACTTTGTCAATACCATGATCATATGTTTCTGTTTCTCCCTCTGTGTATCCTCTTATTTCATCAGCCATGGTGGCGCAATTTCTTTCATCCCATGTCCTTCCTAAATGACCAAAAAGCCAAAAATATAATGACCCCTTTATGAAAAGCTTAAATCGATGTGGGGAAAGGTTAAATCTAATCCTAATTATATGCCCAAAATTCAATTACAAAAAAAAATCAAATCAGAGATACCGATACATGTCCTACAAGCAACCTATGTCTAGGATACAAGGCATTCTTTTCTTCCCAAATACAAAGGAGTAACCTCTAGTCACCTCAATTGAACCAGGAGTGATGTTCATTTCCTTCACCCTAATCATGAAACATTTGGGATGGGGAGTCTTTAACAGATTTTTATGCTGATAATTCAAATATCAAGAGAGAGTCAAGTTCTTTCAATTATCCAAACACTTCTTAACCGTTGCTAACCACTTTGGGCCTTATAAAAAAAATTCTTCAAATACCAAACATGAATCGAACCCGAAAAGCAATGAGAATTAGACATAAAGAAAAAGCATTTTGGCACCATAGAGGATTCCTTCCAGAAAAAAAAGATTAGATGGAAAAAGGAAACAAATTGGGTGAAGAAAAGAAAACCATAGAAGGAAGGAAATTCTCAAAAAGAAAGCGCCCACAGATTAAATTTTGAAAAAGCAAAAGCTTTTAAGAGGGAGTTTCGCCTTAGCACGTAATCAAAGGGCAAAATTCTCAAAGAAGAGTCTTATGTGGCATGAAAGGTCAAAAAAAAGAGAGGAAAAAGTCTTCAAAGGAGAGTTAAGCTGAATGAAAAATATCTTTTAGAAGGGAAGGTTGAGTCAACTGTTATAAGCCAATTGGTCCTGCTAAGATGGTACAATGACTGGGGCAAAATTCTCATTGTGAACTCATATGAATGTTTGGGCCTTGTCACCTTTCTTTCTTAAGCTACATTTTTACCCATTAAACCCCATTACAACCTTGAGACTTCCTTTCTTGCTAAGTGAATTTTGAGTATAGAATTTTGTTAAAGCAATCGAAGAAGGAGGGTAATTGGAGACTTGACGGAGGGATGTTAGTTCTTGAATCTAATATCTCTTATTTCGTAAACCCTTTTACCAAGGCCACACTACAAGCATCAAAAGTCCTTGTTGAGATTTAGCTTGTTTGAAAAAATAATGGGGCAAGTTTTTTTCAAAAAGAATGATTAAAAGAAAAACCAGAATAATTGAAATTAGGGCAAAAAGGATTGATTTAAAGCAGACTCTTTTAACTACATCCATTATTTCTTTCAAAAGGAGTTTAAATCCAGAAGTAAAACTTTTCTCTATCCTATCATACCCATATTCTCAGCACTTCACTTCTTTATTGTTCAAAGGAGAATACTTCAAACGTAGAACTGGGGCATCTTCTCAATCTGGTACATTATGCCAAGCCATTATCTATTCCATTTCTCCGCTCCCAGAACATTTTACATGCCCCCCCATTCTTCACTAGCCCTTGCACCCATTTAATGTTAATGGCTATTTTCTATCTCAAGCTCAGGCATTTGTATCCCTTAACACATGACTACATTGACATTGTTAAATAAAGTAAGTGTGGATTTAACCTATTGACCTTTCAAGCATTAACGATGAAGAGTTAATGAGAGGAGATTGCCTTGTCAAGTTAATCGCCCAGGGTTGATGACAAACAGATCACTTAGAGAAAATTACTTAAAAATGAGTCAAACCAAGAGTCTGGGGTCTCCTTAGCTTAGGACACTCCCTCTGGGGCATTTTTGGCTAGCCAAAAGACATCAATAAATTTCCTCGTACAAATAACAAAGGGCAAATCTGGTAGCATAATCAAAAGTTTAACCTTTCTCATTGTGGCAAGTGAAGAGTTAATGCGTAAAATTTTTCCAAAGGCAAAGGGCTAAAAATGCTACGTTTCATAAATTTTGGGATTTCTTATGCATCGTATGCTTGCATTAAATTTGTACATGGACAAAGCATATTTTTCCTTTTCAAGTAATTTTTTTTTAAAAAAAAAAAAGAGTTTTTTTTTTTTTAAAAAGGGTAAGATTACATTTTTTCCATCAATTCATTTAAAAAAAAAAAAGGGATCATATTTAGCCTCGTCAATTCATTTAAAAAAAATATAGAAAAATCACATTATTTCTCATCAATTTATTTTCTCACAAAATAAAAAGTCCAAAATTTCAAATCAGTTTAAGGGCACTAAAAAATAATGCCCAGTTTCTTCCCCTTTGAGATGATTCAATTTACAAAAAAAAAAAAAAAAAGAGGTTCAAAGTTTAAAATCAATCTAAAAACATTGAAAATTTTTTCTGTTTCCTTTTGAGGTGATCTTGTAAAAAAAAAAAAAAGGAGTTCAACATTCCAAATCAATTTAAGGATGTTAAAAGATGATGTCCTCATCTTTTTCTCTACTTGGAGTTAAGTTCGCTTGTATAAATTGTGCATATTCTAGAAATAAAAAATTCAAGCTTAAAAAAAAAAAGTCAAAAAAAAAAACTTACATCTTATATGCATTACATATTGCCAGATCCATACAGAAATAAAGAAAAACATACATTTGAGGGAAGTAGAACAACTTGCATCTCATATGCATCCTGCATCCCATATTTGCATACATCACCTAGCCTCTAGTTCACACTGGGGCAAGGCAAAAGCAAACATTTGCATCTCATGAAACAAAATATCACATATGTTTTTTACACCTCATACATGTATACACTATGTGAACCCTGAACTCATATTGGGGCAAGCAAAACAAGCATTTTGCATGTTATAAAGCATCTTATATGCTTCATACATCAGACATAGGCTTTCATTATGGGTACCTCAAATTCATATTAAGGCAAAGAAAAAAAAACAAAAAAAAAAATCTGCATTTCATAAATTGTAGCATCCAACATACTTCATGCTTTTAACACCTACAATAACCTCGATTTATATCAGGGCAAATTGAGTTGTTGAGCTCAAAAGTTCAGCATATTGCATGCATTGCACATTTTCATATAAGTACATTACCTTGCATAAAACTTAGATAAATGAAGTAAAGTTCTTATTTTTAGAAAAATTCTAAAAAAAAAAAGAGCATCTTTAAAGACCTGCACAAGTCAGGAAAGTACTTTTCAAATCCTACATTGGCTAGGCACCCTTCAAGCCCTACATTGGCTAGGCACTTCTCAAGTCCTACATTAGCTAGGCACCTTTCAAGTCCTACATTGGCTAGGCACTTTTCAAGTCCTGCATAGGCCAGGCACTTTTCAAGTCTTACATTGGTTAGGCACCTTTCAAGTCCTACATTGGCTAGGCACTTTTCAAGCCCTATATTGGCTAGGCATTTAAAGCTCTACATTGGCTAGACATTTTTTCAAGTCCTACATTGGCTAGGCACCCTTTCAAGTCCTACATTGGCTAGGCACCTTTCAAGTCCTACATTGGCTAGACATTTTTTCAAGCCCTACATTGGCTAGGCATCCTTTCAAATCCTACATTGGCTAGGCACCTTTCAAGTCCTACATTGGCTAGGCACTTTTCAAACTCTACATTGGCTAGACATTTTTTCAAGTCCTACATTGGCTAGGCACCTTTCAAGCCCTACATTGGCTAGGCACCCTTCAAGCCCTGCATTGGCTAGACACCCTTCAAGCCCTGCATAGACTAGGCACCTTTTTCAAGTCCTACATTAGCTAGGCACTTTTCAAGTCCTGCATAGGCCAGGCACTTTTCAAGTCCTACATTGGCTAGGCACCTTTCAAATCCTACATTGGCTAGGCACTTTTCAAGCCCTGCATAGGCCAGGCACCCCTTCAAAGCCTTGCACCAAAACAAGCACCAATAAAAGTTCTACTTCAGAACAGGCATCCTCTTCGGAATTATATTACTTCCTTTCTCCTTGATCAGGTCGTGATATTTTCAGGTAAGTTAGCTCCCCAAACAAAATACATGTTTCCATCTTTACTTATTCTTAAGCTAAGGATATCAAAAATTACATTTTTGCTCTCTTTGCTTAAAGAATAAGTAAAGAGGGGTAACCTGTAAACACCATATTTTGTTTGGGTCGCTTTTTCATTTTTGTTTATTGTCAAAAAGGTAATTAACTCATCATGGACAAAATAGGTGTTTTTATCTTTACTTATTCCTTATGCAAAATATTAAAAATTACATTTTCAATCCTTTTGCCCAAGAAACAAGTAAAGAGGGGCAACTGTGAACACTGTATTTTGTCCGGAAAAGCCTTAAAAATAATAATAAAGTTAAATTAGCAAAAATATATAAAAATTAAAATTAAATTAAAATTTGGCAAAAATTAAATAAAAAAAGAGAAGAAAAATCAAGAGGTGTCTTTTAACCAAAAAAAAAAAGAAAATTAAAATATATAAAATAAAAATACAAAATAAAGTATATATATATAAAAAAAATGAAATGAAGAAAAAAAGGATCCATAGAAAACAAAAATCCCAAAAAAAGGCAAGCTAGCCCAACCTAGCCTAAAAAAAAAAAAAATTAGTTTCTCCAAGCCCATTAAGCAAATGAAAAAACAATGAGCTTTCAGACCAATAAAGGTAAAAAAAAAAAAAAGTAGCCAAGGTTCAAAAGAATCCCACAGCCCATTTCTTTAACATTCGGTCCAATCCCCTTCTGAAGCCCCAAGGCCACAAGAAAAAATAGATAGCTTTAGCCCATTTCCACTAAACTCCGGCCCAATCCCCTTCTATAGCCCAATCCCTTTTGGATCTGATCCATTAAATCAGAAATAATAAAAATAAATAAATAAACAAAAAAAATAAGCAAGAAACAAAACAAATACAATAATAAAATTAAAAAATGATGAAAAAGGGGCCTGTCACGCTCTGCTCTCTAGACCAGCAAAAAGAAACTGACACAGAAACTGGGGAGACAAAGTAGGAAGGGGTTAGCTTTTGTGGAGAAAGGGACGCATCAGGCAGGGGGCGAGCGAACAGGGGGCTCAAGGAGTTGACTCCCTCCTCACGTTGCCTTCACCATCGAAGCCAGGAGACAGGGACGAATCGATAAAAAGGAAGAGGGAGCCTCAGAAAAGGGGAGGATTTTTGGGGTCTGGAGAGGGGGTTTTTCGGAGATAGGAGGACGATAGAATCACAGAGAGGGGGACGGGATTCGAGAGATCGAGCGAACAAAAAGGAAAAATCGAGGGAGGGGGAGAGCCTTCTGATTTGGGGGATTTCTGGTTAGGAGAAGAAAAAAGAACAACGAAGGCGGATCGAGAGAGCGAGAGAGGGGGGAATTTGGAGAACAGAGCGAGAGACAGAGACCGAAAGAAAATCGAAACCCAGAGAGAAGGAAACTGAAAGAAAAATTGACAGATAAGAGGCAGAGACGAAGAGAGTGAGACCGAAAAAATTAGGAGGAAACAGAGGGGAAAGATCACCGGAAAAAAAAGTCGAGAGACAGAGGGGGATTCGAGCCAGGAGAGATTGGAAGAGAAGGGAAAAACCAGAGAGTGAGGGCGAGACAGAGGTTCTCCTGGATTGGTTTCTGGTCCGACGGAATTTGGAGAACAGAACGAGAGCCAAAGCAGCGCTGGAAACCGAAGAATTCATCCTTCAACTACCATCCCTACAGGTAAGTCGCTAGTGTTATCTGCTCTGTCTGTGATTACTGAGGATGTAGAATTGAAATGGGAAAACTGGAATTCGAATACTATGTTCATTGTATATTTGGAGACATGCACCGGAGGTGCTCGACGAAATGCCTGAGAGAAATGTGAGTGAAACTTGATTATTTGATTGTTATAAGCTGTTGTTGGATCTGTTTAGAATTTTCCTCGCTAGGTTTTCATGATGAATGGCGGTATGTTTTGATGAATGGTTGTGGCCCCTGCTGATTTTACTAGCATGATTTAACTCAGGTTGTTAAAATCTAAAGTTTAGAATGAGATCCTGTTTAGAATAGGTTCGCTACCCCTGTTGATATTAGCATGCTTTAGTCTATGTTTACGTCTAAATCTTGGAGGTTTGGTCTATGTTTACGTCTAAATCTTGGAGGCAAACCTGCTTAGAGTATGCCTGTTCCCGTGGTGATTTTAGTGTGGCTTCAGCTCGATTCTTAGCTTGTAATCTAGGATTGAATTCTGTCAAGTATTCTTGGTGGTCCAAATGATATCTGAAAATGGTTTTAGCATGATTTTTAGCTTAAAATTGGTTCTGAAGTCACTGGCGTTTTCACATTCGATGATGTGTGATGTTGTGGGAGTATGTTACTACATTCATTTGGATTGTGTAGATTTCATTGTGTGCCCAGTATCTGTTAGGACTTCTCCAACCTGTTGGTTTGACAAGTATGAAGGCATTTGTTGTTTACTCCCTTGTGAAATGTAATTAATCCCCATAGACACTAATATGCTGGTTTGTTTCTACTGTGCACGAGGCCTGTGAATTGGTGAAGTGAAGAGAATGGGAAGCATGCAGAGATTAGATGGTGGCAAGATCATACACCTTGCGGGTTCTTTTTCTTTTTCTTTTATTTTAATTTGTGCCTTTTGAATAAGATGTAACATGCATTTGGGGTACGATACGAAGCAAACACAATTACAAACAAGGCATGCTTGTAACATTTTTTGTAATTTTTATTTCTTTTATCTGTAGAATTGCCATGTGAGGTTTTGTATCTCCTCAGGCATTTAAGGGTGATCAAGTACTGTGTGTGACAATAAGTCCCCTCATTCGCTTGATCGTGTCGTCGAGTGTTTTTATATTAGTTTTGAGTTTTAATAATTAAAAAAAAAGGGGAATTTTGGAACAAAATAAGATGAATTATTTTTAAAAAGAGAGTTTACGAATTAGTAAAAATATATAATCTTTGAAAAATCAAATAATTTTTAAAAATCAAATAAAAAAAAAAGGAAAAGAAAAAAATAGAACAAAAAGAAAGTAACTTTCAAAAGTTAACGAAAAGAACAAGAAAAGAGAAACTAGTTTAAAAACTTCTTCTTTTAAAAGAAAGGCTTATCAAAAAAATAAATTTGAATTTTAAAGTTTTTATCCTCTGAAGGTTTCCTATTAAAATCAAAAGTAATCGATCAAAACAAAAAAATCACAAGAATGATAAAATAAAAATCACAAAAAATGCATTAAAATAAAAATGAAGAAGCAATAAATTAAAAAGAAAGGAAAAATGAAAAAACAAGTATCAAGAGAGGAAAAATAAAAAATACAAAAATTAAAGTAAAAATAAAAGGAAGATAAGTAAACCAATTAAAAATAAAAAAGATAGGAGTTTTCTCTATAAATAATAAAATTTTTCAAAATTAAAAATAGAAATTTTCTTTTCTTGAAAAGTTTGCTAAAACCAAAAATTGATAAAAAACAAAACAAAAAACAAAAAAAAAATCAAAAAAATCGAAAAATCGAGAAACGAAAAAAAAAATCAAAATGAAAGGAAAAATTAAGAAATAGGAGTAATCTAGGTTTTGCAAATAGAAACGCACAAACTAATTCCAAAATCATTTCAATCGCAAGAGTCTAAATTATTTTTATGTTCCTTTTCCTTTCAACCAAAACATAAAAAAAAAAAGACACACAAAACAAAAAAAACAAAGACAAAAAAAAAAAAAAAAAGAGAAAAGAAATAAAATTGGTTTTGCCTTTTGCAAATAAAAATACCTCAACTACTTCAAATTCATTTTGTTTGCAAAAGTCTAAATAATTCTTACTCCTTTCCTCTCTAAAAAAAATAATAACAATAAAAAAAATCAAATAAAATCCAAATAAAAAAAAAACAACAACAGAACAAATAAAAACAAAAAAAACAAAAACCAAATCCGAGAAAATCATAATTTTCAACCGGTCGAACTACGTGGACTTTGATCCCTTTCAGAGGGTACGTAGGCTCTAGGCTTTCATCCTAGGTCAAGTCCGCCCTTATAAATAAATTTTCTTTTCAATTTTTACTTTCTTAATTTCTCTTATTTTGCTTTTCTAATTTTGTTTATTTAATCTCCTTCTTTCTTTTTCTTTTAATTTTATTTCCTTCATTTCTGTTTCTCATCTTGTATATGATTTGTTGGGAGAATTAAAATATATTAAAGGCCATACTGATTTTGTATAACTGACTTAAGGTAACCGTTCTTAGCAACGGGTGTTGTGGGGTGCCTAACACCTTCCCCACTCACAATTGACTCCCGAACCCATTTTCTGATTCATAGACCATTTTTCTTGTTTTTCAAATAAAAAGGCTTTTCCAAAGTTTTGCCTTTTCAAAAATTAAAATTTTGGTGGCGACTCTACTACTTGTTTTGATTTTGATTTCAGTCTTCATTTTCTTTGGAGATTGAATCAAAATTTTCTTTTTAGAAATTTTCTTTGTTTAAGCGCCACGCGGTCGCATTTTCGGGTGTGACACATAGCTTCACATTTTCGTAAATGGAGAGGATGAGAGACCAGAAAAATACTTATCGAATTTCCTTTCTTTGCAAATCCTCAACACTATAACCAAGATGAAAATGGTGACTATTATTTTCTTCCTCCACTCTCACACTTGGTTTCCTCTCCTACTTACTGTCATTCTCCCAAAAATGCAAAAAGTCTCCCTAATTCTCCACATAAAATCTCTAGTCTCTCACTCACTCACTACTTCTTCCATAAACAAAGCACCCTTTCTCGGTTTTCTCCTTCTTAGAACCCCCAAACCGAAAACAGAACTTGAAGACAAAACCCAAAGCCTTTTTCCAAAACTTCCAGTATTTTTTTTTTTTTGAAAAATCCTCAAAAAACTTTCCCCATTTGATACTACTCCATTCAACTTATGAAAATAATATAAATAAGGTAATGGAGGAAAGATAGTTTAGATGGACTAATAACAAAAGAAATACAGAGATATGTGAATGAAGGAAACAACCTTTTTTTCAAGTAAGGACTAAAACTTCTATATCAAAACATTAGAATATCCATATCCTCATCACACTACATTCCTCTATATAAAAAGATTCGAAGCTTGCCATTCTCATGCCTAATGCATGCTTTGACAGTCTGGCACACTAATGCCTTCGCATCAAAAGATTTGCTTCTCAACCCATTCGATATTCTTGGGTCCACCTAGGTGCCTTCATGATTTAGGTATGCTTGGTAGTTAGTTGTTGCATCATTGTTCTTGCTGTATCATCCTTCTCAGCACTTCCATAAGCTTTTTCAACCTTGTCATTAACATTTTGAATATTTCTAGTCATGTCACCTATTGTTGATGCTTGATTCACATGAATATTTGTATCACCATTCCCCTTAAATTCACCCCTTTCATAGAATTTCCTCACGTGATTCTCACCTCCTTCCTAAGCATGCTTCTTCCACTATCTTCTCATCCATCCAGCAATTACAATGACTTCTGCTAGCCCTTAATCATTCGGAAAGATTCAAGAGAGATATGGACCAAAGAAAACCCCTATACAAAGAGTCATCATCGGGTAAGGTTCTAAAATGGATCAAAAGATTGATGGCCATAGCCTGAAGGAGACGAAAGGGAGTTTTGGGCTTCATATCTATTATTGGACCCCTTCTTCTTCTTCTTATGTTTTTTTTTTTTAAGATTCATATTTTGTTTGGGTATTGGAATTGAGGTCATTAGGTTAAAATTAGATAATTACGTATTATTATTATTGTTAAATCTTTTTCTTTTTTATCTTTTTTTCGTCTTTCCTTCTTTTTACTTTAATATATTTAGAATCTCTTTTCCTAAAATATTCTTTTCTCTATTTTAAGGTTCTCAAAAAAAGATCTATGATTCTAATTATTTTTTATGATTTATTTATTTATTTTTATTTTTTAATCTAATAATTTTATTTTTTTTTAATTTCATTTATTTATTTTTTGGGTATTTTATTAGCTCAAAATGATATTAAAATTAGTCTAATTTTAATTCAACTTATTTTATTTTTAAAAAATGTCCAAACAAAATATAATGTTTGTATAGAGAAATTAAAAATTTTAATTGTGAAGACACAAGTTTTAATTGTAGAGAAAAATTACATTTCATATTATAAAACCCTTAAATCTTTCCTCTCATTCTTGTTCATTGTTGTTCAAGAAATTATAATTAAATTTTTTTAAAAAATTACACTTCATGATTATATAGTTGAAAATATTTATTGTTAAACTTTGAAATTATTTTAAAGAAACAACAGATTAAAATTTTGTATCTTCACAATTAATTTTTTTTATCCTCAATTAATATTTTTTTCACTAGTATAATTTTTATATTTACAATTAAAATTTGTTATTTCTCTGAAATCCTTGCAGTTATTACTATGACAAATATAGATCCCTAGTGACTGCGGCAGATGTAGTTAAGGTAGTGACTGCACACCTCCTGTTTTTTTCACTAGAAAGATAAACAATTTTAATTATAAAAACAAAAAGTTCAATGCATGCAGATTTTGGTACTGGTCTATTCTAAATGAAAAGTATACATAACCAAAATTTTTTACAAAATTTAGTATCTAAAAAGTTAAAAATAAATAAAAAAATAAAAAATAATTTTATAAATAAGAAATAACTATTAAAAATAATAAGAAATAAATATTATTAAATAATAATTATGTACGAAAACATAATAAACATTATATATAATTTTTTTTTTTCTTCCGTTTCATTTTCTATTTGGATATTAAACATGGCATAAGTGTTTGGCTTAAATTTTGACCTAGACTGATCTAAATTTAAGCTCATAATTAAAGGAAAGATTTGTCTAAATTGTAATATTGTTATTTTCTTTTTACATAAAAAAAAAAAAAAGAGGCAAGAGCCAATTTCTTAGAGTGTTGTTATTTGCTTTATATGCATGAACAAGCACTGGATCTCTTTGTAATGCCATCATAACATTGTTTTTATTTTATGAGTAAGCCTTCGGCGAGTAATTCTTACTTTCTCCTTAAGTCTTTTTCTCTCGTCTGTCCTAATAGGCACTTTTCCGATATAATCTTCCCAGGAGTTCATACTAGCCAGCAAGCATTCTCAAGACTACCAGGAGCTATAGCCCGCCCCCAAAAGTGAAACAATTTCTTCAATGTGAGACTATAATTCATGGAATATCCTTTTGCACTTTACTTTGGCATTTAAATTATTAAAATATTCAACAAGCAATGCTGAAATTGGCAAGACAACATGAGTGACCTCCCTATTGGATACTTCTATTGAAAACAATTGAATTTCATAAAATGAAAAATACGACAAAATGAAATAAAATATAAGGAATAAAAAAATAAATATAATGAAAAATTTAAAGAATAGAAAATTAATAAATTTTACTATTAAACTATCAAACCCTAGTTAAACCCAACTTGCCCTTAAGAGTGCACATATCTAATTAGATAAGTTAGAACTTAAATTTATTAACTCAAACGCGTTCAAGCCTGACTCGTTATGTTGGCCGAAGTATACCCATGAATCCACCTAGCTCACGAACAACCCTACTTACAAGCCCTAAGTAAAAGTAATTTGGAAGGAACCTTAAACCATCTTGATTAGTAAAATTCACAATATACATATATATCAACAAAATTGTTCAAACAAACCTTACATCAAATATTCAAATTATACAGGGGAAAAAGAAAACACAAAAGCCAAGATACATAGCCGCAGATTAATCTGTAGACGTGCAGTATAATTGTCCAGAGTAGTTTTACTTTCACGTGAAGGCCAAAGTAGTTGAAATATTCTCTACTTACCGTCGCTTATTAGTTTTCCGACCATTTCAAAGAGGATACAAGAATGGACAGGCAAACCATTATCAAGTAAAGCTCAAGTTGATGATGATGATGAACCAGAGGATGGCTTAAAAGCAGCTTGCTCAGCACATGAGAGAACCTCGTTAGGCCCTGCCTCTTCTCGGCCAACACCGATAAGATCAAGGTAATACAGATAGTGGGAAATGATGTTGCTCATAGACTCATTGTCAGATCCCTGGCCACACACAAGATCTCCATACAACACATTTATGGTGGAACCAAACCCAGGAACCCGCTTGGATAGCGTGTCATTCTTGGTGGGTTTCCAATTGCCAACAAAGACATCATGAGCTGAAGGTATATGCTTCTCAGGAGGGGTCATCCATTTCCATATTGCAGCCTGGAAGGCCAGCGTAGCGTTCTGTTCTATGTATTCTGGATGGTTCAACAGATCCACCTTCAAGGCTTCCCCAGTTTTTCCGTAGTTGTAGTTCCTGATGTGAAAGTGTCAACAAAGAAAATACTAGAACTTCCATCATAATTAGTCAAGTAACCTATGCTTTGTTCCACTATCTAGAAAACCAGTAAATTAGAAAGAAACATATTCCCTGGGATCCTTCCACCTACAAGATGCTTCTTAATGGTTTTCATTTTTTCACAAATCAGTAGTAGATTATAATTGTTCCTTTGTTAGAAAATCAACCAAAGCTTTTTAAGAATGCCAAAGTTTTGCATGCAAATTTCTTCGTCAGGAAATCAACACAAAATTTTCCCATTTTGCAGTATCTCCCATGAAATAGTCATGGTGTAGAATTTGATATGATTTAATCTAAAATAATCAGTTTTGAAAAGAAGTAAATAAAGACAATAATACTTGAGAAGAAGCGTACCAATAGATTGGCAGAGCACCACGGCCATAGTATGCCGCGCCCGGAGCGCAGGGATAGGTTAGTTTGTAGTAGTCATCACAGTAGTACTTATCAGGACTCAACTCCTTATTGTAGCATAAACCCCAGGCAAAGGGTCCTCCAGTGGCCACCCCATATCCACCTGAAATAAATTTTAATCATAATTTTCTCTGATATAGGGACAAAAGCTTGACCAACCAAAGGTTTAAAATAAATCTTAAGCATCCTATATCAACTACCAGTTCATAATCAACCTATTGAATTGACTGAATTTTCTGAACTTTGCGTATAACTAACTGATACAGTCAAAACACCCATAGGCTGTTTTGCATATTACAACGTAATAATCCAACCAAAACTGTAATTTAGTTTTGTATACTCTCTTTTCTCTGGGTCTGGCAAGAACAAAGGAAGATCAAGCCAGTAAAACTATCTCAATTAATCCAGATGGCCGCAAATCTTCAAATTTTATTTGAACAACTTTAAATGTCATGAAACATTGGGATTATGAACCAACTAAATTCCTTAAATAGACTTGAAGCAGCAGATCTATACATAATTCACACCTACCAGAAACGTGGAAGTGGAAACTTCAAGCACTTTTATATTTAAATGAACGCAACAGAAAACGCAAGAATAAGGCACTATTACTTACAAGAGGTTTTGCTACCAACATGACCAAGAAAAGCTGCAACCTCCTTCTGTCCATTGGTCTTTCCTCCGGTGGTACCAAACCCTAGAGGCTGGTACTCTGCTGCAGCAGTGATGAAAGAACGATAGTCCCAGAACCCAACGGCATGAGCCACCGGCGAATTACGCTTCGAGAAGAGGTTCTCGAACTGGTAGGTCTGGAAGTAGTCAGAAATCGTCTCGTTACAGCAGAAAGCAGACCATCCCTTGCATTCCCACCCTTTGTCACATAACTTCTTGCCCTTCACCATCTTCACCAGCGGCTTCACCGCCGATTGCCCGTTCACAACAATCACTAATATTGTTGAAATGTTCAACAGCAGAACCCATTTGGGATTCATCTTCCTCTGAACTTTTCTTGTTCGATCTTTTCTCTGTGATTTGAATGCTGATTCACTACGAATCTGGAGGTAGAGGGTATTTGTGGTTTTGAGGAGCGACTTCTAGAGATTCTTGTGAAGTGAGAGGGATGGAAAGTGAATTCATAACTGATTAGGAGGAATTGATTATCAGAGTTGGAATAGGTGGAGCTTTCGCTTCCACTTTCATTCATCTTTGAGTAGAAGGGAAGAAAAACTTGAGAAAAAGCGGGGTTCTGAGTTCTTTTCTGATTTGAGAAAGACGTGCAAAAGGAGGGAAATTTAGTTACGAGGCCCAAGCCCAAAAAGTTGAGTACTTATTTGGGTAAATTACTCAGCAGGCCTTCAAGAGACATATATACTATACGAGTAAAACCTTAGATTCTATTTTAATTTTTCATGATTTTTTAATTTATTTTTTTATAAAATTATGTTTTTAATTTAGTTTCTCATAAATAAGATATTTTTAATTTTATCATTTATAAAATTATCTTCTTAATTTGGTTTATTACAGAGAAAATAAATGAAAAAGTACTTTATTTATGAAAAGCCAAATTAATAAATCTCTTCTCATTACTTTGAAAAATTGCAATCTTCTTTTTTATTTTTTTTTACTTTATGCTCTCTATTGATTTTTTTTATAATAAAAAATAAAAAAAATTATATGCATTTTTTTTTACTTTCAAATTCTTCAATTAGAAATAACAAGTTTACAATTTTTTTTAATTAAACTATATATTTATTAAATTTTAATTGAAAAACTGCCCTTGAATCTAATCCAAAAATAAACTATAATTATATCTAGTTTAGATAAAATATTTTTATATTTATTTATATATTATGATAAGTGTTAAATATGTATTTAACTAATATAAAATAATTTTTAAAATTTTAGAATAAATTAAATATATGAATTTTAATACAAAATAAATAACGTTGAAGTAAAAATTTAAGAAATATATTTTTTAATAAATTAAATTTTAATAAAAATATAATTATTGATTATATTTTGATCATTTTTAATTTAATAAAAGTTCCTGAATTTTTTAAATAAAAAATTATATAATTTGCGTTATTTTTTTTGTTAGATTTGCTCTACGTCAATTCTTGGGCCTACTTTAAGGCAATTTTTGGTACTTATTTTACTCTAAAACTTATCACTGGACCCAGCCCATTGTGAGTTGTTTGCATCAGTAGCTTCCTGGTCAATTCCATATATTAAAAAGACTGTTGCAAAGGGATTTGGTTGTGTGAAATGTAGGAGGAATTTTTTTTTTATATATGTAATATTTATTATACTTTTATAATTATTTTTTATCATTAATTAATAATATTTATCTTTTTTTAAATTTAAATTGAAGTAAGGGTATAAAAATCTATTTTCATTCACAAAATTATCTTTTTTATTTTATATACCAAACAGGTAATTATTTAATTCTTGAAATTTTAATTTTTTAATTTAATTATTTAAAAATAAGGTTTTTCAATTTATTCTCTAAAATATTAATATTCTTTTAAAGTGATCTCCCAAAAATAAAACATCTCAATTCAAGATTAGAAACATATGATTTAGATAGTTGATTTGAAGGGATTATTCATCTGATGAAGAGGAACATATGATTTAGATAGTTACGTTGTAAAGAATCTCTTTTTGAATCATTTAGTTTCATAAATAGTTTAAATCAGAAAAACTGATTAGATGAAGTGTGCCTTAACTCCTCCCCAAAAAAAAAAAAAGTTTACTCTTGGAGGCAAGAAATGATGTGTGATTAAAAACTTACTTACATATTCAAATTTTAACTAAACCAAATTTTTAGAGCCAGAAAAATCATCTAACAACTCTAATGAATTGGCCTAGTGATGAAAACAAGCATATATAATGTCAGATTAAATATAGTTACACGTTTGAATTTTAAAAATTATATGACGAAAATATTTTAAGTTTTGATATTAAGAGTAAGGATGAAATAAAAATAAATAAATAATATAGAAAAACGAAATATATTTTACTATTTACACAACTTTAAACTTTTAATTTTTTTAATTTTAATTGGATCATATTTATTTATTTATTTTAAAAATATTACTTTGTAAATTACTACGTTAGAATCTATCATGACTAAGAACTTACGACCTATTTAGTATGTATAAAATTAAGTATACAAATAAAAATTAAAAAAATAATTTTATAAATAGAAAATATTTATAATTTTATTACTTTTAATGATTGAATAATAATTAATAATAATTATAAAATTAAAATTAAAATTTTAGCAAATTTTTTTTGTCCTCTTTCATTTTTCAGTGGGCTACTGAACAAGCCGTTATATTTGACCGAACAATAAAAATTTCACTTTTAATAACCTATTTCTGGTCCAATTTAAAATATAAGGTGACCATTATACCGTACATTCTTCAGTTCAATTTTCTCTAATTAATTTGGGCATGGTTGGAATATTTCCCAGAGATGATGACAAGGTCGTACAGTGAACCGATGAATGAGGAAGTAAAAGGCGTGTGTCTCATGCACTGAATGAGACTCATAATTAATCAAATCTGGAAGGCAAAATCAGACCCGCAATCGCAGACTCTGCCTTTTTATTGTGTATGCAAAGGGGAGAAATTTTTATGTACCCTTATAACATTATACCTCTAATCTTCTATATAAAAAATAATTTATTTATTTATAAAAATTAAAAATAATTAATTTTTTTAATTTTATTTTAAATAAAAATTATTTTTATTTAATATATACACTATTTCTTTAAATTGATAACAATTATTACTCATACTTCAAAAGATTTATTTAATAAAAAATATAATTAAAATACTATAATTAACATATCAAATATTAGTGATTTGTATATTATATTTTAAATCAAATCAAATTCTAAAAAAATTACTTATATATAAAACCAGAAGAAATATTATTTATATCATTTTATTAAAAATATAAATAAAATAAAATAAAATTTACTCATTAATAAAATAATTTCAAATTATATAATTAGATTTTATATTCAATTATTTACTATTTCATTACTACATATATAAAGTGTTTTATAAATTTATACTTTATTATGTACTATAAAAAATTTTCATTTATTAATAAATGAATTGTATTTTTTGTTTAAATTTTTTATTAGAGATGATATAAGTAATGTAATGCTTTAAAAATACTTAAAAAAATTTGTGTAAAATGATTAAATTTTCTCTTATACACAACATTGTACCCTCCCAAATTGGGACCCCCGTTTCTATTTTCTTTCATTATTTTGTCGGGTCATTGTTAACCCTGTAATGTCATCTCACAGAGTCGTACATCATATGATACACGCACCATAGCACCTCCAACATGCTTTTCATTTCTTTTTTTTTTTTGTTTTTAATAAACTTTAAAGTAGATAAGTTTATCTTAATTATTTAATAACAAGAAAAAATTGTTAGTCTCGATCACAATCTTAGGCCAAAAAAAATATGGTCCCATTACAGTATAAAATAGCATTGAATATTATTGTATAAGTTATCTATTGTATTAAGTCTTTTATACTTTATTGCATTAACATATATAACAACATATGTTGATAGAAGGTATAAATGTAAATAATCTTATTTGCATGCTATGATATGATAATAGCTATAGTGGCAATGGTGGTAATAGCATGATGATACTAAGGTCATGAATGTTGTGATACTGGCAGTGATTAATAATGGTTATTTTCATATATTTTATTTTTTAAAATTTGTACTTTTTGATAAATAATTATGGTTTAATGAGTTTTATTAGATAATATTTGATTTTATTAGCTATTCTTTGTATTTTAAGAATTAAATTGTAAAATTATTGGTTTTAATACATAAGTTGGTTTAAATAATTTTATAAAATTTTTTCTACTTAATATGGTTTATTATTTTTTGCAAACTTTTTGATAGGCAAATAGAATTTGAATGAGAGATTGATTTGGAGAAGAGATGAAAGCTTCAATTGTTTAATTTCAAAAGAAAAAATGAAAGATGATTGATGAATCATACAAGATCCAAATCACACGGCCCTCTTACTCATGTTGCAACAAGTCTAGCCCACCATTCACACACTCACAAGCTCCCTCTCTCTCCTTGACACATGCATAGCTCACTCATTCCACCACCTACTAATTCCCTCTCATTTCATACACTAACACACGAGCTGAGGTATTACATAGACACATTCACTCACGAGCTCACATCCACGTCTAGTAACACTTACGAGTTTTCCACTCACAATGCCAGCACACGTTGAGGCACACACTTGCACGTTACACATCCTTCCAGCCCAGCTTTCACTCACTAACACATAACAGCTCAAGCACAAAGCTGCAAGAGGAGAATCACGTGACAGCATCAACACATAAGCATGGCTCACATGTATGGGCTTACATGGAAGCTTAGCAACACAACTTATCAACACCAGGGAAGAATCTATTAGATAAGACTGATGCGGATTTAACAGCATGCAACTAGATATGCTTTGATATGGGTTAGTTGTAGTTTATCTTGTGGAGAATATTTTGAATAGTTGATAAGTGTATATGTAGTTGAGATAAGTTGTTACGGGTAGTTGTATTGTTGCTAACTTCCAACTGGTATTGTTACGGAAGTGGTTACGCAAGTGGTTACCAAAAGTGTATAAATAGTCTGATATATGTTCAACAAAACGAAAAGCTTTTCTGATTAAACTTTTCATGGTATCAGAGCTTAGGATATTGGTCTGCCTCTTTAAACACATATCATGGAAGGAGAAAGCAAGAAATCACCTTACACTTTGTCTTCAAATGATAATCCTGGAAATTTGATTACCCAGGTGCAATTGAGAGAAAACAATTATGATGAATGGGCTCGTGCTATCAGGACGACGCTGCGAGTTAAGAAGAAATTTGGTTTTATTGATGGAACAGTGACAAAACCAGAAGAAGACTCGGATGAGATGGAGGATTAGTGGACAGTGAACTCTATGATTGTGTCATGGATAATGAACACGATCGAGCCCACCGTAAGATCTGCCCTGACACACATGGAGATCGCCAAGGATTTGTGGGATAACATCAAAGACTGTTTTTCAGTTACCGATGGAGCTCGGGTGCATCAGCTGAAATCGGAACTTGCAAATTGTAGGCAACAAGGAGCTTCCCTGATGAGCTACTACTCGAAGCTGAAACAATTGTGGGAGGAACTAGCCAATTATGATGTAATTTCTGGGTGCAAGTGTGGAGAATGTGAGTGCAATATTGCAGCGCAGTTGATAAAGAAACGAGAAGAAGAAAAACTACACCAATTCCTGATGGGATTGGATGATGCATATAAAGCTGTGAGATCAAATATCTTGAGCACATCTCCATTGCCCAATGTGAGCAAAGCGTACTCATTGACTTGCCAAGAAGAACGGGTGCAAAATACTTCAAAGGGTAAAGAAGTAAAGGCAGAAGTCTTAAGCTTTGCTGTTCAAACCGCTGATAAGAGCGTTGTGTGCAAACACTGTAATAGAGAGGGCATGATGTCAAAAGATGCTTCCAATTGATTAGTTATCCTGAATGGTGGGGTGATCGACCTAGGACGTCGAGCAGAGGCAAGGGAAGACAGCAAGGAGGAAGAGGATGAGGAAAGAGTATAGGGCGTGGTCGTGTTTCAGCACGAGCTAACTCTGCTCAAATAGGTGGGAAGCCTGAAGAAGAAGCTAAAGCAAATGCAAATCAGATTCCAGCTGAGCTGACAAATGAATAGTGGGCAGCCATTATGAGTTTGTTGAACACGCGTAGCTCAGGAAATGTTGAGAAGATGACTGGTAAGGACAATTTACATTGGATAATAGACTCAGGGGCCACACAACACATGACAGGACGATGTGAAATCCTGTCTAAGACACAGCAGATCCTTGGTTGCCCAATTGGACTGCCTAATGGCAATCAAGTGATAGCGTCAAAAAAGGGTTCAGTTGCCTTAAGCGAACATGTTCGGCTGGAGAATGTTCTTATTGCTCCAGGATTGAAATTCAATTTGATTTCCGTATCACAATTGATTAATGAATTAAAATGTAATGTATTATTTACTGATAAGCTCTATTTGATGTAGGACCGCACTTCGAGGATGGTGATTGGAACGAGTGAACGATGCAAGGGGCTCTATTATTTGAAGACTGGATCACCGACTCAAGCACTTAGAGTAGGAACAGAAGATGTGCATAACTTGTGGCATAGGAGAATGGGGCATCCGTCTTCGAAAATAGTAGAATTGATTTCTGGAGTTAGGAACTTTAATTCAAATAAGAGTTGTGATGTTTGCTTTAGAGCTAAACAAACCAGAGAAGTATTCTATTCAAGTGATAATAAAGCCAATGAAATTTTTGATCTTATTCATTGTGATTTGTAGAGGCCTTATACAGTTCCTAGTTCATCTAATGCCTCCTATTTCCTTACGATTGTTGATGATTTCTCACGATGTATATGGATATATTTGTTGATTGATAAAACAGAAGTAGGATAGGTTTTGCAGACTTTCTTTGCCATGGTTGAGAGACAATTCAATCGAAAGGTGAAAATGGTTTGGAGTGACAATGGGACTGAGTTCATGTGTTTGAGAAGCTACTTTCAAGAAAACGGAATACTTCATCAAACATCATGTGTAGGAACACCACAACAAAATGGACGAGTAGAACGAAAGCATCGACATATCTTCAATGTGGCTCGAGCTTTGAGATTTCAAGCTGCTCTTCTAATTGATTTTTGAGGTGAGTGTGTGTTAGCAGCTGGGTATTTGATTAATCACACTCCATCATAGGTCCTTAAGGGCAAAACGCCTTATGAAGTTCTGTTTGGTAAGCCTCCTACCTATGATTGCATTCGTGTGTTTGGATGCTTATGCTATGTTAAAAATTTGAATCGTGGCAAAGATAAGTTTGCTAGTCGAAGCCATACACGTGTCTTTGTGGGATATCTGTTTGGTCAAAAGGGATGGAGAGTATATGATCTGGACAAGAAAAAATATTTTGTATCAAGGGATGTAGTGTTTTGTGAAGCTGAATTTTCATATGCTGTCGGTGTTGTTCGACATGATCCACCAGGCCACAAACAAATACAGCAGACTGAATTCTATAAAGCAGAGGATGTAGTTCCACGGGCAACACGTCGGACAGATAGTTCTAATCATGATCACGGTGACGAGGGTCGTGAATCATTATCATCTGCTCCAATAGAGAGTGTTGAGGTGAGGGAGGGAGAAGTCGTGATGGAACCTAACTTGGAATCAGTAGAAGAAGTGCAGGAACTTGGGGGTGGTTTATGCACAAAGCAAGTGTCAACTAGACTGAAAGATTATGTAACTTATGCAGCACAAAGAGTGAGTCCCTCTGCACATTCATCTGAATCAATCCCACCCTCAGGTACGCCTTGCAACTTAGCTTGTTATGTGAATTATGCAAATTTTTCACCACAACATCAGGCTTTCTTAGCAGCTATCACGAAGAATGGTGAACCTAGATTTTATCACCAAGCAGTAAAAGATGTTAGATGGCGTGAAGCGATGAGCAAAGAAATTGATGCTCTTGAGAAGAATGGCACATGGACTCTTGTTGATTTGCCCAGAGGAAAGAAAGCAATTGGTAATAAATGGGTCTATAAAATCAAATATAACTCTGATGGTACAGTTGAAAGATACAAGGCACGACTTGTGATCCTTGGAAATAATCAAGTTGAGGGCATCGATTATAACGAGACATTTGCTCCGGTGGCAAAGATAGTGACGATACACACTTTTCTCTCTGTAGCAGTAGCTAAAGGGTGGGAACTTCATCAAATGGATGTGTATAACGCATTTCTTCATGGAGACTTAACTGAGGAAGTATACATGAAAGTGCCACCTGGATATCGCACCACCAACATCAACAAAGTCTGTCGTTTACAGAAATCTCTTTACGGATTGAGACAGGCACCTCATTGCTGGTTTGCAAAGCTCACTGCTGCTCTTCTTCAGTATGGCTTTATTCAATCTCACTCCGATTATTCATTGTTCACTCTTCATCGTGGTGAGACGCATTTGCTTGTCTTAATATATGTTAATGATCTCATCATTGCGGGCAATACAGCGCAATTGATTGTCCATTTTAAAGCATATTTGAGTCGTTGTTTTCATATGAAAGACTTGGGTGTGTTGAAATATTTCTTGGGTGTTGAAGTGGCTAGGAATGCTGAGAAAATTTTCTTGTGCCAATGTAAGTACGCTTTGGATATTATAAATGAAGCTGGTTTGTTAGGAGCCAAGCCCTCGTCCTTTCCTATGGAACAACACCACCATCTCGCATTGCCCAAAGGGGACTTACTTGACGATCCTGAAAAATATAGGCGTTTGGTAAGGCATCTGATTTACTTAAGTCTTACTCAGCCTGATTTAACATATGCTGTTCACATTTTGTCTCAGTTCATGCAACAACCACGGAAAGAGCATTGGGAAGCTGCCTTACGGGTTGTGAGATACTTAAAAGGGAGTCCTGGACAAGGCATTGTTCTTAAAGCTCAATGTGATCTTAAACTTCAGGCATTTTGTGACTCAGATTAGGGAGGATGCCCATTAACAAGGCGTTCGCTTACAGGATATGTAGTTTTTCTTGGCAGCTCACCTATCTCTTGGAAGACTAAGAAGCAACAAACGGTGTCTCGCTCATCAGCTGAAGCGGAATACCGTGCTATGGCTGCAACAGTTTGTGAACTCAAGTGGCTTAAAATTCTACTGTTGTCATTAGGAGTATCTGTTTGTGGTGTTATCCCCATGTTCTGTGATAGTCAAGCAGCAATGCACATTACTTCCAATCCGATTTTTCACGAACGTACGAAGCACATAGAAGTCGATTGCCATTTTGTGCGAGATGCGATAAAAAATAGAGATATTTCGACAGCCTATGTCCGCAGCAATGCACAA
The DNA here is from genome assembly GCA_032878935.1 of Erythrophleum fordii. Classification (NCBI taxonomy): domain Eukaryota; kingdom Viridiplantae; phylum Streptophyta; class Magnoliopsida; order Fabales; family Fabaceae; genus Erythrophleum; species Erythrophleum fordii. The sequence goes on from JAVQMF010000027.1 coordinate 5,062,763, forward strand.
TTAGCTAATATCTTTACCAAGGCTTTGGGACAAGAAAGGTTTATTTCCTTACTTCACAACTTGGGCATTCGAAATCCTCGTGCTCCAACTTGAGGGAGGGTATTAGATAAGACTGATGCGGATTTAACAGCATGCGGCTAGATATGCTTTGATATATGTTAGTTGTAGTTTATCTTGTGGAGAATATTTTGAATAGTTGATAAGTGTATATGTAGTTGAGATAAGTTGTTACAAGTAGTTGTATTGTTGCTAACTTCCAGCTGGTGTTGTTACGGAAGTGGTTACGCAAGTGGTTACCAAAAGTGTATAAATAGTTTGATATATGTTCAACAAAACGAAAAGCTTTTCTGATCAAATTTTTCAGAATCACGTGGTTTGTGGGAGGAAGAAGCACGAGGAAGACGTGTTAAGCAAGGAGCAAATCAGAGAGTAAAGCTAACGGGATAAAGGGAATAAACACGTGGAAGCTCTCACCATTCACGGGTCACACGTCCAAACATCACTCCCTCAAATTGACCCACACATGCATATTAGCACACTTCCAGGAGGCTTGCACAATTGGAAGTATCACACACACATACATATTCATGCATGGTCAACTCTGTCTCCCATGTGAATGCACTCCATGAATCATTTGCATACACCCACGTCATTCATAGGTCACACACATATGCACACGTGGATACAGGTCACACATCTCACTCCTTAACACACATAAACACGTGAAGAAAAAGAATAGAATGGATTCGAGCAATATAGTAAGAGAGCACGTGAAAGAGCATGGAGGAAGCATGTGATCATTAAAGTGATTAAGAGACTCGGCCATAAAGCATCCAGCCATTCGTTCACGTAATCATTCCATTTCATTCACTTTTCATACACTATTCATCCATTCTCCATCCATTTAAGCCGTGGCTTCTTCCATCCATGTCTCCTCCATTAATTTCCAATCCATGAACCACTAACCTCATCCTTGTGATTAGCTAAGAGGAAGACTATGATTGAAACTTGAATCCATGTAGATTGTCAAAGGATTAGGTTAAGATTTCTATTTCATTTTACCTCTCTTTTTACGCTATTTTTTTGTTAATGTACTCACCTGGTTAAGTTTATAATTGATTAAAATTGGTATAGTTTATAAATGATAACTGGTTAGATATCAATTATGAAAGTAATTGATGATTAATAGATTGATTTAAGTGATACATTTTTTATTGACTTTCAATTATTCATATATGCAGTCAAGGTGTTTGATGAAATACATGTAAGAAATTGTATACTTGAATATCTAATTTGAGATCTCCTTAAAGTTTAATTGGTTAAATAAACATCCTAAAAGTGATAATTCAGAAGTTAAATTGATAGATTAATCATTCAAATTTAGTATCTATTGATTCTAATGACAAGAATTAATGATTCAATATGGAATTGAAATTTTAATTTAATATTAAATTATTAGTTATGAGGCCCAAGCCCAAAAAGTTGAGTTCTTATTTGGGTAAATAAGAGACCTATATACTATATGTGTAAAACCTTAGATTTTATTTTAATTTTTCATGATTTTTTAATTTAGTTTTTTATAAAATTATTTTTTAATTTAGTTTCTCACAAATAAGATATATTTTTTTAATTTGATCACTTATAAAATTGTCCTTTTATTTTAGTTTATTACCAAGAGATTAAATTAAAAAATACTTTACTTATAAAAAATCAAATTAATAAATATCTTCTCTTTATTTGGAAAAATTGCAATATTTTTTATTTTTTATTTTTATGCTCTATATTGATTTCTTTTATAATAAAAAAATTTCTATAAAATTTTTTTTACTATTAAAATTTTCAATCAAAATATAACAATTGTACAATTTTTTAACTAAATTAGGTACTTATCAAATTTTAATTAAAAAATTACACTTAAATTCAACAAAAAAAACTATAATTATATATATTTGAGATAAAATATTTTTATATTTATTTATATAATATGATAAGTATTAAATATGTATTTAATTAATGTAAAATAATTTTTTAAATTTTAGAATAAATTTAATTTATGGTTTTTATTACAAAATAAATAATATTGAAGTAAAATTTTAAGAAATATATTTCTAATAAATTATAAATTTCATAAAAAAAAAATTTGGATTATATTTTGATCATTTTTTATTTTAATAAAAGTTCAGGAATTTTTTAAATAAAAAAATTATATAATTTAAGTTGTGTGTTTGGTTAGATTTACCATCTGTCAATTCCTGGCCCTGCTTTAGGGCCCAAGTTCGGTGATTGATGTGCAAGTTTTTGTACTTATTTTACTCCAAAACTTATCACTGGACCCAGCCTAAGTGCGAATGTATTGTAAGAAGCATTGTGATTGTTATTTGTTTGCATCAGTGCATTCCTGGTCATTTCCATATATTAAAGACTACCTCAGAGGGGTTTGGTTGTGTGAAATGTAGGAGGAATTTTTTTTAATGTAATATTTATCATATTTTTATAATTATTTCTTATCATTACTTAATATAATATTTTTATTTTTTGAATTTAAATTAAAGTAGGGGTATAAAAATATATTTCCATTCATAAAATTATCTTTTTTTAATATTATCTTTTTTATTTTATATACCAAACAGGTAATTATTTAATTCTTGAAATTTTAATTTTTTAATTTAATTATTTAAAAATAAAGTATTTTAATTTAGTCTCTAAAATATTAATATTCTTTTTAAACTGATCTCCCAAAAATAAAACATCTCAATTCAAGATTAGAAGCATATGATTTAGATAGTTACGTTGTAAAGAATCTCTTTTTGAATCATTTAGTTTCATAAATAGTTTAAATCAGAAAAACTGATTAGATGAAGTGTGCCTTAACTCCTCCCAAAAAAAAAAAGTTTATTCTTGGAGGCAAGAAATGATGTGTGATTAAACACTTACATATTCAAATTTCAACTAAACTAAATTTTTAGAGCCAGAAAATCATCTAACAGCTCTAATGAATTGGCCTAGTGATAAAAAGAGCATATATAATGTCAGATTAAATATAGTTACACGTTTGAATTTTAAAAATTATATTACAAAAATATTTTAATTTTTATATTAAGAGAAGGGACGAAAGAAAATAAATAAATACTATAGAAAAACGAAATATATTTTCCTATTTACACAATTTTAAACTTTTAGTTGTTTTTTGAATTTTAATTGGGTTGTCTTTATTCATTTATTTTGAAACTGCCGCTCCATAAATCACTACATTTGGATCCGTCGTGATTAAGAACTTGTATTTGACCGAACAATAAAAATTTCGCTTTTAATAACCTATTTCTGGTCCAATTTAAGATGTAAGGTGACCACTTTACCGTACAATCTTCAGTTCATGTTTCTCTGATTAATTTGTGCATGGTTTGAATATTTCCCAGAGATGATACAAGGTCGTACAGTGAACCAATGAATGAGGAAGTAAAAGGAGTGTGTGTCATGCCCTGAATGATACTCATAATTAATCACATCCGGAAGGCAAAATCAGACCCGCAATCGCAGGCTCTACCGTTTTATGGTGTGTTTGGAAACCCGGTTGCAAATCACGTTTGTGTAGAAGTAGCTATTTGTTGCTTCTTATAAAACGTGGTTTACTCCCTACAAATTATGGTTTGCTCTTTTCAAAAGTCCATCCAAATATGCTATTAGTGTGTTTGCAAAAGGGAGAAATTTTTATATACTCTTATAATATAATATTATTTATATCTTTTTCATTAAAAATATAAATTAAATTTACTTATTAATAAATAATATCAAATTATATAATTAGATTTTATATTCAATTATTTAATACTTTATTATCACATATATATATATAGAGTGTTTTATAAATGTATACTTTATTAATTATTATAAAAAATTTTAATTTATTAATAAATGAATTTTATTTTTTATTAGAGATAATATAAGTAATGTAATGAATTAAAAATACTTAAAAAAAATTTTTTGTGAAAAGATTAAATTTCTCTCTTACATGACATCGTACCCTCTCAAATTGGGACCTCTGTCTCCGTTTTATTTTCTTGTTCTGTAGAGTCATTGTTAACCTGTAATATCATATCACACAGTCGTACATCATATGATACACGCACCATCACACTCTTTTGTTTTTAATAAACTTCAACCCTATGTTTGGGTGGAGGAAAAAAATGAAGGGAAAAAAATAAAAAAAAAAATAAAAAAGTGAGAAAAGAATGTTTTCTCTCAATGTATTTAAAGAGAATGAGAAAAAATATAAAAAAAAAATTATTAATTTATAAAGACAATAATACTCTTATTGTGTAATATTAATGATTTTTATCAATAAATGTGATATTTTAAAGAAAAGAAGTTATATTTTAAATATAAATTAATTATTTTGAATTTATAATATATATTTATTTAACAAGAAATAAGAATAATAAATTTATAAAAACTATATTTTAATTTTTTTTAAAAAAATAGCTAAATAATGAAATAAGAAACATACAAATAAATTTAAAAATTATTATTTCGATACAATAAGTATGATTATTTATTTTAAAATTTTATAAATATTATTATATTATATATATCAATATATAATATTATATATTACAAAATATAATATATATATATATATATATATTGATGCATTGCCTGCATCCGATTGAATGGTAGTCGAAACATGTTTTTGACTGTCATTTGATTGCATGTCATTAATTGAATTTCAGTTGGTGGTTTTTTTAATAATTTATTAATTTTAATATTAAAAAATATTTAATTATTTTGTAAGTTATATTTATTATTAATTGGTTTTATAATAATATTCTAAATGAATAATTATAATATTAATTAATTAAAAAATTTTACTAAATTAATAATTTTAAAATTTTAACTAAAATTCAATTAAAAAATTTAATTTTCAACTAAATTTTAATTAAAGTTTTTTGACTGATTTTCAGTTAGAAAACACCCTTGCCAGTATAATGCATTCGAAAATCTTTTTTAAAAATTATTTAAATTACTTTATTTAATTTTAATTTTGTATTTATGACTTTATTCAAAGATAATTTTAATTGTGTATTTAAATCCGTCGTGATTAAGAACTTATCTTTGACTGAACAATAAAAATTTCGCTTACAATAACATATTTCTGATCCAATTTAAAAAGTAAGGTGACTCCTATACCGTACATTCTTTAGCCCAATGTTTCTCTGATTAATTTGTGCATGGTTGGAATATTTCCCAGAGATGATACAAGGTCGTACAGTGAACCAATGATTGAGGAACTAAAAGGCATGTGTCTCATGCCTTGAATGAAAGCCTCATGATTAATCATATCTGGAAGGCAAAATCACACCCGCAATTGCAGACTCCGCCTTTTTATTGTGTTTGCAAAAAGGGGAGAATTTTTTATATACTCTTATAATATTATATTATTTGTATATTTTTCATTAAAAAAATATAAATTAAATTTACTTATTAATAAATAATATCAAATTATATAATTAGATTTTATATTCAATTATTTATTACTTTATTATCATATATATATATATAGAGTGTTTTATAAATTTATACTTTATTACTTATTATAAAAATTTTAATTTATTAATAAATGAATTGTATTTCTTATTTAAGTTTTTTTATTAGAGATAATATAAGTAATGTAATGCTTTAAAAATACTTAAAAAAAATTTTGTGAAAAGATTAGATTCTCTCTTACACAACACCGTACCCTCCCAAATTGGGACCCCTGTCTGTGTTTTCTTTTCTTGTTTTGTAGAGTCATTGTTAACACCTATAGTCGAGAAAATTAAATAATTAAATTAACCATTGTTATAAAATTATATAAGTAGTACATCATATGATACACGCCCCATCACACTTGCGACATGTTTTTTTTTTTTTCTTTTTAATAAACTTTAAAGTAGATAATTTTGTCTTATTTATTTAATAGTAAGCAAAAAAAATGTTAGTATCAATCACAATCTTAGCCCAGAAAAAATATGGCCCCAGTATAAAATAGCATTGAATATTATTGTATGAGTTATCTATTGTACAAAGTCTTTTATACTTTATTGCACCAACTTATATAACAATATATGTTTGTTGATAGAGCGTATAAATGTAAATAATATTATTTGCATGTCATAATATGATAACAGCTATGGTGGTAACAACAACACGATGATGATAATAGTGTCAATGACAAGCTAATATTACAAAAAAATAACAAATTTAAGATGGAATTTTGCGACGGAATTTTGTTTCGTCGCAAGTTTATCACAAATTCGTTATTAATTTTGTCGAAAAAATTAGTGACGAAATTTAATATTTTCGTCGTTAATCCGTCACAAATCAAGTTAGTGACGAAATTTAGTGACATAATATTCTGTCACTAATAAGCGTGATAGTCAATTCTAATTTTGTGATGGAATTTTGTGACGAAATATTTTGTTACTAAATTAGTGACGGAATTAGCAACGGAATTTCTGTTACAAAATTTTCTGTCGCTAATCCGTCACAGATTATTTAAATATTAATTTTAAATAATTTATATAATATAATGACTTAAATATATATGTATATATGAAACCGTTGCAAATTAGTTAAATATTATTAATTGTGTGTATGTATTTATATATATTATAATTTAATAATTTATATATTATAATTTAAATTAATAATTTAATAATTTCAATATGAAAATAGTAAAATGTGATAAATAGTAATGTGGTCAATTATTCTATGAATAATAAAAGGCCTCCATTCATGTTCAAAAATTAAAAAATGTATAATTTATTTATTTTAAGCCATAAATTAATATAAATATAAAATATATTTAATTAACTAAAAATAGTAAAAAAATTTGCAAATTTAAAATCATGATTTAAACAACTATGTATACGGAATGATTGAAAAAAAATATACAAAATAAATAAAAGTAAAATAAATATTTCACTCAACAAAATTCAAAAAATAAATTATATAAAAAAATTATGACATGTCTATTTTCCCAAAATTTTATAAATATTAAAAATGACTCAACTCAGCCATTATCCTTCAATTACATCATGTCTCTCACCCCTTTGTGCTCCTAATCAATTTCCTCTCTTTGTCATGGTGTAAACTCTCAGTTAAATTCACACATTCTTCATGGTGTTTCTCTATTTTTGTTATCACCTTTTTAAGTGATCATGTCAAGGTTTTTCCTTGTTCGAAAACTAAGTCTTTCTCTCATTTAAATGTCAAATCTCTCAAATTTTCTCAAAAGAAGCAAAGACTAAATACTGAGAGGTGCAAAATCAAAAAAGAAATGAAGGGTATGATCTAAAATCTAAGATATATTATATAGCTATGTAGTTAGAGAGAAAAAATAATATAAAAGAGTATGTATCCAATTTACTTTTATTTTTACACCTATTCCTTTTTTCCCCTAATCTTTTTTAATTACACTATATGCAAAAGCATAATTAATATCCTTTTTATTTTTTTTCATTTTCAATTGAGATTTAATTTTTGTTAATTCATATTTGTTTCCAATTACATATGCAATGATTTTTCATTTCCTATTCATGAGAGTCCAAGGAATAAGAAAGCTTTTTTTTCCCCCTCCTAACAAAGGAAAAAAACTTGTCAAGATAACTCTTCTTAACATGAAAATTATCATAATATGCTATTAATTATAGTTTACCAATCTATTAAATCTTGCTAAGAAAATTATTTAGTTACCCAACTCCTAATTTATAAAAAATAAAAATAAGTATTAGTAAATTTAACTATAACAAAATGTTGTATTCGTTAAATAATATGAAAAATAATTTTTTTTGTAGACTACATAATAATTTATGTCGTTAAATTATAAAAAGGTATGTTATATATAATTTTGTTAATGTAAAATTTTTATATAAATTATGAGTTCGTAACCTTTTTCTTTTTAATTTTCACTCTCCTAATAACTTATGTTGAGATTTGGCCTTAAGTATGAGTAATTTTTTTTAACAATTCAATATTATATAATTGGACTTTAAAATAATTTTTCTTTTTGTATTATATATTTATTGAGAGATTTGAAAATAAATATCTATAGAATTTTACCTAAGTTTAGTACTTTAATATATACTTTTATGTGTATATGTGTGAATTGGAATTATCTATTATAGTAGAAGAAAAGTTCATAATTTCTATCCTTTCAATCTACGTTGAAAGTTTTTTAATCCTACTTAAATTGGAGTTAAGTTCATATTTTTGTTAAAGTATGTAAGCTTTTTAATTTATATATATATATATATATGATAATATGGAAGTTGTTGAATTTGATATAATAAATAAATATTGACCTAGTTATTATTTGTGCTTTAACATTTTTTTATTATTTAATAACTCTTCAATTTTGATAATAAGTTTAACTATTATTACTTTATTATGAAATGAAGATACTTTTTTTACTTCAAAAAAAGAGAGAATAATTTGTGTTTATCGGGATGAGTAATTTTTTTTTCAAATAAAAACTTAGAAACTTGAAATTTAAAATCCATCATACTTTTATACTAAAATTTAATTGAATAACATCCCTCTAAAAAAAATTAATTGAATAACTCATAAATCAATTTCATTACAAGAAGATGTATTTTTAGTGAATAGAATGACTTTTGATTTGTAATTGTTTATAAACTGAAAATAAAACAAATATGGTAAATTATCAAACACTCTTAATTCCCCTAAGGAGATTGAAGTGAACAAGATAAAAGAATAATGTAATATAATAAATAGACTTTGATGAAGAAAGATTAGTCAGGAACTTGACTAATCTTTCTACACTCTAGGAAGAACACTTTTTGATATTTGACTAAACTCGTATATGTGAGTAAACTCGAACGAAGGCGGCTTTCTTCAACCAATCTGGACAGTGACTTTCGCTCAAATCGTATCCTGCTTTGACATGGCTGCTACGCCCGCGGCTATATGGCTCCGTACTGACGGACGGCTGCGCGCGAGGTTTGCTTGGAGACTTTTTTTTTGTTTTGGGGTGTCTGGTAACGGATGATAGAGTGATATTCTATAAATAGGAATACGGTTGTGTGCCAATGCCTGCTGGAAAAAGGGGAGCTAAGGGAGGGTTTGCTACAGTGATTCGGGCGGTTGGTGGCCCCTTCGAGAGTTGCGGGTCCTTGCCGCTGCATGAGTGGTAGCTCACGCTCAAAACTCCTCCGACACGAGTCCTAGTCGTTGCGCTGCGGTCCGTTTCCCGGCTTCGCTTGCGCGATTTTTTGCACTTCTGATTGGTTTCATCCATCCCCGACCCTAATGAATCGAGTATGAAGGGGTCAGTCAGTCAAGCGGTTCGGGTTCTCGGTCGGTTCCCGTTCGCCTGCCCCCCTCATAGTCCATTAGTGGGTAGGGTGGTAAACTTAGAGGGCGCTCGCCTCCAATTGTAATTTTTTATAAACTGAAAATAAAACAAATATGGTAAATTATCAAACTTATTTAAAGAAATGAAAAAGGGTAATTTAAAAATAATAATAGCTAATACATATAGTATAGGGATATATTTTTTATCAAATTTTTTAATTAAAATTTGATGAGAATATAACTTTTTTAATAATAATATGATATATATATATATGGTTTTTATAAAAAAGTATATGATTCATTAATTAAATTATATTTTAATTAAAAAATCATATGTCTATTATGCTTAATTAAAAAATTTTAATAAATATTAGTATAGTCCGTAATTCCAAACTAGTAGTGCGATTAATTAATAGATGGCTCTTGTGCTTTTTCGAAACTGCAAAGGCCTGAGATTTTAATCAAACTGACACAATTCTTTATTAAAATACTTGGCAAGCCAGTCAATTATCAAATTATTAGAGAATCTAAGTCAAAGAAAACGCATATCTTCAACAATTACTCTGCACTTTCAATTAGCACTAATTTGCAGAGGTCACGAGAGAGCAATTGTCAGATTTAAATTCCACATCCTTCAACCCCAGATCAATAGCCATAGGGATAACTGCCATTGCTTTGGCCACAAAACCCGATGAAGCCATACAAGAAGTGCTACATAAGTCTAAAACAGTGGCTTTAGAGCCAATATTTTTATATTTAATTCATATTAATTTGTTAAAAAAAATAATGTTGGTTTTTTTCTTTAAATTATATATATGTAATGGAGATTTTAAATTATTAACTGTAAAATGCATTTAATTTTAAAAGTTAACCTTTCTATAACATTATCTTGATTTTAAAAACTATAAGAGTACATTATACAAATTTTTATCAAATTTTATTGAAATTAAAAAAATCTTTCATTTATTTTTAAAATATATATTCTATTCAGATTTTAAACTTTTTAACTAAGATATCTTTCATTATATATATATATAAGGATATTTTAGTAAAAAAATATAAGTATTTAAATTAATAGAAGATATTTTAGTAATTTTTTTTAATTAGATAAAATATAGTACAATTTTTTATTTCAAAGAAAATTTATATATATATATATATATATATTAAAAATAGATTAAATGTTTGACTAATTTTAAAAAAATTTAAAATTTTTTTTACATAATTTAATATTTTAATTAACTTGACTTTAAATTCATAATAACGAAAACATATATGAGTTAATAATTATTATATATCTTTACCTTCCCTTAATTTTTTTTTAATGGAAGATGCTAATAAGATTTCAACTTAGTCGATGGCATGTGCCATTTAATGCATCTGAATATGTTGAATTTATATATATATATATATATATATATATCAAAAATTGTAATCTTTATGGGTAACTTAATTTGAGGTTTGGAGTGATTGCTTCTGGCGTCTAGAACTAAAAGATGATAATTCATTATGAATTCAAGAACACAAAATAAAGAATCTTAAGAAATAAAAAGAAAAAAATATACGTAATTCATATTACTCTAATCCCACACAAATTGGTTTTCATTTTTAGCAAGCAGGGTAATTTTATGGAAACAATGTTGCACTTTTGAAGAATAGTTGTCATATTAAATTTAATGTTTCCATATGGAATATTTAATGCCATAATTAATCATTTCTTTATTTTTTTTAAGCATGTGGGTCAAAATCTCCAGTCTCAAAGTGTAGTGTTGTCTCTAAATAAACTTGCTTTTAGAGGAAAGGTCTCTCTCTCATTTTATGGATACTTGAATAATATTATGTTATTTTTGATCTGTTAAATATAAGGAGCACATTATATAAATTTCTTTTAAATTTTATTAAAATTATTGAAATTTTTTTATTTAAATTTAACAATTCAAAAGAGTAAATATAGTAATAAGAAGATATAATTCTTGCCTAAAAAAAAACTCAATATATATTTGGCTAATGAAAAATATTTTAGTCAAAATTTTAAAATTAAAGTAAAAAAATACATCTTTAAAAAATAAAAAAATTTATATAATTTCAATAAAATTTATAAAAGGTCATCGTAATTTACTCAAAATATAAAGATACATAAATGTATAAGTATACTTGTTCATTTTTATATACTTTATATATAATTTATTATTGATTTAGTTTACTAATATTTGATAGTCTGAATTTTAATTTCTCTACTGTTTGATGTTATTATGATGAAGAAGAGATGTTACGATTCTTAAATCATGGCAAGACAAATCTCCTCCATCACTCCAAGCAAACACAAGATAATTATGAAGGTGTTGTCATTTAGAGTCATCTTTTCATCACTTTTTTTTTTTTCTTCTTTATTATTTCTTTATCATTGGTGGATGTAAATTATATATGTATATATATAGACACCTGCACCCATTTTCTCCATGCAATGAACACTGTGACACGTGCATAAGGTTAAGGGTGATTGATGAGAAAGGTTCACACCATGATGAAATTCCCCACACATAAACAACTCCCTCTCAGTAATGCGGAAAAGGAGCTTACAAGAGGCGAGAGGTCAACGCAACAAATCCAATTGCAAAAGCATCAATTATATAATTATATAATTAATTCTTGAATTGATAAAGTAAAATATTATTTCATTTGAAATATATATTAAATAACAATATAATATAATACAATATAAAAAAGTATTAAATTATACATTTAAAATTTTTTTATTTTAGTCAATACAATTAAGTCCTTAATTTTTTTTTCGAAAATAACATATCTTAGTTGTCTTATTAATTATATTAAAAATAAACTCAGAACTTTATATTATATAAAAAAATTAATTTATTTGATAAAAGTAAATTAAATAAAAGATTTTTATGATATATATCAAAATATTAACGAAGTCAAATATTGTTTTTTAAACAAAAGAATATAATGTGATTTAATCAAAGAAAATGACGTAATTTATTCCCTTGTTTTTTAAGGGCAAACTAATCTGTCCACTTTCTTATTATCTTCAAACAAGTTTATAGAGTAAATTTCTATCATAATAATATCACAATATTTCTCTTTAATTAATTATGTTTTGGGACCATAAATGGAAAATAGAATTTGGAACCATAAAAGTCTTATCTTTCAATTTTAACTACGAAGCAAATCGACCAAATTAAAAATTACATATTAATTGAGGTATATATATATTAATTTTAATTTATACATATCAGGACCTTCTAACATCTACGTTAGTAAAAAAAAATACAACTTGGGCTAAAACTTCTTCGGTGCGGTGAATATATAGGGTGATTCCAGCATCATCTTACGGTAGTTAAAAAAAAATCTAAAAGTATATAATTAAGATTAGCAAATCTCGTCTTGGCATCAAAATTTGACTCAAATAAAAAGGGTTAGGTTCATGCACGTGTCTTGGTGTAACATTATGATTTGGAGTTGTTAGAGATCATGAAGGAGGCCCAGCCCACGACGAAGAATCTGCACTTGAAGTCAATCATTATCGGGATTGTTAGGATGTCAATATTGTTTGTACATTGTTGTTTATATTACGATCTCTGTTTCTTGTAGATAAGATTCTGTAGATACTCTCTCTCTTCTTATATATGCGAAGGCTGTAACTTGGAACCTGTAGCTCGGCAATATACATCAGACTTCATTCTTTGCCTTGCCTTTCACATTCTTTATCTTTTATCTTGGTATCAGAGCTTTATACGGCACAAGCCATGAGTTCCTCCATCAACTCTCAGTCAAACAACAGCAATCAATCTAGCTTCATGACGGCACCCCTCCAGACCAATATCACAAAAGTGGCATCTTTAATCTCCATGAGCAGCCCTGTCAAGTTGGACAGGAACAATTACTTGCTCTGGCAGTCCGCTGTGCTACCTATAATTCGTGGCTACCGAATGGATTTTCTTCTCCAGGGTCTAACAACTTGTCCTCCAGCACTTATCAACACTGGTGATGAGACTCGTCGAAACCCAGCATATGATGATTGGATGGCTTCTGATCAACTTCTTCTCGGATGGCTTTATACCACTCTGTCCTCCGATGTTGCTCCTCAACTCGTGAATCACGAGACAGCTTTTGATCTATGGAATGCAGTGAAGCAACTGACAGCATCTCACACACGAGCTCAAATTAATCTTCATCGCAACGAGCTCCAACGTACTAGGAAGGGTTCCATAAAGATGGATGAATATCGAATTAATCTTTGCCTTGCCTTTCACATTCTTTATCTTTTATCTGGAGTTGATGAGGGACGAAGTTGCGGCCAACCAAGCAAACATTATAAAATATAATACATAGTTTTCAATCAATTACCCTTCACCATTACTAAAAGACAAATCCCTTTTGAGTGGAGTACAGATTACGACATAATATAATATGTACAAAGTACCGTATACTTTCATTTGTTACGTTATTCACGTGGCTTCCAGCCCCAAGTACTGTTATTTTCCTTAATTCGATCAATCGTGCATCACGTGGAGAAAAAATGAACAGTGAAACATTTCCCTAGCACCACGCAATGTGTACGAATTGCTCATATTTCGCGTGCCAACATCATAGTTTCATTTTGGAAAAATCATGGCCCTTCAGTTGATCCAACAGCCAAAAAGCAAAGGCTCTCTATAATACAGCTAAGCACTTGAGTAAAGCTACATCTTTCCAATCCCGTGAAGCACCCATCAAATTTGTTGTGCAGCAGAACCCCCTTTTGCATGTCATAATATGATAACAGCTACAATGATAATGGTGGTAACAGCACAATGATGATAATAATGTCAATGACAAGGTATAATGAAAGTTATGATACCCATAGTGACAATGCTTTGTGAGAGGTGACAATGACAATAGTAAAATAAAGGTGGTGGTAATAATGATTGAAAATGATGATGTGATAGAAATGATGGTAATAATAATGACAACGACATAAGATAAAAGTAATAGTAATGGTAATGTAATAAAAGTAATCATGATATCATACTAACAATAATAATAATAGTTGCAATAACAACAAATAAAGGACATGATGGTAAGAGAAGATAATGATAATAATTATAATAATATAATAATATATTGACAAATGACTAATTTCTCTCATTTTGGATTAACAGTATTATACAATAATTAAAAAAAAAAATTAACATATGAGTTTATACAAATTTTTATGCATACTAGATGTTGTGTAAGTATGAATTGTATAAATTTATATTATTATGTCTAATTTTATACAACACTCTAAAGGGGTCTTAAATGATTTTAATTATTAATTCACTAGAAAATAAATAAAATTAATAGTACTTATTTTCCTTTGGAAAAAAATCACAAATGTAGCATTAACTTTCTTTGAGAGAAATTTAACGAGACAATATATGTAGAGTGTTAATAAGGCATTTTAGTATATGATCCTTTTCATTATTAAGGAGAATTACATTTAAGAATCTTAACTTGAAGATATTTATTTTCAAAGATTTTAAATTTTAAAATCATTTTAATAAAATCAAAGGACTTAAAATTTTGGATATAATGACAAAAATACCTTACAATGTTAGAGGTTAGGAGGATAATATGCTTCTAATGTTGGAAGCTTAAAGAATATCTTTGTCATGACATTTAAAATATTAAATTTTTTGCTCTTTTAAAATAATTTTAAAAATTTAAGATTTTTAAAATTAAATATTTTTAACTTGGAGTATTTAAATATAAATTTTCCTTCTTTTTAAATTCCTAAAGGAATTTGTTAATACAACTATTTCAAGACATTATTACATTTTATTTCACTTTATTTTGTTTGTAATCCAAATCCATTACTCAATACAGTGATGAGTAAAGAGTGTTGTGCCGCCTTTGAATTGTTCATATGAAATCTGGAGAGCTTAAATGTTATTATTCTTTTATTTTTTTAATCCTAACTATCATTTTTTATAAGTTGATAATTGAAATTAATTTTACATTTTGTACCTTTTATACTTTTTAAAATAAAATTAAATTAAATTTAAACTTTTTAGAATAAAATTAAATTTAAACTACTTAATTTTAATTTAGACGAATTAAAACTGTGCAGTATTTTAGCAAAACATCTAAATAAATAAAAGTTAGTGTAGAAACTAGACAATCACAACATTGACACCTGGCCAGCCTTATCGATGACGAAATTCCAACTATTAAGTTTTAATTGTCTTTTCTTATTAAAGTGATCCTATTTTTAAAATTTTTTTAATTCACTTTTCAAAAATTTAAAGCTAAAATTATTTATGAATATTTAAATTTTTATTCTTAAAATTATAATTTTTAAAATGAAATAGAAGATTTTTTGGCCAATCAAATGCTGGGTGCATTTCATCCAAATAAAAACATTGAATTGATAAAAAGACCAATTGAATTATGTGTGGGATCACCAATTAAATTAACTAAACTGTTTTATTTTTAATATAATGTAAAAGTTAATATAATAATAATAATAAATATTTACTATACAAATTCTATATTTTAATTAAAAATGAGTTATTCATATAAAATATAATTTGATGTAATTATTATTAAGTTTAAATATGTAAAAAACAATTTTAATTATTAATTTTATTTTCAAATGAACAAAATATAACTGTAATTTGAAAATATAACAATATTTAATTTATTATTTTAAATAGAGTTTGTATTTATCAATAAATAAGTTGCTAATGTATTATAAATAACTTTTGGATATGTTTTTTTGGGAGGCTAGATCAAGAAAACAGAACAAGGCTATTAAGTGAAATCATGTAGTCTCAAATCATATTTATAGACCTAATTACAAGCTAAACTCATTTTATAAACAGATTGGACATTTATAGGTATACTTAGTCTAGCTTGATTTTAGTCTCTCTTTTGAAGCCTAGGCTTAGCTCGAAAAATAATATTGAAGGCCTAACCTTGTTGGATTTTTTGGATTATGAGCAAGTTAAAATTAATGTGTAAACAAGCTAAAATTTTCATATATTAAAACTAATATGTGAAAGTAGTTTAATAAATAATTGGAAGCACAAAAAGAAAATTAGTTATGTATAATTTATATATTTATAATTAGTTGTGTATAATTAATATTTTTAAGAACATAGCTGTAAATTATGAAAAAGAAATTTATAATTGACATATAATCTATAATTTAAAAATATAGTAATTTAGACAAAGTTTGACTTGAAACCCATTTTACAAATTGAGCTTTGCTAAACAAGCCATTTTATTTAGTGGGCTCATATTTGTTTCCTTCAAATCAAGTCTATCAAATAACACACCTTTAAATATAGATTTAACCTATTGTACAAAAAAATTACTTACAACACGTGTAGCAAGAAAGAAAAACTATAAAATGAAAGAACAATAATCATTTTTTAAGATCTTTATAAAGAGACAACATGCATTTCAACCCTTTTTGAAGATTGTATTCCTAAGCCTTATTTTTCCTTGAAGCACAAAACAATACTACAAATTTGATAATGTGACTTTTAAATCTTCAAGAAGATGGCATAGGAATCAAAAGTCCAGCATTACAATTAGAAAATGTAGACTTAGGGATCTTCATTGGAACATAGAAAATTAAGTAATTGCTTAGCCCCTTAAATATGACCATATGTTTCTTCTCGCTCTAAGGTGCAGCATAGAAGACTTTAAGGAAATGCACCAAAAAAACTACAAGGAAAAAATGAGCTCGAACTCTTCTTAGTGTGAGATGCTTCCACAAAGGGCCTTGCAAGCATTTTGAAACCAATTTGAATCTCTTGCATTTAGAGGATAACTACACAATGTATAATTGAAGAGAGATAGATTAAAGGGAATGGGACCAAGCAACTTCTAAAAGCTAGAGAGAGAAGTTTCCAACATTAAAAGTTTTTTTTGTCTTTCTATCTTTAACTACACCTTATGGAGTATAACAAAGACTCCATTTTTATTGAGAATCTAAACTTTTTTAAGAAATCCAAAAACCATTGTAAGAATTCAACAATAAGTAGTTTTGGTTCCTAAAATTGAAGTTTGACTTTCAATTAAAATCAAATTAATAAAAAACTAAAACCAACTGGATCGATTGCCAATTTGCTTATGATTCCTAAATCACTGGGTGAAAAGCTAATGTCACTCTTCTTATATAAAGTACATTTTTCATGATAAATTAAATGTAATTTTTATTATTTTATACTCAAGTCATTATAAATTATTTCAAATTGAATAATTGATGCATGCCTTAAAATTTTGAAATTATTTTTAGTTTCTACAACTAATGATAAATTAATGATTTTATATTATATATATATATATATCAACATTTAATTATTGTTAAAGGCATTTTTTTTTATATATAAATACAATAAGAATATCATTTTGTGTCAATTGGGATTTAATCCCTCCTTGAATAGTCTTAAAAGCTTATTTTTTATCTCAACTTGGTGTATAGAAGAATAAATTCTCTTATGTATCAAACTCAAAATTTGAATATAAATAATTAAAAGTAAAAAGAACACCTTATTTATTATTAAGGAAATCCCTTAAAGTTAATGGTACCTCTAATATAAGCATTAACAAATGCCTTAAAATTAAAACAATAGTGGCGGTGATAAGGCAAAAGTTGTAGTAGTGGTGATAATGAAAATAATAGTGGCGACAATAATGATAACAAAAACAATATCATTTATGTAATCATCTCATGTAAAATATATTGTATACTAAAATCCAATGTAAAATGGAGAATTCAAATCTAAATGAGAAGGGAAGAGAATCAAAGGATTTTCGCATACATTGCAAGTTAAGTTTTGCATAATAAAGGTTGTTACATTATCCTATTAACCAAACTCTTGTAAGACCACTATTTACTGATGATGGTAAGATAACATTAATATTATGAAATAATTTAAGAGATAGAGAATAGAGGATTTAGAGAATATATAAGATAAGAAAAATGCTTCTTAAATTTTATTCATATTTCTCAATGCAAATAAAGTGCTTATTTATAGGTACAAGTTTGTAACTCCAAGAGGTCATATTCTAAATGTGAAATAATATACTATAAAGGAGGACATAAAGATAAGAAATAAATATCTAAAGAGTTATAATTCTTAAAAGAATATAAGAAGATGGTCATCCATTTAAATGACTGGAATTATAACATACATTTAATAAATTTTGGGGGTTAATAAACTAAATGGACATCCACAATAATGGGTAAATTCATAACACTCCCCCTTGATGTCTATTGTACAATGAATATGCCTCATTAAAACCTTATTAGAAAAAAACCTAGTGGAAAAAAATCCTAATAAAGGAAAAAAAGTATATCGTTCCTTGTATACTCTCCTTATTCACAATATTATTGTAGATCTTTGAGCCAGTGCATCCTAATTTTATATAATAGTCTTTCAAATGTTGAGGTAAATAGTGCTTTAGTGAATAGATCAGTTAGATTATCACTTGAACAAATTTGTTGAACATCAATATCACCATTCTTTTGAAAATTATGAGTGAAAAAGAATTTTAGTGAAATATACTTTATTCTATTTCATTTGATATATTCTTCCTTCAATTGAGTTATACATACCTCATTGTCTTCATTTATTTGTTTTTACTTAATGCTTCATTGTTATATCTCACTTTAATTTCTTCCTACTCTTTCTAATTTCATTTTGATATGTGCTTTACACGTTCTTATGTTAATTTTTAGATTGTGAATTAGTTTAAATATATTTTTATATTGAATTTTGGTGATGATTTGTTATTGTTGATTTAGTACAATTAGATTAATCTTTAACTTGGTTTTATTTAGTTGTGATTTCAATTGTTATTTGGATTTCTAGGCTCTTAAACAAAGCATTAAGATAACCATCTTGTTTAAAAACACTATTGTAATGGATTGAGTAGAATAGCATTGAATCTAAACTTTAAAGGCTAGGGAATATGTTAATTACATTAACAATGCAATTATCGACTAATTGTAAATTTTTGATGAAAAAGGCCAAAAAGAGTTCCTTTAGCAATGCACTTTGTTGAAAGGCCAATCAATAAAATATCTTAAGGATGTTATGAGGAGAGGCACTCTTAATAGTCTAATCATAAGAATTACTTGGTGCTTGATTGGATATCAACCTTAGTTTAAGATTAATGATTGTGATAGGTATATTGGTGGGATGCATTCTATAAGAAGCTAACCTCTAATATTCTTATAGCTAATGTACCTAATGCACCTAATGATGAGTTTAGGTAGGGCTATTTCGTAAGAAGTGTACTTTTCTAGGCTAGGAGCTAGATAGGTCAAAGTTTTTGCAAGGAATATTATAAGTTAAAACTATTGACTAATCTAGCTTACAATATAATTCTAGTGTTTAAGTGTCTTTGGTTCTTTAGTCTATTTAAGCCTTTTAGGTTAGTAATTAGGTTAGTATAAGTTCATATCTCTCATTTATCAATGGCTAGTGACTAGATTAGCTAGAACATCAGTTTAAGATAATTTTACTAACAATTCAAGCAAAAATTCATTTTTTTCATAAATAAGTCACCATTTGTTAATGAGAATAGTTTCCTTATGGGATCTTACTTAAATACTTAAGTTTTATTACTTGAAACAACTAGTGTATTTGCTATAATGCATTAGCAACTTATTTATTGATAAATATAAAATCCATTTGAAATAATAAATTAAATATTAAGTTATATTTTAAGGTTGGTCATCACATGACGCAAAACTATAAGCTAAACTATGCCTAACATAAACTAGGAATGTCACCTTTAGACTGACAAATCTCAAGGCTAGGATACCTCGTAATTTAAATATAAACTAAGATCATAGATCACGATGCCTTGAACCAATTTGATGGACTGGATAAACTAATTCTTTCTTATCTATAACATCTTTATATAAGGTAAGTGCAGAGCATAGTAAAACATTTGTGAGATAACTATAACCGAAGTTGAAGGACAGGTTTTTGGAAAGAAAAAAAGCTTAAAAAGATAACAAGGTGGACTAGATATACTATTAATGGATGAACTTGCTTGGTTACAACTAAAGAGATGTGCTTCTTATAAAGAAGAGGCTCTAGCAAAGAGAAACGTTTTATTAGATCATTGCTTACATCACTTAGAAACCATAATAAATACATGACTAAAACTTAAAGTTACTTTAATAAAGCCTAGCAAAGCTAGAGTTGGCACACATTTGAATAAAGTTAAAAAAATTTTTGTCAAAGATGAACTATAGATGATAAGAATGAATTTTCTCAATGAGGGTTTTAACCATAAAAGAATTCATATTTCTATAGTTTAAGTTATCTCAGTCCACTAGTATTGAAATAGTAAATCTTCTTGGCCAGGTTCCCATTATGGGTCAAGCTTTGTTAGATCTTGAGCATTTTGGAAAACAACATCATTGATATTGGGCTAAGTCTTCTAGGAAGGTTGGGTTTTCTGAATGGACTAGCTTTCTTAAATCTTTTAAGTAGATTGAATTTCTTAAATGGGTTGGCTCTCTTGAGTGAGTTGAGCTCCTTGGATTTGAAGGATTATGTATAATTAATATATTTAAGAATGCACCTAAAAGTATGGGGCATTTTTATATTTATAATTGATATAATCTTTGATTAAAAAACAATAGTTTAGGTTGGGTTAGGTTTAAATAAAGCTCAAACTTAACTTGTTTTACAAATTACACTTTACTAAAAAAGTCCTTTCTAAACTATGCTTTATTTAGTGGGCTTACATCCATTTCCTTTAGTTTGGTCCTTTCAAATTGGGCGTACTTTTTAACCCAATCAAATCTACATGCCTTTTATACAAAGAAGATAAAAATTTAGAAAGAAATGAAGAAACAAATATCTAAGTATATATTTAAACTACAATACAAGAAAATTATTCACAACACATCTAACAAGAAAAACTACTAAAAATAAAAGAATAAGAAGCATTTTTTAAAGATCTTCATAAAGAGGGAACATGTTCAACCCTTTTTAAAGATTGTATTCCAATGCCTTCTTTTTCTTTAGAAGCACAAAACAATGTTGCAAATTTCATACCAAGAGTTTTAAATCTTTAGGAACATGACATAGGAACCAAAACTCTAGCATTACAATTGAAAAAAAAAAATTAATCTTTATTTTAAGGCAACACATCTTCCTAACTCTTCTAGAGAGTTTCGTTTTATAATCAACTTTATTTGGCCAAACTTAACACCCAATATTGCAAATTTGGAGGTAGAGCAGCGTAAGAACAACAACAAACTAAAATATTTTTACACGGAAGAGGCAAAGCTTCTATTAAGAGGGAAAATGGCTCCCATGGAAAAAAAATTAATTTCATGCAAAAAGAGAAAAAGCAAAACACAAACAAAATGAAAAATGTTTATATTGGATATTTCTACTGTATAATTTCTATGGATAAATATCTCAAATTATCCAAGCACTTGCTAATTTCTCCTCCTTCCATAGTGCTGCATAGAAAACCATGAAGAATTGCCCCAAGAAAACTAAAGAGAAAAAAAACATCTCCACTCCTTCTTAGTGTGGGATGCATTCTCATAGGGCCCATAGGCATTTTAAAGCATTTATTGACTTACACGGAAAGAGTTTAAACTTTTTAAATAAGTTTCAAAAGCTTTGGCAAGAATGATCTTTTTAGAAGAGTCCTGTCTAACATTAATTAGTTTTGGTTTTTAAAACTGAAGTTTGAATTTAATTAAAATCAAATTAAACAAAAATAAAACCAACTGAACTAATAGGCAATTCACCTTCGATTACTAAATCACTGGGTGGAAAGCTACTGTCACTTTTCTTGTATAAATACATTTTTCATGATAAATTAAATATAATTTTTATTATTTTATACTCAACTCACTATAAATTATTTCAAATTAAATAGTTGATGCATGCCTTAAATTTTTAATTTTTTTTTTAGTTTCTAGAACTAATGTCTAAATTAATGTGTTTATATTTTATATATATCGATAGTTAATTATTGTTAAAGGTGCTTTTTTTTAATATATATACAATAAGAGCATCTTCGAGTCGGTTTGTGTATCAAGAGGCTAAGACTTTTCTTGAATCATTTTAAAAACTCCTTTCTTGTATCAGTCTAATGTATTTAAAAGAATAAATATTTTTTACTTATTAGACCAAAATTTGAATTTAAGAATAACATCATATTTATCATTAGGGCAATTCCTTGAAGATAATTGTATCTGTAATATAAACTTTAACAAATGCTTTAAAACTAATATATATATATATATATATATTCAACTAATACCCTTAAAAAATAATCCACAAAAAATTAACATTTATAATTAAAATAAATGAAATGAACACCTTTATCTTAATTTAGTAGTTGATATATCAATAAAAAAACATAATAATTTATGTGTGTATTAAATTATAACATTATATCACTTACAAGGTTATACATATTGAAATTAAAGTTTGTTTACAAAAATAAATTAGCGTGAGAATTGCAGTTAGGACAACTGTTGGCTAATAGGTAATAGCTAGGGTCCGGTCCCTGCTTGGTTGGAAAGAGGGGACCTTAACTGCCGCAAAAGGCTAAGAAAAATAATAGGAAAAGGCTAAGAAAAATAATAGAATCTATTTCTGATAAAATGTGACAGTAATGTTATACACTTTTATATCTTTGTCACAATGATCTTCAAATACACCATATGGAGAAAAGTGATGAACTTTATTTGAAAAAAAAAAGGAAATTGTCAGAAATTATTTTCATTATAAAAGAAAAATAAATGAGATGAAGTAACATATTTTAATGGACAAAAAATTACGAATTTAAGTTCATTTCAGTTCAAAGGATTTCACGGAAAAAAAGATATAACATTACAAAACCTCACTCTTTGCAAGTATATGGAGAGGAAAAATAAAGCACAACAATAGGCGCTTGTTGGATTTGTCGAAGTTAAAAGGGCACGTTATAATAATAGCAATAAATTAATATTTTTGTCCTGTAAATTTATTTATTATTTTAATTTGTTTATCAAATTAACACACATATATATATATAGAATGTCAAATTAGCAGGGTTTATAAGAAATGGATAATTTATGATGCATATAAAATAAATTAAACATTTTAAAAAATTAATTTAGCACAAAACAAATTTAACAAAGGCCAAATCAAAACAATATATAAATTTAAGAGACCAAAATATTAATTTAATCTAATAATAGTGATAGCAACAATTATGACTGGGAAATGAAGAGAATGATTGTACTCAGCCTCCGAGCCAAATTGCATGTATAAAGTCAATTTGTACGTTAATAAAGTTATGTTTTTCTCTAAATGATTTTCCTACTATATTGAGAATAATAAATTTTTTAAATTGTTGATTTTAAAATTTAACTCAAATAACGAAGATAAAGGACATATCTCCTTAAACATTAATCCAATCTCTTGCTGTTGTAAACCTTCAGAAACATTAAGAACTCTTCGTCAATGTTGACAAACTTTCTATATTATTATTATCACATATGTTTGTGGAGAATTTATAAATTGTATTTAGTAAAAAATAAATATTTTTATGTATAAATAATCTTAAATTAGTTAAAGCACGGTGGTAATGATCATTTTAGAATAATCACATCAAGATATCAAAATCTATGAGCCAATAATAGGCTAAAGTAATTGTTTAATCGATCTTTTTATATATAGATAAGATTTATTAATCGAAACCTGGTTTTTCTCATAAACTATATAGTGTTATGCCAAAAAAAATTACAAAAAAAGTTTTAAAATATTGTTATAATTAATCTTATGCATGGTCAAATATTTTTATAAAATTAAATTATGATAATCTATATATTATTCAGTAATTATAAGTTAAATTATATACATATAAAAGGAGCCTATAATATAACAAGACAAAATCAATATTAGATTATAAATTAGTGTATGATTTTGAATAAAATTATGTATGAAATAAAAATATTTATAAAATTTTAATATTTTATTAATAATCAATCTATTCACGATTTTAACCAATTGAATATTAAATTCTTATATATGTTTGTTAAGTTAAACGAGCGTGTTTATTTTACTTAAATTAGTTCATTTAATTTTAAAGAGTAATTTTTTACTAGAATAAAACCCTATTTCAGTTTTTCACATATGAGATATTTTTTAATTTAATTGTTCATAAAATTATTTTATAAATTTCATACCTCATAAATAAGGAATTTTTTAATTTAATCTTTTATAAAATTACCTTCACAAATTGATTCTCACATATAGATATTTTTTAATTTAGTTCCTAAAAAATAAAATTATTATTAATTATGATTCTTTGCATATGATTATTTTTTAATTTGATAAAAATATTATTAATAATATAATTATTTGTGAATAAAAATATTGAGAAATATTAATTTATGAATTAAAAAGATAATTTTATAAAAAAATTAAAAAATATTTTACTTATAAGGGATCAAAATTGAAATAATTCTCCAAAGGGCAAAATTAATAAATAGATCACATGTGAATCACATTTTAATCCGGACATTCTCATTTAATTCAAAAGTTCCAAGTAGAGGTGAACATTTCGATACATACGAGGATTCATTGTTGAGATTATTCTTAGTGAATCTGGGCATTCGTGTACCTTTTTGTTGCAATTTAAACTCGATTATTACACGAGATTAATATATATTTAAGAGTAACATTAGTAATGATAAAATGTGAATTTTTTTTATTACCATAACTGATTATGCGAGTCGAGTAACATTTTAGGCCTGTTAGCTAAGGGGAAAAAAGGAATATTTTTAGTGATATTTATTATATTTTTATAATTATTATTCAATTATTTTTATTAATTTTTTAAAATAAAAATATAAAAATAATTTATTATTTCAATTATTATTTTATTTTTTTAACACTTTGTATTCCAAACAGATATAAATATCATTGGACA
Organism: Erythrophleum fordii; assembly: GCA_032878935.1. Taxonomy (NCBI): domain Eukaryota; kingdom Viridiplantae; phylum Streptophyta; class Magnoliopsida; order Fabales; family Fabaceae; genus Erythrophleum; species Erythrophleum fordii. Next base: position 5,088,077 of record JAVQMF010000027.1, read on the forward strand.
GCCAGTCAGCGATGCCCAAAAAGTCAGTTCGAATTTGAGCATTCTTGTCTTGTTTATCTTTCATTGTACTCAGAAATTGCATAAGAAAAACGAAAAAGGATCAGAAGAGAGTGTCTTTCAGCTCCGACGGACTCCTTTTTCCATTTCTTCCGAATTCCAACCCGAGTACACCCTTCTCTTCGATCAGCTAAATTCCCTACCTTTTTTCTGCTTTTTCTGGCGACTCTTTCAAGCCTTCTGGCCGTTAATTACAAACCTTGGCTGATCATCATCTTGGTACGTTGAGTATTCTCCTTGTTTATTGTGATTTTCGATTCTTTTCAATTTTTTGTTCGAGGTTGTTAGTTAAAGCTATGCAATTATTGATTAAGCGCTGAGAGGAGGAATTCGGATTTTTTCGGAGGTTTCTATGATGGCAAACAACTTAACGGGGCAGCTCTTGGGCTCAGAGATACATGGATTCCATACATTGCAGGGTACGTACGCATTTGAAAGTTTTCCTCTCGTTCTCTCTCACTCGACTATTTTTCTTAAGGCGATGACAGAGTTGAAATTTTGATGCGTAAATCCTTTCTTGTTTGTAGTTTGCTCGATTCTAGAGTTAGTTTGTTTCTGAAAAACGGATTTATGTGATTTTTAAAATGAAAGGGGGTGGGTCTAAATTGTGACTTGTGGATGAAGCGAGAACTTTTGGTTTTTGTAGAAAACGCCAATGAGATAGGAACTTTTGTGTCATTTCAATATTTTAGAGGCCACCTTTTTCTTAATTACGAACATAAATAAGAGCCCTAACATTGGCCCATTCTTTTTCATTGTGTTTGGAATAATTTATTTTCAGGGTAGCTTAAATCTACTGGAACTTTACTGTCAATAATTCAGAGTTGTCGCCGTGAAAATGAGCGGAATTGGAAAACAGCCTGACAATTGTTTCCTGTAATTAGTTAGTTTAAAATGTATTCATTGTTACTTGTTAGTACCTCATGCATTGAGAAATGCAGAGTAATGTTGTTTAAATTTTAAAATCTATGTTGTGAATTCAACAAGATGTTCAAACAAAATGTGATAACATCAAGCTAGAAATGTCATGATTTTACTTGGGCTGATGACATATCATACTGTCATACTTGTCTAGTTTTACTTAAGTATTATCGAAAAGGAACATAATGAAAGGGAGGGAAATATTGGAGTCTTAGGATATGAAAATGTCATTCATTTGAATACATAATCTTAGCTTTTGGTTCAATAAGGTAGCTTACTATGAAAGCACCTACATTTTATGATGGGGATGGAAGAAAGCTGACAATTTATATTTTCACCATGCAATTCTTTTGCCATTTGTTTCCCCCTGCAAATCTTATTTTGGCTACCAAATATTTAGCCAATGATCGATGCATATTATTATTAATAATCTTTGTTGACTTATTGTTCCGAAATAATCTCTTTATGTGGCCCAGAGTTGGATGTTGGAAACATTATGGAGGAAGCAAGAAGCAGATGGCTCCGTCCCAATGAGATTCATGCTATACTCTGTAATTACAAGAATTTCCCCGTCCATGTCAAGCCAGTGAATTTGCCCAAAAGTAATTATCTATTGCTATTGGCAGTAACTTAATGTTAGTAAAGTTGATATGCATTTCTTTTGCGACTTTACTTGAACAAGATCTGTTCTATAAGCTCGTACTCCTGTATCATTGAGTTCTAAAGAGTTGGGAGCTTAACAAGAGAAAAAAAAAAGATGCATTTTTTTTCCATGCTGATCTATGATTCTTTTTTATACAGACTGTTTCTTATCTCATTCATTTCTGCTTTTCAATTTGTATAGAACATTTTCTATATCCATAGAAAGACTTTATACATGACATTCTTGCTTCAGATCATCTTTTTGATATGTAGCTTGTGTTGTAAGACTGGAAACTTTCAGATCTGTTAATTCTTGTTTAAGTGGTACCTAACAAATTAAAAAAGCGGTAAACTTGTGTGATTAGAGATTTACGATTCATTGATATGGTGTACATTATGAATGAACCAATCTAAAGTTATATTACAAATGATTTCTGGCATAACTCATTCACAGCTTTTCTATAGTATTATGATTAATAAAAATCTGAGAAGCATTTTTTTTTAAATATATGATTTTGTAAATGGTTAACAACTATTCATTTTATCATGTATTATATGATGTCAAATCACCAAGGATATGTGTCCTTTTTCTGTACAACAGGTGGTACTATTGTATTATTTGACAGGAAGATGCTTAGGAACTTTCGTAAAGATGGGCACAATTGGAAAAAGAAAAAGGATGGGAAAACTGTTAAAGAAGCTCACGAGCACTTAAAAGTGAGGATTTTCATGTTCTTAGGGTGTACATTTGTGTTCATGTGAATTTAACGTTGCAGCAACTGGTTACTCTTTCTGGTCATTCTATTTTTCCCATCAATCAGGTTGGTAATGAAGAAAGGATCCATGTATACTATGCACATGGCCAACAAAATCCGAGTTTTGTTCGCAGATGTTATTGGTTGCTTGATAAGTATGTGTTACTATAGTTAGCTTAAGGCTCCAATTCGAACCTGTTATGTATGTACCATACTTCTGAATCTAATATAGTAATGATGTTTATTTATTTCAGGAGTCTGGAACACATAGTCCTTGTTCATTATCGCGAAACACAGGAGGTTGTGTTTATTTCCTTCTTCTTTCCCTTTAAAAGTTTAATTTCACTGCACAAGTTATGATTAAGGTGTAGCTTGTGTTTGTTGGTTGGTTAAAAGAAAGGCCATATGTATATGCCAACATATATCAAAGTCATCAGTCAGTTAGTAATCCTTAGATGTGGAATGGTGTTTTCAAGCCTGTCTGGATACACCACAATTTGCATCTATAAACTAAATTTCCCACACTGATCACATTTTCAATTTCTTTTATTGAAAATTCTGTGTGGATTGCACAAGCTATGTTTCACTGGTGTGGGTACAAGCATTGTAGGTGATACAATATGGATATGGGGATATGACTACTTCTAAAAATGTAAAATATGTGTACAGAAAGATATATTATGTAAAAAATTCAAAATATAGTTATATATATGTGTGTGCACATGTGCGCGAGAGAGAGAGAGAGAGAGAGAAAGTCTGGTAAAAAAGAAGCATCATACCCCAAGTTGAACTGCAGACCAAATTTCTGGCATAATGCTGGCAAAATAAAGGCAGATTTGGTAGAGAAACATGAGAGGGTCCTTTGCTTCCTCCTTTTTGCATTGTAGGGAATTTTGCAGCAATTGCTGCACTTTTATTTAAAAAAATGGTGACATGTGCGTTCCCTGTCTGCAAGCTTTACCCCAAAGTGCCCAGGAGTAACAGTATCGTGCCATATAAGGATACAACATGATTTTTGGATTATCTGTACTTCATAGCCCACACTATATACACATCAAATTATATGATGGTATACACCAATAGCTAATTAGTAAGATAACTGCCCTAACCATTTGATTTGGCCTATTTCAACTCTCTTGGGCTGGTTGGGCTTGGGGCATTATATGGCAACTGAACCATCATAAGCCAGAGCTCAGTGGTGGGAGATATTCAGACCAAAAAAGAAGTGTGTGATAATTTAGCCACTAGTGTGGAGGCAGCCATGAGGGAACACATGGCTTCAAAGCTTCATGGATCCCATGATGTATGATAGAGGACTGAGACATGTGGTGTTGTAGAGCTTAATGCTGTTGGGCCAGATGAGCATGTTATGTAATTCAGTCAGGGTGATTGTGTTTCCCTAACTTCCATATTATATAAAAGGGATTCAATGATGGTATATAATTATCAAAAATTACTAGCTTAGCCTTTTCAGGCCATCTGGTTTTGCCTAATGCTTTGGACTTGGGCTAGTTAGACCCTACCATCCACATCGTTTGGTGAAGATATTTGGCCACGAGCCATCTGTTGGGCCTAATGGGCATGTTAGGCAATTCAGTGGGGATATTTGTGTTACCCCAACACCCATATTATATAGAGTGGTTTAAATGATGGGCATATTATTGCCAAGAACTACCAAGAGAACTCAGGTTAGCCCTTTTAGGCCATTTGGTTAAGCCTAATGTCTTGGACTCTTGGGAGCATGATAGTTAGAACGCTTGTTCTCTGATTGCCCTGTATTAATCATTTGTGCAAATATAGACAATCCAAATCTTTAGACATGTTAATGTGATTTGAAATGTTTAAAAGTTGACTGCCTTATGGTGCTGCTTTACTTATGCCATTTATGATATTCATCTTTTCTTTTCTGTTTTATTCATTTAGGGTTTGGTTTGATTGGGAGGAAGGTTTGGGAGTGGGGTAGGCTGGAATGAGATGGTTTGAGTATCTTGGCCGTTGATTAGATGGGAAACCATCCTAATGCATACCACCCCCCAATTTTCAAACCACTATAAATTGGATGGTTTGAGTTCTTTATGAATTTTTTCATTTCCTTTTTTAAACCCTTCACTTGCCTATTGTTTTAAAAGGGCTAACATCACAGAGATATTACTGGAAATTTCACCCTTCAAGCCCATCCCACCCCATTAATGACATTGCTATGTCCAATCAATAAGGAGTGGGATACCATCCATTTTTTCATTAAATTTTCAATTGATTCAATGGGTTGTCTTCTCCACCCCACTCTACATCACCACGTCACACGGCCTCCCTCTCTATGAAACTTCCAATCAAGCTAGTGGGCGGGGTTTATAATTTTCTTCATCTTATTCAATTCATACCCAAATAAAAAATGTAGTTGCATATAACGTGCTCTTGGTTTCTTTTTATGGAAGATATCTAACACATCTTTATAATTAGCCAAAAACTCATAGTTAGTGCTATTTATGCTTCACCATTTAATCTGTTGGATAAATACAAGATGATATTCTAACCATTGCAGTTTGGTCTATGACACAGTTGCAAGGTTCTCCAGTCACACCTCTATATTCAAGTGCTAGTTCTCCCTCTGATCCGATCACACCATGGGTATTATCAGAAGAATTAGATTCTGGGATTGACAAGGCATATGCTGGGGGTGAGAACTTTAAGATGATTGCTATCTATCTTTTTACAAGCTGTACTGTTGGAAGCTATCTATACAATTGGCTTATTACAATTCTTTGAAACATACTTTGATTTTTTAATGCTGAATATAGATCTTAAGGATTGACAGCCGGACACTGTAAGAGGATGAACATGTGCCATAAAGACAAGTTTCATGTATCTATGCATTGCACTTAATATTTCGCCCTTCTCATTTTACTTCCACCCACCTTTCCAAAAGGAAGCTAAAGATAAGAGTTCACTTTTGTTTAGGATGCTACATATAGTCATAGTAGGTTAACAACTAATATCTGGTTACTATTCTCATGGACACTGCAGTTGTCTTTACTTGATGAGGTATATATTCTCATCTCCTACCCTTTTTTTTTTTTTGCGCGTTTTGGATATAAGCAGAGCTAAATGACAATTTAACTGTCAAAAGTCATGAACTGCGGCTTCATGAGATTAATACACTTGAATGGGATGACCTAGTGGTTACAAATGATCTTAGCACCTCTACTGCTACTCCTACTGGAGGTAATTTATTGTGTTTTCAGTAGAACTAGTTGCTAGTCTGGAAATCACCCTGTCATTCTAAGATTTTAAATTTAACACTTTGCAGGAAAGATTCCTTGTTTTCATCAAGAAAAGCAAATTTTACCGAATGGAAATTCGAGCAGGGTAAGGACCTTATCTGTCTTGCAATGGTGTTCTTAAGACCTCATTGTAGTGTTCTATGTTGTATTCTTCATTTAGGTTGAAGGGCAGTTAGTCCTTTGAAACTTCTTGTGAAAACCTGTCTTACCTTTTAAATCTACAGTATAAATTAAAACAAAAAGGCTTTATAATATTTCATTGGCATCAGATTTGATTGATGTCCAGGCATCCAGCATCCAGCATCCAGCATGTGGCTGCTATATTTTCTTTTATGTTTACATCTATTCAATATAAGATTATATTTGATATATTATTGTTATTTGAAGGCAATAATAATAGTATAATTGTATATTTGACATAAAAAACATTGAAGGTAATTACTTCAGTGAATCAATATACATTTACTGTTCAAATTAATAACTTTTTGCCTGCAGTAACTTGCCCTTTGATGAACACACTGATATTTATTTAATTTGTTAAAAAATTGTTTTATGAGAATAGATTGATATTACAGTATAAAGCACTTTATCCTGAGGAACACTCGCTTTTTCTGGGCTCCCTGACTACTTTATGTTTGAGGAAGATGATAAACCGGGCACTGGTTTTCAGCTTAAAGTTCTTGTATATTCCTTTAAGTATACATAATTATCTTAGATTTTCTGGAAAAAATCAGTGGATCCATATTGATGTGATACACGTTGCTTTACTTCATTATTTTACTTTTCTATTCTTGTCACTCAAAAAAGGGAAATGGGCTATAAAGTTACCCTTCCATTGCTGGTTCTTATGTCTCAATATATCTGTGATCTGTCTATCTATTTCACCACACTATCTTTAATCTTAAATGTAAAACCATTTTGGTAGCAATTGTTGCCATTAGTGGAGCTGTTGACAATTAACACTATTGGGAGCGGGATTAAGTAATCTCTTTGAAAAATGAACTTTAGAAGGCTTCATTCTGTGTTTTTGTTCATTTCATTCTTTGGATGCTTGTTAAATCTTTCTTCTACGGGGAGCTGTTGCAGATTTATCTGCAGATCAGTGGAGATATTTACTACTTACCTTCGTTCTTCTTAGTTCTTATGTTGCTTATGTGGCATGTAGTACCAAAGATGTTGTGATAATAAGATTTGCCTGCTCGCTGACTGAACAGATATCTCAACATGCAGTTGTCAGCAAACTAATATGCACAGATATTGCAATTTGTAATCTAGCCACACTTCGAATTACTTGTTTTGCTCTGTTGCTTCCTGTTCTTATACTGTATATTTCTTGCCTTCTTTCTTTTTAATTGATGCTTTGTTTGTAACCTATAGATGAATCTTCTCACCAGGTAGTCGACAAACCATCTCCAAAACTTCATTCTTTCGATATGCTAAGCAATTCTGTTGATGGGAGCAATAGTGCTCCTTACAGTTTTCCTGAAAGTGTGAATCTTCAGACAATGGACAGTCAAGTAAATTCAAATGTGCAGAGGGGACAGCCTATTTCTGTGGGTGGTGGCAATTCCTTGGACAGTATTATCAGTGATAGTCTGCAAAGCCAGGACAGCTTTGGAAAATGGATAAACAATATGATGTCTGATTCACCATGTTCTATAGATGACTCGGGTTTTGAATCCTCGGTTTCATCTGTTCATGATTCATATTCTCCAGTACTGGATCATCATCAACCTTCTCTGCCAGAACAAGTATTTAGTATCACTGATGTATCTCCTGTCTGGGCATCCTTCACTGAGACAACGAAGGTTTGCTTTTGCTATTCTCATGTACCTAATTACTAATGTCCAGGGGTTATTTTCTATTCACTGTATATTTCTTTCCTATTGTCTGTATCATTTTGCTTCTTGGTTGATTTTGAGCCTTTTTGTTTCATCTTGAACAATAAAATATGCTTGTAGATCCTTAAGGCTTCAAAAATATGGGAGCTAAAATTCCATGAGGAATAGGAGTTGCAATCTTTGGCTGTATAAATGCACTTCTTCATCTGAATAAGTTGTAGCTTATTATTTTAGACCATAAATATTTGACATTGATAATTTAAATACTTACTATCCTTTATTTTGCCATTGTTTATAGACTTTCTGATGTTCCTTTATGTGTTGCAGATCCTGGTCACTGGATTTTTTCATGATGACTATCTGCACCTTGCAAATTCCAATCTATTTTGTACCTGTGGGGATGTACCTGTTCCTGCAGAAATTGTTCAAGTTGGCGTCTACAGATGCTGGGTACCACCACGTTCCCCTGGTTTTGTGAATCTCTATGTGAGCTTTGACGGCCACAAGCCCATTAGCCAAGTTGTTAATTTTGAGTATCGCACTCCTGTTTTGCATGACCCTACACCTTCTACAGAAGAGAGGTACAACTGGGAGGAGTTTCGACTTCAGATGAGGCTTGTACATTTGCTCTTTGCTACCCAAAAGAGTCTTGACGTTGCCTCTAGCAAAGTATCGCCTGATGCACTGAAGAAGGCTAAGAAATTTGTCTTCAAAACCTCATATATTTCCAAAAGTTGGCAATACTTGATTAAGTCAACTGAAGACCAGAAAACTCCATTTCCACAAGCAAAAGATGCATTGTTCGAAATTGCATTAAAGAATAAACTAAAGGAATGGCTGTTGGAAAGAATTATCTTAGGTTGTCGGACTACTGAATTTGATGCCCAAGGTCAAGGTGTAATCCATTTGTGCTCGATTTTGGGATATACATGGGCTGTTTCCTTATTTTCATGGTCAGGTTTTTCATTGAATTTCCGTGATAAATTTGGATGGACAGCTCTGCATTGGGCAGCCTATTATGGAAGGTACAGTATTTTGCAAATGCTTTTTTAAACAATTAGCCTTCCTGCTACTAAATTGATGAAAAAGTTCTTTTCTGTTGTGGCTTCACTATTGATGAACTCGAATGAGCTATTCATTGTTTATTTAATTTGAAATTTGTTTCTGCAGGGAGAAAATGGTTGCAGCTCTATTGTCTGCAGGGGCAAGGCCAAATTTGGTCACAGATCCTACTCCTCAAAATCCTGGTGGATGTACTGCTGCTGATCTTGCTCATATGAAGAGTTATAATGGCTTAGCAGCTTATCTTTCGGAAAAGTCTCTGGTTGAGCAGTTCAATGACATGAGCGTAGCAGGAAATATCAGTGGCTCGCTGGAAACCACTAGCACAGGCGATCCAGTAAATTCTGAGAAGCTAAGTGAGGATCAGCTGTATATGAAGGATACATTAGCAGCTTACCGGACAGCTGCTGAGGCAGCAGCACGCATACAAGCTGCATTTAGGGAGCACTCACTAAAATTACGATCTCATGCAGTTGAACTTTTCAGTCCAGAGGCTGAAGCACGCCAAATAGTTGCAGCAATGAAGATCCAACATGCCTTTCGCAACTTTGAGTCAAGGAAGTCTATGGCAGCTGCTGCTCGTATCCAGTATACCTTCCGTACGTGGAAGATGCATAGAAAATTTCTCCATATGCGACGTCAGGCAATCAAAATTCAGGTCAGAGCTAGTCTTTCTGCCTCTGATAGTGCTGATTGCTCTGAATAAATATGTGTCACATTGCAAATCCATGTCATTTGTTTGAGGCATATTTTGAACCAATCAATTGACTAGTGATTGTTGTCAGTTGATACTGATGTCAGCATGACTTGTTCCATAAGTTATGGTGCAGTCATGCTAATCCAAGTGTTTTAGAATATAGATCTAAGCATCACAAGTCAACCAATTTTCTTCCCATCAACTTATATGATGTCAACTAGTTTGCAAAGAGGCTTTCTCTTTTACCACTAAAATGCAGATAAGGCAAAAATTACAGCAGAAAGTGAAATAAAGCATATACTCTGAAGGGCTGTTAACCTTCTAATGGTTCTTCCCCCATCTACTCATGTAGTCACTGCTGCATGAAAATGCCAGTGCTAAGAATAGTGTTTGTGTGGGAATGCTGTGTTTGTGGAGGTTAGAATCCTCTACATCTAATAATGGACCCCAAAAACCTTCTCTTTCTATAGAAGACAAAATAAATGCTGCAGCGTTTAGGTTCTTCATCAAAACAGGAATTTCCAAAAGCTTGAATTAAACGACGTTGCATTCACTGTGTCTTTTAAAGGGAGAGAGAGAGATGGTTTTCTACACACACACATGCACGCACATATATATATATATTCAGTAACTTTCTATAGGACACTTAAGAAATCAATCATTAAAGAAAATGCTCGCATCATGTAAGCTCAGTCAGAACCTGACTTATGCTCTTTATGTATTTAATTAGTTCAATATGATATATCTTAAATTATTTACTATTTGATTTCAACTTGTCAATACATTTATCTAAATTTTGGCATGCATGATCAATTATTCAAGAGTTAGATAAAAATCGCATTGATGTCAACGGATCCTAAACAGGAGTTAGCCTCTCCTGACTCTTAAATCTAATCCCTAGCAACAAAAGAGAACACTATACAATTTCAGGTTTCCAGAGATGATACCAGAAGATTTCATGAGCTGAAATGACTTTCTACCTTTGTATGTGAAATCCAGGAAAAGACTGACCACCTATGTTCCAATGCAGGCTGCTTTCCGGGCCTTCAAAGAGCGGAAGAACTACTGTAAAATTATTTGGTCTGTTGGAGTGGTTGAGAAAGCAATCCTGCGTTGGCGTTTAAAGAGACGAGGCTTCCGTGGGCTCTGTGTCAATCCTGTCCAAGAAGTGGTAGATCAAAGGGAGGAAACAGAGAGTGTTGTAGAGGAGGTCTTTTTCCGGAGCGGCAGGAAACAAGCTGAAGCACGTGTTGAGAGAGCTGTAGTACGTGTTCAAGCCATGTTCCGCTCTAAGAAAGCACAAGTAGATTATAGGAGGATGAAGCTGGCCCATAATCAGGCAAAGGTAAGTTACTTATCCTATTGGTCTTTACTGATAGGACCTGATTTTGCTTTTATATATATATATATATATATATATATATATATATTGACTTGTAGAATTGCAATGTGCAGCTGGAACTAGAATATGAAGAGCTTCTCAATTCCGAGGTTGATATGGGAGTGAAGACATAGGATGATACAAAGACAGAAGCCCAGAAGAAGGTTCTTATTTTAGGGATATAGCCAACAATAATGACAAATGAGAGGTTGTTGATGCCTTTGTTGTATATTTTGTAGATATAGTTAAATCTTAGAGTAACTTTTCAATTTTTGACCCTTTCAAATTGCTTTAATTTTTCTGAATGGGTCATCTATGAAGTTTTGTTTGTTATTGGGCTCTTTGATAGATTCTTCTGATGCCAAGGTCTAGGCATCCCAATTGTTTTAATTCAAACAAGTGATATCTTTAAAGAGACAGCTAAGTCATGAGATACAATACTAACACGGCAAACAACTACGAACATACTAATCAGTTCGACAGTTTTTGAGAAGAAAAAGAAAAAACATCAAGCCCACACTTGAGAGAAATCAAAATGAGACAAAATTTAGGAGCAAAATTATTTTTTTAAAAATTTGCTGTGAGATTCTCTAATAAGAGCATGGTACGTAAAATTTTTTTTATTGCTATGCAATTAGAAGGCATACATATTCTCTGTTGTTATTGAACCGTTGAGACTATGAACACCATGATTTTCATAATTGGACTGGCTGGTTCAAATTTGTTGGATCGAAAATTGAACCTTAGTTTAATCCGGATAAGCCTTAGAATCAATCAAAGTTAGTCAAGAATCGGTCGAATTGTCTGATTTTGAATAAGAACCATTGTAAACAGATTGGATCAGACTAGAAATTCACAAACATTAGCCACTGGATTCGAACCTGTACCTCCATGCTTCCAAAATATATAATTGCCATCTTACCAGCAATACATCTTCATTCTATAAGACTTATAAGTTCTCCTCAAAATCCTTATAAATGTCAATTATTATATAAATAGACTTTTAAATTCTCCTCCTCAAAATTTGTCAATGGGATTTGAACACCATACCTGAGCCTTCCAAAATATGCGCTTACCATTTGATCTCCAATAGAATATCAGTTTGTGTGTGTAAATTTGTATATAAGTATATTATTTAACTTGTTTGTATTTTCTAAAAAAATGCAATGACCTTGATAAAAGACTCCAATATTTTAACCATTGCACTACCTTATTCTTTTTAATAAAATTGTGCATAATATTATATGAATATAAATATAATATTTCTTTTAAAATTTATATTTAACTTGGGCATTTTATCAAATATTATTTTTTTATCTTATGTTCAAAATTTTTAAAATCAATTAAATTTTATTATACAATTTTTTTGAAATGTAATAATAAAAAATTAATATATTAAATAATTAGTTTTTATAATTTTTTAGTTTTAATACTTGTTTCAATAATTTAATATTTAATGGTTTTATTTATTAATAGATAAATTATCTTATGTTCAAACTTTAAAATTAGAAAGTCAATTAAATTTAAATATTATGTTATATATGATTTATTTTTATATAGTTAGTAATGAAATATTTTAAATTTTATTAATATTTATTTATCATACTAAATTTTTAATATATATATATATATATATATATATATATAATTATTACTGGTTTGAATATAGTCAAACTAATGAACTTTGAACAAGTATCGTCGCTAGTTCAATAACTGATCCGATTTTAAAAATATTGACAAACACTTTGAACTCATTTAAAAAAATAAAGTTAAAGCACGATGCCTCTAGTTGACTAAACAATTACCCTTAATTGTCATTTTTTTTGGACAGCAACAAAACCTATTTTTATATTCTAAACTCATCTTTATATTGTTAAAAACAAAAAATCTCCAACATCAACGAGGGCTTTGTCCCCCCTCCCCCCCCCCCCCCCCCTCCCCCCCAACACAACAACAAACAAGAAGAAGAAGAAGGGTTGTCTAAAGAAGTGTCCTTTGGCTTTGTTTTGGAAGTCCCATATATCACTGAGCAAATTATGGGTAATCCTAGCTAGAGCAGAGTTGAAAAACTCAATGGAGAAGAAGATGGAGTGATGGTGTTAATAATGATCAGTTCTTACTGATCATGATGGTAGTAGTAGGCCAAGCCAATAAAACGGAGTCCGAAGAAGTGTATGCCAAGTTCGAAAGAAGTCTAACACAGTGCCCTTGAGAAAGGTATAAGAGATTGCGTGAAACCATGGAAATTGAGACGTTGAGCAAAGACTACCAGTTGCTTATGCCATTCTATTAATCCATGCCTGATGATGAAACACCGAGCTGAAGCAGAGACAAATATTGAGGCTGAAGAAATAATTCGAGGGGCCTTGCGATTGTACCTTCATATTGCACTAAGGACGTGCTTGACCAGACCTCTATGGAGCAATCCCTCGCCGTCGGCTCAGTGTCTCCCTCAACCTCTGTTTCGGTGCGTGATTAAATATGGATCTATGGTATGTGTTGTTTTGCCTTTAAGCCATTCATTTCAAAAGAAGTTACACTTTGGTTGCAAATTTATAACACTGCATCCAAATCTTGTTTAAAATCTTGGAAAAATTACATTTTACCATGAACTATAACATAATTAGAACGTTGGTATATAAACTCTAAAAGGGAACACTCTATCCTTCTCAACTATAAAAAAAAAGGAAATAGTTAAAAGTATGTTAACTTTAACTACTAATAAGCCAATGGAAATCTGCCTTTTAGCTCGCAAAAATTGACTTATATTATATATTTTGAGAAAAATAAGTTTTTTAAAGTAACATTAAAGTTATTTTAATATCAAGAAGGAGATAACTTCTCATAAAATGAAAGTTGACTTTAGCTGATGTCACTTTGAAAAAGATTTGAATCCTTTTATACGAGTATTTAATAAGATGCATTCTAATTTTTTACATTTTCAAAATGACATTTGCACTTCTTTAAAAAGTGATTTAGATTAGATTTTATCTAGAGCGTCTAAATTTTAAAATTTTATTTTATTTATTTAAAGTATTATCTTTTTAAAGATTCACAATTGAAAAATTATTTTTAGTTTATATTTTGTATCTTTTAACATAATAAAAAGTTTAAAATAAAAAAAAATAGATTTAGACTATCTAAATTTGATTTAAACAATTCAAATCAAAAGTATATGATCTGCATTTTACAAATCCATTTTGCTAATATAATACTATTATATGGAGAGAGAGATAGACATAACCCTTTGAATGAGTTTCTTTTGAATTATAGATTTCATTGAATGTGTAAGTCTTACACATTTATATTTATACTTCTCCTTATATAATAGTGTGTTGTTATCTCCTCACATGAGAGAATAAATATTCCTTTGAAAAATACTTCTTTTTTCTTAAAAAAAAATATAAAGCAAAAGTTGATTTTTAAGGGCTTTAAACTTAATTTCTGTTGATATTTTAAAGTCAACAAATTCATTTTTTTGATAACTTTGGGGGATAAGTGTTAAGTTTATAACCAATGTAGTAATTAAGTTATAATTCAAGGAGGAAAATGTTGTCTTGCTAAATTTTTTTTCCAAAGTGATTGCCCATTTAATGATAACTTGTTCATCGATCCTCTCAAATTTTGATCATTTAGCAAATAATTTTGTATTGAGGAATTGACTTCTTCAAACCTTTTGTATGTTAGAGACTAAATAAAACTGTTTATGACCTTTGGTTATTAATAGCTTAAATTTTTGAACTGAAATAATTTTTAATATAGTGAAAGAACTTCTATGATATCAAATCTTCAAGAGTTCAATCGTTGTCAAGAAAATTATTCATTTAAACTTTTGAATTAAAATTATTTTTTGTATTGTGCGTAACGAATAAATACCTAAAAACACGCTCATTGAATCAAGCTTGATAAAAAATAACTTCTCTAGTCCATAATTTTTATTTTGATTTTATGAGCAGAATAGATTAATCGTCAAATTAGGTGGTTATTTGTTAGAATATTGAGGTTGAAAGATTTGTCAATTATATGATTACATTTAGCTTTTAAAACCCAGTTAATTTGCTACATAAAAATTAGATAATCATTCACTTAATTTCTGTATATTTAATTTACTATAGAATGATAAATTCTAGTGAGACTAAAAGTATGTTTGGTATATCGTATAAGACTTGGTAGTATAAGTTAATATAATACATTATGAATTTATAATTTGTTTGGTGCAAATAATATATTGTATAAGCATATACATCACAGCTCTTTTATACATCAAAATAATGTATAACCTAATCTTACCTTGGGGGTGAAATTAGCTTGATTAAGTTTTAATGTATAAAGACTTATCAATACTTTTTTATTTTAATCCCTCACCTATGGAATATTTATTGGCTAGATTGGATCGATTTTAATTAATATTAGTTGGGATTGAGTTAGTTGGGTCATTTTTAAATTTTTTGTAAAAAATATAAAATTATAAAATAACCCTAAAAAAATAAAATTTTCATATAAGTCCTTATAAAATAATTTTTGATAAAAATTATAAAATGATCCTAAAAAATAAAATTTTTATATAAGCCCCTATAAAATTGCATTTTACCATTAAATTTTTTTATATAAATTCCTATAAAATAATTTTTTTAAAAAAATTAATAGGATTGAGATAAGTTCTACAAAAACTAATTTAGTGTTAAACCGAATCTAATTATTTTAGTATGAGATTGGGTTACATTAATTTTTTAAACTAGTTAAGTCATTTTTTTTAAATATTTGATAAAAATTATAAATTGATTCTTAAAAAATAAAAATTCATATAAGTCCTTATAAAATCATATTTTGCCCCTAAAAAATTAAAAATTTCATTTAACTAGCTGAAATTGGCTAACATAACTAACCTGACTTAATATACTCAAATTATATTTTAGCTATTTAGCCTGATGTGACCAAACGAGATCAGGTCATTCAAGTTACTAGGTTATCATACACTATACGTAACCCTATTCATCCATAATATTTTCAAAAAAAAAATTAATATAACATAAAAAAATATAGTATATTTTTTAAGTAAAGGTTATTTTTGTTAAAAGAATTGATTTTTATTCTATAATTGTGATAAATTATAATTGTAAAAAATTTATATATAAAAATAATTTTATCTAATTGAAAAGACCCAATAACACATCCACCCAACAATGTTACTGAATACCGAATCACAATTTTCATTTTCATCCTTGCCCATACATTGTTCTCGCTTTCCTGATAGAATTAATGAGGGTTTTATAAAATGTAACAATGTAGGGAACGCCCTTCTTCAGGCTATGACACCAAAGAAAAGGCAAATTAAAGGACTAAGAGACAACATGTATGGAGTCTACTGAGGTTTTGCCTCAATCAGTGTATAAAAGAAGATTTAGATGGTCTAAATTTATTTTTTTAAATTTTTAATTAAAATTTATTTTTATTTTGTATTTCATTTTATTTTTAAAAAATTTAAAAATAAAAACAAACGAATAAATTTGCACTGTTCAAATTTTAATTTGAAAAGTCCATATCCTCTCTCATGCCATTGGATAAAGGAAGCACGGGAGAGGATCCAATTTGGTTTTGCCTTGAGGCTTTGGAAGGCATCAATGAAATGTCTACAGCAATATTTCATAACAAAAGTTTGGTTTGTAAGTTGTAATTAAGCTTAAATTCATAGATAATAGCATGTCACTACTACATAGGGTGGCCTCCATACATTTCAAATATGTGAATCTTCTAAAGTTTTTAAAATTTTAAGCATCTATACTTCTCTGAATATGAATTATTGAATCTAGCCATTGAATTTATCTTTAGAAAGTGAAGGAAAATCAATTCAACTGTCATTTTAATTTCACGAATTAGAGAAAAAAAAATCTTCCACTGTATTAAACATTCAATTGCCAACAAACATGATAGGGTAATTACAACACTAGAAACACGATAGGAAAAATGCAAATAGATCCCTTCAATTTAGGAACGTAATTTAGCGTGATTTGTTTCATTTCTACTAGTCTAATCGAATTTAATAAATCAACCGTTACTCAAATATTAAGGCATATTCAGGTAAATCTTGAATGTAAATTTTCAAATTCGAGGCCGGGACATACTCACCCTGAAATATATGTGTGTGTAATTTCTTTTAATTCTTCTATCTTTTAGCTAGTATTTATTATTTGAATTTCATTTAAGTTTTATACAATATTTATGACAATAATCTTTGTAATTATTTTGAAAATATGAAAGATAAATCTTTAATTAATTTAATATGTGTTTACAAGTACATTTATTCATGATTTCATATTTAATTTATTTGATTAATAAAAAAACCTAAATGGTATACATATAGATACATCTTACATATAACTCATATAATTCAATTAACTTAAAATAGGATATTTAATGATTTAATAAGAAATTATTTCTTCCTAAAAACATATAAATGGTTCAATACAAACACATTTTATAACTTATTTCATTTAATTCACTAAGATGCTATGATTCATTTAATAAAAAAATTCTTTAATTATTAGAAAATCTAAATAATATAATTCCTTACATCCAAACCCGCAGGGCAAAATAATCCCTCATTAGGTTTGGCCGTTTGGGTATAGAGAATTAAAAAAAAAAATCTTAGTTGGAGTATGAGATAGGGATAAAATAAATTATAAACAGGTAAGGATTGATAATGAAAAATCTATCCTCATCCATTCCATAAAATACAAGCAGATAGGGATTGATAATGAAAAATCTACCCTCATCCATTCCATTACCGTCACTACAATTAGCTCATTTGCAAAACTTTAAAAATTAAAATTATCTATCTAAACTTTAGCGCTTCAAAGTTTAAAATCTTGTGCTCATTATTTGTTACCAGATATGCATATTATAACTTTTTTCTTTCCACATGTCATGTCCCCATTGGTTTAAAAGTGAATAAAAGTGATTAAGATACCTTTTTTGTCAAAAAAAATAATGTAAAAATAAGATGCCTTAACCCTAATCTCTGAAGCAAAATATTTTTTGTAATGATAAAAAAGTCATCACTAAAAATAATATTTAATGGTGACAATATAACTATTAACATTCCATTAATTTAGTTTTTATAAAAAATTATCTAATTACAGGTCAAACCTATTTAAAAAAGGAAAAAAAGAACACACAAATTGGGCTTAAGCTCAATACTGTTTTCTTTTTTTAAAAGTATGAGCCAGGCTTTATTAAAAATAGGTCTAACTTGGCTTGGTTAATGTCAAAAAAATATCTTTCTAAACAATAACAAATCAATTTAGCCATAGATTTATTCTCATCAAATGGTGCAAGAAATTCCGTTTGATATAAACTAAAAGAAGGGCTCTTAAAATCTCTCTTCTGATTTTATAAGAGAAATGATGTTATTAAAATCTGCCTAGTCTCGAAGTCTGGAGACATTCTTTGAAAAGGAAAAAAAAAAAAAAAATCCTTCTGTATGATAACAGAAACACATTACATATCAGTATGACCTCCAATTTCTTTTAAGATATCTCTTATAGTTAAATCCATATGCAAAATCCTTATAGTTAGGTCATGTGCATCCCTATCTTCTAAATGTCCTTTAAGTATGTTGGTAAATTTCACCACATTCTTTATTTACTATGCTTAGTTTGCATTCAATTTGGCTGTAGATTTATCCTCTAGCACAGTTGCTCTCCTGCCATCCGAAGGCAGGGATAAAGAACAAGGATTGGGGATAGTGAATGAAAATATAATAAAATAATACCGTAAATTAACAATATACAAAACTTATATTGATTATATTACAAGTAAATTGGATTTCAAAAATTTTGAACTCGACTTATATTATATTTAGACTTTTTAAAATGATTATGTTTTTATTATTTTTTTTCATATTTTTTGAAGTCAAGTGAATTTTTTAGTTTATGACTAGATTTAATTATTACTAAATAAATTTAAAAATAATATGAGTCATCATTAAAAGTATTCTTTTAATAATAGTTATAAATGTTGTCTTGAAAAGAACTTTTAAGTGGCAATAATAACCGCTACTAATGTTTGATAAATTTGACTTCTATAAAAATCACTATTAAAATCCCATTAATTTATCATTACTCTTTCACTAATTCAAATTACATTGCAAATGCAAGTTTTAAAACAATTCATTGAGTACTTAATTTTGCTCTACTTGCAGAAAGATGAGCTACGTCACAAAGAGAATGGCCTTGAACACTCATGCAATTTGTTGCATAGAATTACCCTCCCATAGATGTAGAATGATGAAATACCATTCATTTACTAACCCAATGGAGCCTTAAAAAATCTCTCATCCAGTCCTAATATATAGCACTTCTTCTCAATTTTGTATTGGATTAATTTTTGTAAAAAATAGTTACTTCAACATAAGAATTTTACGTAAATACTAAGAAAATTTAAAAGCTATTGCGCTCAAATGTTAGAGCAGCATTACTTGTTTATTCAGACATACGATTAATTTCTCCATATTGTGCAGCACAACATATAGAAGATATATGGGATAGCCTATCTACAATTACGTACTAACACAAAAATTTAGAGATATGCAGCCACATTAAATTTTAACGATAAAAATTTTTTAATTTTAAACAAAATTTGAGAAGGAAAAAATTTGGTGCGAGAATATATATTTTTTAAAATATATTTTTAAATTTGATGTGCAACTATATATTTTATTAATAAAATATATTTGTAGTAAAAAAATTAATATTTTTTAAAAATATTTTCGTTTTTTATTTTTAAAATAATTTTGATATATTTTCATAATCGATGGAATGGTCATTATAATTTAAGTCTCATGAAAGTTTATTTACCCTTTTTCTCTCATTCCCGTCACTTACTGCGCAAATTAATAAGCCATGCAGTTCGCTTTCTTATTAAAAGGAGATCAAGGTATATGACTTACAAACATCATGTCTTTACTAACTTTAGAACATAGATTATGTTGGAATCAGGTTCGAAGTTGCTAACTCGCACCTCTCCACTCGTAACTAATTGATAATTTCTCCTTATAATTGTCAAGTAACAATCAAACCTGCATATAATCTTGCCTTTAGCCATAACGGAACGGGCTAATCCATCAAAATGGAAATATTTGAAAAATTATCATATTCTTGTGGTTCAAAAGAAAATTACTTACTGCTTGATCTTAAAAGAATAATAAAATTGTTATGATTCGAACTCGTAAAGTATGTCTAACTATACAATATAGATTGGCTTAATTGCTTATATCATTAGAAATATTCGTTCTGATTTTTTTAAAGGAAAATACAAAAAACAGATATTATTTTAACGTTCAAGTTTATTCAGTATATTGTGGCAAAGAAAAAGTATTAATTAATATTTGGATGTCAACCTCCAAGTCTTTGATCAGAAACATTCGAATTTAGTATTGTTTAATCGGAAGACAATTGTAAAATGAGTTGTATACAAATGATGCAATTGATTACTATAAACTTTCTTTATTAACAACGAAATATTGCAATTTTACTTTGAACAGCAGATGGTTCATCAACCATATTATTGCAGACATATGTGCAGTAGAAAACCAAACTATAATCATTAATCCCGCCATCATGTTAGTTATCTAATAAGTAATATATATGCTAATGTCATGTTAGTATTCCTCCATGGCAGAAAAAGAAAACAGTAATCTTCCAGTACTATTATTCAAAGTTATTAAGATATATTAAATTCCACTGTGACATCAAAATATAAACCAATTCCATTAAGCAGAACATTCAAGAAATGGCTTACCATCCATTCATATGTAGGAAACAAGTTCTAATTAATAAACCAAGGATTTTGAGTTGAAGAATTAAACTGAAACTGCCCTATGCTGCTTTGTGATGTATCCAAGTTTGGTTGATCAGCTTCATCCTGTGGGATTTGGAGCTTGTGGAAGGCAATAAGAGCTCGGACTCTAGCTAGCTCAGTTTCTGTATTGTGTATTTTTTGATGCAACTGAGAGATGATCCTAACACAACCATACACAGGGTCTTCTATCCTACATCGTGCTTCAAAATACAATGTATCTACTGCCTGTGCTCGCATATGGGATGGGATTTGCTGCAACATTAGAATTTTACAAATATATTAATTAATATCAGATTACTAAATTTAATTTGTATACTATATTTTTTTTTAGGCTTTTCTTCATCACACTTTTTTACCTAGGCATGATGTTTAATAATATTTAATTTAAAGAGTATATTTGGATACAAGAATTTTTTTTTTTGGTGAGTGTAGACTAAAAATAAAAAAAGAAGAAGAAGAGAGAATCTTAGTAAAAAGAAAAGAAAAAAAAAAAAAAGATCAAAAACTTCTTATTGTAAGAGATAATTATTTGTTTCCATTTTATGTAAGTTGTATTATTTTGTTCTACTACATGCATTTGAGTTTACATATTTATTTATTAATTACCTGAAGCATTTTTCCAACATTGCTGCTACCGTATATTCTGTGAACATAAGCGAATCTTTGAGGATCATTGGGAGGGAAATAGGGTGAGAAAATGCAATCCGAAGGGCACTTTCTTCTTTGATTCTTGCAAGCTGCACACCGACCTGCAGTCATGATCCTCCAAAAAGATGAGGAAAATAAAAATAATAATCCAAAAGAAAATCTCTGGCACACCACAAAGATTTTCCCAATATCTTTTTGCTCTCTGGATTGATGGAGAAGAAATCTTGCAGAGATTTTGATGTCTTATTTGCTTGAGAGAAGAGTATTTGTATTGAGGATGATGGGAAGGTTTGCTAGTCTTAGAATCCCTAACGGCTACTTTTTTCAAAATTGCTGTGCCAAGAAGGAAAGTTTCGCTGAGGATGGCAAAGAATAATATAAGAATTGGGGGTTGAGTCCATTTCAAGAAAATTTCCAATCCTCCATTTAAGAGTGAAAATGATTTTCAGAATCTTCCCCATTCCCGATCTTGATTGGAAGAATACTATTTCTTCTTTTGCCATGGAAGAATACTAAATATAACACTGGTATATAGATTACTTATTAAATGATTAATATGATGGCTGGATTTAATTAATATAATTCAGTTTTCTACTGCACAAATTTTTACAATAATATGATTGATGAACTATTTGCCGTTAACAGTCAAATTGCAATATTTCGTTATTAACTAAACAAAGAAAGTTTATAGTAATCAATTACTTGGTTGTTGACTTAAAAAAAATTCGTTAAGATTCATTTTACAAATTACAATTGTCTTCCGATTAAGGAAAAAAAAAAGATAATTTATTCGAATGTGTCCAATCAAAGATTTTCAGGTTGACCTTCAAATATTCATTAATAATTTCTTTTGGCCAAAATATACTAACTAAACTTGAACGCTGAAATAATATGTCCTATCTTCTTTCTTTAGAAAAAAAAATATAAAAAGAATATTTCTCATTGGCTTATGATGCATAGTTGGACATAAATTACAATTTTATCAATCTTTTAAGATCAAGTAGCAAATGATAACTCACAATATGGACCACCTTGACCAACTCTTAAGCCCATTACTCATACAATCACCATATGCCTCCCAAAAGCTAACATCTAAAGAATTTAATTACTCAATAGTTGAATAGACTCTTCGTAGAAAGTCTCCTATACTTACAATTACTCACTAGTTGGCAATAGTTTATTGCCAGCTCATCCTTAAAAACTACTAAAATATTTTCAAGGGACTTTTAATTAAATTCAAATTCTTCCCTGTATTGAAGAAAATTATGTGGCAAAGAGAAAAAGAGAGTTCTTCCCAACAGATTCTCTCCAATATGGGAGAGGATCTACTGGCCTCTTAATTCCAATCATCTATATGCCCTACCTGAAGATCTAGGTATGCTTATGTGGTTGCTACTCTGCCCAAATATCTCCTGATACCTTATTGACTTAAGCATCAGAGGCACATTGGAGCTTGCCTAGTTGCCTGCATTATGTTGCTTATAGGTTCATTGCCATCGTTCTTCGTGATCTCCGCCATTGTACCCGAAAGTTGTTCATTATTTGGTGCTCTCCGTGGGAAAATCTCTTTACTCTATGTGTGAGATTTTTCTGTTCTTGAATATCTTGCAAAGATACATATTGCTTTGAATTTTTTAAAAAGAGGATGAACACTCGATTTAATGCAGCTGTCTTCAATGTTGGCGATGATCGAATGATTGCTTATGATTGAAGGATCGATGATCAAGGAATGCTGAGGAGTCGGAAGAGAGCTAATGTTCTTACACAAGAATTGATACACACATTTATTTTGCCACCTAAGATTTAAAAAGAGGAGTGGGGAAGAGGAGAGGGTGAGAGAGAGAGTCCAGTTACAACCGCTCATAGATTACATACATACCCAATAAAAATAGTTTAATCGTTGAAATTTTTTCTTTTTGGGACGAAAGTTCAACCGTTGATTTTAAAACCGTACAAATTTTTTAGGGGCTAGAAACATTATTGAATCTTTGAAAAATGATAACCAAGGACAAGGAAACATGTAACCATTTCGGTAAACATTAAAGCCACAGTCACTCTATTATTAGTTCTGCCATTTTGGTAACCAATATAGACTGCGCTGCAACACAAGCTTCCCAATACCAACGCCTACATAAAATTTTAAAATAGAAAAAAACGAGTCTCAAAAGTAAAGCTAACATTAACACATATCCAATTTACATAACTACAATGCTAGAGACTCCATCAGCGGAACCATAATCAACAACTACGATCACGCTTATTGTCTATTCACTTTCCTATTTGATGTACTGAGAGAGCCACCTGAACCCTTCACCGTAGCCCATCTTGCGCACAATACTGCACATGAAAACCTCCAGAGGACGGACATTGGAGTCGGCCAAGTTGACCTTGCCCTTGCCTGTAGTGAAGTTTGAGAGCCCCATATGATAACGAAGCTCATCCTCTGAGGCGGCATAAGGTAAGTCGATCTTGTTTCCCAAGATAAGGAAAGGCACAGTTGCTAAGGTCTCATCAGAAAGAAGGGCGTCTAGCTCCCTCTTCGATTCGGCAAATCTTTCCTTATCATATGCGTCTACCAGGTAGACCACGGCATCAACCTACACGATGGAAAACCCTCAAATACCGTGTAAGTCCCATGATAGGAACTGTCATTGTACAGATATACAGATATAGGCATCAAAGGAGATGCTAAACTCGAGAGCAAGATCTAAGCTGCCAGCAAGCTATGCATAGAGATTGAGAATATAGACGACTAAGACGAGCATAAAATACTAGGCAAGAAGTTAATATCTGACAACTGACACAATCACCTGAAGCTGAGGAAGCCATATATTTCTTAATAAAAATTAGTTAACGATAATCCATCTAACAATAATTAAATTAATGCAGAGTGGTTATCTCAACTCTTCAAGCAAAATCATTACTGGGAAATATCGAAGCTTCAGCAGAAACAAAAGATGTTGGAAATTCTATATTCTCGATGTAAAAAGATTGCAATATTAGGGAAAAACGTTTTCACTTGACAAGGCCATGTTCAAAGATAAGTCTTACAGAGGTTTTTACATCCTTTTTAATTAGAGGTGAAACTCATATAAAAGCTATTTGGTACACCAATATTGAACATTCCTAAGTATCTCGGCTTGGATGCTTATATAAAAGATAACATGGTAATTAAGATTCTCATGTTTGATGCAACAAAACCCGAAAATTAAGGATAAAATTCATATTTTCTGGCTGATGTGACATATGGCATGCCAGCAGAGTTAAAGCATATACCTCCCTGCATCTTGGATACCTGCATACCAGATATAGGTACATTGGATGTTGAATATGACAGCGTATCAATTACCTACAGAGTTTGAACGTTTATCCATATTTCTCCTTTTATTGTGAAATAAAGTCCATACAGCTATGGTAGCTGCTGGCTCAGTAACCAAGAAATAACAGACATTGAAAACCAAAAGCATGTTCCTATGTGTGGCATCCTCTTTACGGCTCAAATGGAAAACGAAATTTCCCAAGATTTACGGCTATGCTAGCTGCTGCCTCAATAATTATGAAATAGCAGATATTGAAGATCAAAAGCAGATTCCCATGCGTGGAATCCTCTTTAGTCTTTACAGCTTAAATGGAAACCAAAATTTCCCAAGGTTAGCTCATATCTAATTTGATACAACGAAAGCAAACAGATATCAGAGCGCAGCCAATTGGGTATGCAGATACTACGAGTCCTCTCACTACCAACCAGCAGACATCATCTGGCTGGGTCTTGCCGGTATCAACAACAAGAAAAAAACAAAAAAAGGGAAGGAGGAGGGGGGGCGGCCAGCAACTATGGCTCTTGGCCCAGACGTTTGGTAAGAAAGGATCATATATCCTAGAAACAACAGACAGACACGCTCAGCTTAACCAACCTAAGCAAACAAAATCCAGACATATTTGATATTCCCAACTTGGCCAATCGAATGCTAATCTAACAAACGCATCCAACACCAATTAGTGTTAAGCAGGCAGAAGAGAGCAAGGTGATTCAGATTATGGATTGTACACCATTTGCCACAAACAGAATGAGCATTGAGGGAGAAAGAAAAGGAAAAGAAGGAAAGTTCGACAGCATATTTTGAACTAACAATTCACTTACTTCCTCGCAATATGAAAATTTGCATTAGCAAATGCGTCTACCGTACCACGGCTAAACAAAAGACTACAGAGTTGATAAGAAATACACCTGCGCGTAATAGTCTCTCCAGACTCTGCGAGCAATCCGATGACCACCCAAATCAAAGGCCCTGAATTTGATCTTTCCGATACTCAGCTCCTCCGAAGTCGGATATTGAGTTGGCTGATGCTGAACTAATCTCTGTAAAATGGAGAGAAAAAAACCAAAAGATCAACCCTAATTTCAATTTCTGAATGAGGGTAGAAAAAGGTTCAAAAAAACAAAAAACAAAATTAGCAGTCTCATATAGGCTTGCGCAAGTGCCACGCACTAAATTAGGGCGCTTAGTTGGTGGGAAAAACAAAGAACATATAGGAAGTTCGAAACGAGAAGACCCATGAAACAACAATAATTGCAAAATAAAATACAACCTCATCTTTCAGCATGTGAAGTAAGGTAGTCTTTCCAGCATTATCCAGCCCTAAAAATAAGATCTTCGCCTCCTTTTGCCAGAGACCAAGAGATGCAAGAATTCCGTAGAACCAATCGATAATAAACATTTTTTTTTCTCGGAAAGCTTCGAATTTCGCTGTTTCACCCAAAAATGTGCGAAAAGTTCTCCCCGAAATTACTTAATCGGAGAATAGGAAATCGCCGCGATAGCACCGAGGAGCTCACCGAAAAATCCAACCGGCGAAGCTAAAAGAGAGAACTTAGAGAGACCTAATTGGGTTCTGGGAGAAACGGACGAAGGAAAGAAGAATCGACTGCAAGGGACCAAGAAAACGAATAGCCCAAAAAGGAAAAAATATACTTCCCCCTTGGGGTTTATTTCTGAGAGATTGTTTTCACCCTTTAAATATTTCTGATTACCGGCGTGGCCAGTGGAGGAGACGTTGTTGGTGACCAGTGCGGCAGATTAAATGACTAAAATGCCCCGAAATGTTTATGTTGGCAACTTGGGGACTGAGATAGCTGACTGGAATAACCGGTTATTTGACACAAATTCCAGATGTGTGCATTTGATTGGTGGGTATGCGTCATAGCTGCGTTATAGCTATGGTGTAGAAGAGGCAAGGGGCAGCAGCGGTGATGTTTTAACCCCAAGCCCTCCGTTTTGTACAATCAACTTATATTAAAAGAAAAATTATATTTAAAGATTTAGATTTTATAAAATTTATAAAAGAAAATATTAAATATTAAAATTATTTGTACAAAGAATTTTAAAAAATTTATTATTAAATTTAAAAATTTACTATTAAATATAAAAAAATTCTTTACACCTCCTATATTTAATAGTAAATTTATAAATTTACTAATAAATCTCTTAAAATTTTGTGATAATTATAATTTTTAAAACATTTTATTATAAATTTTATAAAATATAAGTCTTTAAATGTAATCTTTTGTATATTAAAAATCATATTTGTCCACGATAGAGATAGAGAATTTATACTCATGTTATTAGGAGGGAGATGCTTAGTGTAAGAAGAAACAAGGATAAAATTGAGGTTAAAGCATACAGAACACTTATTTTTTAAGGCATGTATAAATGATTTTTTTATTTTTAAAATTTAATCATGAATCGCCTAAAATTGTTAGATAATGTCTTCTATTAGCAAATCCTTTATACTATGTTTATGTTTAGTATGGGAAATAATTTTTGTAAAAATGAAAATGAAAATTTGAATAAGAAAGAGTTTTAATGAAATAGAATTTGGTAGTTTGTAATTATATTTGATATGATATAAAAATGAATTTATTTTTTAAAAAAGTTATATATAATTTCTTAAAATTTTATTATCATATTTTTTTAATTATAGTATGATAAATATATAGTTCTCTAATTAAAATATCATTTTTTATAAATAATTATATATTTTTAATTAAACTATATATTTATTAAAAAATTATATATTTATCATATTTTAATTAATAAACTTAATAATAAAAATATAAAGAATTATACTTGAATTCAATCTATTTATTTTTTTATTTTTATATAAAAAGAATACTAAAAAAAAGTATAGTACCCTTATTATATATTATTATATATTATGGAACATATATTATAAAAAATAAAACAATAATTCACCACATCATTCTCACAAATAAAATGACATTCCATTAAAAAAATCAAGAAAGTGCATGTCCAAATAATTAGAATAAAAACTTTATCCTAACATTCAAACATAAATAAAAATTTACTTTCTATGCAACAGAGAATATTAAATTATTAACGGCGAGGGGAGACTCGCGGGGGTGTTTTTAACGTTGCAGGCGAATCATCCAACCTAATAAAATCATGTGACAACTTACCTGGCATAAAGGGTATTATAGTCAATTTGATCTTTTATCCTCGGAGAGGCAGAGTCGTCGTTCTTTACTGCTTCGGCAGCACAGAAGCAATCATGAACTCGTCCTAACACTAGATTTCATCTTCCTCCTTCTCCATCGCTAGGGGATCAAATTTCCATCTCCAATTTGCACCTGTAGCAAAGTCGCGGCTGGAGGAAGACGTCGCACCTGGGTTCTTCATCGTCAACTCGCAGAGGTACCCACTCTTTGTCTTTTTGAAATTCTTCATTTGCTTCTCGTATCTTGAAAGTTGTTGTGTTGGATTTGTCTTATTGAAAGTTTTATTTCGATGTAGGATTAATGAGTTTGGTTTATATCTGTACTACTGATATGCAAGCAACTCCAAATGTACAATTATCCAACATGTATCAGTTGTTAAACTTTGCTTACTCTTTAACTTCCAATGCCTTAGGAAGATCAAGACGCTAAACTTGAGACTAAAGAAAAGATATATGCACAAGAATGTTTATGGTACTCCACATCAAGGTAAAGGACCTCCCAACTTATTAAAGATTAGTATTGATGAGACTAAAGTAACAATAGTTTGGTAGATTTAAGAACTAGCGGTAATAATGGCTGTTGACAGCAGCAATAAATCAAGAATATAGATAGTGTCATCAAGATGATGAAGACTACTTCAAATTGGCTTTACCATGGGAGGAATGTGAAGAAAAATTTAGGAAAGGAATTATAGCTTGACAAGAAATATGGAATCCAAAGAATGGAATAGGTATTTGAATTGCGGGCTGGAATTTCTTGGGATATGCACTATATTATTAACAAGATCTTCATTATTACTAAAGTTCATTATTTTGTTAATAATCTAACAAGATTTTTCACTGCCACTACTTTTATTCAAATGAATACTACTCAAGCAGATGAAACATGACAAAACAACATTTTTTATCTACTTAAATTTATACTTACAGCATGTAGCTGCATCTCAATGAAAAAAAAAAGTATTGAAGCATGTATGCAAAAGTTGCAAGACAGAGTTGATGGGGCCAAGTAATCAAATGTAGAGTTGATGACAGTAGGCTGCTAAGAGGTTTTACTTTGATTCGGTCGTCCCTATATCGAATCCCTTTTGAATCTCTTCTTTCCAAAGCCCCTTGGGGTAGTAATGAGATTGAGAAGCTTATGCAGGATTTTAGGAAAAGGGTTGGAGATGTAACAGGGATGATTTGGTCGTTTTGGACATTTTGTTGTGAGGCTAAACAGAATGGAAGTTTGGGTCATGGTATCATGGTGTCTAACAACATCACCTAGTGGTTGTAGTGGTTTCCTTTGGAAAACCTTATCTCCCTGACATAGGCCACAAGGTGATTAGATGC
Organism: Erythrophleum fordii; assembly: GCA_032878935.1. NCBI lineage: Eukaryota > Viridiplantae > Streptophyta > Magnoliopsida > Fabales > Fabaceae > Erythrophleum > Erythrophleum fordii. The sequence continues at coordinate 5,117,071 of JAVQMF010000027.1, forward strand.
ATATATTCAAGTGACTAAATAAACCAAAAATTTTTGTAAGAGTCAATAATATGACACTATGTTATGACTTAACACTAAACATCTAAAGAACTTTACACAAGTTCTTTCCGATTGCAAATTGTTTATTGGGTAACCTACGTCTTGTGTATTCTAAAGTTTCATTGATTTGCTTGATGTAGATTTCTGTGGCTGAAGCAAAAGAAGTTTGTCCATATACATGGAAGAAGGAAGCTTTAGATGTATTGGTTAGTAGACAAACTCAAGTGGAGCAAAAACAATGGAATATCAAAGTAGATGTACATTGTAGGCATTCCCTTGTTTATGCAATTTCCAAGCGACGGAAGCACCAAGATATCAGTTTGGATAGTTTGCGGTTTGCATTTCGGATAACCCAGCTGCTGGCTAGCTGGATTGCTGGTTAAGAAGAACCTAAGTCAAGAATGTCTTGCAGAGGATCACTGTACTTCATAGTTTGGAGGTGTTTGTTTTTTGCTGGAAGCCACGTAAATACTTAAGGTTTGTCAATGTAAACAATTGATTTGTTAGTTTATCTTTGGTCAATCAACTGGCAGAATATTTTTGTTTTGTAAATGTAAAATACTTTTGGTTTGCAAGTGTAAATTTCTGTTGGAGACTATAGTGCGACGTAAATACTTGTGGTTTTGTACTATTTTACAAGGCAAACACATGCTTGCTTGAAATTGCTGAATGTCATATTGGTCATATACATTAATTTATTAATATGCCTCCGGATTATCCTGCTAAGAATTGTAACTTGCCATATTCTCACGAGGAGATGAGCAGCCTGATATATGTTCTCATCTGCTGAATTCATTTGCCCTGATGGCAGATGATATTTGGTTGCATCCTGCATCAAAATGTTTGAGCAATATACAGTTTGTTATATACTTAAATTAGTTTAGTAATAGAAGAATTATAGCAGCAGAAAAATAAAACTCTTGAATCATATTTACAACCATTTGAATGAGAAGTCAAGATTCAATAAGACTGAAGTTATTGTTCTTCAGAGGTAGATAGCCATACAAAAGGAGAAGCTATCTCAAGAAGGATAGTGGCAGAATCAAACCTTTCAATTGAAATCTTGTCAGCATAATAACAGATGTAGTTTGTACATAATCATATGTTGCCTTTTGCTGCCATAGTTAACCTTAGATCCAATACAAAATGTATGCATTAGCTAATTGGGAACCAAAAGAATTCTACGATTTAATTCCAAAAGAATTCTACTCATACAAGGGATTGGGAACAGCAACGGCACCGTCTTGGGTACAGTTCAAGTTGTATTATTGATTCGTTGGTCGCTGAATCGCATGCCGCTTATGTCCCCCACCAATGCATTGCATTGCAAGAGACCAAATCCCTTTGAAAAATGAAACAGGAAGCTCTCATAGAGTTTCACAGGTTCAACTCCTTTCCAACAAGGAAATGATGCAAGTGCCAACTCCCATTTAGCTTCTAGCATTCTAGCAAACAGTTTTTCTTTTCATTTTTACTTTTTGTAAAGACGAGGGATTGAACTTGCCAAATTTTGTCAGAATCTCACTCAAATCACTTGATTAGCTTCAGGTGGCATCAACTGAGTTTAATTGCAGAACCTCATGCAAATAGCTTGTTTAAACATTTTAACTATAGAATCTCATGCAGGGCAATGATCCAATCCACATTCATTCTGCTGTGTCTTAATGTCTTAATATCTGTGAAAATATAGATAGCACAAGAAAGGAAGAAAGAAATCGGAGAGAACCCTCTTTGCAGTCATAATCATCAAGGAAAAAAGTGAAATACGATTCTTCCAATTTATTTGAGATTTTGAGTATCTGCTCGCTTGTCCCACTATATATGATTAATAATACAAAGGAGAATTTGCAAGCAAGAAACAATGCTCTTAAGATATAGATTGTAACCCATAGTACGATTGCATTTCTATTTCAACAAATAATCCAATCAATATCATCAAGGAAAAGCAGTAATGAAATCCCTTCCCATGTATCTGCAGACACAGTGGTAAAATCGAAAAAAGAATCTGGATATCTCTACTTGATGTATTGAGAGAGCCACTTGAAGCCATCTCCATATCCCATCTTGCGGACAATGCTGCACATGAACACTTCAAGAGGCCGAACACTGGACTCTGTAAGACTGATCTTCCCCTTGCCTGTGGTGAAATTGGTCAGCCCCAGGTGGTACCTTAGCTCATCTTCTGAAGCTGCATATGGGATGTCAATTTTGTTGCCTAGCACAAGAAATGGAACATTTGCTAAGGCTTCATCTGAAAGCAGGGCATCAAGCTCCTTCTTCGATTCTGCAAACCTCTCTTTGTCATAGGCATCAACCAGGTAAACAACAGCATCGACCTGGAAAGGCAATCAATAGTGTGTGTAAAATCCAGAGCAATGCCAAACGTTCTAAGAAGTACTGAGGTCATTTCAGTTTATCAGTTTCTTCCAAACAGCAGGTACATTAATTCCAGAAGCAATAAGGTGAAAATATAGTTGCTGAGGGAACAACTGACCTCTGAAAAATGGAATATAAGTCATGTCAGATAAGGGCACAAAAAATTAGAGAGAAAACCTATATTTGAACTGGTGAGTGTTGAAGGGTGATGCATCTATAGCAACAACTACCAAAATGAGTTCAAGCGTATAACTCTCCTCCCACAAGGTGAATGAATTTGCCCTTTTACAACCCCTACTTCTTCTAGTTCTTCGTTAGGATGTATGAATCTCGTAAGAAGTCTATTAATTAGCTCTTTCCACAGATCTATGCATCTGTCTTTTGTTCCTCTCACTCAGTGTGTTCTTTTAATCATGATTCAACAGGGAAAAATGTAGGACATATTTGGAAAGTCACTAGTAAAACACCTCCTGCAAAGTTAAAAGGGGTGCTATCAGCGAAACTTCCAATGTTGATATTTGCCTCCCATGAATCAGATAAATACAAAGAACTTTATCTGGGATTATGAAGGCATAACATACCAAATCAGCAGAGACAAATGAAAACCAATCCAGTAGTTAGTTGGGTAACAAAAATAAATATAAAAAGATAAATATGCAAAGAACCTGAGAACTAGAATCTTCAGTAAAGATGCTGGGAAATTCAAATGTTTACAGAACAGCACCAACACATCAACGAAAGATCACAGGAAACAGAAATTGCCAACAAAATACCCTATGTGGAAAAGCCAACCATGAAGGGTGCTAGATTAAACAGTTATAGCCTTTTAGAAGAGAACATAACAAATCAATATATGCAATATATAGGATCACTATTTCAGAAAATGTAAAATGTTATGATTCAGTTAAAGTACCCCCGTTCTGGACATCTTAGATGCATCATAACCTCTTCAAAAGTGGCCATCAATGCAAGATTAACAGTTTCAAAGACATCAAACGAGAAAAAAGTTCTATACCATGAGCTGAAAGCAAATCTGCTCTAAGGCACCAACATGGACCATTTCAAAAGCATGCTCTATCCATTTTTTTTTTTTTTTTGCTGGGAATGTAAATGACAACAAATTGATTACCAAGTGGGCCTATTACAAAGCAATTATTTTTCCCCAACGTAATCCTACTTTTCAGAAACTATAGATGTCGTTGGGCTGATAACAACAATTAATCATTGAACAGCAATTACAAACCAATGACGGAAAGTTCAAGACATTCAAACATCATGGAAAATAACCTTTGCATAATAGTCTTTCCAGACTCTGCGAGCCATTTGATGACCACCCAAATCAAAAGCCTTAAACTTGATCTTGCCGATGCTCAATTCCTCTGAAGTGGGGTGTTGGGTTGGCTGGTGCTGAACTAACCTCTGAATGAAAGGGTATCAAAATCTTATTGTTCAACTCTTGGAAAGCTTAAATAAAAGTAAAATGAAAAAATAAAAATAAATAAAAGATCAATTCCTGTTAAGGTGCACCAACCTCATCTTTCAACATGTGAAGGAGGGTGGTCTTTCCGGCATTATCGAGACCCAGAAAGAGAATCTTGGCTTCTTTCTGCCATAGACCCAGAGAAGCTAGAATGCCATAGAACCAATCAAAGATGAACATCTTTTTCCCTGCTGGGGTTTTTTTCTTCAGATCCAAACGAAAACAGGAGAGAAAAATGCAGAAAATGTTTGAATCTGAGGGAGAAAGTTCCAGATCGTTTGATGAGGCATAAAAAGGAACCCAGATCCCACCGAGATCCTAGATCATGTGTCTGTCTGTTTTAGCATGTAGTAGCCAATTCAATGCTGGAAGCACATGGGGGAAGGTGGGAACGGACCAATGCTTTCTTTTAACCCAGCGGGGACCGATACGCTAAATAAACTACGACCTCGTGGCTGCCCTCGTGATTTTGAGATGACCCTCTTTGGGTTTATTCATGCTCTCTCATTCTGCGGAATTCTTTATGATTGAGGGCACAACAACGACAATTTAAGGGGGTCGGAAAGATAAAACCCACCATTACTACTATAGGTTTATTTTCTTCTTTCTAGAAATTATAATTTTGTATTTTCTAATTTTTAATTTAATTATTCATTTCTTAAAATATTTTTACCATCTCAAATTTGTTCATAATTTAACGTAGACTAATAATTTATTGATTTTGAATATTTTTTACTTACATAATACTGATTAACTTATATTTGACACATAAAATTAGAGGTGTATGAACAACATAAGTAAAAAGTTTTAAAATTTCATGAAGTTAGGATTCCCCGTTAGGATTTTTTATCTAATGTAACGAGTAAGCATTTACTAGATGTAAGTGACAGATCCAAATCCTCTACTATATAAATGATGAGGAACTCTACCTCTACCTATCTATCTCTTTCATAAATTCCTTTGCATTTGCTGTAGAGGTTTTGGATCCGCAAATTAACATGTGTGAATTAATATTTTATTAGCTTCATATTAATTTATGGACATAGATAGGATGAAAGAACAACATTAAAAAAAAGGTTTTAACAAATAATGAATTAGATTAAAAGAAAAGAACTTATAAATGACCAAATTAAAAAATAAACCAATCTATTAGATTATGAAAAATAAGAAATGTGCTATTTATAAACTCCTCTGTAATATTATAATTATATTTATTTGATTTTAAAATAAATTAAATTTATACTTTTTTATACAAAAATAAATAATATTAAAATAAAAATTTAAGAAGTATATTTTTAAAAAATATTATTATTATTAAACACATGATAGTCATCTTTTAACTTTAAAAAAATTATGTATATTTTTATAATATATAATTTGAACATATCTATTAAAAAATAGAATAATTTACCTTTTATATTATTAACAAATACAAAAAGTTTGGAAAAACAAGCCGAAAAATGTTTTCAAGAACACCTCTATTTTTCTAAATATATTGGCCTAAAAAAATTTTTAAATATCAAAATAAAATAAAAAAATTATATCATTTAAATATACAAATTTTACCCTTGGTCAAAAGGAATTAGGTCCCTTGCACTTGCACTTCTAATCTGAATTTAGATAGTCTAAATTTTTTTAATATTTTTCAAAGGTTTTGATTTTTTTATTTTAAAAAATAAAAATAAAAATAAAAATAACCTTATAATTACACATCTTATAAAAAATAATAATTTAAATAAAAAATATAAAATATAAAATTTCAATTGTCCAAATAAATGTAAAAAAATTCGGATCCTACGCAGAATCCAAACTCCGATCCTCCGTCCCCGAATTGATAACCTTAAAGGGCATTATCGTCATCGAGTAGGCAAACAGCTTAGGGCTTCCTCATAAGGTCATATATAACGGGCCATCTTAATCGCCCCCAATTCCCTGTTCCGCAGAAAACCCTAGCCGAACCAAACGTTTCCTTTCCCTTTGTTCCAGGGTTTGTCTATTAGCTCTCTCACATATTCTTTATGTTCTCACCTGTGTTTATCACTGTTTGATTCTTTTTCTTCTTTTGTGTTGATCACAGCAATGGCGAAGTCGAAGAACCACACAGCTCACAATCAGTCCTACAAGGCCCACAAAAATGGCATCAAAAAGCCTAAGAAGCACCGCCACACTTCTACCAAAGGGGTATTCTCATTTTCTATTCTTCAATGATCTGTGTTGATTATCTGTGATTGGTTGTCGATTAATTAGTAGTTTTTTTTTATTGGAAATTCTTGTAGATGGATCCCAAGTTCCTGAGGAACCAGAGGTACGCGAGGAAGCACAACAAGAAGAGTGGTGAACCAGCCACAGAGGAAGAGTAAAGCGTGCACTTTGAAGTGGAGCTATTAGGAGTTTCTGGGATAGCTTGGATTTCTTATTGAAGCTCTATATTGTTTAATGGTATCTTTTTTCTGTGTTCGATTTAACTTCAGTAATATATTCATTTTTGTGGATTTTCTTGATTTTTAATTAAATCAGAGAGAAGGCGTGCTTTTGTAAGAATTGTTACTGGTTTCTGTGAAAGACCCTTCTATAAAGGTCCTTGCGTTTTGGTTCACTATAGTCCTTCATTCTGTTAGTGACTGCATTAAGGAGCATAATTTTAGGATTTAAATGAGCAGAAACTTGGATTTTTATTGAAACATGTAGTGGGTAATCCTAAAAGCGCATTCTTTCGTATGCATTTAAGATTTTTATTACAGTCCTCATCGAACCAAGTTGTAAAAGAGAGAGATTTTATCTATTGAGTTAGGACATTTGAATAAAGTATTATATTTGTTTGCATCTTAGGATTGATACTTATATATAACAAAATAAAGATGATGGGATAGGGGAAAGTATGTATATTTTCAGTTGATTTCAGTCCTAAATTTCTGTCTTCAAATTTTGTTCCAGGGGTAGTATCCCAGCCATCAAAAGCATAAACGTCACACGTTGTGGTGTAGTATTCTGATTGATCCTCCTCAAGGATTACTGGAAAAATGATTATAAAAGCAATAAGGAATTATCTGAATAATTTGGATTTCCGTTAGTTAAAACTGGTAGTTGCTTAGTTGCTACAGAGCACGAAGTAGGGGTTGATTTTGACTGAATAGAAATTCGGATCTTTCAATTTCGATGATGACCCTATCCGTCAAAGCTCATATTTGCAGAACACTTTTTTCTTTGAAAGTTTGCTTGAATGGATTTACATGGGAGGCTTTTGCCACAGTCGAAGTCTTTGAAACTGTCATGTGGTTGAACTTATTGAATGGCCGTATATAAAATATTAAAACATGTTTATGAAGCAGAATAGGGAAATAGAAGTTAGTATTTGACTTTAGCTCTCCATGAACGAAAAAAATGAATGAATATGTCGTTCGCAACAAATTGAGTGAATAACTCGAATTTTTTGGTTGTCGCATCCATAGGGAATAGACAATGTATAGACAAATAGACAACGACTACTATCCTGATCAACATAATTATTTTCATTTCTCATGCAAAGTATCATCAAGTTACCAACCTATACACAGGCTGATATAAGGGTGACATATTCTCAAGTTGAAAAACCTTGGACCATGAGTAAGGATGATTGACAAACTAGCACCGCCATTGTAGATCACCTACCTGAAATTCGGCTTTATTGCTGCACCGGGACTTATTAGGTGATAATCACCTATTTCTACTTTTGTAGTCTAGATTAATTGTTTATCAACCTACAAAGTTTCACAATAAGTAATGTCACCTTTAAGAGACCGCACCGCTGCACTTCTCCATGCCTTTTCTTCCAATGAGTCATCCATAACTTTGGCTTCTTGTGTAGAGCATTCGAATGATGTAGTCATCTTCACATTGTCATGAAAAAATGTATGGTAGGTTGTTATTACTGTATTTAATTGAATAAATCAATAGAACACCAATCTATAAAATCAACACACTTCCAAAATTATAATAAATTAATTATAAACAGAAATATACTAATGAAGATGGTTAGAAATATATGACTTTTTGGAATAATATTTGTGACTTTGAACATCTAAATAGTTTTTGGATTGAAGATGTTCCACAGTCATTGCAGTCTAACTGAGATAGAATACAATTATCCATTTTGGAAGAGTTTTATAGATTCTAAAATTCTTTTAAAACGCGTGTCTCACCTTGATCCATTGTCCTATGAATCGTAGATTTCCTTTTTTCCTCTAGTTAATCCCAATAGAATTGTGGTTCACTTTGCTCTCACTCTGCTTCATAGGTGTCCTAATTGAAAAGAAGCAATCTTAAGAGGATAAGAGCATGGGCTATAACCAATTATTATATTTTAAAAAAAAATTGTTTATATAATGCAAATAAGTCATACAAATAAATAAGAACATGGAATATAAATAATATGAAAAAAAAGATTGAATGTTAACAACAGGTGAAAATTATAGACTTGAATTTTTTAAAAATTTTAATAATATAAAGAAACAGTGAGAGAACGTTAATAATTTTTTTTATTTAAAATGTATTTTTCTAGCTTCTTGAGATGCAAGTTATTAATTAAATTTTTATAGTTAATTGCTTTTAACACTTATTTTTCAATTGATAATATAGCTAATCCATTTAATCTTTCTCGAAACATTATTGATCTTCTGAAAGATTTTATTAATTCTAATTTTTGAAAAAAAAAAAACCTTTTTCAGATGAGGCCTTGATTTGAATCAACGGAGAATCAATGATGAGTAGATAGAAGAAGGCATGAGTGTAGAATGCAAGTACTAGATTTAGCCAATATCGAAATCCTTTTGATGAATTTGATCTTTCTAAAATAGATTTATTTTTTATCATTAAAGATAATACAAATTAAATTTTTTATAATTATATAAATTGTAAATATGATTAAAAAAATTTATGAGGTTGGGGGGCTAAAGCCCTTGCTTTTGTGGCTCTACCCTCGAGCCTGCCCTGACTTAAGCTATGCACAATTGTATTGTTATTATTGAATTATATGAGAAGAAAGAACTTTCAAATTTCATAGAACTGTTTCTGCAAATTAAATATTATTTATTGTTTAACTGGTAATTAACAAATAGTTGATACAAATAATTAAGAAAATGGAACATAAATAATATAAACAAAGAATGAGAAAGGATTAACAACAGGTGAAACTTATATGCATAAGCTATGTCCAATTTTGCTGTACAGATCATAGAACTATATACAAAAACGGTAAAGATTTGAAATTTGGTCGAATTGTGTATATAAATACTATATAAACTTTATTGTAGAAATTATTCATTCTGCAAATTACATGTTATTTATAAATGAAGCGGATCAGTACACATGCAGGCCAAAATAATAATATAATAATCTTGACTAAAAGGAGAAACAATTGTATATTTAACAGACATGCAAAATGACAAGGAAAAAATAATGTAAGAAAAATGAGAGCATATGTCAAATTCGCTTGTATATATATTAAAAAATGTTTAAAATAAAGGATAGATATATAAAAACAAAAAAAGAGCACAAAGCATAGATATTTATCTTGGCAAGCCCCTTCCCTTCATTTTCTGCATAGCTTATAAAACTTGTTTTGGAAAACTTACTTCAAAAACCTTCCCCCTTGCTTGAGGCTGCAAATTTTTATATGTTTGATCATAATTCATAAGGTTCATATACTAAAAGCCAATGATCGGTGATTATGTTGTATAACTAACGTATGGATAAAAAAAGTAGGTAGAGCAGGAGAAGGTAGCAGAGGAGAGAGTTAACTGTGATGTGAAAGAGTACTCACTCAATACAATATGGTGTAGACTGACGCATCAAACACAAAGAAGGTTTAAGTATATAATAGACCTCTGTCAATCCAACCATGCTACCAGAATGAAACTAGCAGCTGGGATCCTTAAATGATTGACACAGGATCTCTTGCGGTGTCTTTTTCAACCAGAGTCAGTCAGATAATTTTTCATTAGCACAAGACCCCAATGTTTGTTGCAAATTAGGTAGCTGCCACTTACCTGAAATTCCTTGTGCGCTGGCAGCATGAGCAAGCAGCATCTTGCCAACTGCGTCGCCAATGGATATGCGCATATACATATATATGTGAATGAGAGATAAATTACACCACTTTTTTTATTTAGTTAAGAAAAAAGTAACAATTGGATTCCTTTTAACTAAAACACTCTCAAACAATAAAATTGATTTTTTTTTAAAATAAAAATGTAACTCGTGAGAATTTGTTTTTTCTTATAAAACTTTATTATTTTATTGTCATTTATTTTGGTTTGAAAACAATAATTTTAATATATTCTAAATCTTTTATAATAATATAGAAAAGTAGTTATTTTAACATTTGAGGTTATTTTGGTAAAAATGAGTTAAATTGTAGCTTATTTTTTGGTTTTTTTGGAAAAACGAAATTAATTTATGCATGTACGTGTATATATGTACATGTGCACATGTATATATTTACAAATTAACATGTGTTTGTCTGTGGCGAAGCATGAAGATTTGTATAGATGTTATACACGTGCATGCATGCATGTTTATTTGTATGCGTTTGTATTTGTACATCCATAGGTGAATGTATATAATATTGAATTTTAATATTACACTCATATTTTTAAAAATTTTAAACTCATTGAATTTACTGAAATCTCAGGCACACATATATATATATATATATAATTTTTTTATTTGACATTTTTACTAGGAATTTGCTGAATTCATACATATATACTTTTTTTCCTTTTGTCTTTCATGTCTTTTCTTCTCTTACTCTTTTTTGTTATTTCCTCCTCATCTTTCTTTCTCTTTTCTCATTTTCCCATTCAATTTTCCCTTTCTTTTGGAATTGTTATTAGCTTTAGTCGAACTTTACGCAATATTTCTCTTTGCTTCATGTTGCTCCCTTGCCCCCTATTTCTTGTATGCATAGCTTTGATATATTTTTGTAAATAATAATTATGTAATAACTGAGTAAAACATAATCAAATTTAAATGTTAATATATTATTTTTAATTAGATATGAAACAATTATATCTAAAAATATGGTAAAACTTTTGAAATGTTGTTAAATTAAATAGTATTTGCAAAATCTTGTTCCCAACACTGCATGTATATGAGTAGGCTCGCATACGTACGCAAGTATGATGTACAGTAGTAAGTTGAAGAAAAAATAGGCTTGATTTCCATACTCTTCAGAATTTTTTTTAAATAAGAGTGAAAAAAATTATAAATTACTAATTTTTTCTAAAAATTTCTGACAAAACCAACTTAAGAAAATTTTTATGCCAGGAAATTTTTGCCAAAAAAAAAATCCTTCAAAACAAAAGTCCTATTTACGAAAAGTTTGCTAACTCACATCAAAATTGTTTTGTTACGAAATTGAATGGTTATGATTGGGGAAATTAAAAACAAAAAACTTTTTGAAACAAAATACAGCGCGTCCAAAGAGTATACGGGCAATACTATCTCTCTTTTTTTTTCTTTCTTTAATTTCTGGTTGACAAATTAAAGAATGACCTCATTGGAATAAAATGCAGCACGAGTTGCTCGTATTTGGATGAACATAACCGATAAATGGTAAGATTGATGCTAGTACCATATAAGGAAGACAAAAGAAACATATCAATAACTAATTCCACCATCCTATACAGTAGACCGAGTGCGTCAAATCCAGAAACTTCTCCCGAAATTCAAAACTCAAGCACCCCTCTTTGAAACAAAACCACTTTCTTGGACGTAATGATAATTAACTAAAGCATCTTTGACAGGCACTAAGAAAACTAGGAAAAGATATCAAGACAAGTAATAGTTGGCGCCCATCAATTTTCGGACCATTGGCAGACTCTCTCAAAGGGTTCCCTTCTTTTACGGGTTATGAATGTGTTTATGTCTTCCGCCGGAAGATGTGGAAAATCTTGGAACTCCCTGATACAAGCTAATTTCTTCAAAAATTCACACTTTGGGATGATTAGACTGCAACTGCTTCGCTTACTGGGCTAGAGGCTTGTGCTTTAACCTGCCTCAGAGATTAAAGAGGGCACGTATTACTGTCCATGGCAAAATAAACTAGCTTGTGTTTAACTGTACGCTTGTGTCCATTTGTTCAAAGTTTCAACTATTCTTTTTCTTCGTATCAGTAGAATTTTAATGTTATATTCCCGCCCCTCAAATCACCTTCTAAGAAGTTTAAATCAAACAGAAAAAAGTACGCTGAAGTTGGTTGCTTAGTTATATAGATAAACACTAATCAGTCAATGCCTATCTTGTCATTGTCTTACCATCTAGATAAAAATAACAGGTAGGCTAGAATGGTTACGCTCGGTATGATTATTTTTTCTTTTGGATAGCTCACCTTTGCTGATTTAAATAGTTCATCAAGCACCTCAGACAAAGTTGGATGTGCATGAACCGCAAACTTCATGTCCTGTATTATACCACAAAAATGTGAAATTTACTTAACAGATAGAGATTCTGCTGTGTCTATCAATATGTAAATTTGTCGGCAAACATGGACAAGGAAAAAAAAATATTTATTTCGTGTCAGTGTAATTCATGTGGCTATTTCTAACAAAAGGTGAAGCACGCACATGGAGCAGTTACGGTAGTAACTTTACCTGAATACGTGTCCCTAATGCTATTGCATTGGATGCTTCATGGATGAGATCTGCGGCATGTATTCCAAAAATATGAACGCCTAGTATCTCTCCATTGTCAGGTCTGTATATCAACTGCATGAAAACAGTATGAAAGACAGTTAGCAAACCCTAAGGCTTGTGAGAACAACGTAATAAAAGCAACCAGAGAGAAAGGATAAAGGTGCCCTTGAACAAGTAAACCAGGAATCCCAGCTCTCACAACCAAATAACTTTGCCATACCACCAAAGTAACTCTTCGGTGAAGAACTCATTCATTTAACACTTACATAATCTTCTGCAGAGGAATAACGTTTAAGGAGAAAGATGCAGAAATATAACCTTGGCAAGTCCCTCCCCTTCGTTTTCTGCTAAGGCCTTTGTGTTAGCTTTAAAACTTGTTTTGGAAACACTCACTTCAAAACCCTCTCTGGCACCTTTCTCCCTTGCTTGAGGCTGCAAATTTTAGATGTTCAGTCATAATTCATAAGTTCATGTGATTAAAAGGCCAAAAGAAGAGATTTTATAACTAAAATATAGGGAAAAAAGGGTGGGACAGAAGGAAAAGAGAGGAGAGGTGAGTTAACTGTAGTGTGATATAGAACTCATTCAAAAAATATTTATGGTGAAGAGTGGAGACTGAAGCGTCAGACATACGAAGGTTCAAATATACCTCTGTCAATCCAACCATGCTAATTTCAGGATGAGTGAAACAAGCGGCTGGGATACTTAAGTGATTGAGCACATGATCTCTTCCAGTGACTTGTTCAACCACTGTCAGAAATTTTCCATTAGCAAAACGGAAGCAAAAGACTCCAATGTTAGTAAGTTACCACTTGCCTGAAATTCCTTGTGCACTGGCAGCATGAGCAAGCATCATCTTGCCATTTGCATCGCCAATACAATATAAATGAGGGACCTATCATTCCATATCCTATTTCAGTGACAAGAGATCGTAGCCAGAGATATATAGTTTGTGCAAGAGACATTTTGAAACAAACCAGATTGCCATTCATATTAATTACTCGCATGCGCTCATCCACGGGAACAAAACCACGCTGTGTTGTAACATCAATCTGCAAGAAAAATGTCTGGTATACAATCACTTCCTTTAGGGAAAAATTTACGTTTTGAAGCCACTGGAAAGACATACATTCTCTAAGCCAAGACCATGAGTGAATGGAGCCCTTCCAGTTGCTATTAGGGCAGCATCCACCTGCAGCAAAGTAACATAATAGTTTAAAATAAATCCAAGTGGTTAAATATGCAGGGGAAAAAAAACAGATATAAAATAAAAGATTCTCAGTAATTAATAAATGAAAATTTTTAGAATATTCCACACTTGTAAAACCTGATGCCATAAATGTTTAAGAACTTCAGCCCACAAGTCTCTTTAGCTAAGCAAGACCAATGGTGCACTCACAAAGCAGGAAAAGTTTTTTCTTTTTTTCTTTTGTTGTTTTTTGGGGGGGGGGGGGGAGCAGAACCAAGTTATGCACCAATCATTAGGAGTTGAATTGCCTGCCTCACTGCAGCTACATGCACTCATATAGTTTACTAAATGCCATATTAAGGGTGTCCTACAAAGCATATGAAGTACATACAAACATTGAACCTAAATTATTTTGTTCGTTCTTGTTTGCCCCTCACAGTGCTCACATATGTTGTCCAATCTAGTTTTGACAAGTAACAACTTCTATACTTTTCCTTTGTTGTACTTGTAGGTAGAAAATTTGAAACCAAGTGAAATACTATGAGAAAAGGATCGAGTTACCTCCAATGTGTCCTTTGGTTCCTTGGTCTTTGCATCAATGAGCTCAACGATGACAGGTTTTCCACCCCTTGCAGGAGTTACCTACGGAAAGCAAGAGGGCTGCAGCATGTCAAAGTAGCCACCCAGCAAATATTTAATTAAGCAATTATAAGAAGCTACCTTGGATGCAAAAACTCCAGTATGATAGTCAATTTTCCGTGTAGTTATGAGAACCCTCTGAGCCAACTTGCTGATCTCAGGATCAAATCCAGGCATAAGCTGATCTAAAGCTTCAATAAAAGTAACCTGCAGGATCCCATTATTCCTAACAATATTTCTTCTGCAATGGCTTCTAGATTTTGCAAATGAAGAAATAATATTATTTATTACCTTGTTGTACTAATAAAGAGTATAAAAAAGTATATGATTTGGCACTTGACACATAATCATGTCATAAAAATAACACCTAGAATCAATTATTTGTAATTATTTCTCATTAAGAAAAAGTGATGGAGAAGGAAAAATAACGTCTCACAAAGAGGTAGTACCTCACTTCCAAGAGCGGTATACACATCACTGAATTCAAGTCCAATATAACCACTTCCGACAATTGCTATCCAATCAGGAACAGACTCCAGTTTGAGTGCATGGTCACTGGTAATCACAGTTTTCCCTGCAGGTAATTAGTAATTATGATGAGCCCATGGATAATAAGCCCAAATATGGAAAGACTTATGTTAGGAAAAATAAGAAGCAAGGGACCACTACTAGTGATGTGGTGGGTATCATACAATAGGCTAGCTAACTCATATGCTGGAGGAGAGATAAAGTCAGAGGATGGTGGGTTGTTATGGGTGGTAGGCTAGCTGTGCGTGTTTTTTAAGGCAAGAAGAATCTGAGGAGGAAAGGTCTCTGGCTCTCTGATTCCAGGGGGGTACTTGGTTCATTTTGTTAATCTTTTTCCTTCTTTTCAATTCTGTAATTTGTGGATTGACCCATCTTTCCAATTACTCTGTAGCAAGAAGCATTTCCATTCATTCTAGATAAATAATACCAGAATTGATTCAGGTTTTATCAATTTGGTATCAAAGCTATATGTTCGGGGGTATGGTTAGTATAAGGATGGAAGGATGTGCAGATGAATTAGAGAGGAGTGTGGTGGAGTTACAGAAGGTCCAAGGTAAGACAAAGGATGAAGTTACCTCTTTGAAACTCATGTTCATTCAGCTCAATGTGCAGTTAAGCGACTTCCCAGCTGCTTTTGATAGTCCTGTACAAGCTAGACCCTTGGTGGAGCAAATCTAGAATGCACCGATAGGTGCAACAACCATTGAACAAGAGGTGAACGGAGGATAGAATGTGCCAAAATGCACGATGGGTACCAACCCAGAAGTAAACGTCACCCAGAATGTGCTGACAGGAACCATGAACACCAACCCAACAGGAGAAATGGTCAAAAATGCAGTGGACCAGGAGTTTGCAGAGTATTGCAGGCTAGAGCTTCCTCTATTTTTAAGGGAGGATCCCATTAGGTGGAAGGTAGAGTGGTATTTTACAGTGAATGGGATAAAGGTTGAGAAAGTGGATGTTGTGGCAAGTAGCATGGAAGGGAGAGCATTAAATTGGTTTCAGTGGCTTGAGTCAAGACCCCTTATTCATAATTGGACAGAGTTTAAAGCAAAAGTGATGGAAAGATCCTACAGTTGCCAAATAGGAGATAGCTACGAAAGACTAATAAGCATTGAAACAAGATGGCACGGTGGAAGAGTTTCGAGAGAAGTTTAATCTTCTCTTAATCCCATTAGGATATGTTCCTAATGAAGTTCTTATGAGGGCATTTAAAAATGGTTTAGTGAAGGAAATCAGAGCTAAGGTGAGGTTAATACAACTAAAATCCTTGGTGTAGCTCATGGATTATGCCCACCAAGATGAGGGAAGGAATATGGTGATACAAAAAGCTAGAGATGAGAGAAAATCCAAGGGATTAAAATCTAACATGAGAGCTAAATGGCATAGTTATAAACCTAGTTTTCAAAATTTACTAGCCTAATGGAGTTACCAAAAAGTTCAAGTAGTGTGTGCATGAGTAAGAATCCAGAGAGTAAAGGTGGTAAAGAGCAGCTAGTAGCAAGATCACTACTCCCATCACTACCACTTCAATAATGGCAATGCTAATAGTAGAAAGAAGCTATGCGAAGTAGAAATTAATTGCAAGAGAGAGTTGGAACTTTGTTTCAAGTGTGAGGAAAAATCATAGAGGAAAAAATAAGTAACTACAAATGTTGATTTTGACTGAGGAGGACGATAATGTGGAGATTGAGTCAAGGGAGATGGAGCCTCAAATTGAAGTTGCAGCTTCAATAGAGCTGTCTATGGGCTCAATGGTTGGAATTGCAAGGCAAAAAACTTTGAAATTAGTGGGCAATGCCTATGGAAAGGAGGTCATGGTATTGATTGATAGTGGGACAACAAATAACTTTATTTCATCTAAATTGGCAAAGAGGCTCAAGATACCTTTACAAGACACAAAATGTTAATAACATTGGGTGATGGCCGCAAAATTGTAACTAAGGGAGAATGTAAAGAAGTGAACCTAGAGCTACAAGGGATGCAAATAGTGCAAACATTTTACCCCTTTGAATTGGGTAACGGTGATTTGATTTTGGGAATTGAGTGGCTGGAAAGTCTAATTGAGATTAGGGTTAATTGGCAGTAATCTTATATGAAAATCAGGGTGGACAAAGAGTGGGTTTGTTCAAAGAGAGATCCTACTCTAATCTGTTTCGTGGCCTCTTTTAAGTCCATCATTAAAGCCTTGAAGGGTGAAGAAGAGGGATTTCTATTAGAATTTGGAGCTACTGTACTTGAGAATGTGGCTGGACAGCAAGAGATTACAGGAGAAATTCAAAAGTTGCTTGAAGAATATGGCTTAGTGTGTATAGCGATGGGTGATCTCCGCCCTCATCGCTCCAAAAATCATGCTATCATGATCAAACTAGGGAACAACCACCCAATACTCGGCCCTATAGGTATACATGTTCACAAAAGGCCAAAATTGAGAAATTGGTGAAAGAAATGCTTGAAGTCGAACTTGGTAAGCCAAGTCTTAGCCCCTATTCCAGCCCTATGTTGCTAGTAAAGGAAAAAAAATGGTAGCTAGAGATTTTGTGTTGATTATGAAGCCTGAAACAAGATTACAATTATGAATAAATTCCCTATACTAGCTGTAGATGAGTTGTTGGATAAACTTGGTGGTGCTACTATCTTTTCTAAGCTAGACCTGAAATCTAGTTACCACATATTTGAATTCAGCCTAGGGATGAGTCCAAGACAGCATTTAGAACTCATAAGGATCACTATGAGTTTTTAATCATGCCTTTTGGGTTGACTAATACCCATTCCACTTTTTAGTTATTGATGAATGACATTTTTAAAGCTTATTTGAGGAAATTTATTTTAGTGTTCTTTGATAATATTCTCATTTATAGTTCTAATGTGGATTCACATATGCATCATTTGAGAATGACTTTGGAGGTATTGTAGTAAAACCAGCTAGTAATCAACAAGAAAAAGTGTGTTTTGGAGCAGCCTAAACTAAAATTTTTGGCTCACATCATATCCTTAGAAGGAATGCAAACAAATCCCTTAAAAATTGAGGCAATGGTGAAATGTCTTGTTCCTAAGGATTTGAAAGCTCTTCAGGGGTTTTTGGGACTTATGGGGTATTACTAGAGATTTGTGAAAAATTATGGAAGATTAGCAACCCCTCTAACTAATTTGCTTAAAAAGGATGGTTTTCAATGAGGAAAAGAAGCCCAAGAAGCATTGGAGACATTGAAACCAGCTATGACACCAACCCCTATACTTGCCATGCTTGATTTCAACCAACCTTTTGAGATAGAGGTTGACACACCAGGTTGTGTTATAGGGGCAATATTTATGCAAGGTAAAAGACCCATTGCTTTTTTTAGTCAAAAGTGGTCCAATAAAGCTAGGTAGTGCTCGGTGTATGAAAAAGAACTCATGGCTATTGTTTTTGCAGTTAAAAGGTGGCAACATTATTTGGATGGGCAACCTTTCATAATCCGAACAAAACTCAAGGCCCTGAAGTACCTACTAGAGCAACATATCATAGAGCCTAATCAACAAAGGTGGGTCTCTAAACTCATGGGGTATAAATTGGAGATACACTATAAACTGAGAGCAAAAAAAAAAAGGTAGCTGATGCTTTGTCTTAGATGGATGGTGATATGGAGTTAAAGGCTTCTTCCTTGTGGCAATTTGAGGAAGTTGAAGAGCTAAACCATGAAGTGAAGCATGATGACAAATTAAATTTTATTATACAATAAAAAACAGCTAGAAAAGCTCCTCATAGGTATAGCATCAAGAGAAACTGCCTAATGTACTAGTACAGAACTGTTATGCCCCAAAAATCTCCTGGAATTGCTACACTACTCAAAGAGTTTCATGACTCTCAATGGGTGGCACTCAAGTTACTTGAGGACACACAGGAGGTTGCCTGAGGTGGTGTATTAGGAAGGGACGAAGAAGGATGTTCAAGCCTATGTAGCCCAATGTGCAATGTGTCAAAGGAATAAAAACTAAGTGATGAGCCTAGCTAAACTTCTGCAGGCCCTACCCATGTCTAATCAGGTTTGGGAAGGTCTCAACATGGATTTCATTATTGGTTTGCTCAAATCCAGTAGATATGACATTATCTAAATGGTGGTTGACCTACTTGCAAAGTATCATCATTTTATGACTCTCTCTCACCCAAACACAGCCAAGAATGTGGTTGCATTGTTTGTTAGGGAGGTAGTAAGGTTGCATGGGTTCCCAAAGTCTATAGTGTCAGAAAGGGACTGAATTTTCATTAGCCAATTTTGGAAGGAGTTATTTAAATTGGCAGAGACAACACTCAAATATAGCTCAAGATACCACTCAAAGACAGATGGGCAAACTGAAGTGGTAAACTGTAGTTTGGGAGCATATTTCCACTGTTTTGTGCAAGGGAAACCAATACAATGGAGTAAGTATCTACCTTGGGCACAATCCTGGTTTAATACAGCCCACAATAGCTCTATTAGGATGTCACCCTTCAAGGCTTGACATGGAAGGGGACCACCTAGAATTCTAAAATGGGTAGACAATTCTTCGGCCGTTGAAGAGGTTACTGTTGCAATTAGAGAAAGGAATCTGCTGTTAGTTGAGTAAAGGAGCATTTATAAAATGCTTAAGCATACATGAAAGAAGGGGCTGATAAAAAGAGGAGGGATGTGCAGTTTGAGGTAGGTGACTTTGTGTATTTGAAGTTGAGACCTTATAGATTAAAACCACTGGCCAAGAAATAGAATGGAAAGCTAGCACCAAGGTTTTATGGGCCTTATAAGGTGCTAGAAAAGCATGGGACAGCAACTTATAAATTGGAGTTACCATAGACCGCAAGGATCCATTTGATGTTGCATGTGTCACAATAAACTCTAGTGAGTGAAATCCCTCATTCCCTTATAGAAGAACTGGAATTGAAAATGGTGCCAGAATTAGTCTTAAAAGTCCGAAAGCTCACAAATGGTAAACAAGAAGTGCTCATCCAATGGAAAGGTTATCCAACATCTGAAAGTACCTGGGAGGATTATGAGTCTATTAGTAAGCACTTTTCCCAGTTTCATTTTGAGGACAAGGTGCAGCTTATGGGGGGAGGAATTGATAGGCCCATGGGTAATAAGCCCAAATATGGA
This sequence comes from Erythrophleum fordii, assembly GCA_032878935.1. NCBI lineage: Eukaryota > Viridiplantae > Streptophyta > Magnoliopsida > Fabales > Fabaceae > Erythrophleum > Erythrophleum fordii. The sequence goes on from JAVQMF010000027.1 coordinate 5,137,102, forward strand.
AAAACTTATGATAGGAAAAATAGGAAGTAGGGGACAACAACTAGTGAGGTTGCGGGTACTATGGAATAGGCTAATTAACTCACATGCTGGAGGAGAGAGAAAGTGAGAGAATGGTGGGTTATTATAGGTGGTAGGCTAGCCGTGCCTTTTTTTTCTTTTTTTAAGGCAAGAAGAATCTGAGGGGGAGAGAGAGGTCTGTCGCTCTCAAATTCCATGGGGGTGTTTGGTTCATTTTATTCATCTTTTTCCTTCTTTTCAATTCTGTAATTTGTGAACTGACCCATCTTCCCAATTTACTCCATGGGAAGAGGCATTTCAGTTATACCAGAATTGATTCAGGCTCCATCAAACTACTTAGTAAATTTTCATAAAAAATAAAAGCAGAAATCAGAGAATGGCAGGCAAGATAGATAAAAGGTTTGAATATAGAGGCAATAATATTTAACTTGGGCCATAGATTAGTGTAATAGATTAGTGTAACGAGGGCTCCTATGGTAATATATTGTACCAGACAATTGTTAAGATAATAAATTGAACTATATCTTAGTTTCTTTTAGGTGGAAGAGAAAAGATAAATGTGTACCATCAACTTCAATGCCCTTAGGTACGAAAGGAATAGAACCAGTTGCAATGATGATATCTTTTGCAGTTACTATGTTGTTGGAAGAGCCAACTTTCACCTTTTGAGGTCCCTACATGGATTTATAACAAGATGGTAAAAAAATGTCCAAATTTCTTTCGCAATTTCATGATTAAAAGTCAAGCTTTGGCTGACAAACAACTAATTCATTCTCCCACTCAGCATAAATTGTCACCTACCAAAATGGTTCCAAAACCTGTGAGTATGTCTACTCCAAGTGCTTTTAATGAGTTGGTCAAATTTCCACGAATTTTTGAAGCAAGATTATTAGCATGGTCAGCAACTCCTTGTCTGTCATATCCAGCAGCAGAAACCTACAATAAGAAAAAGCCAGCAAAGACAATTAACCATGGAACCAATATCTCTCACTACCATGCGGTATATTTTAGATTACATTACAACAATAACCATAGCCATAGCTTCAAAACTTAATGAAGTAGATGCACACACTCATTTAGAAAATATTCTTACCTGCAAGCCCAAGGACTTTAAGTGATGTTCACTTTGTAGTTCTCGCATACGACCACTTACAGCCAAAAGAGCTTTAGAAGGAACACAGCCTCTGTTTACACACGTACCTCCCACCACATCTCCCTCAACAATGGCTGTTTTCAAACCCTGCGGTCACTGTGTTATTTCAACTTCTCTAACAGACACAAATCTAACATAATATATTCTTATAGACTAATCCGCATTATAAGTGGAAAAGGCACAGTAAAAAAGAGACAAATTCACTATTAATAAAGTAATGATAGGCAGCCAGAGACTACAATTTCGTGCTTAAAAATCACACAAAAGAAACGCGAACTTAAATTTGTTGGAGCTACCCAATTTCTAGGAAAACTTCCATCCATAAACATCTAAGTTACTCAAACATTTCCTTCTGTATCAAACAAATGGCTCAGCCAATACTAACAGCAAAAGCAACATAATAATTCCTCAATTTTAACTCCATAGAACATGATTTGACATAGGAGCATATAACTGTGGAAAGTGAAATTAGTTTAAAGATTCAAGTCAAGGGCATTTACCCAGTTGAGGCAACATTTAAAATAGTCTTACGTCATCTGAACCGCACTTCAGCAAAATATAAGGACAGAAGAAAGACACCTTTTACTAATAACCAATCTGAATTTAAAGTCGAAATATAAAACTAACTAAATACTAGCCACTTCGACTGAGACCAGAACAGGCAATCATCAGTTTCAGCATCAATTCAAGCAAACCAGTCACGGTACCTTCTCGACCGCATGAAGTGCCGCCCCGTGGCCACCAACGCCAGCTCCAATAATCAACAAATCGTAATCGAATGATTTTGGGGGACTACCATTGTCGGACAATGCAGCCGAAACTTTCTTCAAGTCTCCACGGCGAGAAAGCTGGACTCTCTGGTGCGCATCGTAGCGCTTAAGTAAAGTAAGACCAAATGCCTCGCGCCTTAAACCGCAGAATCGGAGATTCAAAGGCCTACCAGGAGTGACCGGGAAAGAGTGGGAGATGTGGTGTGATCTGGAAATGGTAGTAGCAGGGGAGGTGGGAGAGAAGGAGAGTGAGAGTGAGGACTGCATATTGAAGGAACAGAGAGATGGCAATGGCGAAATGACGAAAGAGATCAGATAGAAGGATCAGATGGATAGAAGAAAAGTTGTGTAGTAGCAAGTATGATGAATGAGAACGTCAGACCGACCTCGAGTTGTCCGTTGGGAGTTAGGAAAGGGGCGGAGATATCAAGGAGTGTCGGATAAACCACTTCTGTAGTTCGCTTTCCAGCCTGCGTTTGTGTTGACTTTTTGGCTTGCTTGTGTCTTCATGTAAATTTTCGTGCAAATTAATAATCTATTTTTTTTAACATACTTCACATTTTAATTTGATTTTTAAAAAATAATTTCTTTTACTTTAGTTCTTAAATATTTTTCTTCAATTAAATAATCTCTCTTGTTGAACAAAATTATAGTTATTTAATAAATTAGTTGGCATAATATAAATGAAAATTCATATAACTGTTAAGTAATGATTTAAATTTATAAATTCTTAAGGGGACATTGTTTTGTCTTTAAGGAGATAAAAACTCCAAATAAGTTGGTTAGCTTTTGTGAAATTTGAGTAAGCATAGATAATCAACTAATGCTTGGTGAATTTTCGTTTATTATATTAATTAGTTTGTTAAATAATCATGATTTTATTTAATAGAATAACTATTTTGATTTAAAAAGATATTTAAGAAACTAAAAGACTTTATTTTTTTAAATTAAATTAAAATATATATATCCATTTGTGAGGTGCCACTTATAGATGTCTTTTTTCTTTTAATTTTAAAAAAAGTCAACTACATTTTACTAATAATTAAAGTTAATGCTTATACTTAGAAAGAATAATTAACGTTGCCCAACTAGTTTCTTTCGAGGGTTATATTAGCATAAAGGATTTTAAAAGATTTGAAAAGCAAAAGAGGATGTAAAAAGTCTTCCTATAAAGTTTTTGTTTGCTAACATCTTTTAGTGAGTTGTTCCAATATTAAAGCTTGTCCGTTGTCAGCAAAAATTATGTAAAAATCTTTTATTATAGAACTATAGGAGATGTCAATTTGCAAAATTCATGATAGAATAACTTTGATTGCCTTAAATCTAGTTACTTTATTGCTAGAAATAAGGATAGATTCTAGTGAATTTTCCAAACTAAAACTCCTTTGAAAAGGATTTTAAATTTGAAATAACTCCTTCTTTTATGATTAATTTTTGAAATATGAATGTTAATTGTCCATCCTTCATTTGGAATGTTGCCCGTTGCTTTATTATAGGGATTCTTGTTGATATTTTCGAGCAATTTTTCATAGCTAAAATTTCCTATGACAAATGATTAATTATCAGTCGACCTTTGTAAATGCCAAGTAAAAGTAGTGGATTTGGTTTTTTTTTTTTTTGTCTTTATGGATGATTCTGTTCCATGTTTTCCATACATCATGTAACATAACCATTATTGCTTTTATATATTCCTCCAAGTAGGGGCCTAGTCTTACATTAAGCCAATCTTTCAATCATTCCATAGTACTTCTAGTGCTAAATTCTAAAGTTTTTATTAAAAAAGAAACTACAAACCAAATTGCTTGGGCAAAATCACATGTCAAAAAGATATGATTCAAGATTTTAGAGCCTTGTTGTAGAATACATAATTTACCAAGATACTAAGGTGGTGCTTGTATAAGATGTCTATGGTTGGAATGGCCTCTTTCATTTATTTCCACGTGGAAAGAATCACCTTTACAATAAGTTTAATCTTCCATAACCTTTGTCAGATATTATCATTCTCAATAACACCATCCTCTATTTTAACTTTTAAACATTTGAAGCCATCCTTCACCTTGTGAGAACCATCTACACAACCTATCCACAGAAGAGAATCTTTTGTAATAAAATTTGAGAAGAGGATTAGTTTGATGCCTATAGCCACCTTATTCTCATAAGTAGAAATCATTTTAGAATTTTATTTTGAGATGTGTTATGTAAGACAATATCTGCAATAGTGTTAACAATAAAATTTTCCAAATCAAATTATTGATTTTAATCTATTTGCAAAGGCCACTATAGATGACGGTTTGATAGGAATGCTTTTACCATCCCCAACTTTCTTAAATAGGTGAGAAGTAATGAGATTGTTTGATTTGATTATCCCTTTTCACATCTAAGAAGTGTTAACATGTTCATAGAGAAAGCCCACTACTTGGTTTTTACAATATTTAGGCTTAAGGATTTTAGTGAAGAAAAAGTTGTAGTTATTATCAAGACGATAGTAAACCAACTTAGCTAGTAGAGCCTTACTGTAAAGATTGAAAGGTCTAATTCCAAGCCCTTCCCCTTTTTTTATCTTTGCATAATTCCTTCCAACTTAGTAAATGCATCATCGAATTTTGATTGTTAAACCCTCAAAAAGAAAAAAAAAAAAATCCTACACCTTGCATTAACGAGAGAGCAAATTTTAGTAGGGAGATTTAATGCAAGACATTTGATAGATAAGGGAAGAGTTAAGGATAGAGTAGATAAAAGTCAACTTAACTATTTAAGATAACAATTTAAACTTCCATGTTTGTAATTTAGCATATAGTTTATCAACCATTCGCTAATAAATGTAATTTTTATTTCTCTTAGCATCAACCTAAGTGTCCTAGTGTTTACCCAGACAATAATGAAAACAAATGCCAAAGATGGAAGCAAAGGATTCACTTGCTTAATGTAAGGATATTTAGGTCGAATATCAATTCTGACTTAGATTAATCTTCTAGCCAGATAAGTAGTAAAATTCATCTAAGATTCTTTTAACTCAAGCACATTCCTCCATTAAGCTTTTAAATTAAAAAAATGATGTCATCAGTATATATTAAATGTGATACCAGCTCTGAGTCTTTGTAAATCCTTATACCCTTCCACTATCTACAATTTTCCTATCAAGTAATTAGGCAAGAAAACATATTACAACAAAGTGTAAATGTAAAAGGACAAAGGATCTCCTTACTTGATTCCACTACTTAAGGAAAGCTTTTGGTAGGATAACCATTAACTAGAATTTAGTAAGACATTGTATTGGTATAGTGCATAATCATATTAACTTAGATGAGAGGGAATTTCATTGGTGAGGGCAACAACTATAAATGGCCAAGAGAGTTTGTCATACGCCTTAGAGAAATCAATTCTTAAGACCTAAAGTTTTTCCTTCATTTTTTGGTCTTTTGGATTTGATACATCAATTCAAACGTAAGGATAATATTATCAGAGATTAATCTCCTTTTTAAGAAAGTATTCTAATTAGGAGCAATGATATCTTTTAGAATGACCTAAGTTTTTACAAAGGATCTTAGAGATGATCTTGCAAATAGCACTACAAAGGCTTATAGGCATAAAATCTTTTAAAGTTTATGGGCTATTAATTTTAGGAATCAAAACAATAAAGATCTTGTTTAGGCTTTTAGGGATGAAATAACAATCTTTGAATGTTTTGACTATTGAAATGATATCATCCCCCATAAAATCTCAATTAATTTGAAAAAATTTGCATTAAACCTATCAAAACTTGGAGCACTATCTTAAGGAAGGCTTAAAGTGGCATATTTGATTTCCTTATAGGAGAAATTGGTTGAAAGGAAAGAGCATTGCCTTTGTTAAGAAGGGAAGATTTAATATGTCGAAAAAGAAAAGAGTTTTAATAAAATTAGCTCCAAGGCCTTGCTAAAAAATTTCATCAAAAAAATCAACAAATATTTCTTTTATTTACATGAGATTAACTATCCACTCTCCATCTACTTTTTCCATATGAAAGATTTGATTAGATATCTTCCTCTTATTCACCAAGGTAAAAAAGTAGTGTGTGTTTCTATCTCCTTAAACTATCCAAGTCTAACAAACTTTTTGAGTCCACATTATTTCTTCATATTTATAAAGGAACTCCAGCTTAAGCTTTTAAAATTTTTCCATTTGATGATCATCTAAAGGAGCCGTGCCATTTTGCAAAGATGCTAACTCTTTCTTAAGGCTTTTAATTTTTTCTGATAGGTTTCTTATAGAAAATTTATTCCACATATCAAAGGTACTCAAAGATAAGCTTAATTTGGATTGGATTTGAAAAGCGAGGGAGCCATTAACATATTCTTGCAAAGAGGATGAAATAATATTCTTACATTCAGGAAAATAAAGTAAAAAATTTTCAAATCTCTTTAGCCTTTTTCTTGTAGTGATCATGAGCATCTATTGTAAGAATGCAGGGGAGTGATTAGAAGCCATAATAAGGAAGACTTGAAGATTGGAATTTGGAAAACATAAAACCATTGGTCATTACTAAAAGCTTTATCTAGCCTTGCTTTTATAAGATCATTTCCTTTTTAGTTATTTGCCCAAGTGTACTATAACCCCTTAGGCTAAAATTCAATCAAACCACTAGCTTCAGTTGTATGTTTGAACAAAGTAACTCCCAAAGTGGAAGAAAAAGAACCATTTTTATTATCCAAAAAGTCGCATTAGTTGAAGTCCCCAACAATAAACCAAGTCTTATTAATCTGGGTTGCTTGATTTTGGATCCAAGTCTAAAGAACATGGGGATGAGAAGCTTTAAAAAAATCATAGATACAAGAAACATAACAAGAAACTCCCTAAAGGAGTCAAATTTCTACATGGATCTAACTTGGACTATGATCAAGGACATTACATGTGATTTCTTTAACCCAAGCTAAGCTTAAACCCCCTCTATTGTTACATGCATCAATACTAAAAAAGCCTAAATTCTTAAATCTATTACATACTTGCATACATAGTAATTTAGTTTTATAAATAAAAATGAACTAAACCTATATTTACAAGTTAAGAATTTTAAATGTTAAATCGTTAAGGATTTTCTTAGATCTCAACTATTCCAACCAAGGAGCTTTATGTTGCCTTGTGAAGTTTTGAGCAGGTAGCCTTCTAAACTTATGCAATAGTGAAGATCTCAGTGTTCTTTGAAGGGGTAAATAGATTTTGAAAGGTCATCTTCCATATTCTATCTAGTGTCAATATACTTTAGCTTCATCCTCTCATTAGCATCATCCTCTATAGTTCTCTCTCTTCTTTTCTTTTTTGTTAAGATAAATAGGCTTGCATGATCTTGCCTGTTAACATTAAGTTATCATTTAGAGCTTTGAAAATGAAGTAAGGCAATATAATGTTTGGAATAATTTTAGTAATGGGTGAAAGTAAGGAGAAAAGGTTCCATCTTGTTACAAAATGAGAATTAAAAGGTTCACCTATAAAAGCACTTTTTTTTGTTGGAACATAGTATAAAAATGGAAAAGACAAAAGGAAATTGTCATTATCATTGAGTATATATACAAAAGATCTCAAGTAATTGTCACTGCCTATTTTAGCTGTAAGCCTCAATCCTAAATCATGCCAACCTTTTTTATCCTTGATTCAAAGTCACTACTTGTTAAACAATGATGAGAACACTGATTCATGAGGAATTTCTAAACACATACATAAAAAGGTTGGCCTTTTGAGATTGTGTGTTAGCATTGATTTCCTAGGCTTGCTTTAAGAACCATGAGGAATTTCTAGACATATACATCAATAAGTTGGACTTTTGAGACTATTGTGTAATGAGGCTACATTGTAGTTTGCCTTAATTTCTAAGGCTTGCTTCGAGTGTGATTCTATGCCTAAAATAAATTTCTCGAAGGTTAATAGCTCATTTTAATTGCCAATGCATGGGAAGGAATACTCTTATCATCTAGTGACATGGGAATATTTAAAGTTAGAATTCTCTAATGCTCTAGAGAATAAGGCTCAAACAACAATAAAGGAAATGTGATCAAATAAGTATGCTAAAGGTTGGAAAGTAAGGATATCTAGGAAAAAAAGATTGGGTTCTTGATTGAGTTTTGGATTGGGTGGAGGAAAAGGTTGACTCAAGTCAATTTGCATGTAATGTATGGATGAAGATAGAGGATTAGGTTACCTAATGTAGATGTAACCTAATAGTATATCGTTTAGAAGCTCAGAGTTAACATCACCGTAAGCTATTAACATGGGGTTAAAGTTTGATTCCTTTTTAAGAGGATCTAGAGTGAAAACAACATCACAAAGGTTTTGGAAAAAGAGGAAGATTGGGTGGGGGATCTGGATGTGGGCCACAAGAGTCGAGTAAGGAATGCTTAGCAAAGAAAGGATATTCTAAAGATAAGTTTTAGTATGACATATAAGGTTCAGTCATTTCTGTAATAAGAATTTTAACTTCCTTCCAATTATTTAAGAGATGGGCATATTGTCAGTATTGTCTTGTTGGTCAATTTGCATATGGTCCTATAAGCTATTTAAGGAAGAGTCAGAAAATACAATGTCCTCTAAAGCTAAAATGATGTTCAAGTGAATTTAGGAGTTTGGCTAAAATAAAAGCATTTGCTTGGGCTTAAGCTTAAGAGTATTGTATATGCCACTATTAACATTCAGGGACCACCTAATCTTAGTTGATCTTCTTGATTATTTTTTCCTTAATAAATCAAGCCAATCATCTTCCCCTTACTTGGTAACCAAAATCAACTTCGAATTCCAAAATATATTTATCTTGAATCCTTTGTCTTAACAAGTCAAAACCAATATTGGATTCATTAGCATCATAAAGATAGTCATGATCTATATAGCCAATCTTGCAACAAAAACTACACTTTCAAAATGTTGGGAATCATGGGAGGCACACAGCATAATTTAAATTTTTTTTTATCCCGATTCCTACCAAGGATCCGTCAAAATCGCTTAAATCAAATAAGTTCAGAGAATTACCTTTTCTGTCGATTGAATTTGATATTTACTCTTCGTCTGAATCATAGGAACTGACTGTAAATCAGCTCCCTCTACTGGTATCCACACAAACGGGGTTCAGCAACTCGAACAATGTACTAGCACCTGTCCGTACGACATCTGTACACTGTTCCTCTCTCTAGGGTTTTTGGAGGTAGCTCTAGAATTACTTTTCTGATATGGAAACCCTATTTATAGATTAGGGTTTCAGATATATTTAATTGATCAAAATTAATTAAATATATCATTAAATATATTTATTAGTTTAAATTCAAATCTATCTTATAGTTTAAATTTAAACTAACAATATTTAGAGATTAATTTAAATTTAAATTATCTGATTAGTTTAAATTTAAATCTATCTAATAGAATCAAATTTAAACTAATTCATTTATATATATACATATATATATATATAAAATATATATTTTGAATTTAGTTATTTATATATATAAATAATTCCTCCATTCTAGATTTAAAAATTAAATTCATTAAATCTAGACATATTTTTAATTCAATGAATGTGGACATTTTAGCTCGAGTTGGTCCATTTTTGTGTGTGACCCTGCAGGCCCATATGATGTTGGTAATGGGCCAACTGCACTGTTTGACCCACAAGTCACAAGCGGCTTCTAGCAAAACATTGTGACTACTCAAATCATATGAGATCAGTGATCTGATGCAACCTATCTTACAACCCTATCATATCCCTTTTATCACACGACATCTAGATAGAGTATGAGGTATGGAAATGTCATCCTTAACTTGCTCGATCGTATCTTTCTCGATTTCCGAGCAAACTGATATAAGATGGAACCCTTTTCATCTGAGCATGGCCATGCATTTCTCAGTCATACTCATCGAAGAACCCAAAGATATCTCTCTATTAATCAGAGGGACAAATTTTATCTTGACTACTCATCTTCCTCTGCATGGATTCCACTATACTCGATCATAGCCTTTATAATCACCTGGTTAAAGGTGACATTAGACTATGCCAAAGTACAGTGTCCTTCATATAGAAATCTATGGTGATCTCAGGTCCAAGGGATCAATGACACAGTTATATATGAGATAAACTTATGACCTAATTCATGTAGCTTATCTCATGACGGGTCTATCCAGCGTCCTATTCTTTAATACACGCCTATGATTTTGATTCATATTATCATACATGATTAACACTTAATTAATCAAAATTATATTAGTCTTAATTCATTGTTGTTCCCACAAGGATAATCTACTAGGGACATTTTGGATAATCCAAAAAAATGATTTATCCACGAATATTATTATATATAAACATGCAAATAATATAATAATGTAATAAAAGAAAACTCTTATTTCGTAATAAAAATAATGTTCGCAATACAATGATTTACGTATGACACAATCTCCAACACGAAATACATTCTCATACTTACACTTTACCCAATTATGAGTACCATTATCCAAATAAAGCTTGATGCTCATAAGTAAAAGGAGATGTGGGTTAATCAAAATTTGAACCTTAATGAAGCTTATGCCTTTAGTGTTAAGGGCTACTCCACTTACTAACATCGAATCACTAGCAAGGATGCTGAGGATTTCAACCACTGAATCAATATAGTATTCCATTGGCAACCCTAGAATTATAGCCATAAGGGAAAATTTCTCTATTTGAATCTCCCTTGTTATGAAGTTCGGTCCCTATAAGTCTACCACTAATAGTGAGTTTTGAACCAACCATGGGCCATTATGATAAATGTACCCAAGGTTTTCAATGTTATCGAAGTGAAGGATGAAAAAATTATGTTCTTTGCCTAGTATGGAAAAGTTGTTATAAAGGTTCTAGGCTTTAGTGAAAAAGAATGATAGACAATGAATGGGGAAGTCTCTTGAGTCAATAATGGCCATAATGAAATAGGAGTTTTAGACAAAATGATGGGATTATAGAGCCTTAGTATTCAAGCTAAGGATGGTATTGATATGAAGTAGATGATAATGAACTTGAGTAGAGGTGCTAGAAGCCATCATGTGCAAGTAAGAGGTGAGAAGGTAAAAACTGAAGGTGAAAAAGGAGCAAAACTAGTGAAAGCAGAGTAATTAAGTGTAACATAAAATATTAAAGGCAACAATGGTTAGCTCATCTAGCAAGTGTTTTAAAACAACACTTATTAGAGTTAAGGAAGAAATGAAACAAAGATATATGAGCTTAAAATGCATTGGAGGGGCTTAAAATTTGAAAGGTGGAGCAAGATGAATAAATGAGAGATAATAGAATCTACTAGATGAGACTTGGGTAATCACAGTGAATGAATAAGAAAGCATATAAATTTAAGCAAAATATTAAGTTTAGTGGGAAAGAAGAAGCAATAAATGCTCCACAAATTAGCTAATGGAATAGGTTAAAATAGGAAATAGTTGACTAAGGAGTAGATAGCCATTAGACCAGAAAATCTCTTATTTTTAAAGGTAGAGAGAACAAAGTGCTCCACTTATATATGGGTTACTCATGTGACTCATTGATCAAGTATCTATATGATTACATGCACAATAATTAATAACTCTACATGAAACCCATTGCTTAAAAATGGATAGTTAGTGGCAGTGTTAGGACCTTGTCATAAAGGGAAAATTTTCTTTTAGTATAAGTTTTTTTATATTCTATTTAAAAAAGTATGCTTTTATAGGATAATATTTAAATAAAATGCTTCCTTTAGACTTTTGGATTAAACTAAATAAAATTAACTTATTAGTAATATATTGACTTTCTTCCTCTTAAATCTCAAAACAAATTTGAATCTAAATGAGTAATGTACCAATAATTAATCTTTATATTAATATAAACAATTTTACTACCTACACATAAAGATATACTTTTATATCTACTTAGTACCTATGAAATACATAATAAAGATATACTAAAAATACATTATTACTAATAATATCATAATAATTCCTTAAACAGCTCATAATAGCATTTTTTTTCAAAAAAAATTATCTAGTGAAGTATAAAAATCTATGACTTTAATTTGTAAATACATTTATCAATACACCAAGTAATATTCTCTTTCAAAAGAAGGAGAAATTATTTTAGTTGTATATCTAGATCTTGTCCAAAATTTATCTAATTAGGCAAATTCAAATTGGAATAGTAGAATTATCTACGAAGTATGATAACAATTATTTTATCTAACAATATTTCAAAATACTTTATATTAATTTCATATGCAATTATTTGTCTAATTGAAAATATTATATTGATATTTGAATTGGTTATATTTTATTTAATTATTATAGAACTATTAATTAACAAAACGTATCAAATATATGCATTGATTAAATATAAATTGATAAATAAAAAGAATATTAGGCATGGGGCAATAGGGGAGAAAGAAGAGTCATTGTGTAAAGTTTAACAATCTAAGAAAATAAAAGAGAAAAATGAAAAAAGAGGACGAAAGATGAGGAAAAAAATAGGAAAAGGAGGAATAAATGAAATGAAATGAAAGAAAAGAGAAAAAAATATACATTTATGAATTTAGTTAGTTTAATTTAAAATGTCAAATAATAAAAATAATATATGTGTATGTTCAAGAAATTCTATAAGTCCAATAACTTCAAAATTTTAAAAGATATTGGAGTATAATATCAAAATTCAATATTATATACAAACATTTTGTAGAAATAAGAAAGGAGTATCTACCCCCATCTCCACCAACATGGCTCCGCCGGATAGTGTTAATATGTTGGATTTCAATTGTTGAAAACATTTAGTATTATCAACTTTTGCCAATAATACTAATTATTGTTTGTTAAAAGTGCAAGTGTAACAATAATATCTAAAATCAAAACTTATGGTGGCACTTATAAGTGAAAATGGTATTCCAGCTTTTAAAGGGCCCAAAAAAAAAAAAAAAAAGGCTTGAATACACTTTATATATATTTTTTTATCTTGCACTGCTATTTTTTTTATCAAGTGTATAAAATGAAGTAACACACATTCAAATGCTCTTAATTTACTACAATAAAATGCTTTGATATAGTTCTTATCCATTATAGTTTTGACAATATTATTGTCTTCTTTATTTTGTTTTGTTTTTTAAGCAAGTAAAAAAATAGCTATGTCAACCAAAACCTAGGCCTTTTAATATATTCACATTTTGGGGAAAATTTTGTATTCACTTTTTTATATTTTTTAATTAAAACATAATGAGTATTTTGATTTTTTAATAATAATATAAAAGTATATAGTTTTTACAACTTAGCATTTGATGATTAGATTTTTTAATATATATATATATTATAAATTTGAAAAACTTGATAACAAATATATAATTCATTGTACTTAAGTATTTTTTTTGTGGGTCCAAAGAAACTTTATCTAAGTGGGAAACTATACTTCATATTTGTTGCATGCTCCCAATTTGCTTATCAAGGAAATTTTAGTACTTTCTAATTTCTATTATAGTCAAGGTTGAGATCAAGAATTGATTTTTCACTTCTATACTTTCAAATGGAACCAATCAAATTTGAATTCCAAAAGGTTAACATAGTAATTAAGAAGATGTCTTTTTTACTTTGATTATATTTGACTTTGAAAGGTTGACATAATAATTAAGAAGGTGTCTTTTTTATTTTGATTATATTTGAATTCAACTCTAAAGGGAGAGATAAGTAAAAGTACTTGTGCATATTCTGTTTTGGAAAAATCTAATCTACCACTCAAATTAAACTTACCCTACCAACCATGATTGATACGGTGAAAAGGAATTAAATGAAATAGAAAATAATAAAAAAATAGGTAGAATATAAGAAAAATGACATTCATGTCATTATTTAAAAAAATTAATAAAAAGACCTGTACTATTAAATAATAATAATAAAGATTATAATGAATATTTTATTTTATTTTAATAAAAGTTCCATTCCTTTATAGCTTATTATATTAAGTTTGATAATATAAGTTAATATAATATATTATGAAATTATTATTTATTTAATATAAATAATATATTATATGCATTTATATATCAAATTTATTTTATATATAAAAAAATATATGGCCTAATTAAATTTTGAAAAGTGAAATTAGATTTAATTAAAAATTTTAATATATAAAATTTTATCAATAATTTTTTTATTTTAATCTTTACACATAAAGTATTCATACTCAGAATGAGCTAAATTTTGGCATAACTTAATATCTGAGCCTATCTTATACCTGATTACTTTATTTTATACAACATACAAATGTGCCATTAAATGTATTGACAGGTATCAAACTTGGAATTGAAGACAAAATGGGAGTTTTTTTTTTTTTTTTTATTTGTTTCGGCCACAAAGACAAAATGGGAGGTTGAGAATGCTGTTTCAGCGCGTGTTCGTACTTCACAACGGGGCCATCATTCGCTCTTTCCGTGGCTCTCCATTGCGCGGGCACTGAAGTCAATGGCGAATTCGTAATTTTAGAGAAACCTAGTGGCTGCGTGCTTCATGGTCTTATACTTTTTTGCCTAATCGAGAGACAGGGACACTCTTGCACAAGGAGAGAGTATTAAAGGGGAGGGAGAAAGAACACAGAGAAAGAGAGTCGGAAGTTCACGCTGCTACGCCAATGGCGGGTAGGGTTTTCTCTTGATCCCCGACACTTAATTCCTGTATTGTAATTATTTCCTCTCTCATTCTCCTCCTACTCCTCCAAACCCCAATTTGAAGCCCCAAGATTCGTAATCTCCGTTTTTGCTTTGAATTTTAAATTACGCATAAAGGAGCTGTGATGGGCGCGCCAGAGAAATCACAGGCTAACGCTAGTTCGATGCAGGCAAGTCTTCTTTATTTTAGCTTTAAGCTTTGCCAGGGAATGTTGTTGATGCGGATTTTTGCCATTCAATATTGTTTGGAGCTTGAGGTTTGTCGCTCTGGTATTAATAAAACGGTAATGGAGCTGGTGGGATTTAATAGAGTTAAGTATTAATATTTCTTTTCCGTTTGGCCTCAGGTTGGGTTGTGTTGCCTGTTCAGTGTTCTCATAAAGTACCTGTTTTAGCAGTTTTTCTTTATGCAATTCATTTGTTTATTGGTGTTTTAGACACATGACAGGCACGTATCTTGATTATCTCTGTTGCATCATTTTACTTTTTGGGGAGTAGAATGTTGGAGTAAATAGAGATCAGACACCTATCTTTTCGAATTGGTGCTTGTTGAGAAATATAAGTTAGTGGAGGGGTGGAGAAAATTGTATAATTCTTGCTAGGATTGAAACACAAGGTTAATGGATAATATGGTTCATAATTATCATAATACATTTAAAGGTATAAAATTGTCAAATTAAATGACAAATTTGTGCTTCTTACTAATGTTTTATTTCCACCCCCGTTTCATTCCATTTTTCTGTTAAACTGTGGAAGAAGTTAGTTGAGGATGGATTGATAATTATATTCCAAATTTTCGATTCTTCATCTTTTATACTTTCTCTCAACCTTGAAGGAAACTTTTTTTTTTTTAACTGTGTATTTTACATTTTATACCCCTTTATTCTTCAAAATTTACTCCCAACAAGCATATTGCACAAGAAATCAGGAACTGAGAGCATTCTCATTTGATTAATAGAAACCATTATGCTGTTTCAGTCTAGAAAATGAATTGTACTCTAGATTTCAGTCACGGGCAATGATATTTTTTTACGAAAGTCATCAGTTGGGCTCCTTAGACTTTTTTATGAATGTATTTTGTGTTTCTCTTTTTCTTCCGTTGTAATTCAATTTTTACATTTGGGATCATCTACATGGAATGTGATCTTAACAGCATTGCTTTATAGTGATATCTTGAGTGGTAGAAGAGGCCTATATGACTTATTACTAAATCTTGCTTCTCATTTGATTTCAGCGTGTCAAGGTCTACCGCTTAAGTGATGATGGGAAATGGGATGACCGGGGTACTGGGAATGTAACTGTTGATTATTTGGAGGTTTGTACATCTTGTTGATAAGAGCTTTAATTTGAGATTAAAATGCCTCTAATTATGTGTGTGTATGTGTTGTGGGGTGTTTGTGCTAGGCATCCCCTTAACGTCTTCTTATGTGCATACTCAAAAGCTTTTATTATTATTTACTGCCTTTTGAATTATATGTATTTATTTCTGGAATGTATTCTTCTGAAGGATTGTTGAGTGTCTTATTATTATTAATGGGTATTGCTTTCTTCAAATATTTGATGAGGGCTTTAATTTGAGACTAACATGTATATGTATTCTTTTGAAGGATTTTTTTTTAGTGTCTTATATTTATTAATGGGCATTGCTTTCTTCAAATATTTGATTGGGGCTTTCATTTGGAGACTAAGATGCCTATTACATACGTGTGCATGTGTTGGGGGGAGATGCATATGCTTGATGTCTGCTTATGTACTTGCTCAAAGGCATTTATCAATTCCTTTTGAATTATTTGAATTATTTTAGTGTTGTTGTTTAAGATATATTATTATAAGGATTGGAAAATGTCTTATTTTTACTGCTTTCTCCTAATGTTGATCAGTATTGTATCTCTTTCCTCTATAATTGTTTTTACTATTTACAAAAATTCGACTAGTCACCAAGGAAATAGACAGTTGATTAATACGTTGCTGTATTTGAATGCATATGTATATAGAGTTGATTTTTCATTTATAATTGGATAAACTGAGTTTCCCTAAATTTTAAGTGAATGAAAAAGTTCTATAATGCAGCGATCTGAAGAGCTGGGTTTATTTGTTTTTGATGAAGAAGACAGTGAGACCATACTTTTGCATCGCATCAGTTCTGATGATATTTATAGGAAACAAGAAGGTAATTGGTAGTTTTTATGCTCTCACTCTCCATAATGACCCTGTTTGGTACACAAAATTATTTTTAATGAAATTGGAAAGGGAATGAGGATGTGAATTGAGTGGAATAATTATGTTTGGTATAATATAAAAAGGAATGAGAATGCTATGCTATTTTTATGTTTAGTTGGATAAAAATAGAGTTGGAATGGAAAAGAATGATGGAGAAATGACAAAATACCTCTATTTAAAAAATAAAAGGTAATGATAACAAGGGCATAATGGTCTTTGCATAGATTAGGCACAATAATTTCCCTTGATTTGCGTGCTTATTTGAAAGAAATGGATTTCATCTCCATTTTTGGCTATCAACAATCCCTGGCTACTAAATGGAATGTAGAAATGGATTCCATCTCCATTTTTGTCTACCAGATGCTACCAAATGGGGTGTAATATGTCATCCAATTGTGCTTGAAATACATTAGCATTCATTGCAATTGTCAGTATGAAGGAAGAGATTTTTTGGTTCTCTAGATACAATAATCTCATGGAAAGATCCAGAATATGCTACAGAACTGGCACTTAGCTTTCAAGAGACAAGTGGCTGCTATTACATTTGGTAAGAAACAAACTTCAATATTAACTATCTTACATGTTCCTCTGTATCTTTTTCCTGCTTCTGCTGTTATGGAATTGAGCCTAATTACTGTGGTTGTTTTATTCAGGGACCATATTTGCAATGTGCAAAGGAATATGCATTTTAATTCTCTAAATAGTAAGTACTGCAAATTTTGAATTTCATCATCATCATCATCATCATCATCTCTCTCTCTCTCTTTCTCTGTATCTGCATGTGAGTTTTATTCTGAACTATGCCTTATTTGTTTATTTATTATTTTTAAGATGATTATTATTTGAATGCAAAATTGATCATTTTTTAAAATAAAAATGATTTCTTAGGAGCTTGTGATTAGCTTCTCCTACAAAAATAAAATACTTTTGTATTATTTACATACCGTCTGGTCATCAAAAGAGAACATAGGTGAGATTTTTTTAGAGGCTTAATTTATTTGTGGAGGCATTTACTTGGTGGATAATTATTAATCACTAATCAGTTGATGTTAATGTGGTGTGATACAAAGAAAATTTTCCCGGTTGGCCTAAATGAAAAGAAATTCTTCCTGGACTGGACTAGACTGCTCTTCCTTTAGGCTGTGTTGGGAAGTTTCATAAAGAACATAATGGGATAAACTGGAACGGAAAGGGAAAGAACAGAATAGAATAAATTTACCTTCCCTCTGTTTGGAAGTTTAATGTGGAAATGGATGGAAATTTCCTTTCTTTGTTTGGGAGTTGTGCTAAAATTGAATGGAAGGATAAATATTATATATACCAAATTATAATATAGTCCTTTTATGCTTATATAATGAAATGAGGGAGTTCATATCACTAGTGGATTGCCTTGAGATGATGCTAGGAATTACTTGAGTTACACAACATGCTTTTATGTTTCTTTTTTCTGGTTTTTCTTTGAATATCTTTTTTCTAATTAGTAATATACCACTATATGAATGTAATCTTAGTAGAAGAGGAAAATGTAAACCAAAGAATTTCAAAATTAGAGAAGGGATGGGAGTTTCTTATATAAATTTAAATATAGAGATGATGATTCTATATTCATCTCAAGTTCATGGAAAGAAATGGAATGGAAGTTATGCACTTGATGTCATATCTAGAGGATTCTTAATACATTATCAAGAAACATACAGGTTCATAACTTTGTTTTGATCCTTACCTTAACAATTATCCTTCTATTGTAGAGATTTGCAAGCTATCAGAGACACAATTAATCTTATTTTTGAGGCTTGTTTTTGTGAAATTTCTTTACCCCTTCAAATGTCATCCAAATATTATGAAATTTGGTGGAATGCTCTCTTATAGTGTTAACTAAAAGCTACTAAAACAGTTTTTAAAAATTCCTAAGGATGACCCCTTAACCAAGCCCATGTAGAACCCTACCTAGTTTGAACTCACTGCATACTATCCTCTCTGTATTTAATTTAATTGGCATAGTAAATGAACTCCAAAAATTCTAAAACTTTCCAGACCTGAGTTTATATGTCTTAGCTACTCTCCCATAAAATTTTGTGCATTAATCCCTTCATTTACCTATTCATTGAGATTTATTGTGAATTCTGTTCAAAGCTGTCCAGTACAGAAGTGTAGTTGTGTTAGTACATGGTTTCAGGGGTTTAATCTGCTTTAAAAATTCTATAATTTTCCAGATTTTAAATTCAAAGATAAAAGAATTCACCATAAAAATTTAGACTCAGAAATCCCTCTCCAAATACCTCTTCAAGAGACAAACATTAGACCAGTGGATTACATACTAAGTCAACGTTCTAAATTAGTGTACTCTGCTTTTGTTTAATTAAACCCAGAGTATCCATGCATATAATTTGAAAGTAGGTTCTCTGACATTAACCAAGCATATGGTAACATTTCAGAGTTATTCCCAAAATTATGATAATCAGTTTCATGCAAAAACAATAATTCAAATTACTTCTATATACAACTTGGCATTTCTGTCAGATACGACCGTCAGACTAAATGGAAAGTTACTTGCTCATCATTACAACACAAATTCAAGATAGAGGTCTACAGAAATAAAACTAAACTCCCAAAACTAAATCCATGCTTTACTTTCACACTTCTCAAAAGATTTACAGAAGCTAGATATATTCACAATAAGTAGTCTATTATTCCGCTTGTTTATTTTCTACTGGGTTGGCTCCATCGGCTATAGGACTATTGCCTGGAAAAAGAAGTTAGCTTTATAATGAGATAGTAATCTTAGTAGTTAACAAAGCTTTCAGAAAATATATATCCATATATATATATATATATATATAAACGGCATTGAACATCATCCATGATACATTTGATGCATAATTCGGTGTAGAAGCATGCAGTTACTAGATATCAACATACATTCATTTCGTAGGCTGATGTACTTCAGTCATTGGCCAATATCAGAGGGCTAATACCCATAAAAGCCATTTTAATTAGCAAATGGACATACATGCAACTATACACAATATAGGAAATTCAGGAATTTATTTCAGTGCAATTAAATAAATATACATACTGAATATAGTGTTACCTACCTGTGCCATTATCGCGGTTCTGTCAATTCAGTCCTTAGCCCTTGTCACAATTCTTTCCCTATAATTTCAATTACATAATACACTAACTAAGACCAAGTCGTGGCAAGATTTAAAATAAAATTAATCTACTAATTCTAATACCATAAATCATAATTTGCTTTCGTCAGTTGAAAATTTGAAATTCCTAATTTAGGATTAATCCAACCTTCATTGCTTCTACTCCATATTAAATTAATATCATCAAGATTAATTATGCTAAATTCAAAACCTTACTATCCAGCCTTTAAGTGTAAGTTAAATGGCAATTTGGCTCACTAACTATTTCCTTTCCTAGCCTTGGTATTCTCTCCCAATTGTGGCAACCACACGCATGCACTTTCCATAATGTCTAATTATATGGTTTCATTAAATTTCAAGACATCCCTTATACGTTCTTCCCTTTCCTTCTCTCCTTTGAATTCAATTCAAGAAATCCATATGGTGCCATCCTCACGGCCAAAGCACTTACACCCATTTTATTTTCATTTCATACCACTCTCAGCCTAATTGGGTTCAAGGAAGAAAAGTTCAATTACTTACCTCCAAAGACCTGTGGCTTTCTCCTAGACTTTCCTAGTGGCCCTCCTCAACATTCTATGGCTGTCCCACAACAACAAGACACAATAATTCAAAGTCACAACCGGTTAAGATGAAGGTAGGCAAGAGGTACAGTAAGTTCTTCTATTATTACCTTTGTTGAAATCCCTTAAAACCTTCCCCTTGCATCCACGACTTCTTCCATCATTTCCCAAACCCCATGGCTGACCTGAGGCTCTTTTGTCTTCCTTCCCCTATAGCTCTCAGTCATATTAAGGCTACAATGGAATAAACAAATCACAATTGCCACCTCATGCTTCCTAACCGGTCAAAAGTGGTGAATTACCTTGAGAATTATCCTAATTTCACTTGCTACTTGGTGGCTATACTAGGTGTCTCATCCTCATGTTTCCATCCAAGCAATATATTAAATAATGATTCATGTCTCTCCCACGGCTGAAGCATATAATGGCATTTGACCGAATGAATTTTGCATATACAAGTCACGGTGGAAGCATTAAAATTTGGTGCATGTAATTTGTTTATCCTAATCTTTCTCTCAAGGCCCCACCCCACCGCCTATCCTAAGTGCCACCATTCCATATTATCTGAGCCATTAATTTAAATGAATTTAATGGCAATTCCCATGGCTAAATGAGGATCTAAGGCCATAACCAAGTATGCATATATATATATATATATATATATATATATTGAATTAGTGGAATGTCAAGGTGGCATGGTTTTGTCCTTATTGTCTCTTTCTTGCTTATTACTTCCTACACCCATCAATCGGCCATACAATATACCAATAACTCCAAGATTTATTCAAATACTCATTTAAATACTAACTCATGATATGCACCGCTAAATAGATGGGTTGCCACATAACCGAATGCACTTACCTATATATATATATGTATATATATATATATATATATATATACACACCCATGTATGTGGAGATAATGAAGTGTTAAGATGAAAATGGTCACAAGCTTGTCTTTAGGTCATTTCTATATGCTTCCGTATTAGATAAAATGACATGCCAACGCCTCATTAAAGGCCTTTTAACATATATCCCCCTCCTTAGTTATAATTAATCAATTAGCACCTAATTACTTTGGATTAGTTCCCTAAGGCTTGCTTGAATTTGTCCCTTTATGTTTTTCCTTGGTTAATTCGGTTATCCCATTCAAGGAAAAATTTAGGATGTGACACTTGAAGAGCAAATGTGTTAAGCATTTCAATAGATTTAGAGTGAAAATTTGATTTTGGATAAATGTTGATTATAAATTTGGTTATAAAATTTAAATGATAAAAATGTCCATTCGTAATTAAAATTTGGTGTTCCCTCCCTTTACCTCCCTGTTTGGGAGGGACCAAAAATTATTGATATGAGGGGGAGGGATGGAAAGAATTCTTCTCCTTTCCAATTCCCTTCCTTTACTTTTAAGTCTTCCAAACATGGGTAAAAGTACCCTTTCCATTATTTCCCATTTCATATTCCCATCCATCTAAACACACTGTTAGTGGTTGATACTGCCCACATATGACTATCTTGGTCCTACACCTGAAAGCTCATGCAACCATTGTTACGGTATAGATTTGCATGTACAAATGCATATGTCTCCATTATCTAATATTTGGCTTCTTTTACACCTGGATTTGTTTAAATGCTCATGGAGTTGTTCCGTTGGATTAATATGATCTCAATGTCTGCATGTCAGTAATTAAAATTATATTGAAATTTGGATGTGTGGGGTAAAATGGAGGAAAAAAATGGTTCATGAGCAAAAGAATGAGTATCAAATTTGTAAAATTTTTCAGAGGAAAACAGAGTCTTTCTGCGATAGAAATTTAGGCTTCATCAATGTATAAAAGCCAGGATTATCTAATTGATGGAAGCCATAAAACTAAGGGTCCAGGATCTTATTTATGGAATTAATATGAACTTTTAACAAATTCTTTTCTCTGCTTCACTTGCAGTGTTATCTTGTTTGTTACGTGTTAAAGACCATTTTCATCCTAATGGTTTAGTTGTAAAGTGAAGGCTCATTATTGATTTTATTAATATCCTTAACATGCTCCCTCACATGGAAGCCATTTGGGCCTTAAGGGTAGATGAAGCATAGGCATGCCACACCTTGTGTTGAAGCTCAAAAGTTTAAGCTATTATGTGAAGGATTGAAGGCCTCTGAATTGTTGTATTATAATCTCTAACAGGATGTTTGGACCTAATCTGACCATTTTTGCTATGCATTTCAGGTGAGGCATATCACAGTGTAAATAGTGAGTTAAGGGAGTTGCCTGCTGTTGATCTATCAACACTTCCTTTAATTCTTAAGGTTTGTACATATATCTTCATCCTTTTGTGTATCATGTCTGTCTCAATTCTTCTGTTAAGTTTTTGGAATTTACTGTTGGGCAGATTAGCTGTGGCTACTGTTGCATCTCTTGTATTTCGCTTACCCTAATCAAATTCTTGCAATATTTGCTTTGATTGCTTCCCTTGTATTATCTTAGAGAGGGTTGATTGCTTAACCATCTTTTTGATACTGACTGTGTTTATGTGATCTTTTAGCATATTCAAGCTCAACTGACCCGCTTGATGTTTTTGATTTACTTTCTCAAAAATCTATCAGTTTAATTACCATTGAGATAGTATATCACTGTTATTAACATTAAAAAAAATCCATATGCAGCTTTAAGATCAGTTTCTTGGTGAAGAGAGGGGATATCTATTTTAGGCTTAGTTGTTTTTCCTGTTTAGAACATATTGTATAGCAAGACATGAACTTGGGGGGTGTCATTGCGGACAGAGAAAATTATTGTTTTTCCAATGCCAAGAATGAACAATCTTTGATCACCTTCATAGGGAGTAGATTGCTTAAAATCTATGACAGATTCTATCCATAGTTATATTCTATATTTCTTTGCTTGTGAAGGTTCATCATCTTCAATCTCTTGTCACATTAAGCTGCTTATGATCTCAGTTTTGGCTGATTGATCTGGTGGTACCACTAGTGATGTTCTTCATTGGACTGTAACCTGGAGACCGTGAAGAGTTAGCTTAGTCATGCCTTAGAAGCAAGCAATCTGATGGAAACCAACACTAAAACAAGACTAAAATGCTCCTCTATTATTACTTTATCAAAACAAAAGATAGAATCCCATAACCAGAGTATAGAAATCAGCAAATGAAGTAAAGAAAATACAAAGAAAAGTAATTCCCCTAGCATTTGAGAGGCCAAAGACTCTCCTCACACCAAGCCAAATTCTTGCTCCTCTTCTCAGCCTCCCTCATCCCTTGATATAGCCCTATACTGCCTAGTCTCTCTCTCTCTCTCTCTCTCTCCAGCCCCCCACACTTTATGCATGAGTTAGTTACAGCTATTGATTTCCCTTTCTGCCCCTCTATCCACTTATCAGCAAATAAGGCCTCTTATCCTTTTTCTCTATATTGTTCTTCTCATTAGTCTGGAGCATCCCAGGCCCAATAGTTACAGGTCCATCATTACAGGCCCCTTGAAGTTCCACCTTGCCCTCAAGGTGAGAATTGGAATTTGGGACGGGAGGGTCTTTCCAATAGGAACTTGTTCTTGCTTTTCCAAAGAAATGAAACCAAGCACAGTAATAGTAATGGTAGCAAGAACCAAGCATAATCCCAATGCATTTTGCCAAACCAGAAATCTCTTCCCACTGATGGGCTTCTCTCTACCATAAGCATCCTTCCAATAAACTTGTTTTCCACAGCCATTATGTCTCCATTTCAAAATAAGAAAAGATGAGCTTGCAAAAGTTTCTTCAGATTCATTAAGGCCAACTGTAATTAAGTGATTAATGTGCCCTGCTTCAGTAACAGGGACATCATGTAATTTTTCTGAACTATGATCAACTAGGATTGTTGCTCCAATAACATCATGTTCACTCACTCGATTGTGAGCTCTAAGTACCCTTGAGAAAGGGGAACAGCATGTAACAGAGGACCAAGCTTTAGACTCCAAAAACAGGAGGTATAACTTCTCTAAGTTATCTAATTGCTCATAAGTTTCTCCTTGAACCAAGTCATACCAGTAACCACCAAGCTTGCTCCCATTATTTGCCTGTTTCATAGCTTGTACAGTACTTGGGGCATAGATGAGTGCTCGAAAACATGGACAGCAATTAGTGAATGAAAGAAATTGAGTACCTCCCAATGCTTCCAAGTGCAACCATACTTGATGTAATTCAATTAAGGTCACCACTGATTGCATCACCCTCTTTGCCTCCTCTTTCAATTGCTTTTGAAGTGAAAGCTCTGAATTTAGCTTCTCAAAATGACAATTCGTATTGTGCCACTGAGTATTTTTACAACAATCTCCAAAATGTACAGCTACACCATAAGAGACTTTTTGTTCTTCTCTCCTGCCCAATTGAAGTTGAATGAGATCATCTTTAATTATTATAGCAAACACCAACCTCAAAAGTACCTCAGCTGTTACCATTAACCCTTTTCCAGCAATAACTTCAATGTTGGCCCAAATAATCATATTAGGGAATACACCATTCATGATGTATGGGTTTCCTACTTTTCCAGTTGATACAATGAGGCCAACTTTAATACTAAAATATATTTTGATAATTCCACTACAATCAATGATCACAACATTTGTTATTACAGTGTCCAAGAAACCATGAGGTGGATGCCCGTATAAATGACCCATTCCATCTCTTATAACTTTCCTGCCTCCAAAAACATGTTCATCACCATGGACAGAATTTTTTTTTTTCAATTTCAACAATCAAGTAAGTGTTAGCCAAACGGAATTTGCCACCACTATCAGGGCCATTCAGGTTAGCACATTTCTCACGAGAAATTGTGGTGAGAGAAGAATCTTCTCCCGTAATGCCCTCACTTGCATGTTCCTTATCCATGTGTTCAAATTCCCTTATGCTTACAACCTCCGTGGCTGCCCTCCAATTGGAATCATTAACCAGGCCAACAGCAATACCATTACCACCTTTGATGACTTTGTTTCCTCCAATATTTATGAGCACAAAACTCGTACTTTCCCCTAGCTCACAACGTGTTGCAGTCCCTACCACTGTGTTGAGACGCATGCTATATGCTTTCCTTCCAAAACTATAAGTCAGATTTCCATCCCCAAAAATTATTTCACCAGGTATTCCATTATCCTCTATTGTGAAAAACTTGTCAAGTGAAGGTACTTGGTAGATGGACACAAACCCTTCATTTTCATCGTTGGCCCTTATTTCTTCTGCCATGGTGAGCAGTTGAAATCGTCGGTTCTTTCTCTCACGATTTATCCCCAACATCTCAATAGCGAATAGATCACACTCCACTCCCTTTTGACCGGCTCCCTTGGCATCAGGCAATTGTTGAAAGTCATCAAACTTGGCCACAAATGATTGTGTTATTGAGCTTGCCTTATCCCACATTTCTACTCGCCGTCCATCGCGTATACGTGAATGATAATGTTCAATGGTTTCCTTCCTTGTGAGAACTTGCAAGATCCGTGGGCCTTGATTGATTAGGTCCACTATTTTGATTGACCCAAGCTCTTCCGGGCCTTTGTTTCTTCTAATTATTCAAACTTCTTCTAGAGCCTAGTTTTTTTCCTCTGCCCAATTCAGTTTTGGACTTCTACCCCATCCAACTTCCCTAACCCGGTCCATAACCCAACTTCTCTCCACTTCTTTATACTCATCGTTGCCGTCTTCCTCTACATAGCCATGTTTCGGCCCTCTTTTCCTATCTTGCTTGGTTTTGCCTGGATGATGGTTGTCTGTGGATCTGCCTAGAGTTGGAGCTGTGAAGGAAACTGGTCTTCCTTCACTCTCTTGTTGTATCTCCTTGGATGTGGATAGGTTAAAGATTGGGATTAGCTTCATCGGCCCTGAATTTCTAGTGACTTCTGACTTTACATCATCTTCTTCAAGTTTGTTCACTGGCATTTGTTGCTTTTCAATTTCTTTCCTTATCATTTTTCTAAACTCTGCCCCCTCCCTTCTTATCTCTGCCAAAAGAGTCTTCATATCCATGTTTCTTGCCTTCTCTGTTTGTATCATGCGCCGAGTTTGAATTATGGTTTTGCCTCTTTTAAAATCACTAGTCATCTCAGCTAGTTGATCACGTAGCTCCATCACCAATGCTTTCATAGTTTTTAGTTCTTCTTTCATCTCCTTTTGTTCTTTTTGCAACATACCAACGTTCTTTTCCAGCGAATCAATTTGATTCTCCATTTTAGTGTCAACCATACCTCATGCAACTGCTGTGATACCAAATGATGGAAACCAACACTAAAACAAGACTAAAATGCTCCTCTATTATTACTTTATCAAAACAAAAGATAGAATCCCATAACCAGAGTATAGAAATCAGCAAATGAAGTAAAGAAAATAACAAAGAAAAGTAAAATATTCCCTTAGCATTTGAGAGGCCAGAGACTCTCCTCACACCAAGCCAAATTCTTTCTCCTCTTCTCAGCCTCCCTCATCCCTTGATATAGCCCTGTACTGCCTAGTGTCTCTCTCTCTCTCTCTCTCTCTCTCTCTTCAGCCCCCCACACTTTATGCATGAGTTAGTTACAGCTATTGATTTCCCTTTCTGCCCCTCTATCCACTTATCAGCAAATAAGGCCTCTTATCCTTTTTCTCTATATTGTTCTTCTCATGAGTCTGGAGCATCCCAGGCCCAATAGTTACAGGTCCATCACAATCTCCCTACTTTTCTTTGTTTGTGAAGGTTCATCAACTTCATTCCCTTGCCACATCAAACTGCTTATGATCTCAGTTTTGGCTGATTGATCCGGTGATACTTCTAGTGATTTCTGCATTGGACTGAACTTGGAAATTGTCAGGAGTTAGCTTAGGCATGCCTTAGAAGCAAGAAATCTCCCTAGTGATGCCATGATGGATTTAGAGTTAAGAAATAAGAAAAAATTTTTACATATGGAAGTGAGAAGGAAAGTTATAGATTTGGAAACACAGTAGACTTTCTCCTTCTAATAATATCTCTTTTATCCAAAACTCATTAGTAGAGATTCTGTGTGTAGATTTAACAAATCTTTTTGTAATCTTGAAGTTCTGTTGTCAAAAAGTTATAGAAGTTATACTTGTGTGGTTAATCACAGATTTTTGTAACTGAACCTGAATATCTGCATTTTTGGGATTGTTATTTTTACTTTTATTTTTTTTGCGGTTATCTTTGAATCCTGTGGTTGAATATATCATAAGTGGATAGTGGATACACATGCATACATATAGGAGACATATCTAGTGAGAGGTGAGAGGACTCAATTAGGATGGATCTAGGATTAAATTATTGGAGGGCAAAAATTTGCAAAATGTTAACATGCCCATGTATATAAAAATTTTAGGCTAATATATATATATATATATATAACAGCCCTTTTTGTAATTTACCAAAGCTGAGCATGGTGTTCTTTCATAAAATTTATCAATAATTGAGATTATGTCAGACTTCTCAACAATTTTTCTTTTAGTATAACTAATATTCATTTTGCAAGAAAATCATTTTCTATCTTATTCTTAAACTTGTTTTTTATGACGTTTGTAACTAAAAATGACATCTCACTCATTGCACCTGAAAAACAGATAGAGGGAAAAAGAGAAATAACTTAAGGAAAAAGAACTAGTTCATTTCCTTTGTCTATGAGAGCTATTAAAGCACTGATATCACACATGAATCTGAATACATAAGAACATATGATGAAAAGTCAAAAAGAAGTTATATATAGTCATCTTAGAGTAAAAGTAAATGCTTGTGTTTTCTTTGCTAAGCAAGCAGTGCCCCATGTAAGAAATTACACATAAATTTTAACACGGGGCAAGCAAAAACTCCCCCCCCCCCTCCCCCCCAACAAAAAAACAAAAAAAGGGGATTTGTCCATGGAGTCAATAACCACTGTTTGAGCAAAATTAATAGTTTGAGGGTAATGCAAAAACTGTTAATGTGAAAATCAAGGAAGATGTTCATTACACATTCATAGGAAGTTATTACAGTTTATGTTTTACGCACATGCGTGTGAATGCGTGCACACACACATATACATATGTATTTGGTGTTGCTTTTTTGATGGTGGTTTTCACTTCATCATCCTCTGATAGGAAAAATGCTTTATAAATTCTGTGAACTATGATACAGTTTTGAGTATTCTAGTACTTTCCACGAATCAGTTTGATTTTATTTCTGTGCTTTTTAGTTATGATCATTTCTATGTTGTTAATATTAAAAGATGCATGTACCTGTCAAGCTTCAATATGGTTCATTAATGTTCCTTTTTATATTGGCAGACTGTGGTTGAGAGTGGCATTGCAGATCAGTTGCGTCTTACCGATCTAATATTAAGTGATGTAAGCTCATATGAACATCTTGTATTTGTACTTGTCTTCATGGCCTAGGCTGGTAAGCTTTGTTCTGTATTGATTTGGTGATTTCTTACAGTAGCTGTAATCACCTGGTCATCCAAGTTTTCATCCTTTGGTTGCAAGCCTTTCTTTTTTGTTCTTTTTTGTAGTAATAATTTCAGTAATTTCAACTCCATCTAATACATCTATTATTTCCTTGGCTGATTATATTAACACATTCTTTCTATGGTCTTGAACTTGAGGACATTATAAGCAATTAAGCTTTCTCTTAGCTCTTTTCCAGAAGTATAAGTCATGAATCAGTGACCAAAAGAGTAGGATGGACATGGACTAGATAGTTATATTAAGTCATGTAAGAGCTTTTATTCATAGTATTTCTAGATTTTCTTTGCATAAGTTGAGGGTTTTTTTGGCTGTATGCATACCTTTTCGTAAATTTGGATGAGTTATTAATGTGTATCATATAGAAGTTGAGGCATATTTCTTTGATTATTTGTAAAAAGAAAATCATATTTTCAGATGATAGTGTCTGTATACTATATTTGTATATGATCTGGCCTATGGGAGTTGATGCATGTATCATCTTGATGACGATTGTGCTTTTTAATTTCCGCTTGTGCTATTTTAACTTAATGCCATTACCAATGTCTAATGTTTTTGCGTCATCACCTTGGTTATCTAACACTTTATTTTGGGGGTTTCTTTTTAATTCTGAAGTTTAAATTTCATTGTTGATCTGATTGTTAGAGTGCTTTGTAGACTCTTCATGAACTCAATCTTATTACTCTTGGTATATTTTTAGACCTTTACTCTTTACTTTTATCTTATTTTCTATGCAGCAAGAATTTTTTCGAAAGTTGATGGAAGTATTCAGAGTTTGTGAAGACTTAGAAAATATGGACGGCCTTCACATGATTTTCAAAATAGTCAAAACAATCAGTCAGTATTCTATTTTGTTCCAATTTGGTTCTGATGCTTTGTTTTCATTTATATCCTTATTAACGTCTGAGATTAATGCTTGTTCTGCAGTTTTGCTCAATAGCCCACACATTTTTGAGAGAATATTTAGCGATGAATTTATAATGGACATTATTGGTGCCCTGGAGTGTAAGTTTATTCTTGAGAAATTAATTTACCAATTGAGTGAATTGAGGTTTTCATATTTATCCATTATGTCTATTGTCTATGTTAAATTTTGCTCCTCTCTCTATTTTATTTATTTTCTATCTAACAAACCTTTTCAAATTGAAAATGGTTTGTGATATCTTGATTGTATTTTAGCATTCCTTACCTGCTAGTAGACATTGTTAAAGTTCACAGGAAATGTAATTGATTTCATGTTGTTTCTATCTTATTTCTTCATTCTTTTCCTGTAATTCTGAAGACTTCTGAGTCACTTCTATTGCAATAACCAGATGATCCAGAGGTTCCTCATGTTCAAGATCACCGTAGATTCCTGAAAGAGCATGTTTTTAAGGAGGTAAATTCTATAGTAAAATAATCTCCCCATCCTGACTGATGTGTTTATTACATGGGTCTTTCCTTTATTATGAAAACCTTCACAGACTTCCCTCAAAGTTAAGAAACGTGCTACAACTTAACCCAATTTCAAATCAAACATTAGCATAATTGTTGGCTTGCAGTCTAATATCCTATATTTTAGTCAAGTGCTAAAATACCCTCTTCTAAGTAATATATTGGACTCCAAACTGTGGAGGCTGCAACATTTAAGAAAAAGAATGAAGATATCTTAGATTTCATTATTCAGGTAAAGGAAGAGGTAGCAGCATGAAGCATTCTCCTAGTTAAGGACTTTAAGATATGGTTAATGCGTTCATCTGATGTTAACTCTGGAAATGGGAAATGTTAGGTTGGGAACTGCTCTGTGCAAACTGAAAATTATGGGTTCAGAAAAATGGAAAAGAAACAACTTATATTACTGCTGAGAATAACCAAAGTAGCAAGTTTGTATTTATTGGATGGTGTGTTCGTACCAATAAGTTTGACCTAATAGAATGTAAAGATTAAGCTTTTTAGGCTTAATCTGTGGTTCCACGTTTGTGAGTTTTTCTCATTTTGCCTCAGCCTTTATGTAGATTACATGGCTCCTCCAGATAGCTGGGCTCAATTTGACATAGAAAAGCAGCAATTTTTTTTTTTTTTAAAAGAAAACCTTTTTATAGGTGTATCAGAGGAGCTTGCCATATAAATGTTTGCTAGCATTGGAATGATATGAAGCGTAGGAGCCACTTATATGAGCAATGAATGTACTCCTTGATGCAAGACTGCATGTCAACATAATTCCTGTGACTGCTTTTTAACTAGGATTTGTAAGCCCAGAATTCCACAGTTGGGCTTGAATTGATAATGCCATGAGATCAAGAAACTCTCGTTCCAAGTGGGTGAAAGAAATTATCAACATTATGAATATTTGGATTAACTATCAATTTCTTTGTACATTCTGAATGAGACACTAGGGATTCAATTGGGGAGCTCAATTCATAGAGATGACATAATGAGAGAATTTGAGACTTCCTTGGACTGCCTCCATCAGAGTGTTTATTTTAGTCTAATCACAGTTTATAAATTTTAAATAATTAAAGAGTCTCAAAACAACTTTTATGGAATATTTCTAAAGGATCTTATATAATGGACTAACATGAAGGTTTTCACAATAAAGGGGAGGGTCATGTAATATATGCTCAGGGCACTCTATATTCTATTTCCTGCTTATTTCTGCTATTTGGGAAGGGTTCCTGGGAACTCAAGGAAACGAGGTGGTAGGCAGATCTTTAGATATGTGCAAGGAAACTGTTTTTATTAAGTTTTTTTTTTTTTAAATCTGTTTCTTTTTTTAGGCCATACCTATCAAAGATCCTCGTGTATTGTCAAAGATACACCAGACATATAGAGTTGGTTTTCTGAAGGTTTGACTGTTTAAATCCTTTTATTGATGATTGTTTTCCTTTTTACTGTGATTCTTACATTTCATTACCTTTTTCAGGACGTTGTTTTGGCTAGAGTTTTGGATGAGGCTACTGTTTCAAATCTTAACTCCATAGTACATACAAACAATGCCATTGTAAGATTGGACTGATATAAAAATGAGGCTTTTCTTTTAAGATATTGTGATACATCCTTACCATTGACTTGCTCTGTTGTTGTGTAGGTTGTGTCTTTGTTAAAGGACGATAGTACCTTTATCCAGGAGTTATTTGCTAGGTTAAAATCAGCCAGCACCTCTCCAGAATCAAAGAAAAATTTGGTAAGTTTTCTTGTTGAAGATATTTTTTCATTGCTTTTCCTAGCCATGTGGTGCTATTGTACAATTTCCTGCTTGACATCCTTATTTCAGAAACTTATCTTGAAGTTTTCCCCTCTCTTGGGGGTGTAGCTTATCTTATATGTGCCGTGCACATGGTGACCTTGATGAATTTTTACTTAAAGAAGAAACAAAGTTCCGGTTTGAAATTATGCTAATAAATGGTCCCTGTTGTCCTGTACTGTATACTTTGTTTTAAGTTATGTGTAGTTCCATTATCTATTATCTTTTTACTTTCTCATTTTTGTTGTAAAATTTTGGAAAATTTAAATAGTGTAGTTTTTTCCCCTCTTTTTAAAATCTGTACTCGGGTTCTGTAATGTTGACCAGGGAATTACTACTGTTATAATTTATAAACATAT
Organism: Erythrophleum fordii; assembly: GCA_032878935.1. NCBI lineage: Eukaryota > Viridiplantae > Streptophyta > Magnoliopsida > Fabales > Fabaceae > Erythrophleum > Erythrophleum fordii. The sequence continues at coordinate 5,169,659 of JAVQMF010000027.1, forward strand.
GAAACTTCCTTGTGCTTTAGTTTGAACTGCATCATAGCACTACAGTTCTGTAGCACCAAGCTGAGTCTAATCTGATGAAAGCACTCATGTTCTTTAGTTTTTAACCTAGTCATAGCACTGAATGTGCCAACCCTTGAAGGCAGTGTTGTTAATGGCATATGGTGACAAATAGTGGCAAGCTGATAATCTGGCATGCTGCCATGGTGGATGGTGTGATGGCCGCCATGTGCATGCCTGGCAGCCCAACAAATACCCTTAGCCTTGGGAAGCCCAACAGATATTTGATAAAGAAATTCTATCCTACATTTAATTTCTATATTCCCCCATGGTGGCCACAACACTAAAAATGGACGCCATGGCAGCACCATGTAAAGGTGCCACACCAAGAAGTCCCATGGCTTTTTTGCCTTTTTTTTTCTTTCCCCTTTCCAAATTCTGCCATGCCATGGTGGACGCCATTGACAACACTGCTTGAAGTTAAGACCATGGACAGGTGTTTTAACTTGTTCTTTTTTATGGACTGCGGTACTCAACAAAATTAATAAAACCTGTTCAACTTTAAACTTAAGCAACTATTAATCAAGTCGTGGCGATAATATATGATGGCTTAAACAAGTTGTTTATGAATGTGAATGGGTCTAAACTGAGCTGGTTCACAAGCAATGAGTACAGTGGTTCAATTTCACCCCTAGAGTAGTGGTTGAGCAAATATACTTCCATTAGTAGCAATGGAGTGCTTCACTTATTCCAAATTGAACCATTCATTACCTAACTTATTTTATAAGGAGATCTTATATCAGCGTAGAGTTTTTCTTTCATGTGTCATTGTAGTTCTTTCAGTGCTGTCTTGATTGATGCTCATGATCCATTGTAATGCTGATGCTTTTTTTGAATATATAATTTACATGGGATCAACAGGTGCATTTCTTGCATGAGTTTTGTAGTTTGAGTAAGAGCTTACAGACAGTCCACCAGAGCTGGCTTTTTAGGTATGTTAAATAATACATCTTGATGCTGAGCCTGTTCTGTGCCTTGATTTTCTTTTTAATTTTCAGAATCAGTTGCTCTTGTTCAAATGCTCATTTAGTAAATTTGTAAGTTGAGATTGGTACTATGTTGGTTGCCTTCACTTATTTTATAAGTAGTGAGAGTTTTTCATGTTTAGTTAAGAACTAAGAAGCATTTGGATACTAACTTGAACTTGGCACAGATAGGGACCTGGGTAAATCTAAATTGTCCATGGACATTTTGAAGTGTTACTTTAAGTCTGGCATGTTTGAGTCAGACACTTGCATGATTCTTTTTTGGAATTCTTGCTTCCTGGGTTAACCATCTCAAAAGCTGGTGTTGCTTCCTTTTTTCATTTTTTAAAATGGTGGAGGCCTTTGCTTCTCATATTCTGCCATACCAAAGATATCCTAAGCAGTTTTAAACTATGATAATGCTTATTTAGAGAATATTTGATAGTTTCTTCGTCCATTTACACCATTGTAAAGTGTGGCTTTTTACTGGAAACTAATTCTGTTTAATCTATTATGTGTAGAATGTGATCATGGACCAAGTTAGAACTGTTTGTATTTTTAAACTCTGTCTTATCTGGGAAGATTGTGAGAATAATTTTGACAATGCATGTGCATTATGGACTTTTTCTCATCCTTGAAGCACTTCTAGAGTTTAGTTAGTTTTTACTGAACACAAGCACCTTTAAAAGCATCTTCTGAAATATAGTTGGAAAAAGCCATATCTACTATATCTTATAAGGCAAATATTACATGTAACCTCTCCCAATACTGTTTTTGGCTATAACAAATATCAGACTAATCCTTGCTTGTTTTTTAAGGGTCTTATGGAATCCCATTGATTCTTAAAATTTGAATGTTTGTAGGGATCTGATGAATGAAGGCATCTTTGACATTGTCACTGATGTTTTGCAAAGTCAGGACAAGAAGCTTGTGCTTACTGGGTACTGATGCTCCTTTTTAATTGTAATTTGTGTAAACTTTTCATTTTTTTACTGTTCTATTTTTGCATACTTTCTGTTTAATTGCTAATAGAATATCATTATGATGGTTGCAGAACAGACATCCTCATTCTTTTCTTGAATCAGGATCCTAACCTTCTGCGATCATATGTTGTTCACCAGGATGGAATTACACTGCTGGGACAATTGGTATGTTTTTTATGCAAATGAGGTCATGTGTTCTTATGATTTGCTTGTATTAAGAATTGGCAGAAATCAAATACCTTGGGTGGTGCAATGCATATGTGTGCACAGCACATGTGCGTGTGCTGATAGTTTATGTATACAGCCTCTGACCAAAACTAAAATCAAAAAACTGACTTGGTGTTTCACCTTTTTAAGACTAATTATGTAGAAGAACCCATCTGTAAAAGTCAGGCTGATAAGAGAGGATAGCCTTCACTATAAATAAATAGGAGTTCTGTCTAACACTCAGCTGATGTGGGACTGTTGGGTTGACAAGAGCGGACCTTGTACATCCTAGGGTGGAGTTATGTGTCTCACACCTAGGTGATGTGGGGCTTATTTCATGCTCTTGCATCAACTAATGACTTATAATTAATCATAGGAATTGGCACTCACTTGATGCCTTCCGGAAATACCACAAGGAGGCCCTATATAATACAGTGAATTTTGATGCTTCTGTGCTCTTTTTTTTGTTGTTGTCCTGATTCACATTGTTGGGGTTGCAATTTCATGAAGGGACAACGGAGGTCAAGACATATCTGAGCTAGCTGTAAAGTTGAAGTTAATTGTCGATATTCAATTAAGAATTAGAAGTGATGGAAATTGCAAGAGAAGCCCCTGGCTGCCTAGAGCCTTTAAAACAAAAAGAACATGAAGAAGTGTCAACTTCAAGTAATTGGTGTATATCACATGAATTGTTGGTTAAAACTGCTTTGAATTTTCCATTTAAAATCTCTTCTTTTATTGTGTATTTTGTCAGGCTTCATTTCCTAACTGTTCCATCTATATTTTAAAACTAAGTATCTATTCATGTTTTCCTTGGTCCCCTCATTATGCTCTTAGATGTTCTACTTGAATGCCTTTTGACTCTGTTGTGTCCATGGATTGAACTGATCCATTTTTCCTTTGAGAATATGATCCAATTGAATATAGTAAATGCAATCAGGTGCCTCACCATCAATACATGGACCTTTCACTAGTTCCCTACTAGTAAATTTTCAGTCATATGGAAAAGACACACACACAATATTTATCCTCAATAAAACTGTGGAGTACTGGGGATTCTATGCTTTGCCAATCAATTCTGGAATCATAAAATATTGTTTGTGATTTTTAAGAATATTTTTTAAAAAATAAACAAGCTGGCAATTTTTACAAAGTTAATTAATGGGAGGTGGAATATGTGACCATTGGAAACTTTCTAACTTTTGTGTTTGTAATTGTGTTCTGGAAGGCCAGTCCATTACGTAGTAATTAGTTTTTCTGTGATGTACAGGTTAAAGGAATGTTAACAGATTTTGGAGAGTACATGAATTGCCAGTTTCTTGAGATCCTTCGCAATCTTTTGGATTCGTGCACATTGTCTGGAGCACAGGTTCCTGTTTCTTCTAATTTTTGTGACCTCTCTGTTTAGCCTTTTTTTTAACTGATTTTTATATGGCTAAGGAGAAGACTAGTTTATATGAATTTATATGCATGGAGCAATATCCATAGTCCTAAACAAGTTGGGAGTTTTAGTGTTAATTGCCGAAAAATCCTGACATTTAGTCCTTATAATTTTTGTCTTATGGGGGAAATAAAGATATCTATTGAAGCTGAAACTTGGCCTTCCATAATACAATTTTTCTGGGAACATAAAAACCAACATTCTTTTATTGCTTTCTTTGGGAGCTTGTTATTTAGCTTGAGACCAGCTTTTGGCATGCTGCTGTAAGGAAGGGGGGAAGTGCCTCTTTTTACCACGGGAGATATATAGGCATGAAGATATTCTTTAGCATTGGTAGTGAGGTGTCCAATGGTGTTGAGTGGAGACATTTTGGTGTTACATTGGATGCCCTACTAGCCCAACACCTAGTTTGAAGTTTATCATCTTAGGGTAGGCTTCGTAACCTAAACCTCTATTGTTTTACTTAAACAGTTGCTTTACTTAGACAGTTGCCACTAAGAAGTGGCTTTTTCTAGCTGAACTTATGGATATGATGAGTTGGGAGGTTGGGAGGGGCAATGCCGAAAAAGAATTGATATTGTTAGGAAGAAATCTGGTTTTTGTTAGTATGCATGCTTTGAGTAAAGTGCCGCTGAATTAGAGGCAAAGGATGGTGGCAGATTGCCTATTGAGTGGATACAGGGGGTAGATGACATATAAATAGGAAAAGCAGGTGGTTTTGAAGAAGCACAATACTCTCATTAGGCTCTCGCAACTTTTTGAAGATAATGCACATTTAGTGGAAGAAATTCTAAATATTGGTTCAGTCTTGTGAATATATCAACTTCAATTGAGCAGTAATGTTGGTATAAGTTGAAGAATTGATATCAGGGGCCATTTTCTGATCCTAGTTGTTACTCATCGCTTTTGTATGCAAGGTGCTAGGTTAAAATTGTAATGAAACAGTTGACCAGCCTGAACTGGTCTGGTTGGGCCAGTGTAGTGGAGTTAGGCCAGTGAAGGTAAAGGTACCTAAAGGTGCGCCTTAAGGCAAGGTGTTAGAAGTGGTCCTCACCTGTTGATTATTTAGGTGAGGTACTGTCAGCTGGCACATGCCTTTGGTGCCTTTTGGCATGTGTCTGCAGAATGCAAGGTGATCACCTTTGCCACATGGGTGTAATCTCAGTGCTTTTCATTCTTTTTGCAATCCCTTTTCCATAGTTTTGAAAACCATACTGGACCAGCTGGCTCAGCTGGTGAACTGGCTGGCATATTGGTCCAGTTCACAGAACTAATTGTGTTGTCTCTGAAGCAGTTGTTATCTGAACTAGTCAATTTAGCCAGAAAACTGGGCTAAACTGAGCACAGTCCATATGCTGACCGGTTTATGGAGCAATGCTGGTGGGGCACTCGACTGGTCTGGTGTTAGCTTTTCAAGGAAAATTAGCAAGGTGGGGATTCGAACCCCCACTCCTAGGTGGAGAGTACTTACCAGTTACCACTGCTCTGAACTGACATTCTTGTTAAATGCATGCACGACATTTTTTTTTTTAAAATTTAGTTAAAGTAAATTAACTTTTGAAAACAAAAGTTAATTTTAAAAATGAAAATTTGTAATTTATTGTTAACTTTAATGAAAAATAATCTTAAATATTGAATTAAAATTTATTTTAGAAAAATAAATTTATATCAATATACATTAAATTATTAACTATTATATTTTTAATGCACACATGCACACAGCTTCCAGTTGAACTTGTTGAGTCATTGAACTAACCACTCACTTTTCTGGTTTAGTCACTGTTCAGATTTCAAAACATTGCCTATTTAGATAATGCAATCTGAAGGGCCAATAATGAAGTTCATAATAGATTTTAACCTGACCCTCTGCTATTTGCTTTCTATTTCACTGGTAAAATTTTGGAGTTTTGACTTTTTCAGCTAAACTATGAGTCACATTATTTTCAAAGTGTGTCATTGTTTTGAGTCAGAACGAAAGTGAAATTGGTGGATAGGCTGAGGGAGGTCGGGCAATTACTAGTTGCTACTTGCTACAAGCTGATTTGGCATAAATATAATTGATTTCTGATATGCATGCTTAATACATAATTAATCAATTTCTAGAAGTTGACAGCTAAATTGACTCTGAAAGTGATAACCTAAAAATCATAACAATTGTTAGTTAAAAGAATAAGTTCTACATGATAAATATGCTTTGTAAAATAATTTCAGGGCTGCTACCTCTCTTTGGTTGGGAACTTGGATTCTTATCGCTTATTATTGTACCTCATATTAAACATTTATATGAAATTTATGATTGAGCGGTTAATTTATATTCTAACTGTATATTATTATAGTTATTCGTTATATATTATTTATCACTGTATCTGGTATGAGGTATTTTGTTGGTAGTCAAATGCGGTTCCCAACATTTTTGCTTTGTGATGGCTTTGCTTTTGGATTCAAGACATTGTAGTTTGTTTATTCAGGTGCAAATTTTGAATGCTGAACTTCTGGATAAACTTGTCAGTTAAAATTCTGTGTAGGATGGTATCTTTTTCTTGATTTGCATTTGGAGTCAAAGCACTTGAGTTTGTTTATGCAGGTGCAAATTTTAGATGTTGAGTTGTTTCTTAATATGTATCTGTTGGTAAAACTTCAGTTAATGTTCATGCAAGGTGGAAGTCTTTCCTAGGTTTGTTAGATAGTGTTATTCTCGGATTCATTTTATTCATTTAGTTTTTCCTGACAGACGGACACTATTATTGACATTTTCTATGAGAAGCATTTGGGTCAACTGATTGAAGTAATAACAGCATCATGTCCTTCAGAAAATGTTGGTTATGTGAGCAGCAAATCAGTAGGTCCTCACGGAAGAGTTCGGTATCAGAGTGGGACCAAGCCAGAGATACTATCAAACATTTGCGAATTACTTTGCTTTTGTGTCCTACATCACCCGTACAGGATAAAGTATTTTGATGATGCTCATTATGTAATAAATCGAATTGACTTTATGCTGCTGATAAAGTAAATTGGAACATGATTCTTTCTTTGCTGTTCACAGGTGCAACTTCCTTCTTAACAACGTGATTGACAAAATTTTGTTACTGACCCAAAGAAGAGAGAAATGCTTAGTTGCTGGTGCTGTCCGGTTTGTTCGCACCATTCTCTCCCACCATGTAAGCCCTTATCATTTGTGCAACACTGTATTGTATTGTCAAGTGTGGAAAATATGAAAAATGGGTTGAAGTAGACAAGGATTTTACCCCTTTATTTTCCTTTTAAATGGTTGATTGTTCTGCATTTTTAAACTAGGGTAGGAACTTTTATTGGTTATGTTAGTGATAAGATTGAGGATGGTCTGAAGTTTGATAAGGACCAATATTTTGACTTTCCTCAACTTACCTGAATGAAATAGAGTAAAACCTTTGAGTTATACTATTTGCGCCTCATTTGCCATTTCCACCAGAAACTAGAACGATCAATTGATGCTTCTTGCATAATTTTTTTTAAAGGCACATTCTCGAGTTTTTTTTCCCCCTCTCCCAAAATTGTAATGTCATTTGTTCTTGCAGTATTAATGATCAGCGACTGAGTTGTAACTCCTGTCGCTTCATAGCTCATCACCCCACACCTGGTCCTTGTATGTAAAGGTTTTTTCCGGTTAAAGCACAGTCCATTTGCCTTCTTTCTATACAGCCTGAGGGAATTTTATTGCCTGTTAAACTTTTATGACTTTTTGTTACATATTTATGCAGTAATTAAAGTATAATTTTTTGTTAAATTAAAACCACTTTGGTGATTTCTGTTTTATATTGTTTATGTTGGTAAATAACATCTATATTTTTGGATGTCTCTTTATTCTTTTGTATGGATTCTTGTTGTTCTGATGTCATTCATTTTCAAAGTCTTACTGGATTAACCTTTTGAATTCCATGAATCTAGTTAACTATGTTGCTTTATACTTTGGCTATGATTCTTTTATTATTTTTTATTTATTGTTTGCTTGTAATTCTTGTTTCCTTCAAATTTCTGGTGGATAACTCCTTTCATGCGGTATGTTTAACTGTTTGAGTGTAAACCTGCAGGACGATCATCTGATAAATCATTTTGTTAAGGACAACCTTCTCAAACCAATTATAGATGTCTTTGTTGCTAATGGCAATCGCTATAATCTGCTCAATTCTGCCATCCTAGAACTTTTTGAGTATATCCGCAAGGTGCCAAATTTTTTATGTATTCGCTGTGGATCTTAAGTGCCTGGCAAAGTTTACTGACAATGTCGTACCATGTAGGGGAATCTGAAATTATTGCTGAAGTATATAGTTGATTCTTTCTGGGACCAGCTGGTGAATTTTGAGTATCTGGTTTCCATTCACTTGTTGAAAGTGAAATATGAGCAGGTATTTCCTCTTGCTTTTGCCCAAGTCTGGTCTAAGTACTTAGTTTAAGCTTTTATGTTTGCTTGCAGTGTTTGGATAGCAGTGGGACAAAAGGTATTGCTAATGTCACAGATTCCCGTAGACGAATTGATGAGCGTGCCCTGGAAAAGGAAGAGGAAGACTACTTTAATCGGGACAGGTGCATATTTTCTTTCTTGAGTAGTTTAAGAGTTTCTATACAACTAGCATGGAGTCTGACTTACATTGCTTAATCAGTGATGAGGAGGATACAGCTTCTGCATCTAAATCACGTCATCAGAAAGGACAGCAACAACAACCCATCTCCAATGGAATTGCTGCCAGCTACTCAAAGTTAAGGTATATCTTTTTTCCTAGTACTTTGGTGATCCAGTTTTCTAAAATTCATATGCTGAAAGCAAGGTGCTTGTCTTGATTTTCAGCCCAAGGACTGGTGGATTGGTTGACTATGATGATGAGGAGGATGATGAAGATTACAGGCCGCCGCCAAGGAAGCAACCAGAAGCATCTGAGGAAGATGAAGGAACAACGGAATCTTTCAGGCTGAGAAGAAAATTGCCATTCAAGGATAAGGAGCCCGAACTTGTGAAGAAGCAGAAGGTGTCTAAGAATTCAAAATCTAAAGACGGTGTATTTGCGGCCTTGTGTTCAACATTGAGCCAGGCTGTGCTACCTGGTAAGAAAACTGCTGTTGACATACAAACAGGTCCTCGGATGGCCGAGGGGAGAACTAGCTCAAGTCTAGACAATCAAGAAAAAGGGCCAAATGTTAAAAGAAGCTGCTCCGATTGTAGTAATTCAACAGATGAAGGGAACCATGCAGAGAACGACACTGCTGCCTCTGGGAGCTTTTCTGTTTGCTTGATTAGCACTTCAGATAACAGACAGTTGGATGGAGAGGAACGGCCATTGGTTCCACCAAAATCCTCGCCAGGGATGGCTGTAAATGGATCGTAGGTTTTTAGAACCATATGCAGCAGGTAGATTCTTTTTGTTCTACATGGAGATTTGGCGGTGGCAAAGTGCTTGCTGACTGCCTAAGCAACAGCCTTGCGACAAGGAATTTTACTTAGAAGGGGGTGAATTCTGGTTACGAGTTCCTTCGAGGACATGTGGATATACTGTACAGTGCGACTAAGAGGCAGGAACATATGAATACAGCAACGTAGATCTGGTCCTCTCTATTTTGGGCTGAGCCTAGTAATTGCTGCTCTTGTATGACGTTATCAGCATTAATCTTCCTTTTGCTTAATCCTTTTTCCTTGTATGCTCTCCAATTTTTACTTTTTCCAGCCCTTTTACTTTCATAATTTCTGTCAGAAAGGGGAAGGGAGAGCGGTGGACAATCCTGTTATCATTATTCCCTTTTTAGTCAAATGAACTTATTGATAGGGGCCGCGAATATATGCCGTACACAGATTTTCCTTTTCTGTTTCATTTTTGTTGATGTGATGATAGAGGAATGTGCAGTGAGTCTGTAGGACTAATTTTTCCCTAGTGCGCCGTGTAAATCTGTTTTGACCTTTTATATATGCAATGGATTTTTCGTGCGGTTCTATATCATGGTAACTCTAATTTTTGGTTAGTGTTCCATATACATTTGCTTCAAGAGTGCACTATGGTTATTCCGTATTATGCTGCCCGTATTTGGTTTTGCTTCAGTTGTATGACTGCTCGACCTCTAAGCTACTTTATTTCCTTCTGTTTTATATCCCTGGGCAGCTAGCTTCTTCCATTTTTATCAATTAATGTCACCTTATTGTACGTGTAAGGAAAGCACCTGTGCAGTTTTGTAGTTGTGGAAGATTATATCCATTCCTCTTATTTAGGGGATAAGTGTTCTTTGCTGGGAAGCGTGAAAATCATTAATTCATAATGAAAAAAGAAAAAAAAAATTCATGTGTACACTTGTTGGCTCGAGGAGGCTGCACAAGCCTTGAGCAACCGATACGCTAGATGAACAAGTGACGGATTAGAAGTTTCGACCAAGTAAGTGTGCATGACATGAGGAAAAAAAAAAAAAGAAGAAAAGGAAATTTGGGTGGTGTTATCAGGGCACGCTATTTTTGGAGTAAATTAATTATTTAATTCTTGAAAGATTATTATTTCTTCAATTTAGCCTTGTAAAGATAAAGTTTATTTTATTTTATTTTAGTCTTTTGAAAATTACTTTTCTTTTAATTTAATTTTCTAAAAATAAAGTCTTTACAAATCAAAATTGTCTTTGAAAAAGGGTTAAAAATATTTTTTGAAATGATTATATTGATTGAGGGAATGGTCGAGGGATTAAATTAAGAGATTTTATTTTTGCAAACTAAATTGAAAGGCAACTCAGTTTTTTATGAATTAAATTGAGAAGTTTCATATTTAGCAGAACATATTGATAAAAGGTAGTTTTTCAAAAACTAGATTACTTTATTTATTTTTATTTTTATACCGCCAGTATGGAGTAGGATGCTGCAGCCCTCCTATCTGTTTATAAAACCATTTGTTTTCCATTTAGTCATTTCTTTTTTTGTTAGGGTAGATTATGTAAACCTTTTTTTAAATTATATTGAAATTGCATAATTTTTTTTAAAATATACATTTTTCTCTTGTAAAATTAAAAGTTATAATATACTTTAATTTAATTTTAAATTATATGACTAAAATACCCCTATATATATATATATATTGGTAAAGCAACAAGGCCAAGAACCCAAACAATCAAACAAAGAGATTACACGATAACACCATGGGGCATAAGGGCCCCATAGACATCCCCTTGAATGGGCAACATAAGCTTAGAGAATGTAAAATAACAAAGTCTAAATTATGCTAAGACTTTAAGATACCAACCAATTTGCACATTGATTTCCTTCTCTATAGGTATGTATAATTTTCACTTGCCACTCTAGTTGCAACCATTGCTTAATTTTCACTAACATATGACTTCTAACCATGTTCTTGTCCAAAAAATTAGTGACAACATTAACCATGGTGAGAGAGTCACTTTCCACAATCACTTTCCTGTATCCATAGCTCCAGGCCAATTCAAGTCTTGTTAGCAAGCCCAATATTCTGCTTGAATAGCTTCATAGTACTCAATGTTATGAGTAAACCCATTGATCCATAGTCCATCCTTTGCAAGTAGGAGACCCTACAACCAGCTTTACTAGGAATTCCCTTTGAAGCTCCATCAATATTAAGTTTTACCCAACTAGGACTAAGAGGCTTCCACCTTACCTAAATATTTTCATAAGTCGTACAATTCAACTAAGAATCTTTAGTACTCTATAGGTAGCTCTACAAGGTGGGGGATTTTGTTCATTAGGTTAAATAGGCCATCATCATGGTTATTAAAAACCTACCCATTTCACTATGTCCATAAGTACCAGCTAGCTACTGAGAAAATTGTTGCCTGGGGGATATCATCTTATTTCCCTAAATTTTCAAAAGTAGTCAAAGAAAACCAAGCCTTTAATCCACATGAATAGAAAGGAACAACTTTGGAAGGGTTAATAAGTAACTTCCAAATTTTGTTTGCTACCACACAATACCTCAACACGTGAAGGATAGTCTCTTCTCTTCTTTCACAGATCTCACATACACCTGAGGAAGCACTCCCCCTTTTATGAATAGCCCGTGTTAGAAGTTTACCATGATAACTTTGTCAAATAAGCATTTTGATCCGTTGAGGGACCTGATGTTTACAGATCTTCATCCACGTCTTGTCCACATCCTGCATATTAAATCTTGTTATAAGGTTATACACTTTTAACATGGTGAACCCACCGTCTCGATGGCCTTGCCAAACTAGCATATCACATTCATCATCCACATAGGGAGGTAAACTAGCATGAATCCTTAAAAGTCTCATGAGGCACAAGCAATGCAATCTCACCAATGCAATCTCACCAAGTTGCCTATTCCCAAGCTCATCCACCATTTTAGCCACCTTCATATTAATGTCAACTACACTAATGGGCATGCGAATATAATCAATCAAAAGGCCATCATTCTCTAGTCACCAATCTAACCAGAAAAAAGTAGACTGACCATCTTTAACCTTTTAGAGAATTTGTTTTAGCAATATATCCTAGTCCCAAGTTATATCCTTCCATATTTTCAAATATGAGTTCTTCATTATGCAACACCTAGGAAAATTTGGAGCTCTATCATATTTACTTCAGAGCACCCGCACCCATAACTCCTCTTGCTTAGAAATAAGGCTCCATCTTAACTCCATCATCAAGGCTCTATTCATAATAGTAAGGGATTTAATGCCTACTCCCGTAGTCTCTTTAGGACTACATATCGTTCTCCAAGAAAGCGTATCCACTTTTGATCATTTTCCTCATTTCTCTAAATAAAACTTTTTTTAGCTTTTCAATTTCTTGAATAATCTTCTTACGGAAACAATTATGTTGCATTTGAAATATTGGCATACTTCCAATTATCGATTGGGCTAAAGTAATTCTATTGGTAAATGAAAGGCAGTGAGCTTTCCACCATTCAATTGAGTTTTGATTTTCTCCACTACTCCTTTGTATTTTATCGAGGAATTCCTGCCATTAACAATCATGCTCCTCAAATATCGTCCGTTCATTCACTTTTTGGAATCCATTTTTCTGACAAATCTCCGGCTATAGCTCTTTATTTCACATTAGTAGAGAAAAAAAATTACGTCTTCATGTCACTTAATTTGTGCCCAGAAATTTAACAAAAGCTATCCATACATCTTTTAACATTTTCAATTTGATCTACACTAGCCTTTGTAAACAAAATAACATCATTTGCAAATATTAAATGAGAGATAGAAGGACCATGTCTACCTGCTTTGATAAGTTTCCACTTTCCTACATTAATATAGTTACCAATCAGATGAGAAAGTTTCTTTATACTAAGAATAAATAGGTAAAGGGATAAATGATCACCTTGTCTTATGCCCCTTAGGGAAAAAGTGGGAGTTTTTTCCTTATTCTATAAAACAATAGTCTTTATAATATCAACACACCTCATTATAAGACAAACCATCTCTAAGCGGCACTGCAACTCCTCCAAAACTTTCCTAAGGAAGTATTAGTTGATTTTATTATAAGCTTTTTTCAAGTCCACTTTAATTGCCATGAACCCTTTTTGCCCTTTCATTTGCTCATGGAATGCACTAATTCTTTGGTGATAATAATATTTTCTTGAATATTTTTTCTAGGATCAAAACTTGCCTGGTAGGGAGAAACCATAAGAGGGAGGATGCTCGTAAGTCTCTGAACAATTATCTTCATAATGCACTTGGATAACATGTTACATAAAGAAATAGGCATGAATTGGTGGACTCTTTCAGGCTTGTCCACTTTGGGGATAAAGGTAACTAACATGCCATTAATTTCCTCAATTCTATGAGGATCATTCCAAAAGCTTTTTATATAGTTACATATGTTTTCACCCATTATTTCCCAATTGCTTTGGTAGCAGATATCAAGAAAATCATCTTCCTTTGAGCTTTCAAGCCCTCAATATGCATCATTGCCTTCCTTATTTCTTCATTAGAGATACTCCTATCCAACCAAGCAAACATATTATCATCACCTAATGGCCAAGAATTCATTGTATTAATCCATCCACGATCCTCCTCCATCTTTACACAACTCTCTAAAGTAATCATTACCATACTTGAAATAATTCCCTTATCTTCCACCCAGCAATCTAAATTGTTCTTAAGCATGCTCACCTATTTTGCCGCCTTCTAGTAGTAGTTTTAATATGGTAATACCTTTTGTTTCTATCACCTTAAGCTAACCAATCTCCTCTAGACTTTTGAAACTAGAGGATTTCCTCTTATGTTAATACCTTATCTAGCTTCTTATGAAGATTAAAATCAAGGTTCTCCAAGTAAGGATTATGCTGGGTCTGAATCCTTCCTTGAATCCCTTTAATTCGTGCTAATAATCTCTTTTTCTTTTTGCCTATATGCCTAAACTCCACATGATTCCAATGAGTGAGAGCTTCTTAAAGCTCACTCATCATCTTATTGGTGTTAATATGATTTTTCCATTGCGTGCAAAGAAAATTTTTAAAACTCACATGAGTGATCCAAGAGGCTTCAAAATGAAAAGGTCTAAGTTGTTGATTGTCCTCATTTGTTAATAAACAAATAAACAGCGAATGGTGATCAGAATGTAATCTTGGGGCCACTTTCACAATCACATCCATGAAATGAGTATGCCAATTACAATTACACAAAGCCTTGTTCAATCTTTTAAAAACTCTAAGATAATTGGCCATTTAAGGCCTCTTCAGGTGAATTAAGGGCCCTTGGAACCCATATTAATAAGACTGCATTTATTAATCCAATCAGCAAAGAGATTACATCTATTTATATTAATCGAAGCACCCCCTTGTTGTTTATCAGTATTAGCAATTTCATTAAAGTCTTCAGCAATTAACTAAGGTCTATGGATACTTGTAGCCAAATATTCAATCTCATTCCACACCTTAGCTCTCTCATTAACTTAGGGGTTAATATAGATAACTATGAATAACCATGGTATAGATCCGGACTTCTCCACATAACCATAAATAAATTGATCATGTTTTTGAAGAATTATAAACTTAGTATCTTGATGCTTCTATAAGACCCAAATACCTTCTGCAAAACCTTTGGCCTCCACCACTTCATGATAGATAAACCTCATTCTTTGAATAACACGAAGTGCCTTATCACCACTATTTCTAGGCTCCAACAACACAACAATCTCTAGCCTATAATTATGCATAAACTCTTTCAAGGAACTACCAAAAAGTCTCTCGATAACCCTTTGACAATTCCAAATAATAATCATTAGCAAACTAAAAAAAAAAAAACTCCACAAAAAAGGAAACCAACAAAATTAGCACACTAAATTTAACTCATTATTACATCCGCAGGACATTCACTTCCCATCAAGTACAAAGTTAAATTACTTGTGCTTTTGACATCACTAATATAATTGATTTCCATTTCATCATTAATCCCACAAATGGCATCAGGAGGGTCTCCTAAAACATCTTTCCTATATACCGTATCACTGTTTAGTCTACTCCTTGCCTCCATGCTAACACCTTTATACCCATCATGTGGCCTAACATTCTTCTTTCCTTGTGAAACAAAAAATTAGGCTCTCTCATAATTCTCACATTAACCCAATTGAAGTGCCTAATTATTTTCCTTCATAGCCACCTCCATTAAGTGATTTTGACTATTCCCAAGCCATATCAATCCTTTTTCATGTAACTAAAGGTCCACATTATATGGTACACCTCTTTTTGGCCCACCAGTATCCCTCTTGAGATCTTTACTACTGACATTTGAAATATCCCTCAAAGCTTGCCCCTTATTTTTGTCATCAATCATGTCCACGTCATCATTGCTTTCTGAAGTCTCCAAAATGGCAAATCTAGAGGATTTATTTCCTTGATCTTCCTCTAAAAGATTTCTCCCCTTGAAACTCCCATTAGCATGATCTCTTCCTGATTGGTAGTTCCTCCCTCTTTAGGGCCTTTGTTCCACCATCCAAGGGCCATACTTAGTTGATTCTATCGTCTACACTAGCACCTCCCTTGCTGCCCACTTATGAGTCTTGTCATTGCCACCCATTATTCTTTGTCGCAAGGATCTTCTTCATTAGATAATGTTCACACCCATGGCTATGCCAAATTAAAAAAAAAAAATCATGTGAATACCTTTATACTGTACTCTCTTTTCCTTCCTTTTGATCAAATAAGAAGTAGAGGCTTGGTAAGATCAAGTTTAATGTAAACTCTTGCATATCTCCCCTGATCTCTTTTTAGCACGGTATCATCCACCTTAATCACCTAACCTATATGGTTTCCTAGTATGAATAACAATTTCTTATCAAAGTACTCTAATAGTAATGTGGGAAATCGAACCCCCACTACAATCCTGCTAATTTGCTCATCTTTCAGGTCAAAATTATCCCTTTAGTATTGAATTGCAAGATAGTGGTCAAGCACTAGCCATAGTCCTCTTGTCAAGGCATAATCGTAATCCAACGAAGTCTGAAACTTGGTTAAGAATAACCCATTAACTATGTCAATTAGTTCAATTTCACCAAGCCTACCCTATAGCTGTTGGACCTTCTTGCTTAAAAAGTTGTATCTAATGGTTTTCCAAGTAGCTTAATAATAAGAATCTTCCTCCAAGGTTTCTCTAATCACTTCTGTTCTTTCTCAGACAAGTAGAAATTGAGCCTTTTCTCTGTTATATGAATTTCAATACCATCTCCTTTACCTAACCCTTCTCTCACAAAGAAATTGGCTTCATCCTCTTTAGACATCTCATCTTTAAAATCAAAATTGGTCACATCGAACCCCTATTCCCTGTAAGCGATTCCTTATATGACACCTTAGGGATGGCCTCCTTTCCCTCTGGCTTCTTATCATTGATCATCCACTCTTCTAGCCTTGGTTCCATTGAAATCGCTCTAAAGAAGCCTTCTTGATTTGTCCTCAACTTTTTGTTGCTTCGGCTCAAGGGATCAAATTCTTCCTCCACCTTCAGTGTACTTTGTCATTTACCCTTGTCACTCTTCGCACTTTTATCTTGCAAAATTACTCAAATACATATATTTTTTAAACTAACATATCTTCCTTTATATTCAACAACTTAGGAGAGTCCATTTGGTGATAAGAAAGTTTGATTCTTGTAAAAAAAAAAAAAGAATCACCTAGTATTTATTTAGATTAATGGAGAGTACTTTAATAATACAATTTAAAATTAAATTAAAGTATATATTTTAAAACAGAAAGAAAGTTTGTATAATTTCAACAAAATTTAGAAAAAAATTATATAACTTACTCTTTTATTAAGTTAGAGGGAACCTTTACCTTAGTGAAGCTTTCCTCTATAATAGTATGTTTAAAAGTAAAAAATAGTTAGGAAGTTTTGCATCTTAACTATGTATTTATAGAAAACATATATAAATATTGGTAAGTTAAAAATTCCCGCTAATTCAATATAAATTTTATGCTACTATGAAAGTTTAATATACCAAAGATTAACTAATTTTGTACGATTGTGTACGTTTTTGTTTATTATTTAATTTTATGTACTATACCCATCTACTTGATTGATTTTCAATTTTTGTGAAATATAGTAGATCATACAAATTTTGAGCCATATATAATAATAACAAGAAAAATAAAAAGAACAATAACAATTCAGAAGCAACAGTGCAAAAAATTACTCCCCATATGTAATACTTTCGATGAACTTGGTGGTATAGCTATCAAGTATGAAATTTTTTTCCAAAATTTTTGGCTTTTTTCTTTTTTAAGATTATCTTAACTATCTAGACCAATACTACATATTTTATAGGTTGTTTGGTATAAATAGGTAAGATAATCTTATAAATAAAAAAATGCTTTTGAACTGTTTGGGGAAAAAAAAAGAAGCTTTGAGCCTGATGGTTGTACTTAAAAAAGTATTGTATTTGGAGATAATTTTTTATATTGTTACATCTGAGTTATTTATTTATTGTATATGGATAGATCATATGTTTGATTCTATGATTCGAAGATTGATTTGATTATATATAAGCAGCCTTATAATTCTAGCTTAATTTAGCCAACAAACATCCAACTATAAAATTCAATTGACTTAGTTTTCAAGGAGTTCCCATGTTTTAAGAGAATCTCTCATAGTGTTCCTGAAGACGACTCGGTCACAAGTATCAAGCAGCAGAGAATACAAGTGAGTCTTTTAGTTTCACTGCTGTGCAATCTCCTTCTTATGTTAAGAATAAGTGGATGGAACGGGGAGCTCACATAAGAGAGAAAGATATGAATGCAAAAAAGAATCTCCCATTTAATTAAATATCATGTGAACCTTGATGATGGAAACTCCTGTTAAGGAAGGAGCAAAGGATTATGTCAACTCCTCTGAGACCGTTATACACGTGGCAAATCTGCGGCAACTGAGTAGCCGCGAATTTCGCATCCTCGTTATTTTGAAACAGCCACGTGTGATCACCTAAACACACGTGTCCTCAATCCCAGCACTCCTCGTCCGCTATTTTCTTCATCTTCCCCAATCTTCTGTGCTTTCCACTTTCTTGTCTATCTGCGTCACACAGTACTGGGAGCATTTGTATGGTACCTGAGAATTTTGCGCACAGAAGGTTAAGAAAGGTAAGATGAGTAGTAATTTAGAAACACGGTCTCTGCTGGATGAGCTTCGAAGCTTTGATAAAGGGGGTTTCTTCGACCTTGGCCACCCTCTTCTCAATCGCATTGCTGAGAGCTTCGTCAAAGCTGCAGGGGTACTCTATGTTTTTCCCTCTGAGTAATGATAATGGTCACCAATTTATATAAAAAAAAGGTTTAAAAATTTATCAATTGATTATGATGTCATGAGTTCTGTGAACCATTAATTGTAGCTATCATTTTCGTTTACCAGAGAACTATATTAACGTCTAAAATGATTATAATTTTCTTTTATGGACTAAATTAATGTAATATAGGTATCAAATGCTAGTTTAATCTTCTTGCTGTCTATATGTGTGTGTGTGTGAGCGCATTTATCAATAAAAGCTCTTGCTCATGGTTGTGGATGTGTGTCTACCTCTCCCAGATAGGAGCCATCCAAGCAGTGTCTCGTGAAGCTTATTTTACAGCCATTGAAGGTGCATTAATGATTTCTCTCACTTGTTCTTCAAGTTTTTATTATGATACATGATAACAAAGAGGACTGGCGTAGGGTTATTTTTTCTTTTGAAATTAATGGTTTTCTTTTCTCATAGGAATGTTGACCCATTTATGGAAACTGAATGGTACTACTTAGTATTTACTGTTTACCATATCTGTCTGGATTTTTAGGTACTGGGCTTGATAGTAATGGCGGTATACCAGCGGAAGTTCTGACTGGTACCAAGAAAAATCGTCTTCCAGGTCTCAGAGGTATCTATATGCCACCCTTGCCCATTAATTTTGCATCAGTTTGGAGTTCTACAATAATTATGTAATTAGCCGTTTGGTGTGCTTCTTTTTCTCAAATAAAATCGGGAAATACTATGAAGAGCAAACATTTAGAAAAAAGAACCTGTCTTTGTCAAATAGTTGTTGGACACTTGTATTAAATACGACACTTTAAATTACATATGAATACTTTAGATTTTATTTTGTTTATGTCAATGTTGTGTAATGTATCATGTTAATGTTCATGTTTCCTAGGGGAAATATGAGGAATGAATTTTCAATTTTTGACAAAGAAAAAAAAGATTCGAATCCGTTTATGGGATGTCGTTACATTCCTTTTGATAAGTTTGCAAATATTATTGTGTGATTTTTTGTTTTGTGAATGCAGGAGAGACCAGCAGTAAATCCCTTGAGGCCATGGTGAGATTATACATAAACATATAACACTGTAGTTTTCCCATATGAGCTTTTCAAAACCTGGTGTTATTGCCTTAATGTTCTACAATTGAACTTTCAAATCTAATTAAGCTAAACTATATATAATTAACTTTTCTCATGCTTTTCTTTAATGGATTTCTTGCTAATCAGTACTACCTTTATTCTTCTGATCAGGTGAAAAATACTGGAAAAGAGTCCTTACAATGGGGTAATGATATATTCTCTCAACCTATAGGACACTCAATGCTTCTATAAACATAAATTTACTGAAAATTTTTTATTTTGTTTAGTTGTGAATAAAATTATATTTTTGAAACAGAGTAAATTCATATTTGTAAGTTTTCTTATGCATATAATGTTTATCTCTTGGATGATTGTCTATGCTGGACCTTAACAAATTCTTCTCATAAAATGCAGGTTTGGCTGCAGGAATATATTCAGGTCTCACATATGGTCTGAAGGAGGCTCGTGGAGCTCATGACTGGGTAATACAGGGGTCTAAGCTTAAGACCCCAACCTTAATCCTTCCTTGCTCCTCCTACTGCTTGAGCTGTGGCTGTTTTAGTATAAGCAATGATATGTTGCACATTTAGTTATCTGAACCACACTATTTGCTTAATATTCAGCTTAAAATTAAGGAATTTTTTCTTTTTTAATGTTCATATCATTAGTTTAGTGTTTGGATCAAGCGCTTATTACTGCACCAAAATTTCAAATCTTTAGTAAGGAATTAGGTGCGCTTTTGTTTCATTATTAATTTTTTTCTAGTTTCTCCTCCTTAGTTAAGAAGGGCTGCAACCATTATTGGTGTCACAGGTAAGATTTTAAGCCTAAAAAGTTTGACAGGGACACTGGTCTAATAAAGCTAAGAGTCCCTTTAATTTGTGGACCATACTTTATATGAATAATGACAAAAATTAAATCTTTCTCACTGTCTGTGTTTGGGCATGAAGAATTTTCTCAGCTTAGCTACAGATTGTTTTGTTTCTGGTGTTCACTAAAATGTTACGACATAATCATGTACTGTATTCGATGCAGAAAAACAGTGCAGTTGCGGGAGCTATCACTGGGGCAGCACTCGCACTTACATTAGAAGACTCCTCTCATGAACAGATTGTGCAATGCGCTGTCACTGGGGCCGCCATCTCCACAGCTGCAAATCTTCTCACTGGCATTTTCTAAAGTGGATGCATATATTATTGAGATTGGATTTTAACATCAATTAAGAGCCTTTATTGTCTTCTGAATCGTGAGAGTTTTAGATAAACTTGTTATCAAGTTTTAGTTCCATAATGAATTTCTTAATTTACAAAAGGCTTTTCTTTTCTCCCGAATTCTGGCCTACTAAGTATCCGTTGCATTTTAATTTTTCTGGTTTACTAAAGAAAAAAGAAATGAGACTTGATAACTATAGTTGAATGTAGATGTTCTTTAGCATTGCACATTTTGTCGTTGTTTACATATATACAGTTTTTCTACTTCTGGCAGTGGGTCTCGCATTAGAGTACTTTAAGTTATACATTAGTGGTAACCAGTTAGAATGAGAAAGCAGGCGACTCTGAAACATTAAGGAACCATATTACTGAGTAGAATGAGCACATGCTGCAGAAGGTACCAAGGGGATAACTAGTAATTCATTTGGATTATCTATTTTTATAGGTCGAATTTACTCGACAATATTCCCTTCTGTTTATTATGGTGCTTTTTTTTTTTTTTTGTTTATATTTTGATCGAATTTTTAATTATGGTCTTATGTTATTTTGGTTAAATTTTTTTTAGAAGGCTTGTATGTGGTCCTCACCATGAATGTCAGTTATAACACCGTCAAATAATTGCTGATCTAGCTATTAAAGTTTTTGTGCAAGAAATAGTAAAGTATGAGAGACTGAAGTATATAAAAATATAATGAAAGTTTAAGGACTAAATTAAAATCATATTTGAGCAATATAGAGTCTAAAATGTATTGGAATATTATTTTATTTTTATTGATGAGCTAATGATTAAATTAAAAATAATTACATCAATTACCAAAAAAAAAAGATAATATAAAATTATGTCAATTTTTAAAAAATTGTTATTTTAATTACGTCAATTACTTTACTATTTTAATTATGTCAATTGTTTTATAATAATCAATTTAAAGATGATTAAAATATTTATTAAATAAAATAAAAAATATTCAAAAACTTAAAACAGGTTAAATAAATAATAGAAAAGTTAACAAAGTTGAATGCGCGATATAAAAAGTAATTTTATTATTAACAAATACCAATAAATATAATTAATACAAACCATTAGTCTTTTTTATTTTTTTAAAAATAATCTTTAATTTATAACTTCAAGACTAGTAAATACTTCATAAATTAGCAAGGATTAAAAAATTGAACCGGATCGACCAGATCGACTGATTGGACCGGGAATCGATTCCTGGTTCAGTTCGGTTGGCTCAGAAAATCGGTTCATTAAAGAACCGGTCAAGAACAGGTCAAACCAGTCAAAAACTGTTTGAACTGGTCAAACTAGACCGCAAAACTGATTTGAACCGATCAGCCTAAATATTTTTTTTTGAATTTTTCTTATATAATAGGATAGTTTATCTTGAATAAATTTGATAAATTAAAAATAAAAAATATTAAAAGAAAGAGGGGATTGAAATATAAAAAAATTTTAAAAAGATAATATAAAATAAATAAAAAACATATATTTGGTTATTTTTTGTGTTTCCTCCTTATTATGTCCTGTCTCATAGTAACATTTCTCTTAAATATAAAAATATTTGACTAAAATTACCATTATTTAATGATAAATGAAAGTTTAATACAATTTAAAAAGTTCAAAAATTTAATATTAAATACTTTTAATTTTTAATTATAAGTAGCTTTTGTTTTTGATTTAAAAAATAATTTTTTAAACATTTTAAGAAATATTGAGTTAATAATCATATATTTCAAATTTACTAATATTTATTTGTTATATTAAAAATTTAATATATAAAATTTAAAAATATAAATTTAATTATTATCAATTTGACCACTGTTCAATCATAATTCGATCAATGAATCGTAAATTAATATTTTTATTGATTTAATAACCGATCTAATTTTAAAAATATTACAAATTAATATCTTTAAACACCAAAGATTTGTATAGATTCTATATCTTGTCCGCTCAATTACTATATAATAAAGGTCAGAGAATCAAGCATTATTGTATTAATTTTTTATTAAGCACTCAATGAAATGAGATTTCAGGTAGGTCCTTTGGAGATTTGTTCTTGTGAATTAGGTACAATGTCTACATCATGCTGAAACTCGTGGGCATTCTTTCATTAGCTAATCACTATATATTGTCATCTCATGTTAGTTGATCACCCCTGCCCCTGAATGAGCATTAAGAAGAATCCCTGGGAGTTAGGAACGTCTCCATTTTTATTCAACCAAATCATCAAACTATCAGGCATGCTTACTTCAGCAATAGTTATCACTGCACTCCTCTTTTTGACGTTCATATACATTCTATCTACCTTCTTCCACCCAGATAATCGGAGTAAAGATGCTCGAAAACGCCCGCCAGGTATTTTCTTATTTTATTAATTGATATTGTTATAATTATTCTTTAAGAATGTAGATATTTATAATTAATTATTGATTATTGAAGTAAGATCAGAATCTCTTATGTGAAGATATGACATGACTATATTATTTTAGTTATATTTTATTATTTATTTTTAATCAAGAGCAAATCAAACATTAAAAAGATGCCACGCGGATAGGTGACAAATAATATCTCGGAAGACTAACAATAATAAATAAGTGAGCATAGTGGAGATTTTAGCTGTCATATTACGTGTTGTCTATTTATCTGTTGATTTTTTATAGAAAAAATATAAATCTACTTCGCAAAATAAAACTCAGACATACTTAATTATAATTAATGTAAAAATGTCCATAATTTTTTTTTTTTTGAGATAAGGAAAGATCTGTTGGTCCACTCTTTATGATTTAATTTGTCACCATACGCCGTGCATTAATAAGGCAAGTGCTTTTGTTCTCTTGACGTACAAGAGATGTTAAATTCTCCAACATAAGGGTTTTTTGAGCTTCAAAAGTAAAAACAAACTTAAGACTTCACTGAAAAAAAAACATAAATTCTAATCTAAAAGATATAGAACCTTTAAAATCTGCCACTAAGACATAAAGAAAGTCCAAAAGACTTTCAAATATGTTATAAATGAAAAATTGAAAGACTAAATAAAAGAAAAAGGATCTGCAAAGAAAACAAATAAATAGATAAATATTCATTAGATCTACCATAGATCGATTTTTGGTAGATTTATCATATAAAGATAGATAAGAGAAAATTTATTCATAAAATACTAAAGAAAAAAAGAAAAAAGAACAGAAAAAAGGAGGAAAGGAGAGGAGAGGAGAGGAAGGGAGTAGAACACTACAAAGGGGCAGAGACACCACGGCGTCAATGCTAGTCTGCATTGGAAACTTGTTTCTCTTCTTGAAGGTTTCAAGACGAGGCAATTCAGAGTCCACTGAATGGTTCTTCTGTTGATTTATTTTTAATTGGAAAAATAATGAAACTCTGCCATGTCACGTGACGTGAAAATCTTGATCTAGTAATTTATAATTAACTATTATTTATCAATTTTTGTGTTTAAAACTATAAAAATATTTTGTATGATTTTATTATGACTAATTTATTTTTTCAAAATTCTACTTGCTATTATAAGAATTTCTTAATTTATTGCCTAAAAATGATCGTGTCATATCAAATGACTAAAGGATCTTAGTCTAGCAATTTATGATTAATTATTGGCTATCGATTTTTATGCTCAAGTCTAGAAGAATCTCTCATATGATTATTTTGAGGAGAGGATTTTATGTTGCCTAAAATTAAATAAATCTCTAATTAATTACTATCATTATATTTTTATTTGAAGAATATTTTGAGAAATTGATTTCTCTTCATCCAACTTTCATAATACATCCCTAGGTCCCCTGGCTCTCCCCGTTATTGGCAACCTCCACTTGTTAGGCACACACCCACATCGCAGGCTTCAATCTCTGGCCAATAAATATGGACCCATCATGTCCTTGTGGCTCGGACAGGTCCCAGCCATCGTGGTCTCCTCCCCTGAAGCTGCCGAACTATTCCTCAAGATCCATGACCCTGCTTTCGCTAGCCGCCCTAAGAATCAAGCCACTGATTACCTTTTTTATGGCAGCCAGGGCATGGCATTTTGTGAGTATGGTTCATATTGGCGAAACATGAAGAAACTGTGCGGCCAACATCTTTTCAGTGCTTCAAAAGTAGAGTCGTTTGGTCCTTTAAGGAGGGAGGAGGTGCGAACTATGGTGAAGTCTCTTGAGAGAAAGGCAACAATGGGTGAGGTTGTGAACCTTAGCGAGAAGGTGCATGGGCTTCTAGAGGATATAGTTTATAAGATGATTTTCGGACGTAATAAGGATGACCAATTTGATTTAAAGGGGCTCGTCACACAGGGTTTTAAGTTGGGTGGAGCTTTTAATCTAGCAGATTATGTGCCTTGGCTGGGATCATTTGATCTTCAGGTATGATGAATGAAATGAACCACAGAGTTTTTTTTTTAATCGTAAATTAGCATTTTGATCTTTTAAATGTGTCATTTTTTTCTAAATCTAGTCTTTCATTTTTAAAACATCTCATTGTACTCTTTTAAAGTGACTTTTCTGTCCAATACAGCCCTCACGTTAAGTGGAGTTAACAGAAAATATAACATAATTTATTCATTTTCGCACAAGAACAATATGATACTTGTCACATGAAAAGATTAAGTCATGTTAGTATTTCTGTTAATTCTCTCATGAGGACTGTGTATTGGTGACTGAAATCACTTTAGAGAACTCACGAAATGTTTTTTCGAGAAGCAAATTTTCATAATAAATGACAAATTAAGTTATTTAAGTCTTTCTCTATTAGGGGTTAACACGTCGCATAAAGGAAACGAGTAAAGAACTTGACCAACTGTTGGAGAAGATAATAGAGGAGCATGAGCAGGCTCCTGTGGTTAAAAAAGATGGGAAGCATGAGGACTTATAGACATGTTGCTCTCATTAATGACGCACCAACCGATGGATGGTGAACAAAACCATCGGATTACTCGAGATAACATCAAGGCTATTGCGTTAGAGATTATATTTGGTTCATATGAAACTACTGCTTTGACTATTGAGTGGGCTTTATCTGAACTCGTAAGGAATTCAAGGGTGACGAAGAATCTTCAAGATGAGCTACAAAAAGTGGTCGGAACGGAAAGAATGGTGGAAGAGACTGATTTATTAAAGTTGAACTACTTGAATATGGTGATCAAGGAGACTTTGAGACTTTATCCAGTTGGACCATTTATCCCCCGAGAGTCCATAGAAGATGTTATGGTTGATGGATACTACATACAGAAGAAGTCACGAATCCTTGTAAACGCATGGGCAATTGGGCGAAATCCTATGATCTGGTCGGATAACGCTCATGTGTTCTATCCAGAGAGGTTCTTGAACGGCGATGTAGACTTGCAAGGACATCATTTTCAACTTATACCATTCGGGTCTGGTCGTAGAAAATGTTCTGGGATCCAAATGGCTCTAACTACAGCTAAACTTGTATTAGCTCAACTAGTGCACTGCTTCAATTGGGATCTTCCTTATGGGATGTCACCTTGTGACTTGGACATGACCGAAACATTTGGCTTCTCGATACCAAGGTCTAAGCCATTGTTGGCTGTGCCAACTCATCGTATACTTCATAAAGCCCGTAATGAATAAAATTTATGTCAGTTTAATTATGGTCGTCACGCAAAATAATCGTTGTCATATGTATAATGTAAACAAAGAAAGAATAAATAATACGAGAGAGTGAATTGAATTTGCTCCTCTGTTTTAGTTTTGAATGATTATTCTTGAGTTTAAACTTCGGTAAGTTGCACTGTGTTTGAGTAGGAAAATTTTGGTACGCTTTTTGCTGTTATGTTGTGATCTGAATTCAGATGAGATTAAAATTGAGTGAGGTTTTCTTGCCATGATTTCATGCCTGCCTCAAGGAATTCGGTTTTTATGGTACTGTGAACGGCATGATTTGCCTTAATTTGTTTAAGGGTTATTTTCTAGCATATTCCTGCAATGTTTTATATTAAGTACATTAAGTTTCAAATATGAAGCTGAAGAGTTTTAAGCGCATGGCTTCGGTCGGGAAAATATCTTCACTGATGTTTCCATAGAGATTTTGAGACAAGTGTTCTGCGTTTATAGATGACAATAAAAATCTGATGAAGATTTGGAGTGATTCCCATAGGGATTGTTCAGAGTGTTAATTCACATGCATCTGCTATAATGTTCGGGGACTATGGGGTTTGACGAATGCTTTGATTGATGGTGTTACTACAATAATGCTGTTCCTTATTGTTGTGGTTCGGATTGCTTGAAATTATTAAATTGCATGCTATATGGGTCAAAATGTGAGGTTAAAATGCTGCCGTATCATTTCGCCATTTGGTTCAAGTTTTTGTTCCGACTTCCAATTTGTGGTATTGAAATGATGCTATAATTAATGTCCTTTACCGTATCAGACTGTTCTGTAAGATGTCCGTCTTTTTTTTTTTTCCCTCCCTTCTAAAGCTTGGAGGAATAAGGATTGTCACGCCCCAAAATTTGGAATGCGACCAGTACAGAATATAAGAAGATTACAGGAAGAATTATATTTGAGATCCAAATTTTAAAAAAAATTATTCTAAAAGACTTATTATCATTATTTTAAAATAAATTATTATTAAATTTAGATAAAACTCTCTACACCTAATAATAATAGGTCTTTTAAAATAATTTTTTTTTAATTTTGAATCTTTAACTGTGATTCTCTTAAATACCACACACAAATACCTATATAATAATTGATGCATGATTTATGAAAAACAATCTCAACTTTAACACGATTCCATTTCTTCTTTCATTCCTATGAAATTCAATATTTTACAATTGCCGTAATCATATCAAATTGTATTAACTTGTTGTTTGAAATTCAGTAAAATGTTCTTTATAAATCTGATATCCCAAATTTACTTACAACATTTAGTCAGTCAACATTACAAAGAGAGCTCTATTCTCCACTTTTAAATCAATTATCAAGCATTATACAATAAGGGGGGATCTCTGTGGAGCTGATTTTAAAGTACAAACATAAATATACACACAAAGGACAACAAGCTATCAACATTTGACAATCTGACAGCGGGCTCTTTAACAACACTCTTAGAGTTAAGTCAAAGGAACATTTGTATACAATTCTAATATTTACAAAGTTAAATATTAAAATGAATTGCAGTATTGAATGAGTAAACAATAAAGTGTTGGAGAATTGTATGTGTGTGTGTCAAAAGAGAAGAGAAAAAGAGAAGTCCTACATTGCTCAAACAAATGAAAGCCAAAGGGTATAAATATTAATATGTGATTATGGAAGAGCAAAATGGGTCTAGGAGGAGAGTGGGCTCGCGCGCACAAAAAGTTGGGCCAACATAGCTAAGCTCAGTTGAAATTCGGCGATTTGCCCCCCTGCGCGCAAAATATACGCGGTGTTGAACATTTTTTACCATTGTCGGAATTTAATTTTTGAAAATTAAATATTTTCAAATAGCCTTCCAGAAAATTCACAAATTTAAGGTTTCGGTTATGAGTTCATTATGTGAACGTTTTTGAACGTTACTCATCATTTACCGACAATTATTAATCCGTTTTTATTTGATATAATGTTTATTAATCCTCATGTCGGAAACCGTCCAACGTTCAGAAGCGTCTTCATTAATATAATTCAATATGGTCCAACGTCTCATTATTTTCTGTGCCTATAAATACCGCGTTGCTCTTTGGGTTCCACACACTACAGCTCCGGACAATATTCGAGCTGCTCTCTCCTCTCCTCTTCTCTCTGTCCCTGAGTTCTTATCTCCGCTGTTCTGCTTTCCTGCGACATCGCAGAAGAATCCGTTCAATCCTGGAGAGTGCCATCTTGTGGTGGAATATCTCTTAAGGACAGTGTCCTTGTACACGGCTCGGATTTATTTTATACTAACAACTTCCTTGTGCAGCTACTGAATTGTAACAATCTTGAGAGATATGGAGTCACAAAACAATGCTCCTACTTCCGATGGCTCTACCGGTGCCAGTCTTGGTCCTACATCCTTTGCTCCGTTCACACTACCTCCGATGCCACTGTCTAGGCCACCACCGGATATTTCAAAAATTGAAATGTTCGATGGCAAAAACTTTCGAAGGTGGCAAGAACGCGTTTACTCAATCCTGGACCTATATGGAGTTGCTGCTGCGCTCACACAATCTGAACCTTCGTTAGATATTGACCAAAATCAAAGGATTACTTGGGAATATGCCAACAAGGTATGCCGAAATACCATCATTAATACTTTGTCTAATGATCTGTTCTATGTTTACTATGTGTATAAGGAAGCAAGCAAAATTTGGGAATCGTTAATTGCAAAATATACTGCTGAGGACGTTGGAAAGCAAAAGTTTGTTGTTGGAAATTACTATAGATAGGAGATGACCGAGGACAAGGATATTAAGCTGCAAATTAATGAGTACCATAAGCTGCTAGAAGAGTTGAGGGCAGAAAAAATCAACTTACCTGACGAGTTTGTTGTTGAAATTCTGATTGAGAAGCTGCCTGAATCATGGAAGAACTACAAACAACAACTGAAACACAAACAAAAGCAATTGCCATTGTCGGACCTAATCACTCACATCATAATCGAGGACACAAATCAAAAAGAGATGCAAGCTGCAAAAGGCAAAGAGATGACCTTAAAAGCAAATTTGGTGAAGACAAAGCAGTATGCCAAGAGGTATGACTCTAAAACAAAACCTGACTACAAGCCCAAGAGTTCTAACCCCAAATTCAAAAAGAAAGGGAGTTGCTTTGTTTGTGGAAAACCAGGCCATCATGCTGCTCAATGTAGAAGGCTAGAAATGACAATCCTCCTAGAGCCAATTTGGTTCAAGAAGATGAAGAAAATGAAATTATAGTAGCGGTTATTTCTCAAGCTCTCTTAGTATCCGATGTGAAAAAATGGATGGTAGACTCTGGGGCTACCAGGCACATTTATGCAAATCGTGAGATGTTTGCCTCCTATAATCCTACCAAGGAAGGAGAAGACCTTGTTTACCTTGCTGATTCCCGAACTGCAAAAGTTCTAGGAAAAGGAAAGGTTGAACTAAAACTCACATCTGGAAAAACCTTGTCACTCAGTGATGTTCTTCATGTGCCTGATGTTAGAGCCAATTTAATTTCTGTAGCTCTATTAAGCAAAGTTGGGGTTAAGGTGTCATTTGAATCTGATAAGATCGTAATGACAAAGAATAATGTATTTGTAGGAAAGGGCTATTGTACTCAGGGGCTGTTTATTCTCAACATTGCTGATATGAATGAAAATGCATCATCTTTTGCTTACTTGCCTGTCTTTATGGTTGATACTTTTGATATATGGCATGCTCGATTAGGACATGTTAGTAAGTCATATTTAGAGAAAATGCAAAAAACTTGGTTTAATTTCTAAAATTAAAAATGATTCTCTAAACAAATGTGAAATTTGTGTAGAAGCTAAATTAACTAAAAAGTCTCATTTTCCTGTAGAAAGAGAAACTGAATTGCTTAGCTTAATACATACTGATTTAGGTGATTTAAAACAAACTATGACAAGAGGTGGGAAAAAGTATTTTGTAACTTTTATTGATGATTTTTCTAGATATACTAAAATTTATTTATTGAGAAATAAAGATGAAACTTTTGATAAATTTCTTTTATATAAAGCTGAGGTAGAAAATCAATTAAATAAAAAGATTAAAAGGGTTAGGTCAGATAGAGGAGGAGAATTTGTTTTATTTAATGACTTTTGTGAAAAAGAAGGAATCATTCACGAAGTAACTCCTCCATATTCACCTGAATCAAATGGAATAGCAGAAAGAAAAAATAAAACTTTAAAAGAAATGATGAATGCTATGCTTGTAAGTTCTTCTGCACCAGATAATTTATGGGGTGGAGCTTTGTTATCTGCATGTTTTTTATAAAATAGAATACCTTATAAGAAAACAAATAAGACACCTTATGAGTTATGGAAAGAATACACACCAAATTTAAAATATTTGAAAGTGTGGGGGTGTCTTGCAAAAGTTTTATTACCTGATCCTAAAAAGAGAAAAATTGGTTCTAAAACTTCTGATTGCATGTTTATTGGATATGTTGAACATAGTGCATCATATAGATTTCTAGTTTTGAAAAGTGATGTTCTTGATCATAATATTATTATTGAAACCAAAGATGCAGAATTTTTTGAGCATATTTTTTCATTAAAAATTCAGCATATGTCTCAAACAGCTGAAAATTTGCCTTATTCATCTAAAGCAAATGAAAGTGAAAATTTTGTTGAAAATTTAAGGAGAAGCAAAAGACAAAGAAAAGAAACTTCTTTTGGAAATGATTTTTATACTTTTATGTTACAAGATGAGCCATCAAATTTTTCTGAAGCAATTTCATCTTCTGATGCTCATCTTTAGAAAGAAGCAATTAAAACTGAAATAGACTCGCTAAATCAAAACAAAACTTGGGTTTTAGCAGACTTGCCTCCGGGAGCAAGACCTATTGGTTGCAAATGGGTTTTTAAAAGAAAATATAATCCTGATGGATCCATTGATAAATATAAAGCGAGGCTAATAGCTAAAGGATTTACTCAAAAACAAAATATTGATTATTTTGATACTTTTTCTCCAGTAACAAGAATTTCTTCTATTAGAATTTTGATTGCTTTAGCTTCAGTTTACAAGCTTTTTATTCATCAAATGGATGTTAAAACTGCTTTTTTAAATGGTGATTTAGAAAAAGAAATTTACATGGTACAACCTGAAGGGTGTGTTGTTCCTGGACAAGAAAATAAAGTTTGTAAACTTGTTAAATCATTATATGGATTGAAACAAACACCGAAACAATGGCATGAAAAACTTGATCAAGTTTTAACAAGTGATGGATTTTCTACTGTTGAAGTAGAAAAATGTGTTTATACAAAAATTATGAATGATGGTTGTGTGATTATCTGTTTATATGTTGATTATATGCTTATTTTTGGTACAAGTATAAATGTTGTGATAGAAACTAAAAGGTTTCTTTCTTCTAAATTTGATATGAAGGATATGGGTGAAGCAAAGGTGATATTAGGTGTTAAGATCATAAGGAGTGAAAATGGCATTTTACTATCTCAAGAACATTATGTTGAAAAAATTCTTAAAAAATTTGGATTCTTTGAAAAAATACCTGTAAGTACTCCTTATGATGCTAGCACCAAATTAGTTAAAAATAAGGGTGATTCGGTAGCTCAATCTACATATGCACAGATTATTGGGAGTCTGTTGCATTTAATGAATTACACCCGACCTGATATAGCATATGCTGTGTGTAGATTGAGTAGATATACTCACTGTCCAAGTAGTGAACATTGGTTAGCTTTGGACAGATTAATGAGTTATCTGAAAGGTACCATGAATTATGGTATATGTTATAATAGATTTTCCGCTGTATTAGAAGGGTACAGTGATGCTAACTGAATCTCAGATTCAGAAGATACCAAATCTACTAGTGGCTATGTATTCACTCTTGGTGGTGGTAATGAGGCTGAGTGGTTGAAAAACTGGAAATCAGCTCAACAAAATATTATAGCGAGATCCACTATGGATTTAGAGTTCATTGCTTTGGAGTTGGCTAGTAATGAGGCTGAGTGGTTGAAAAACTTCTTAGCAAATATTCCATTAGGTGAAAAACTAACACCATCAGTGTCATTACATTGTGATAGTCAATCGGCGATAGCCGTTACTAAAAATAAGACCTACAATGACAAAAGTAGGCACATTCGTTTAAAACATAATATTATAAGACAGCTGTTAAAAAATAGAGTTATATCGATCGATTTTGTAAGGTCAAAATTAAATCTGGCAGACCCCCTAACCAAACCTTTAGGGAAGAAACAAATTTTGGAAACATTGAGGGGAATGGGACTTAAGCCAGTTTGAAAATTAACAATGATAGTAACCCAACCTCTGTGATTGGTGATCCCATGAAGGAGGTTCATATGGGTAAAAACAAGTCATTCGTTAATTCTGCTAACACTTTATTAGTCCATTCCTATGATATGAGGAAAAGTGTTAGAATGCATTGTTGGCGAGGCTGAGCAAAAGCTCTTAATGATTTCATATTCCTTATGGATGGTGTGATCATTGCAGTCACACTTGATGAAATCACCTATATGAATGTGGAGTGGGGCCGCTCCTATGAGATCATGGCAAAAATCTCTAGAGCATTCATTAAAACCAGGCATGCGCAAGGCTGTAGTTTAAAGCGCAAAACTGCGATAACAGCGGAAATTGTGGGAGTATAAATTGACTCTTAAGGCCTCTAGTATACAACGAAAAATTGTTGGTTCATAGAAGCTATAAGCTTCACCTACAATTGTGTATACTAAGCTTTATTAGTCTAGGAATGGTTCATAGTCCGTAAGACACCATATTCGAAATGTTTATACCCATATGTATAACTCAGATGATAATGATCTTTTGACACACATGTGGGGGATTGTTGGAGAATTGTATGTGTGTGTGTCAAAAGGAAAGAGAAAAAGAGAAGTCCCACATTGCTCAAACAAATGAAAGTCAAAGGGTATAAATATTAACATGTGATTATGAAAGAGCAAGATGGGTCTAGGAGGAGAGTGGGCTCGCGCGCACAAAAAGCTGGGCCAACATAGCTGAGCTCAGTTGAAATTCGGCGATTTGCCCTCCCTGCGCGCAAAATATACGCGGTGTTGGACATTTTTTACCGTTGCCGGAATTTAATTTTTGAAAATTAAATATTTTCAAATAGCCTTCCAGAAAATTTATAAATTTAAGGCTTCGGTTATGAGTTCATTATGTGAACGTTTCTGAACGTTACTCATCATTTACCGACAATTATTAATCCATTTTTATCTGATATAATGTTTATTAATCCTCATGTCGGAAACCGTCCAACGTTCAGAAACGTCCTCATTAATATAATTCAATATGGTCCAACGTCTCAATATTTTATGTGCCTATAAATACCGCGTTGCTTTTTGGGTTCCACACACTACAGCTCCGGACAATATTCGAGCTGCTCTCTCCTCTCCTCTTCTCTCTGTCCCTGAGTTCTTATCTCCGCTGTTCTGCTTTCCTGCGACATCGCAGAAGAATCCGTTCAATCCTGGGGAGTGCCGTCTTGTGGCAGAATATCTTTCAAGGACAGTGTCCTTGTACACGGCTCGAATTTATTTTATACTAACAACTTCCTTGTGCAGCTACTGAATTGTAACATAAAGTACACTAACTAAAAAGATAAGTAAGTATAGGATTTTTTTTTAATGAAAATAAGTTTTTAACATAATAATAAATAACAAAAACTTTAAGTATAAAAAGGCATAAAATAATTTTTATAAAAATTCAAATTTGTAAACCTTAAATAGAAAGAGACATGAGATAATTGGTATATATAAAAGCTAAAAGTTGAGTTGATGGAAAATTAGTTTGTTATATTATTGATGCAATATTATACAAGGAACATACATATATATATATATATATAATATAATATTTCAATCATAATGTAAAATTAACAAGAGAAAATTATGAAAAAAACAAATAAATAAATAAGGTTCAACTATTTAAAAGTTTAATGCTGAGGAGGAATTAAAAACAATTTAACAAAAATACTTTATTAAAAAGGTGCGTGCACTCTAAGTTCCAATATATATATATAACATGCACATACAACCTACAAAGATAAATAATCACATATTCAAACATGAGTGTTTAGCCTATAAATCACTAGAAAACATTCAGCTCAATATCATTTTGGCACTTAATCATAGAAAATATGTGACAATATCCAAGGTGCACTGAAGGTTAATAAAACTATCATTAACAATCAATGTTCTACATATTCTTATTATTATATATATATATATATATATATATATCATATACTAAATAGAAGTCGTATGCTAAATTTTTCTAGTTGATTTGCAATAAAAATTCCACAACTAATAGTGCAACATTTCACACTCATATAACATTTAGACAAACTCATAAAAACATATTGAAGTAATTTATCACATTTCAAATCTTCCAAAAATCACATTTTTAAGTCAGCATATCATTTCCTATTCATTTTGATAACATAAAATATATTGTATATCATAGTCTACAAAATTTAATATCATTAACAATATACATGTTGAAGTGTTACCTAAGATACATATTCTAATAGACACGCAAAATGCAAATAAAAATAGAGGAAATAAAAATGAAAAGAAAATTAAAAATATTTCATACTTTATAATTTATTCACAATACTTATTGAATAATAACATTTCTTTCAAACATCAAACTGTTGCCAGATCCTTCCACTAAAAAAACTTGAAACATATCCCAAATCATAGTCATGGCAATTTCATTCAATTTCAAAGACTCACTTAATGTTTCTTTTCATCAAATTAATCAATTTAACTCATCCTACACTAAATTCCACTCTTTCGCCATTTACCCTTTATAGTCATTATTCTTCTTAGTTAAACTACCTTAATTTAGTCCTTACTTAGATCACTCTACTACCCATCTTAAACCCAATTTTGATATTATTACTATCCTAGATTATTAGTCAATCACTTATATTTTTGCAAATTGAGATTAGTTCACCTTGCGCGGTAACATTACAAGTTGGCATGTGGTGGATTCAAATATCAACCTACGCAGCATGTCATACTTGTCAAGTTCTTTAGTTTCAACTCAACTCTTATCATAATTATTTTAACTACTTTACTATTCAAATTACATTAATTGCTTTACTAACTTATTCAAATGTAATAGATTTATCTCATATCTTAAAGTCACACTTTAATTCAAAAGTCTTTTTACTCACTTTGGTCTTGAATGTAATTTTTTTTTGGGTCCTTTATCTCCATTTATATACTAGTGTTAGTCCCGTCCGCAACTCGTCTTAAAATATTTTTTTATTGAATTTTTCTTAAGGCATAATTCTTGTCAAGTACACAGATGAGGATAATTAATAAATAGAAAACCACTCTAGCCATCTTGAAATTGGAGTTAACTTACTTATTTCAAATTTAAGTCTGTACTTTAGCCTATATTATATTCCAAATGTCATTTTAACAATTCCGAAGCTTTCAAAATTTCTTCCATTAAGTCCATCAAATAAGATTGGTAACTTACCTCCCCTCTTGGTTCTAGAGTACCTTGCACACACCCCTAACGTACAACTTCACAAGGACCCACCATACAACTCACAGCCAAGAAGGGCTGGGAACAAAAACGAAAGAGCTAGGCCAAAGTGTGGAAGAGAAACGAAGAGGAAGATGAGGAAAAGAGTTATTTGCACTCAATTGCAACAGAGCAACAACATAGCACCAATTACAAGGAAGAAAAGAGAAGTTGCCTTACCTTGAAGAAGGACACGGCTGAAGAAAAAGGAATAAATTAAGACGAGATGGAACCCCACGGCTGCCCAAATCTAACCGCTATTGCAGCACCAATTCAAAGGAAGTTATAGCTGTGGAAACAAGAGCCAAGGCTAGACGAATGGACTATTGAAAGAAAGTTGTCTAGCCGAGAAACAGGGAGCTATAGCTAACCATAGAGGGATTAAAGGGTGCAAAAGACAGTTTCCACACGGTTAGAAATGAAACACGAAGGCCGAAATTCCAAGTGCTAAAGGGCGGACAAATGGGAATGATCCAAGAAGAAGAAAGTTGCAGCAGAGATGCGTGGAGCTGTACCAAAAACTTCGGGGAATATAAGGAGCATAAAATAGAGGACGGAAGAAGACACGCGGTTTCCTTCCTGAAGTTTCTGATCAAGACTATTTTTTTTTTCCGTGGTAATTTTGGAAATCTAAAGGAAGATGGGGGCATTTTGGTCAGATTGAAAGGGTAAAAAAAAAAGACAGAAAAATTTCCTTCCTGCCGAGATGGGTTTCGAACGTAGGTCTCTTAAAAAGGATCTGTTAAATTGCAGCGACTAACTGTAAAAGGCCTACCCTCATTATTATTACTATTACTGCTATTATTATTATTATTATTATTATTATTATT
Source organism: Erythrophleum fordii (assembly GCA_032878935.1). NCBI lineage: Eukaryota > Viridiplantae > Streptophyta > Magnoliopsida > Fabales > Fabaceae > Erythrophleum > Erythrophleum fordii. Next base: position 5,206,312 of record JAVQMF010000027.1, read on the forward strand.
ATTATTAATAAATTAAGTTAAATTATTATCATTTTAAGCTCTAATTATTTAAATTCATAATTTATTAAGTTATTACAACGATAATTTCTAATTGCACCATTAGTAGTGGTGGCAACATAACAGTGTTGATAAAGAAATAATAATAATAGTGAAAATAACAGAGAAGGTGGTGGCAACAATGAAAATGTGAAATTATTGCTGGGGGTAGTAGTAATAACAATGGAAGTACATAATAGTCTGCTAGTGACAATGGTAGTAATAGTGATAATGAAAAGGCGAAGGTTTATAATGGTAGTAACAGTGGCAGTAACACAATAATGATAACAGTGGCAATGTAGAGGTAGTAAAAGTGTTATAACATTGGATTTGATCTTTTGAATTAGAGAACCTTTGAAGTGCCTCTGAAGTTAGATCTCATACTCTAAAAATTGTCACGTGGGAGCACATATGCTGTCCAAAACTTGTTACGTGGAGACAAATGCTACAATGATTTATAAACCAGAATGTTACTATTTCAGTTCCTTCCAACTTGCAAAACGGTTCGTTTTGATCATCTTCTTTGTAATGAAACAGGGAAGACCAAAATTCATCTTCTTTGGTCAACGTTTTCCCTCATTTTCTTTCTTCTCTCATTTGGCGCCAATTTCTTTCATATCATTCCATATTTCTTTCACAACCTCTTTTATGTTTAATTTCAAAACCATCCTAATTAATTAATATGTTATATGTGTCCAGGGTGGGCATCCATAAATCATCTTCTTTCATTTTCTTGAACAACTTTAAAGTAGGGGTGTTCATTGATCCGATACGGCCTAGGGGCTTGTCCTAACCCGATCTAATCGGATCGAGTTGGGTTAGGCCAAAAATACAAATGGATAAAATTTTAAACAAAACTATATTAAGTTAGGTTGGGTCACGGGCAAAACATATTCAGCCAAACCTGTCTTAATAGTTATTTTTTTTAATTATTAATATTTTACCATCTTATATATATATATATATATATAGATTTAATTCTTATTTCATCTAATTTTCTTTACATATTGCAGTTTTTATTACCTACGTAAACCTTCCCTACTTTTTAATTGTTTTCATCATTAATGCGTATACTTACTGGTATTTCTTTTATTAAATAATGAAAATACACATATTTACTTAAAGTTAATTATACTAGTATAGTTTATATTTTATTTGATAATATTAGATTATTTTTTTATTACTGATAAAAATATAAGAGGTCTAAAGGTTTATTATTTTGAAATATATATTTATGAGTATGTAAAAAGATATTTTTATATTACAAGTATTAATTCATTAAAAAAAAACCTCGGATCGCCTTAACCTGCCTTAAACCGCCCTAGAATAGGTCTTGTTCGAGCTAGAGTCGAGCCATAGGCATAAAAACAAGTCCAATGTCTTAATCCAACAGGGCATCAGGCAGACTAGATGTCCGGCCCGGCCCTGCCTATGTACAGCCCTACTTCAAAGCACTATTTGCATCCCTTCTCCACCTGAATTCCTTATAAAAGCAATTATAGTTGCAGCATATGGACTTATTCCATAAGTAAAAACAAACTAAAAGTTAAGCATAAATTAATTAGCATTCTTAGTTATTATTGATTAGCACGAATTAATTATCATTCTTCGATCTTATAGACTTAAAAAAAAAAAAGAACTCTGAATAACAAACTCAGATAATTGAATCATATATAAGTAAATCACCATATTATTAGCATCTTTAAAATTCAAAGAGAAAATCAGAATAAAACGAGGAAGGGGAAATCAAGATATAGACAAAGAAGAGCAAGTCAGGATAAATAAAAAACTTTTAAATATTATACCTTCAATGGTCAAATAGTTTAAAAGAAGAAAAGGTTAGTATAAAAGAAGGAAGGGGAAATCAAGAATATAAAAGCTTTAAATATTACCTTCACTGGTGCTGGAGGTTACCTGAAACATCGAGGGAAGCCATGGCTAAACCTCATTTTTGGAAGCTACATAACAAACCCATGTTTGTAGAAGCCATGGCTCGATTCTAAATCCCATGGCTCTAGTTGGAGGAAAACGATGCCAAAGAGAAAGAGAGAAGGATTTCAAAATTTTTGTTTTTCCTCATATGCTGCTTGTCTTTTTCAATAAATGGTGACGTAGTGTGACACTAGCCTTGGATGCATTGAATAGTCCAAATCTATGCACTTCAGGCACACCTAAAAAATTTTTACTTCAGAGGATCCAATTTCGTTATAACATAACAATACTGGTGGTGGCAATAACAATTATAATACTGATGGTAGTGGTAATAATGACAATGGACATAAGGGATTGGTAAGACAATGGTAGTTATAGTGTAATAATGGCAACAACTAGGAATAAAATGGTGGCATGACCATGATTGTGGTGTTAACAATAATGATGTGATTATATATTAAAATTTTGATGATAAAAATATTTAAAAAGTTATAAAGTATTTCTTATCATGGCTTATTCCTCCTATAATGACCCTAATTCTTTGCATCATCATTATCATCATCATCATTATTATTATTACTGTGGGAAGGACGTGATAGAAATATTAAAAAGGGGTTGAATGGAAATATTTTCAAATATCTAAGGGCAAAGGGAAGTTTATGCATCTTGGGGAATAAAAATCTCGTCAGAAGGAAAATATCTATGTCCTTCCTATTTCCTTGGCACTTTCAAAGCTTCCTTTTTACTTCATTTTATTTTAGCATCTTTGTATAGCTAGTAGCTTCATGGTTCTTATCTAGCCACTGTTAAAATTTCCTTATAAACTCTTGATCCAAGTAGCTTGGAAAGACATGTCATGAAGAATCTTAAGCCCATCTCTTCTTTTAGCTTTGTTTTCCCTCTTGTGTTTAGACTCCAAGATGGGATTAAATTTGATCCATGAAACAATGAGGTAATAGATGAGAACTAAGAAGAAGAGTTTAGAAAAGAAGATTGTTTTAAAGCTCAGTCACACACTGATATTGAGCAAGGAATATTGCTCTCAATATAAACACCACGTCAATTATAAGGCCAGCTCTGCTTTTGTGACAGTGACAAAAATGAGAAACAAATAAAATACATTCTAACAAAATAACATAATAGAGATTAAACAACAAGGCAACAAAATAAACTAGTAATAAACTTATTTTGCTTCAACAGTTCCTCTCAAATGAGAGGGTACTAAACATACCTCGAGTTTGTCTTTCATTAGCTACAATTTAGAGTGTGATAGAGGTTTAGTTAGGCAATCTACTACTTGTTCAAAAGAGGGCAAATGCTTTAACTATTTTCCTAAAACTTTGTCACGGATATAATGTACATCTATCTTTGTATGCTTTGTCCTAGTATATAACACAAGATTGGCAACAAGGGTTATGGCACTCATATTGTCACACCAAATAACTAGAATTTATTTGAGTTGGATCTTGATTTCTTAGAATAATGATTGTATCCAAACTAGTTCAGGTATGAAAAAAACCAAAGACTTGTACTTAACTTTAATGCTAAACCTAGTTATGATTGCTTTTTTCTTTGAGGACTCAGAAACCAATGTATCTCTAAGAAAAACATAGTATCCAGCCACTGATATCTATTATCAGGACAAGTGGCCTAATCATCATCAACAAAGTTGGAGAGAGAGTATTTTTTTTAATGTTTTAATGTGTAAACCATAATTCAAAGTTCCTTTGAGATACTGAAACACCTTATTTACTACTTACCAATGCACATTTGTTGGAGTACTCAAAAATTGACTGAGTTTGTTTACTGCGAAACATATAAGATAATGGATCATGTAGCAATTATCCATCTTTGACTGAGAGACTTTTGCCTGCTACCATGGGAGTTGGACAAGAACTTGAATGAGTCATTTTAAACTGTTCAAGCAAGTCGGTGATACATTTTTCCTAACATAAATATAGTCCAATTTCATCATGATAGACCTTGATCCCTTGGAAGAAGTGTATGTCACCAAGATCCTTAAAAGCAAATAGATTATTAAGTTTTTAAATGAAAGTCTTTAGATTAGAACAACTACTAACAGTGACTATAAAATCATCAACATAAATTAAAACAAAGATCATATGAGTTTTGTCTTTGAAGAAGGAAAGAGAAATATCAAACTTTGAATTGTGGAAGCCCCAGCTAAGCAAAGTATCTCTAAGTATCTCATACTTAGCCCTTGGGCCTATTTCAAACCATAAATAGCTTGTAAATGTTAGATGGTTTAGTTACATCCTCGAATCCCTTAGGTTGAACCATATAGATAGTCTCATGAAGGAGTCTATTTAAGAAAGTATTATTGACATCTAATTGTCTAATTTCCCAATCAAGTGAAATGGTAAGAGTAAGTAGTATTCTTACTGTGGAGGCCTTTATAACAAGACTGAAAGTCTCACCATACTTTACTCTTGGATTTCAATGGAACCTTTTTGTAATAAGCCTTGCTTTGTGTCTTTGGATGGAGCCATTTGCACTATGTTTTAGTTTAAATACCTATTTACAATCAACTAAGTTCTATTGATTGTAAAGGGAATCAGAGTTTAAGTGGCATTTTTTATCAAGGCATTGAATTTTGATTCCATTGCTTACCTCCACTTAGGTGACTTAAGTGCTTTTGTTATACTGGTAGGTTCAAGGATTTCACTATAATGCTATCATTTTTATTATGAGTAATGCTAGTAAAAGGAATTTTTGGTTTGTAAATTCCAATTTTACTCCTATTAATCATTAGATGTCCTAAATCAACTGCTATCTTGATGTTGAGAATTATTGGTGTAAGGTTATGAACATTGCTAAGTTTAAGATGAAACCTTTGTTGTAGGTTTTGACATTGAAATACTATTTGTAGTAGCAGAAGGAATGATTGAGCTATGACTTCGACTTGATAAATGTTTAGCAACTGAAGGATGAGCTTGATCAACAAATGCATGAGAATTTTTTGTAATAGAAGATTGTAATTTGAAAATTTTAGAAGGATGAACTTCCTCTTGTGATGATGTTTTAGTGTTTAGGAACCTTGAAGCAAAGGAAAGTCATCATCATTGAATACTACAAGTCTAGAAAAATGCATTTGAACCCTTTATGTGAATCACTATATCTAATGAAAATACATTTAAAGGTATGATATTGAAGTTCATGTTGATTATAAGGTCTCAAACAAGAAAACATGCACAACTAAAAGTCTTAAGTGATGTATAATCAGGCTAAGTGCCAAAGAACTTAAGAAAAGGTGAGATACCCCTTAGCACAGTGGTAGGAAACCTGTTTAACAGATAGGTCGCTGTGTGGAAGGCTTCCCACCAAAATAGTAAAGGCATTTTTTCTTAAGCTAAGAGAGTGAGACTACCTTCTACTAAATGCTTATGCTTCCTCTTAACTTTCCCATTCTTTAAAGAGATATATGGGCATGAATGTTGAAACACAATTCCAAAATCTTGAAGTATTTTAGTGAAGCTTTCATATTCTCCACCCTAATCACTTTGTAACACCTTGATCTTATTGTCAAACTAATTTTCTACAAGTAATTTAAACTGTGTGAAGGTAGATAAGGCCTCTTCTTTGGATTTTAAGGGATAAGGCTAGGCATATCTACTATAATAATCAAGAAACAAGATATAATATCTAAAACCATTGGTGGAGATAATTGGTGATAGTCCTTAGGGGTAAGTATAAATGATCTAAAGTGTTCTCGAGGCATGTGACTGTGAGAGCTTGAAAGGAAGGGAATGTGATTTACCATATTGACATGAATTACAAAATTCAACAACTTGATTTTTGTTAACTTTTCCATTACATTCTCTTAATACTTGATTTAAAACATAATTAGAAGGGTGGCCCAACCTATGGTGCCATTTCTCTTTAATAGAAACAAAAGCGCTAGAACTTCTATTAGAAACATCTTGAGCATTTAACAAATGAGACCTTCTAATACCAGGTGTGCAATGGCTAGGATAGTCAACTTTATATAAGCCATTATCAATTTCACCTTCCAATAGCATTGTTCGTCACAGAACATTTGTTAGCATCAAATTCCATAATAATATCATTATTAGATATGAGTTGAGAAATACTCAGTAAGTTTTTAATAATCTAAGGTGCATACAGTACATTTTTCAACAACAGAGATGATCCCATTTTAGATTGAATTTTTGAATTACTAGTACCATGAACACCAATATGAGTGCTATTACCTATTGTTATGTTCATCTTACCATTACGATTGTGTGATTTTCAATTTGACTAACATCACTAGTTATATGATTGCTTGTACCACTATCAAGATACCAAGTAGAGTCATAAACAATAGTAGGGAAGCCAAAAAGGTAGAAGAACTTGAGTCTTGTTGCCATTAGTGGAATTTTGATAGCTTCCATCAAAACAAAAGAAGCAATTAGCAGCAATATGACCTATCTTGTTGCATACTTGACAAGTGGACTTGTTGCTTTTAAAACTTCTACCATGAGCTCTTTGAGTATATGAACCTCTTTGCCAATTTCCACACCAGAAACTTTTGCTAAGATCCTAATATGAATAATGATTTTCAACCTTGGCAATATTAGGAAGAGTGTTAAAGTTTCCAATGTTCAAATTTAAAAAATTATTTCGTTGTTCTAATATACTCTCATAGGTTAAAAGAGTAGCCTAAAGTTCAACCTAAGACAAATCAGTTTCATCGAAGAGTTACACAACAATAGGAGTATATTTTGAATCAAGACCTGCTAATATTTGAATAATTAAATCATTCAAGGATATAGAGCTCCCGGCTAGTGTAAGATTGTCTAAAATGCCTTTTAGTTTGACAAGATATTTCATATTTTCTTTCCTAATTAACTAGAATTCTCCTTTCAATAATGTTATTGTTATCTAGTATGTACTCTAGCAAGTTTTTTTGGCAACATTCCAAAGCTCTTGAGAGGTTAAGCAATAAAGCAGTTATGATGAAATCTCTATTGTCACAGTATTGAATAACCAACCAAGAAGCAATTGGTATGTTGCAACTTATTCTTTAAAAGTAGGATTAAGTTTAGGTCTTGCATCTTCAAAAACTAGCTTTAATGGATAGGAATTTGATCCAAAAATAAAACCATCAAGCTTGTGACCTTAGATGATTGGAAGAGTAAGTGATTGTGATAACAAATAGTTCATTCTATCCAACTTGACAAAATTGGACTGGGTAAGAGAATTGACAATGGGGTTCTTGATATAATTGGCAATAAGAGCCTAAGAAAAATACTCAACAAAAGTGGTAGTTGGACCATCAGTGGAGGCAGTGTTAGAAGCAGCTAGAAAGGTTGAAAATGCCATGGCATAAGCCTATAACTTTGATACTAAGATGAGAATTAGGAAAAAGAATTTAGAGAAGAAGATTGTTTTGAAGCTCAGTCACATATTGATACTAAGCAAGGAATATTGCTCTCAATATATACACTAAGTTAATTACAAGGCCACTATTGATTTTGTGACAGGTGGAAAAAGTGAAAGACAAATAAAATACATTATAGCATAATAACATAACAGAGATTAAATAATGAGGCAATAGAATAAACCAATGAAAAAATTATTTTGTTTTAACATGAGGTAATTGGATTGTAAGGTCTATTCTTTGTTTATTAAAATGGAGTTGCCTACCCACATGCTCGTAGGGTCCTTTATTAAACTACTATGATGATGCAAGAGAACTCAAAAACTCTTTGTTTCAACTAAGAAATGTTTTCATGTGAGTGCTGGATACAATGAATAGATCTAATGATTTCATTATATTGTAAATGGCTTTGCATCATATGTGTCATAAGGCTCATATGCCACTTGCATGTTAAATATTGGTTTAGTCAAGTTTCCATGTTAATTTATTTCGCTTGCATCTTCCTATTTTTACTATTATTGTTTTTGTTGTTATTTCCTTTTTCATCTCCAATATCATGATATTAAGCTTGAACCAAGAATTTTCAATTTCATGTTATATTGAATTGTAACATTTGAACTCTAGGTTGTAACAGATCTTTTTCTCTTTTTTTCTATGATTATTTCACACTCACGATTACTATTGTGGAAATGATTTTTCTATGGTTTTGTTTCGGGCTTAGGAAAATGTATATATCTATTTCATTAAAATCTAGTTTTAAACTTAGGGACAAAAAATGCTATGGATTTGTCATCCAGGTTTATGGTCTTGACACTAACATAAGATTTCTAAATCTTTCATCTTCCTGTTTTCTTAGTAATTGGATTTTTAAAGATTTCATTTTCATTGGAATGTGTTATTAATGGGTCCTTGATGAGAGAGGTTGAATGGAGAAGTTAATTGTGGAGTTATTGGATCAGTTAGTTACGGAGAGAATCAATGGTCAACAAAGTGACAAGTTTGCTTTATTGATTTTTTAGGGAGTCTCATAAGCAACTGTGCGATAGAGGATTAGTTAGAGGATTGGCATACCATTACATCATCACCATATTGTGAATAGATAATATCTTGTTATGTATATTTTCTTACGTTATGTTCCATGATTAAATTTCAACAATTATGTTTCTTTTCATTATGTGATAAAGTAAGATATTTGTTATTGAATTTCTTGGAATTATTTATACTTGTACTTAATCAAAGAACAAATTTTTTATTATGATCTATTTCTATAAATCATGAGTTGTTGATATATGTATGAAATTAATGGAAATGAATTTAGAAACTTAAATGAATTTCCTATGTTGGTTACTTGAGAAATTAAAGTGCTTTATGCATGAATTCAATTAGCATAATTCCATACTTGACTATAGTGTTTTATGGAGGGATTAGCTATATAACCCTAATTGCTAACAATAGTTTTATTAACCCTTGGCTCACCTTAGTTAAATCCTAGCTAATAGAAGATATAAAAGATGTCAGCTTCATGTGACAACTAACATAGTGGTATATGGAGGATCTATTTCACATGACTTGTGGACTCATAACATATTACTTGCTCACATGAGTTGTGTGCTAACGTTGGCTATGTGCACACGATAGTCATACCATTCTAAGGATTTCCTTCCAATGCAAAGGTTTGGAAAAGAATTAGATTTGAAATTCCATGAGGTGTACTTTAAAAGTACATAATCTATGTCATTGTTATTTTTATTAATTTTAAAACTTGTGACCACCGTAATTCAATATGCATTTTATATTTGAACCTTAAACATTTAGTTATTAAATATTGAAGCATGGTTTCATATTTTAAAGTCATGAAAGGTATTTTCATAAGATCCCAAATTTGTTTACTTAATTAATTACCATTTATTTATGTATATCCTTATTTCTTAAGCTGGGGGATGTTATTTATTCATTGAACATTTGGTATTTCAAATAGTAGAGCTAAGTAGGATCTTTTTTAGCAGTCTAGTGAGGATTGGCATTTCACTTGGATGAGCTTTGCATTGATTCACGTAAGTGTTGTTTATTTGATTAACCTTTCATAATTTTTTTTTGTAATTTAGACGTAGTTCCGCAAATCCACAAACAAGATCTCTTACCCAAGTGTAAGTTTGTGTATACAATTGGCTTGATAATGGAGCTCTCTATATGTATTAATGAGTTTAAGAGTTCTCTATATGTATTAGTTTACATTGTTGTAGAGATTTCAAGATATTTTATTTTTAAAGGGCATTCTGTTGAAATTTTTACAAGAAAGGGATTGAGTTAATCATGTAAATAAAGGTTTTAAAATTTATCAAGTGACATTTTTATTGAAGTGAGTTCTTGGATTGGATCTTCTTTTTGCTACTCTTTTGGTGTGGTAAGACAGTGTAATCCTAGATTATTTTATTAGGCTTATGTACAAATGTGAGATTTGTCTTATACCTGTGCCGATCATTCCTTAGGTTTGTTATTACACAATGGCTGCACAAGAAAGTTGTTAGTATAAAATAAATCCGAGCTGTGTACAAGGACACTGTCCTTGAGAGATATTCCGCCACAAGACGGCACTCCCCAGGATTGAACGGATTCTTCTGCGATGTCGCAGGAAAGCAGAACAACGGAGATAAGAACTCAGGGACGAAGAGAAGAGGAGAGGAGAGAGCAGCTCGAATGTTGTCCGGAGCTGTGGTGTGTGGAACCCAAAGAGCAACACGGTATTTATAGGCACAGAAAATAATGAGACGTTGGACCAAATTGAATTATATTAATGAGGGCGTTTCTGAACGTTGGGCGGTTTCCGACATGAAGATTAATAACCATTATATCAGATAATAAAAATAAGAAAACGGATTAATAATTGCTGGTAAATGATGAGTAACGTTCACATAATGAACTCATAACCGAAGCCTTAAATTTGTGAGTTTTCCGGAAAGCTATTTGAAAATATTTAATTTTCAAAATTTAAATTCCGACAACGGTAAAAAATGTCCAACACCGCGTATATTTTGCGCGCAGGGGGGGCAAATCGCCGAATTTCAACTGAGCTCGGCTATGTTGGCCCAGCTTTGTGTGCGCGCGAGCCCACTCTCCTCCTAGACCCATTTTGCTCTTCCATAATCACATGTTATTATTTATACCCTTTGGCCTTCCTTTATTTGAGCAATGTGGGACTTCTCTTTTTCTCTTCCCTTTTGACACATACACACAATTCTCTAACAATTCCCCACATGTGTGTCAAAAGACCATTATCATCTGAGTTATACATATGGGTTTAAACATTTCGAATATGGTGTCTTACGGACTATGAACCATTCCTAGACTAATAAAGCTTAGTATACACAATTGTAGGTGAAGCTTATAGTTTCTATGAACCAACAATTTTCGTTGTATACTAGAGGCCTTAAGAGTCAATTTATACCCCCACAATTTTCGCTGTTATCGCAGTTTTGCGCTTTAAATTACGGCCTTGCGCGTGCCTGGTTTTAATGAATGCTCTAGAGATTTTTGCCATGATCTCATAGGAGCGGCCCCACTCTACATTCATATAGGTGATTTCATCAAGTGTGACTGCAATGATCACACCATCCATAAGGAATATGAAATCATTAAGAGCTTTTGCTTAGCCTCGCCAACAATGCATTCTAACACTTTTCCTCATATCATAGGAATGGACTAAAATAATCAAGTGTTAGCAGAAATAACAAACGACTTGTTTTTACCCATATGAACCTCCTTCATGGGATCACCAATCACAGAGGTTGGGTTACCATCACTGTTAATTTTCAAACTGGCTTAAGTCTCATTCCCCTTGATGTTTCCAAAATTTGTTTCTTCCCTAAAGGTTTAGTTAGGGGGTCTGCCAGATTTAATTCTGACCTTACAAAATCGATCGATATAACTCCATTTTTCAACAGCTGTCTTATAATATTATGTCTTAAACGAATGTGCCTACTTTTGCCATTGTAGGTCTTATTTTTAGTAACGGCTATCGCCGATTGACTATCACAATGTAATGACACTGATGGTGTTAGTTTTTCACCTAATGGAATATTTGCTAAGAAGTTTTTCAACCACTCAGCCTCATTACTAGCCAACTCCAGAGCAATGAACTCTGAATCCATAGTGGATCTCGCTATAATATTTTGTTGAGCTGATTTCCAGGTTACTGCACCACCACCAAGAGTGAATACATAGCCACTAGTGGATTTGGTATCTTCTGAATCTGAGATCCAGTTAGCATTACTGTACCCTTCTAATACAGCTGGAAATCCATTATAACATATACCATAATTCATGGTACTTTTCAGATAACTCATTAATCTGTCCAAAGCTAACCAATGTTCACTACTTGGACAGTGAGTATATCTACTCAGTCTACACACAGCATATGCTATATCAGGTCGGGTGTAATTCATTAAATGCAACAGACTCCCAATAATCTGTACATATATAGATTGAGCTACCGAATCACCCTTATTTTTAACTAATTTGGTGCTAGCATCATAAGGAGTGTTTACAGGTATTTTTTCAAAGAATCCAAATTTTTTAAGAATTTTTTCAATATAATGTTCTTGAGATAGTAAAATACCATTTTCACTTCTTATGATCTTAACACCTAATATCACCTTTGCTTCACCCATATCCTTCATATCAAATTTAGAAGAAAGAAACCTTTTAGTTTCTATTACAACATTTATACTTGTACAAAAAATGAGCATATCATCAACATATAAATAGATAATCACACAATCATCATTCACAATTTTTGTATAAACACATCTTTCTACTTCAACAGTGGAAAATCCATCACTTGTTAAGACTTGATCAAGTTTTTCATGCCATTGTTTCGGTGCTTGTTTCAATCCATATAATGATTTAACAAGTTTACAAACTTTATTTTCTTGTCCAGGAACAACACACCCTTCAGGTTGTACCATGTAAATTTCTTCTTTTAAATCACCATTTAAAAAGGCAGTTTTAACATCCATTTGATGAATAAAAAGCTTGTAAACTGAAGCTAAAGCAATCAAAATTCTAATAGAAGAAATTCTTGTTATTGGAGAAAAAATATCAAAATAATCAATATTTTGTTTTTGAGTAAATCCTTTAGCTACTAGCCTCGCTTTATATTTATCAATAGATCCATCAGGATTATATTTCTTTTTAAAAATCCATTTGCAACCAATAGGTCTTGCTCCCAGAGGCAAGTCTGCTAAAACCCAAGTTTTGTTTTGATTTAGCGAATCTATTTCAGTTTTAATTGCTTTTTTCCAAAGATGAGCATCAGAAGATGAGATTGCTTCAGAAAAATTTGATGGCTCATCTTGTAACATAAAAGTATAAAAATCATTTCCAAAAGAAGTTTCTTTTCTTTGTCTTTTGCTTCTCCTTAAATTTTCAACAAAATTTTCACTTTCATTTACTTTAGATGAAGAAGGCAAATTTTCAGCTGTTTGAGACATATGCTGAATTTTTAATGGAAAAGTATGTTCAAAAAATTCTGCATCTTTAGTTTCAATAATAATGTTATAATCAAGAACATCACTTTTCAAAACTAGAAATCTATATGATGCACTATGTTCAGCATATCCAATAAACATGCAATCAGAAGTTTTAGAACCAATTTTTCTCTTTTTAGGATCAGGTAATAAAACCTTTGCAAGACACCCCCACACTTTCAAATATTTTAAGTTTGGTGTGTACCCTTTCCATAATTCATAAGGTGTCTTATTTAGTTTCTTATAAGGAATCCTATTCTGTAAAAAACATGCAGATAACAAAGCTTCACCCCATAAATTATCTGGTGCAGAAGAACTTACAAGCATAGCATTCATCATTTCTTTTAAAGTTCTATTTTTCCTTTCTGCTATTCCATTTGATTCAGGTGAATATGGAGGAGTTACTTCGTGAATGATTCCTTCTTTTTCACAAAAGTCATTAAATAAAACAAATTCTCCTCCTCTATCTGACCTAACCCTTTTAATCTTTTTATTTAATTGATTTTCTACCTCAGCTTTATATAAAAGAAATTTATCAAAAGCTTCATCTTTATTTCTCAATAAATAAACTTTAGTATATCTAGAAAAATCATCAATAAAAGTTACAAAATACTTTTTCCCACCTTTTGTCATAGTTTGTTTTAAATCACCTAAATCAGTATGTATTAAGCTAAGCAATTCAGTTTCTCTTTCTACAGGAAAATGAGACTTTTTAGTTAATTTAGCTTCTACACAAATTTCACATTTGTTTAGAGAATCATTTTTAATTTCAGAAATTAAACCAAGGTTTTGCATTTTCTTTAAATATGACCTACTAACATGTCCTAATCGAGCATGCCATATATCAAAAGTATCAATCATAAAGACAGGCAAGTAAGCAGAAGATGATGCATTTTCATTCATATTTGCAATGTTGAGTATAAACAGCCCCTGAGTACAATAGCCCTTCCCTACAAATACATTATTCTTTGTCATTACGATCTTATCAGATTCAAATGACACTTTAACCCCAGCTTTGCTTAATAGAGCTACAAAAATTAAATTGGCTCTAACATCAGGCACATGAAGAACATCACTAAGTGATAAAGTTTTTCCAGATGTGAGTTTCAGTTCAACCTTTCCTTTTCCTAGAACTTTTGCAGTTCGGGAATCAGCAAGGTAAACACGGTCTTCTCCTTCCTTGGTAGGATTATAGGAGGCAAACATCTCACGATTTGCACAAATGTGCCTGGTAGCCCCAGAGTCTACCACCCATTTTTTCACATCGGATACTAAGAGAGCTTGAGAAATGACCGCTACAATGATTTCATTTTCTTCATCTCCTTGAACCAGATTGGCCCTAGGAGGATTGTCATTTCTAGCCCTCTTTCTGCATTGAGCAGCATGGTGGCCTGGTTTTCCACAAACAAAGCTACTCCCTTTCTTTTTGAATTTGGGGTTAGAACTCTTAGGCTTGTAGTCAGGTTTTGTTTTAGATTCATACCTCTTAGCATATTGCTTTGTCTCCACCAACTTTGCTTTTGAGGTCATCTCTTTGCCTTTTGCAGCTTGCATCTCTTTTCGATTTGTGTCCTCAATAATGATGTGAGTGATTAGGTCTGACAATGGCAATTGCTTTTGTTTGTGTTTCAGTTGTTGTTTGTAGTCCTTCCATGATTCAGGCAGCTTCTCAATCAAAATTCCAGCAACAAACTCGTCAGGTAGGTTGATTTTTTTCGCCCTCAACTCTTCTAGCAGCTTATGGTACTCGTTAATTTGCAACTTAATATCCTTGTCCTCGGTCATCTCCCATCTATAGTAATTTCCAATAACAAACTTTTGCTTCCCAACGTCCTCAGCAGTATATTTGGCAATTAACGATTCCCAAATTTTGCTTGCTTCCTTGTACACATAGTAAACATCGAAGAGATCATTAGACAAAGTGTTAATGATGGTATTTCGGCATACCTTGTTGGCATATTCCCAAGCAACCCTTTGATTTTGGTCAACATCTAATGAAGGTTCAGATTGTGTGAGTGCAGCAGCAACTCCATATAGGTCCAAGATTGAGTAAACACGTTCTTGCCACCTTCGGAAGTTTTTGCCATCGAACATTTCAATTTTTGAAATATCCCGTGACAGTGGCATCGGAGGTAGTGTGAACGGGGCACCGGTAGGACCATCGGAAGTAGGAGCATTATTTTGTGACTCCATATCTCTCAAGATTGTTATTACACAATGGCTGCACAAGAAAGTTGTTAGTATAAAATAAATCCGAGCCGTGTACAAGGACAATGTCCTTGAGAGATATTCCGCCATAAGACGGCACTCCCCAGGATTGAACGGATTCTTCTGCGATGTCGCAGGAAAGTAGAACAACGGAGATAAGAACTCAGGGACGAAGAGAAGAGGAGAGGAGAGAGCAGCTCGAATGTTGTCCGGAGCTATGGTGTGTGGAACCCAAAGAGCAACACGGTATTTATAGGCACAGAAAATAATGAGACGTTGGACCAAATTGAATTATATTAATGAGGGCGTTTCTGAACGTTGGGCGGTTTCCGACATGAAGATTAATAACCATTATATCAGATAATAAAAATAAGAAAACGGATTAATAATTGCCGGTAAATGATGAGTAACGTTCACATAATGAACTCATAACCGAAGCCTTAAATTTGTGAGTTTTCCGGAAAGCTATTTGAAAATATTTAATTTTCAAAATTTAAATTCCGGCAACGGTAAAAAATGTCCAACACCGCGTATATTTTGCGCGCAGGGGGGGCAAATCGCCGAATTTCAACTGAGCTCGGCTATGTTGGCCCAGCTTTGTGTGCGCGCGAGCCCACTCTCCTCCTAGACCCATTTTGCTCTTCCATAATCACATGTTATTATTTATACCCTTTGGCCTTCCTTTATTTGAGCAATGTGGGACTTCTCTTTTTCTCTTCCCTTTTGACACACACACACAATTCTCTAACAAGGTTTTGGGATGTGACTCTTATCTTGAATGGATAGTATTATCCAATAATAACCATGTAAAAAGTTTTAACCATACGAAACTTATACAATCCTTTGTGCATACTAAGTACTAACCATAGGATTAGCATGGATTGTAATACCATAGATATACCATCCTATGAAGTTTTATACGACGCAACGAACGAGACCTAAAGATTATGTCTAGTTGATATATTGAATTCCCTTTTCCTTTTGTCATACTTTGTTTTATTAAATTATTGTATTAATTTTTAAAAAGATGATTATTTTTTTAATTAGGTTTTTTAAAGTTAATTAGGTGGGCAAGTCTTTAAAAATGGAAATCTAGACATTACTTTTGCTTCATTGTTGTTATAAATAAATTTCTTTTAATGTGAAAACAAAAAAAAAATAACTGCCAAGAGCGATGGCCTTATTGATTTTGAGTCTTTTTTTAAAATAATATTTTATTAAATTTCAAATATTTTTTATTGCATAACTCTATTTTAAAATATAATATCTAGGCTCGAATATCTGGTGTCTGGAATATATTTATATTTCTTTGGAAGCAATAAGCAACCTGGTTTCAAATTTTAAATCATAAGCACTTTGCGAAATGGGATTTTAGTCAGGGCAATCATAGATTTTCCTTGTACTCAGTCTCGTGGATTAGGTAGAATGTCTAACTTATGCTTAAACTCATGGCCTGATAGCATGACTAGAGTTCTTAATATAATGGATTATGTAGGTGTCTTTGTTAAGAGGATTTGATCTTGATATGAAGTATGAAGCTGAACCACACGTTTTTTTAATTTATTTTTATTGTCATTAATTTCCTAAAAAAGCTATTCAATAAATCAGGGATTAACAATTGAAGGAAACAAGTACAGCACTTGACCAAGTGTTAGAGAAGATAATCAAGAAGCATAAGCTGACTCCTAATACACAAAAAGGTGGGAATCATATACATTATGGACATATTACTCTTAATGTTGAAAGGTCCAAATGATGAACAAAACCATGGTACTAGTCGAGCATAAATGCTATTACATTAGATATGATATTTGACAAATTTTTTTTGGGTTCATGAACAATATATATTTCAATTATTTAATTCTTAAATTTTATAATACATGATTTAGTCTTTGAAAATTTTTAATTTATTACTTGTTAGTCATTGAAAAATTTAAATGTCAATCAATTAATAAGTTCTTGGAAGATATTTAAATGTAATACAAAGTAATCCCTCAAAGATTTAAATGCAATACAAGTAGTCCTTGAATGATTAAAAACCAAAATCATTTAGTGTGCAGATTTCTCCATTTAAGGAGGATACTCTGCATCATTTTTGCCAAATCCACGTCGTTCATTCAATCAGCCATTTCTTGCAAGACACCAAGCCAAAAAAGTCCAATACGGTGCATTTCACTTATTATTTCAGAATTCCTCCCTTAAACATGTTTCGTTACCAAAAGCTTTAGATATTAGATGGTTGGTGTTTCATGTATTAGACGCTATGTTTTTTAAATCCCTACCACCCCTGTTTCATCGACATTCATGTAAAGGAGAAAATGGCATGAAATCCCATTTTGTATTCGAGGATGGAAAGGTGAAAGCTTATTAACTTCTTATTCATCTAGAAGTGTGTTGATAGATGTTGGTTGTTATACGCAGTGGTTTTTCCTCATGAAAGCTAGGTTAGCCATTGGAGGTAAGCCTTTTAAGGTATGGTTATCATAAACATGCTGATGCTTTTTCTTGTGTTTAGAATTTGTGTATTTACTCTCATATTTTGTATTTAAACTCATATTTTGAAGTACGTTTTTTGTTTATTAGGTTATTTGTTTTTTATCTTAATAATTTAGTATTTGTTTTTGTTTTTGTAGATTTTGTAGACAATATATTTTGCAGATAAGGTCATCATTTAAGATTTATTAGCCTTCTAAACTATAAATCTTGCTATTTGAATAAACATATTAGTACATAGACTTTAGTAATTTTTGCATTTTGCTTGGTGAAGCTTGTTTCCCTTTAGAGGAAAGGCATGTATTTTTAGGTGAATGGAACTAAGTGTTGGTAGAACCTTTGTTGCCAAGAAAATAAATTTTGATTGAAGAACCCTTGGATCACTATTATGTTATTTTAATGATATCATTGTCTTGCATTTTATTCTTTTTGTAACATTATATTAATGGCTTGTGTTACATATTAGTGCATTACTATTAAGGAATGAAATGTTCTTTGCTAGTACAAAATTTTGATTAACATATCCACACTTTTAAAACATGATGCTTGGTGAATATAATTCAGTTTATGCTTATGATCAATTACACTCACTATTTTCATTTAGCTCATCAATTTTTAATTTAGTATGTTTTATTTATGTAAAAGCATTATTGGTCATTAAATTGTTAATTTTCTGGGTGCCAAATACTTAATATGGATCCTTCAATAAAGGTTAATTTTAAGCCCAAGCTCAACATGGAATTTGATAATTGAGAGGTAGCATGATTGTTTTGGGTTAACTACAATGAGAAAACCAAATTAGGAATTAGGAAACAATATTTTAACAAGAGTAAGGATGGCTCTATATATTGTTATCTAGATATGCATGTTGCGAAAAAGAGGTTAGAAAGAAGGACAAATGAGATTTTATGATTGCTAAACCTTGGGCAAAGACACAAACTAAGTGCAGAGCAAGAATCAGATTGATACTTGTGAATGGGAAGTATATAGTGTATGACCTTGTTAAAGAATATAATGACCTGCTTCATCTTACAAAAACTACTCATATGTTAGCTTCACAAAGTAAAATGTCTTAAATTCATGCTCAGGAGGTTAAATTGGCAGAGGGTTCCAAGATCAAACAAAAAGCATCTTTTAACTTAATGAGTCAACCCATGGGAAGGAAAGCAATCTAGGCTATACCTGCCAAGATGCCAAAAATTATATCCAGCAACAAGACAAAGAAACCTAATGTATAGGGAAGCTAATGCTTTATTGCATTATTTTCAAGAATAATTATTGAAAAACTTGTTATTTTATCATGTTTTTCAAATGGATGTGGAAGAACAAATTATCAATGTCCTCTAGGTTAATGCAAGGATAATAATTGATTATGAATATTTTGAAAATGCAGTTTCCTTAGACACAACACATTGTAATAACAAAGAAAATATACTACTTGCCTTGTTTTGTAAACTAAATCACCATAGAGGAATAGTTGTTTTTAGAGCGGCCAATTATACAATGAAGCAAAAGACTTATTTAAGTTGCTTTTCGAAACTTTCTTAGCAATTTACAGGCATTAAAAACCCTCTACTGTCTTCATTGACCAAGATCAAGTAATGACAAAAGTATTGTATAAAGAGATGCCTAAGGTGTTGCATAAATTATGCACATGGCATTTAATACAAAATGGCTTGAAGCACCTAAGGTACTTGATGAAGGAAGGCTCCTATTTCTTAAGGGACTTCAAATTGTGCATATACAAATATGTTGATGAAACACAATTTAAGGTGGCATGGAGTATGTTGTTGTTAGAATATAATGTCCATGATAATGCATGGCTATAACAAGTTTATAGCATAAAAGAGAAATGGGTGGGATGTTTCATTGAAAAAAGCCTTCACCTTGGGCATGCAAAGCACACAGTTAAGTGAAAACTTGAATTCAGATATAAAGAGTTTCATGAACCTAGACCTTGACATCATTAAACTCCTTACGACCTTTGAATGGGTGGTGGATGACAAATGCTACAATGAATTGAAATGTAAGTTTAAGGCATGAAAACCCAAGGCTAAAAATAGAGAATTCACTTATATTGCAACAGCTTGCATAGATTTACATCCCCGCTATCTTTAAGAAATTCCAATAGGAGTTCAATTCAGTCGTTGTAGCTTGTATAAAGCACAAGAATGAAAGTGGGCTCATGTATGAATATGTTATCTCAATGGTAAAAAAAGAGGAAAATTACATAATGTTATTTCATCCTACCATTAGTTACATTTGTTGTATTGCATGAAGTTTAAGTCTGTTGGTATATTATGTTGCCATGTGTTAAAGGCTTTTGATTACATGGATGTTAATGTAAGTGCCTCATGATTATCCTACACCATCACTTGAAGTAATTGACTGCAATGGAAATTTCTCATCTTCCACTAAGCAACATCTTTGATATAGTACTAGTGCATATCTTATAAATGATGCTTAGTATTTTGTATGTTGTATTGTCAACCTTTATACATGCTAATTCTGCATATTTTGATTCATTTTGTATAGGTTGATTCATTTTGTATATGTACACATGGTATATTTTGTTAGCTCTATTGGGAAATATTGATAAATGAAGGAAATCATGTTATTTAATTGTTGGTATTTTGTACAACATTGTCTTCTTTACATTCAGCTATTGACTATAATTACAGTGCCCATTTACCTCCTATACAATCCCTAATCACTAATTACATAATATTACATTTTAAATTCGAAAATCTTCTTGACAACCTATTTGAGTCAGATAAAAAACCTTCAATCCTAATTCTACATATCAACTATGTGACTAGATAAGTTCATTACAGTGCATCTTCTCAAAGATATTGATAAGGAGCCTATTAAACCATGTGTAAAGTTGATTACAAAGAATTGAACCTGCACATGAGTAAATGTAATTAGTATAATCTCTTGAAACTGGTGAATTTAATTGCAAAACAAAAGCTTGATATGCAATAGCAAGTAGGTTAAATCAAAATATTATGCTTGAAGGACAATGATAGTCAAAGTAATGACATAATTTGGAAAGTATAGTGCCTTATTTTAGATAGTTGAAAATTTTTCTCCCATCAAAGTTAAAAGGAATTAGCAATATTTTGTTGCTCAATTGACATAGAAGAATAAAAGCTATTAAATATCTAACAAACAAAAAGATAGATTCTATTAAAAGGGGGAAAAGCACATAGATTAAGACAATGCGTGCTTAATACACTGATAATGTTAAAATTTACTACATTTTCGACATACTCAAAGGTCACAATTGCAATTGTAGCATCACTGATGCCAAGATTAAAAAGAAAAATCAATATTGTATGCAATATGGAATTGAGTAAGTTGGCAACACCTAAAATCCAAAAACAAGAATTTGTCATTTATTATACATCCAGTAAATTATCTAGCCAGTACCCTGATATGTATTTTACATATGCTTATGCAATGCACTTATTAGAGGTTGATGTAGCAAAAACATCACTAAAGATTAATATTTTAGTATCATCCTTGAAGAAAATAAACTTATATTGGGATAGGAATAGTCATAAAGTTTCTCAATCTTTTTAATTAAACAAATCTTGTAAAATGCTATTTCTATTTGAGATTTTTATCTTTCTACTAAAAGGGGTACAATGAGAATCAATAGCTACTATATCCATAACCCATTTATTAGCCTTTCTAACAACATTTTATTGGGCGTGTGCTAAATTCCAAAGTCTACTAGTTCATTAAGGTGTTCACTTGAAACTAAAATGTTTGGAATGATCTTATTTTCAAGAAGTTAAATATTGTGTAGCTATCTATGATGGAGAAAGGCCAAATGCAGGCTATGGTTAAGATAAGCCTACAACCTCCAATACATATTCCAATTTTCATAATCCACTTCAGATTTTATCATGTAAGTAATCCTAAACAAAGTAGATAATAAAGTCCTAAACTAACAAACTAATATGGAATAATGAAAGCCACATTGATTTATGTTTTTTATAGGGTTACTCATAAGCAATGTCAAAAGCAATCATGCAACATGATAGAAGTAAGAAACCTAACTTGAGATTTTATCATCTAAGTAATCTTAAATGAAAATGGCAATAAATTCCTAAGCCAACAAATATTATGAAATTCTAATTACTGAATAAATGTTACATTGGTAATTAAAATTTCAAACAAACTAATATGTAACAAATTCATGGAAGTCAATTACCGAATAGAATCTCAAATAGACCAATTCATAACTTAGAAATCCAAATTGAATCCTACAGTAAATTACGAATATTTTAAGTAGATTGATCTCATATTAGCATGAAGGTAAGTAAGGAAATTGGAAAATAGAATGAATAAGGAGAGCAATAAATCCTAATTTAGCATGCACTTGCAAACTTAATGGTAAGTAATAAATTTAACATAACAAAAAAGAAGAAGATAAACTAATCAACTTATTCAAACTTAAACTCAAAAATCATAAATCCCATTTTAAAATTCCTAATCCCAAAGCCACAATCAAAGATTGACAAATTCAGTCAATTTTAATGGTGCTTTGTGGAGCTTTGAGAATGTTGATGAAAATTAGCATGGATGCTTCAAACTTATGTTATCTCATCTACCATGATCCTATCAAAAACACACCTCCATAGCTTCAAATTGCCATTCATTAATGTTGTTCCCTCTATTCCTGGTAGCTACACATCGTAACTTCTATGTTTTCATTGCTCAGAGAGAAACATGTCATTTAAAGAGGAGTAGTGACACATTTGGATCTGGGATGGTAAACGAACTAAATGACCAAGATTAGTTATTGATTAATATTTAAAAAAAAAGGCTAAAATAGTGCATCTTGGTTAAGTGAAATGCACTATTTTGGATGTTTTAGCCAGGTGTCTCCCATAAAATGTTGATCGAATGAACAGTATAGATTTGGTGGGAATGACGCATAATTCCCTCCTTGACTAGAGAGAATATGCATGCTACTATTTAGTCCTTGCGTACATATACTATATTATATATAAAACCAATGACTGAGTAATTTAAAGTGTTTAGTTGCTAAAAACAAAGCTAGAAGTTCAAGGACAATATCATTATAGGTTTCAAAATAAAAATTAAAATAAAAGTAAAGCCCTTTCATTTCCAAATTAAATAGGTAAATTTCAAGAAGCACAATATAGCTACCTTTAATTACATAACCCATATATCCTTTTTACAAAATCCATAAGTCATAGGGATGCATGGTTCTATCCCATCTTTTCTATGATTGTTAGTGAAATTTTCAAACATTGCTTGTTAATATTGACATTACCAATTCTACATTGACTATAGGTTTTTCAAAAACTCAGTAATTATTGTAAATTTGCATTGAAACAAGAAACCAATTTCATATTTTTCATTTCTAACTTAAAGTTTAAAAGAGAAAAGGCCATGGTTAAAGTTTGAATATTTGCCATTTTATTTTATTTCTTTTGATAAATTTTTAAATATTTTGTCAAAATTAAAGTTTCTAATCCTATATGTGAACAATATTTGAATCATTTTAGAAGATGCCTTTACTTGAGAATCTTTAATTTCATGGAGCAAAAGATTGAGCCATTATTTGTCAAATTAATGTTATTGATTATGTATGTTTGACAACAATTCTTAGGTGAGTGATCAACACTCTCCTTTTTCTTAATAAATGTAAGGTTTAGCAAGTCATTCAACATAGATTCATTTACCAAAACTCAGAAGTTTTCTCCTTTCTCATGATTTATATCAAAAGCTCCTTTCTATTTAATAATCTTTTCCTATAGAACTAAAACATTAGTTTTATGTAGTTGTGATGAATATAAGCCTAGTTTAACTTCATTTAAATTTTTTTCCCAGTACCAAGGTGTAGAAACAAATACTTTCTGCGTTCATTAGTAAAACTCATATCTAACATGGTTGGGCATGCTCAAAGCTTTTCTTCTTGTTTAGAAATTTTCATTATTTTTTTTAAAACGGTTTACATACAATTCTGTACATGGATGAGTGATGGTGAAGTGGACTTCATGGTAAAATTCTTTGTTGAGAATGAATATGCAATGCATCATTTTTCATTTAAACAATGTTATTAAAATCGAATTGAACCAATTAGTTTAATAAAAAAAATCAATGAATCGACCATTAATCCGATCTAATTGATCCACAAAATCAAATAATTAAAATTCAATCAAAAATTGGTAAAATTGATCAAAGACTGGTAAATTGGTGTAAATTGGCTATACCAACATGTTGACTGGTTTAAGACACCTTGCTTCAAGGAAGTGATTTAGCCTATTATTTATAAAGAGAAACTTCTGTTTTTCCCTTAACTTCAATTGATGTGGGACTTCAGTTTTTTCACCGTCTTTTATTGCTTGTTTCCTTCTTTCTATAAACAAGCAAAAGCATGCCTTTGCCAATGGGTTTCTTACTTTTAGGAGTAAGAGGTTGCAAATTTGATTACAGGCAACAAAAGAGATCATTTACAAGAGAAGAAGAAAATCAGAATTTTTAATTAGAACCATCAGTATTGGAGGAATCAAAAGCTTGATGATGCTTTTGGTATTTAATTAGGCTCTACAACTGAAAAGGAAGTGATGTTAAGAAGAAAATTGATGGGTGTCTTCTTAGACGAAAGACATGAACAAAAGCAATGGTTGTTATGGTTTTAAAGGAGCAAAGATTTGGTTTGTGGCTCTATGCATCTCTTCTGCTTCTTGGTTTCGGCATTTACTAGATTTATCCCCCCGAGGGGGGGAGGGGGAGTTGGGCGCGGGTAGGGCTAAATGACTACAATGAACTTACCTCACTTGGGTTTCGAATGGACCTATTAGGAACATGCTCCAGAGTAGTTGTTGGAGGTATTGTTGGTAGTCCCACTAGCTTATTCCCAGTTTTTACTTTATGTGTCGTTTTAGCTATGCCATCTTGCACTACTTGGTGCGGATGTGTAGTGAGCCTCTTCACATGTGCAAGCTTAAGATTGGACCCTAGGTGATAAACGGGTTTCGACTTTGAGTACAACAAACCTACTTTCTTTGGGTTAAAGAAGTGATATTGAGTTTATTTGATCCAGATGCATAATATTGTGCTATATAGGGGCTAATTTTTTTAATAGACAATTTTTGAATAAAAAGTAAAATTAAAACTCTAGCTAATATATGAAGTTTTTTAATATTTGTTTGTTATTAACTTTTTATATTAAAATTTTAATTTATGCAATTAAATATAAATATATATTTAATTATTTATGTATATATACACATATAATTTTATATATATATATATATATATATCAGTTCAATCATAGTTGACCAATAAATCATAAACTAATATTTTTATTGATTTAATAACCTGTCTGTTTTTTAAAACATTACACTTTAATAAGTCTATTAAAGGTAGAAAAACAAAGTGATTTATTTGTCTAATTTCAAGTATATATCCTTTTTATATGTAATAAAATTCATTTTTGAATTTGCATTTTTTTAGGATTTTTTTCTTATATTTAATCTTAAGGATGATTCCTTTTTATAATTTTTTTATTCTCATTATTATTGTGCCAAAATAAAATTAATATCTCACCTGAGCTTTAACTTTCAAGAATGAGAGTTGATGGTTAAATCCATAAATTTTCACTTCTTTCCCATTCCTCAAGCCTCTTATTTTTTATTTTTTTAAAGCTTATATACACTCTTTGTATTTAGATGAGTAAAAGAGTTATAAAATTATTAAAATGGGATTCTATATTTTTCTGGGTAAATTTTCATTGACTTCTTGCTTGCGTGACTAATGCTTCACTATTTTAATGAAGTTATTATACATGATATAATTTGATGTAAAAATGTGTGCATCTACATTTTTAGTTGGTAATTCTTACAAATATATACATCATTATGAGTGACTAAATTTGAAGTTTCATGTTAAATAACTCGCAATTACGCGGATGGATCCCTTGCAATCATTCAAACGACTGTAGGAGATGTAGTTAGTCCTTTTATGCTTCTTCTTCTTCTTCTTCTTCTTTTTTTTGGTTTAGGGACTATAACCTTTAATTGTGAAAATAAAAAATGTAACTTTGGGGACAAAAATTTTAATTGTGAGAGAAAATAATACTTTAAAATTTTTAATTGTATTATACAATGCTAATTGACCCATTTAAGTAGTCATGATATTTTATCATATAACATTTAAATAGCAGTTGAAATTAGTGAAAATCTAAAAAGACACAATCAATCAAGTTTAAAAATTGAATTTCAAATTGATAAAAGGCAGGTTGGTTTAAAACCAACTTTATAAAAAATTAATTTTGAATACATAAATCAAAAGATGAGAAATATGAGCAAGCCTTCTATTATCCCAATTCTCTAACCCTTTGCACTTCTCCTAAAATAGAGGGATTCACTATTTGTTTAGTGTATCTCTCTAGAATACTTTGAATAACTCTTAAAAATAAATTATGTAGACCTTGTAACATTATATAAAGGGCTAATCTTACTTTAATGACAATGTGATATAGACACATTTCAAAGCCTTTGATCTAATTTTTTATTATGATTTTATGATCCATTAAAGCCCCGAATTCCTAACAATCTTAAAGAAAGATATCTTATTTTGATGGAGTCATAAAAGTGGTTTGCCATATATTTGCATGATACCGTCATTGCATCACATACAAAAAATGAGATTTGTCAATTGATTGGTTTGTCTATTAGGTTTATTGTCTACTCACCAGCCGAAGGATGCTATTTGTCTTTGTGGAATTATATTCAAAGTAAATCAAAAGTTTAACATTTTAGGCATCTTCATTGTTGCTTCTAGTAGATGTTGCAACTTTCATTTGAGATGGAGAAGAAGTCTTTAAGGAATAGTCTTGGAAAAGATGAAGTGAGATAATCTATTGGCAAGAGGGTCTTCTACATGCAGGTTCATATTTTAAATTCTTTTTTATCTTAAAGATTATTTATCATATATCCATATTTGAGTGTTAGTTTATCTAATTTGATTATAGAAAATTAGATATGTTTTCAATAGACTTAAATAATGGTATATATGTGATTGATAATTATCATGTGAAATTCTAATTAATATTAATTAAGAATAATTGATGATTATCTTATAAAATTCTAATTTTAATTAGAAAGAATGATGATTATCTTGTAAGATTCTATTTTAAATTAGAATTGTTATATATATATATATAATAATTAATAATTATTCTTTAAAATTCTAATTTTAATTAGGTTGGTAGATAACATCTTGTAAATTTTAATTTAATTAGAATGGATGATAATTATCTTGTGAAACTCTAATTTAATTTAGAATTGTTATATATGCATTGACAAGACAATAAAATGACATGTTAGAATTATATGCTTATGATTTTAGTTAAGCATTTGATTTGTGAATTTTATAATTACAAACTTGATATAAACATTATTATATCTAACGGATAAAATTGTTTTAAATAGTAAGCTAAATGTACAATTCTTGTCTGATTTATATTATGATTAACTAAGTATATGACAAGATACAATATAAGGTTTAAATTTATTTGCTAAGTTCTATGTTTAGAAATCATGAGTGGCAGTTGAAAACAACTTATAGATATAAATTTATATAGGAAATATCTATATCATCATAAAAGACTAGGAAATTTTGTCAAATAGATTTTGTCCTAGATTTCAAATAAAAAACATAGTAGGGGTTTATCCTTGGAGTTATTAAAGGTCATTAAATTTAGTAACTTGGTTTAAAAAGATAAAGGACCGCTTATGATGATTCACACATATATCATTGATGCCATTGGATTCTTGTAGTGCATACATGTTTAAGTTGTATTGAAAGTAAATATATTTCATAATTTACAAACTATAAGATAATTAACAAAAAAAGTATTAGTTGTTGAAAGTGAAGGATAGTTCAACAATATATTAAAACAAATATAAATTTAAGACTGAAATGTTTAGACACTTGGATAAATTGTGACTAGTGGAATAACTAATTTAACTCATTCTATCATGGAATATGAGTGAGTAAATTGTAAAACAATGGAGAAAAAGAAATATGATTGGAGAATAAGAAAAGTGTTATGGCCATAACCAAAACCAACCATTTCTTTGTATTGTGCTTGTGAAGCAAAATGTCAAGAATATTATGGATTTTAACAAATATGTAGACATAATAGCTTGAAATATATAATTATTGATTTGTGATAGTATAATCACAAATGCAACATTCAAGACCAAGATATAACTTGGTAGATATGCTTTCAAAGAAGCTCACAAAGAAAGTTGTGAGAAAATTTTGAAAAGAATTGGATGGAAACCCATAACATAAAGTCACTAATAATGGAAACTCAACTTCTTCTTAGATAAACTCTAATCAAGAAGTTCAATGTGATAGCAATAAGTTACTAATAAGTGACTGGGGCTCTAATGAATTATTAACTAATTAAAAAATAGTGTATAAATAAGGATAAATGGTGAGTTTAATACTCTTGATGAATTCAAGGCAAACCTATAAGGTTTCTAAGGAACTCTTCACTTTTGTAAACATCTAAGAGTAGAGCCGCTCTTTTTAGAAATAGAATTTAAATTTCTAGATATATTAATGGAATCTAAGGGTAGCACATAGCCAAAATTGTACTAGTTTTTCTGCAAGCTTGTTAAAAGTATTTAGGATCATGTGTATATGATAGTTTTGATTTTAATTAAAGAGTAGTGATTCAATACTTAACAAGCGTCTACTTGTTGAAACTTTAAATTATTTATACTAGTGAGAAGTCCAAGTCATAAAATACTTCTCCTAATACATGGTTCTATAAGAAAAGATATCACTTAGTTTTAAAACTAAGTTAGGGATTGTTGCAAATAGTTGAAAAACTATGATAAATTTAAGTTTATTAAAGGCTAGTCAACTGATCAAAGTGATTAGTCTATTGGCGAAACATAGAAACATCATGGATCATCTCTGGTACACTAATCAACTGGTCTAAGACACTGGTCAACTAGGAATCAACTCCTAGTCAATTGGTTAGTTGCAAAAAAATTCTTAAAAGTGTTTTAAAGAGAGACTAATTGACTTGTGGCCAATGCCAGTCGACTGATCGAAAAGAAAAGTTCAAAAACTTAAGATTTTATCTAATATGATGCCTATTGGTTTGAATGGTTATAAGGCTTCATTATATAACAAAATGGTTGTTGAGATGAGCGAAAATATGAAAGGATACAACCAATCAAGTTTAAAATTAACTTGAATTTCAAATTTGTGGTTCAAAATAAACTCTATAAAAGATTAATTCTGAACACATAAATTAGAGGATGAAAAACATGAACAAGCCTTCTATTATTTTAATTCTCTTGAAAGAGAGGGATTCATTATTTGCCTAGTGTATCTCTCCAGGGCACTTGGAATAACTCCCACAAACAAATTTGTCTAGACCTTGCAACATTATATAAAGGGCAAATCTTACTTTAAGGACAATATGATACACACATGTTTCAAAGCCTTCAATCTAATTTTTTGTTCTAACTTCATGACTCCATTGAAGCCCCAAATTCCAAACATTGGCAGTTAGTTGTTTACTTTCACTTTACATAAAATTTCTATGAAACTAAATGGCTCAACAAAGAGTAAAAATGGAATAAAAATGTGAAAAAAGTAACTTCAAAAGATAACCCCCCTTTTTTAATATTGCTTTCAACCTCATTCACATTATCCATTGGCTTATTCCGAGTAACTAAAACATATTTATGTTTTTTGTTCAATTTTTTTGTTTATTCTTCTTGAAACTCGACTGAAAAAGTGAGGCCATTCATTCATTTTCACTTAAAATTTCTATGAAATTGAAGGGCTAAACAAATAACTAGTTTGACATTGAAATTGTGGAAGAAAAATGCAACAAAAGCAATTTTAAGGGATTAAAAAAAGTCCATTTTCTACTACTTTCACAACCTTCACGCTATCCATTAGCTTATTTTGGGGAACTAAAATATTCACGTTTTTCATTTTATTTTATTTGTCTATTATTCTTCTTAAAACTCAGCTGAAAAAGTGAACATAAATTGATTATAGCTTTATTTGCTTTGCTTATCTTAATCATTCTATATGAACCATGTAAAACTATGATGGAGGACACAAGCATGTTTCTTCTTTTTTATTCAAAGTCATCATTTTCTCCCCTTTCTATGTGTTCAAGATATGCATGTATATAAAACCATTCTCCTTTAAAGCTTTTTAGCATTCTATCAATTTTTTTGCTACAACCAATAGTTTGTTCATCTTCTTTAGCATTCACTGCATGTGCTATGATTTCTATAAGAAATAAAGTCATTTGAGAACCTTTACTTAACAACTTAACCTTTAGAGTTAGCACCATTCTAAATTTCAATATGTTTATTAGATGTCTTTTGCAAAGTGATTTATTCTCTCATTTCCAGTATATATCCTTCATATATGTAATAAAATTTATTTTTGAATATGCATATATTTTTTGAGGATTAATTTCTTTTTTGGTTTCTTACATTTAATATTAAGCATGATTCTTTATTGTAATTTTTTATTGTTATTACTATTGTGCCAAAATAGACATAGTATGTTACTCGACATAGCCTCAATTTTTAAGAACAAAAATTTATGTTGTGGCATTCATAAATTTTTACTTTTTTCCCTTTCATCTAGTCTATGTTTTTCTCTTAAAAAATTCCCTATATATGTGTGTTGTATATATATATATATATGTATTCTTTGCACTTAGGATGAATAAAACTAGTTATAAAAAATTTATTAAAATAAGATCTTATGTATCCTTTTTTAGCCAAGTTTTATTAGTCTCCTTACCCTTATCTTAGGGGCAAAAAGTAAATCCAAACTTTTTTTTTTCTTTTCAAGCTATTAATCTCATATATATATATATACACATATAATTTGATGTACATTTTCAATTGGTAATTCTTACAAATATAATATTATTATGACATGTTAGATGATCATATAAAAATAAATAATTAGGAAGTTTCGCATTAAATAATTCAATTACAATATGATGCAGAAACTTTGATATTCACTTTCTATTGAAGTAAATGTTCAAAAAACACACTAGATATGGCATCTTTACTTCAATTTCATAGATTTGACAAGCATCACTTTACCAATATTGAAGTTCAAACTTCAAGGATCTCATCAAGTGTTTTACTCACATACTAAACATTAAAAAGTCTCACACTCATGCTCTAAAGTTGAGAGAATAGGAAGCTAGTAAGCTTACATAAATATGGATATATAAGTATATATTTATAATTCTATTTTAAAATTATTTTTCCTTTAAAAGGTGATGCATATAAGGATACTTACACAAAAAATCAGTTGTTATATATATATATATATATGCATAAATAGTAGGAACCACCAACGCCTATAGCTTTGGGTTCATAAAACCTTTCTATGTTCCTATTTCTAGCTAACCTTGAAGACATAGGAACAATGGTGAGTCCATCCTCTAATAGATAAAGGTAAAAGGTTTTCCTTTTTTAAGCAAAAGTTTCATGCTTGTAATGGGAATTCATTACAGGAATTGCCAATCATCGTGATGTTAGGAACTTTGCCATGCACTTAGGATAAGTGTAGTGCCCATGTTTTAAGCAAGGAAGGCAATGGGCATAGCCATCATTTGATTCCTCATTTGAATTTCTTATGGTGCATGTTGGAGTTAACTTTAAATGTAGCTTGGCTCACTCCAAGTGAAGTAAAGTTCACTCTAATTTGCAAATAGAAGAAGTGGAGGTTGCTCTACCAACAACTCCAACAAATTATTTTGTTTTATTTTAAGTTGTCAATGTTAGCCTTATTGTTGCAATACTACCCTTACCATAACAAGTGAAAAAGCTAGTGATTGTAATAAATGAATAGTATGGCTCCTCTTACATCAGGTTACATGTCAGCATAGAAAATGGGAAGTTAATGAAAAGTACTTTTTTGTAACTTATGTTTAAACACCTTCTTGTGTAATGATATTTGTAGATCTTCCTTCATTTTTTTTTCTAGTTCATTTTTGTTTTCTCTACTAGCGCTCTATTCAATTAGCCAATAAATGGTATCAGAGCCCTTTTAATCTTAAATGAACTATAAGAAAAAAAGAAAAAAAAAACTAGTAAGAAAAACCTTCAACTTGAAAATATTGAAATCTTTCCTAGCCTTCAATTTATATTGTCCAATAATAGTTGTGGTGTTGGGGATCCTCCTTCGTTCGATGGGCAAAATTATCAACTCTAGGCCATAAAGATGAAGGCATAACTTAGAGGTATAGATTTATGGGATATGGTGGAAACTAAAGCTAATCCCCTTCCATTGAGAGAAAATCCCACAGTGGCCCAACTAAAGCATCATTAATTTAAAGGAAGTTATGAAAAAATTTAAAGTTATGTCTCTAATACATGTTGTTATGACAAAGACAATATTCACAAGAATTATGACTTGTGAGACAAGGAAAGAGGTTGGAATAGACTAACAAAGACAATATTCACAAGAATTATGACTTGTGAAATAGGGAAAGAGGTTGGGATGGACTAAGAGATGAGTTTTAAAGAAGTGAAAAGACTAAGCAAGTGCAAATACTCAATCTGAAAAAAGAGTGCAAGCTGTTTAGAATGAAAGAGACCAAATCTATGAAAGAGTATGCTAATTAGTTCATGAAGGTTATAAATCAGATTAGATTCTTTTAGTGAAGATCTTCTTTAAAAAAGAGTGATCAAAAAGGTGTTGGTAAGCTTACCAGAAAAATTTGAGGCAAAAATATCATCTCTGAAAGACTCCAAAGATATTTCTCAACTAGCCTTGCTTGAACTCATAAACTCCCTTCAAGCCATAGAGTAAAGAAAGGAATACAAGCTTAAGGAGCCAAATAAAATAGCTTACCTAGCAAATCAAAAGGGAAAGAGCCAAGCAAATCATAGAGGTCAAGGTCAACTAGAGATAAGAAGGATAAAGAGAAAAATAAAGAACAACAGAACAATTTTAAAGGGAGAAGGAACAAGTTTTAGCCTTGTTCTCATTATAAGAAGAAAGGTCATTCAAAAAAGGCAATGTTAGTTCAGACTGGGAGTGCAATGTAGATTTTACTAGTAATTGGTTTATATTGAAAAGGTTTGCAAAGCAAAAATAGAACAATAACCCTAAAAGGCTTAAGTGACTAAAAGTTTTAATCTAAAGGAAGATAGTGTGTTTATGGTATTTCAAACAAAAGAGCACTGTCAAGTCAGCATTAAAGATGATTCTCTCACCACATGACCTCCAGAGTCAAGTTGTTTTAGTTATTGGACAAGACCTGTTAAGGGTGAAAATTGGAGATGAAAGCTTTGTCGAAGTACAAGGCAAGGGAGATGTTGCTATTGAAAATGCTTCATGTATAAAAATAATTTCTCATGTTCTTTTAACACCTAAAATCAGTCAAAGCTTTTTGAGTGTAAGTATGTTAATAGAGAAAAATTATAAGATTCACTTTCACAAAAATGTTTATGATATATATATGACATGAATGACTCCAAAGTACTTAGTATAGAGATAATTACAAGAAATTTCCCTATAAATTGAGATAAAACTAAGTTACAAGCATATGTTATATTGAATGACCAATCTAAGTTATGGCATGCTAGATTAGATCATTGCAACTATTTATCCTTGAAGTTGTTGTCAAGCAAAAATTTGGTAGAAGATTTCCCAAATATAAGTGATAATGAAGCTGTTTGTGAAGTATGTTGGAAAGGAAAGCAAGTCAAGGTGCCCTTCCCTAAAAATCAAGCCTAGAAAGCATTAGAAAGCCTCTAACTCATACATTCAAACAAGCATGGTCCAATGAGTGCACCTTCCTTAGGCAGAGCAAATACTTTTTGACCTATATAGATGATTTTAGTATATGATGCTCGGTTTTCTTCTTAAAGTAGAAGAATGAAGTTTTTGAGGCTTTTAAAAGACTAAAGGTGTAAAACCCGACGTGCATGAACCCGACGTGCATGAATTTGTTATATATATGTGGGGAAGTTGACTTTTCAAAGGGAGAGATTGAGTTGCCACGTAGAGATTTTCGCCTCCTTCTGTAATTGCCAAAATGCCCCTTACTCATCCACTTTTTGTCTGGGCTTTAGGTAATTTTCTTCTCCAATTTCTGCAGCACTGAAACCATATCTATACCCATCCCTTCGGTCAGAAAAAGGAGCAGAGTTGCGCTGGAAACTGAACTTCATCTCCTCTCCTCTGTTCTCGCCATTTCTGCTGTTCTCTGTGTCCATTTTTCTGCTGTTTGCTGTTTCGAATTCTGCTGCTGGTAGCTGGGGAATTTAACACTAGAAACAAGTCTTGTTCCAGGTCTAGAGTTTGCTGCTGTAGGTATTGCGTTTCTGGTTCCAGTTCACAGCGTTCCCCTCCCCTGTTTCACTTGTTTTGTGCTGCGTTTCTGTGTGTATGGCCAGCTGAAGAGAGTGTGTGCAGAAAGAAAAGAAAAGGGTGTAAGAGACTGATTTTTGGTTGGAGTAATCTTGGTTTCCATTAGGCTAGAATGTATTTTGACCGTCCCTTTGTTGCTTCCGTTTTTGGATGAATTTCCTAGTATTAAATCCAAGATCAAATTCTATTGTGCTTCTTACTTGCAATTCTTGATTTTTGCTTCTCCTCTTGAATGAATTTAAGCCTTTAAATGATCTGCCGCCATATATGGATGCACATATATATATACACCTATATCTTTATATATGTGTGTTGTATGAATAGGTAAGGCATGGAATGAAGGAGTGAATGTTGGACTTAATACCTTGAAATTTGTACATATCTATACCATGCTAAGGGAATGAAGAATAGACATTAATATTCCTTACTTTTCCTAGAATTTTGTTTAGAGTTAATGAGACAATTTTTGGTTATTCACATTCTAAAATCTGATGAACGGGTATTGTAGGATACTCAGGAGATTGAGTTAGCTGAGGAGTGGGCAGGGAATGTCGATATCATCTTAGGAGGTGAGTAAGTAATGCGGACCGTGAGTAACCCAGATCTATTATTTTGGGTTACTAAGTTCCCTTGCAACGTTCTAACATTTGGAAATCTATTGAAAGAGAGACATTTGAAACATTATTTGAATCAGAAATTTTACAAAATTATGTCTATTTGAATTATCTGGAAACTTAGATATTGAACTGATATGAATGGTACTTTGTCTGAAATGCTAAATTGAGAAAAGTATTATTTTCAGAAGTAAAAGTTATCTGTTCAGAACTCTGTAGCTAACAGCAGTAGTTGTTAGCCTTGGTGCACCATGATCTGGACCTCAGCTAGCAGGGGTTTTGCTAGCCCCGTGTAGGTAGCTACCACATGTGGAGTTATTTTTCCCGCGAGCTGTGTGCTCTGCGTCTGCTTTAATTTGGTTCTGCTTAGATACTTCTGATGCATTTTAAGAAACAATCTGCATGAGGCTTGTTTTGTGCATGATGAATATATATATATATGTAGATATTTTACGGGCCTTGTCCTTAAGATTTTTAAGGGTCGACATTATTTATTCACTGAGTATCAAACTCACTCTTTCTTAATTTATTTTTCAGAAAGCGTTAAAGACCCTAGCCTACCCTAAGCTGCCTACTAGCTGTAGATCTCCTGCTTTATTTCTTTTGGCGAGCCCACAATTGTTCATGTGGGTGTATTTTGTTTTATGCTTATAATTTATTTTGTTCTGAACAGTGTAGAATGTGGCTCCACTGAATCATAGTTAGGATATCCCCAATCCCTAGAAGTCTATGTTTTGATATTTTTGGATGTATTGTTGAGTTGACTGTTTATAGAAATATCGGGAGGTCCAAATTATAGAGGAGACTCTGCCGAAATTTCTACAAAAGTCACACAAGAAAAAAAAACTTCTACGTTTTGTATAAAAGTGATTCAGAAATGATACTTTTAGTTTTATTATTTCTATGAAGAGGAAAGTTATTTGAACTTTTGTGGAGAATGTCAATAAAAATTGATTCATGGTAGGGGAAATTGTTGTCTTTTGTGCCAACATACTTAAAAGTGTGGGTTGTGACAAAAGGCCAATGTTAAAATTTGATGCGATAAAAAGATTAAAGCTCTAAGGTTAAATAATAAGGCTAAGCACCCTTCACAAGTTTTCAAGGAATATCTTGAACAAGTTGGCATTTATCATCAATTAACTGTGGCTTACACACCTTAACAAAACTAGGTGTGTGAAAGAAAAAATAGGTCAATACTGAATATGAGAAGGTGTTTAGTAATTGAAAAAGATGTTCCAAAAATATTTTAGGCTGAAGCTGTACACGCAACTATATAGTTGCATAATAGATTACCAACCAAAGCATTAAATCAACAAACTCCAAATGAGCATGGATAAGGATAAAGCCATTTATAAAGTATCTTAAAAGTTTTTGAGGGTGTTTATTACATGCACATATTTGAAAATAAAAGAGATGAGCTTAATGAATAAGTTAGTCTTAGTGTGTTTACAAGGTATGAGAAAAATGCAAAAGGCTACAAAGTATATGATGTGAAGTCCAAGAAAATTGTTGTAAGCAAAAATGGAAAGGTTGATGAAAACTATAAATGGAAATGGAATCAATTTCTTGCTATCAACTCTAAAAGAGCATTATTAAAGTTCCTTCTTAAGCATGGGAGGAAGAAAATGATTCAAATAAAGAAATTGGTATGAGGGGAACACTCAAAGATATAATGGGAAAATGTAATATAGAGATTTTAGAGCTCACAACCTACCAAGTGCAGTTCAAGATGATAAACAAAAGTGACACCCGGTGCCTAGTAAACAAACCTAAAAAAAGGAAAGTTAAAGGGTGAAATGGGTTTATAGAGTCAAGTTAAACTCATATGGATCCATATGCAAATAAAAAGCTAGATTGGTGGTGAAGGGGTATGCTTAGAAGTATGGAATTGACTTCACTAACATGCTTGCACTAGTGGCCAAATTTGATATAATCAAGTTACTAATTGCATTGCTAACCAAAAATTCATGGGTTATTAGTCAACTAGATGTAAAATATTTTTTTTTTCTAATGGTTGGTTGCAGTAGGAGATTTTTATGGATTAACTTGAAGGTTTCATTAAAAAAAAAAAAAAGACATGAAGACAAAGTCTACTTCCTCAAAAAAGCATTATAGTCTAAAACATGCTTCAAAAGCCTAATATAATAGAATTGATGGCTAAAGCCAATTCAAGTTTGTGAAAAGCCTTACAAAAGCTACTTTGTATATAAAAATGGTTGGGTCAGGAGTACTTATAGTTTCTATATATGTGGATGATTTGTTAGTGATGGGTAGTAGTCATGTTTTAGTTGTTAAGTTTAAAAAGGATATGAAGAATAATTTTGAAATGAATAACTTGGGAAAAATGAATTACTTTCTTAGAATGGAGGTTCTTCAAGTTGAAAAAGGGATTTCAATTTGTCAAAGGAAGTATGCTATTAAAATCTTAAAGAAATTTGAGATGGAAAATTGTAAACTAACCTACACTCCATCCAATATTGGTGAGATATTGAGTAAAAATGATAAAGCTGCCAAAATATAAGCAAATCTCTACATAAGAGTTATTAGGTGTCGCTTGTATCTCACAGCCATAAGACTTGATATCATGTATGCTATGAGTTTGCTTTCGAGATTCATGCAAAGTCCAAGTGAATTGTACATTAAAGCTATTAAAAGGGTTCTCAGATATATGAAAGGTACTCTTGATCTTGGGGTAGGGTATTCAAAAGAGCCAACAATGAAACTTATTGGGTTTACTGATAGTGATTGCGATAGATCAGTGAAAGACATGAGAAACACCTCAGGCTTTTGTTTTTCCATAAGTTCGACATGATATGCTAGAGCATAAAGAGGCAAGATACAGTGGCTTAATCCACAATGGAGTCAAAGTACATAGTTGTTGCTCATGATGTAAATCAAGCTATTTGGCTAAGAAAACTATTAGTTGATTCACAGGCAAAACAAGTGGAAGCAATAGAGATGATGTGTGACAATAAATCCACAGTGGCTATAACTAAAAATATTGTCTTTCATGGCAAAAGAAAAGACATTAAGACAAAGTATCATTTCATCTGAGAAGCAAAGAAGGAAAGAGAGGTGCTATTAAAGCACTACAACTTTGAAGACAAAATGGAAAATATTTCACAGAGGGATTACCTCAAATCATATTTCAAAAGCTTAGAAAGCATCTTAGGATTATAAACTACTATAGAGTTAAGAAGGACTATTAGAGTTAATTCTAAATGTAGCTTAGCTCACTCTAAGTAAAATGGAGTTTGCTCCACCAACAACTTCAATAAATTATTTTGTTTTGTTTTAAACTATCAATGTTAGCCTTAATGTTGCAGTTCTAGCCTTATTATAGCAAGTGAAAAAACTGATGATTGTAATTAATGAAGTATGGCTTCTTTTACATAAGGTTGCATGTCAACATAGTAAAAGGGATGTTGGTGGTGCTTTTATTTTTTGTAACTTGTGTTTAAATGCCTTTTGTGTAATGAAACTTGTTGATCTTCCCTCATTTTTCTCTTGTTCATTTTCATTTTCTTTACTAGCTATTTTGTTTGATTTTGCCAACAATGCATATAATTGAAATTCTTTTTTTTTTTGTTACAAAAAAGGTGCAAGACATTAAGAGTTGAGATTGAACCAAAAAAAGATAGGGCTCGAATCCAAATACATTAAATTCTCTTAGGTCTCAAGTCCAAGAGAGGAGCCACTTAAATTAAGGCTTTTGGACAATGCTATTTTGCATCTTGAAATCTCTTCCTTATTGACAAACAATTTACCTTTTCTTTAATTAATGATTTAGTCTTTATTCATATGACAGAGAGAAAAAAAAATTATAATTTTGTCTATAGGAGGATTAAGATGCTCCTGGGTTAGTTTGTTGAATTGATATGTAATAGTGTTTTTATAAGGATGAGCAAAAAAAATTGGTGAGCTTTACTTTCTCATTACACACAGTTTTATTCCTACCTCATCATGCAATTTATTTTAAGATTAAAGCTAGGTCTGAAATATGGAAATTTGAAAATCAGTCTCTTCTTGTTGTTTATTTTATAATTTAATGAATAAATTATTGAAAAAGAATTCTCACAATATAATTAAATATATTAAAAAAATTTTAATCTCCGCATAGACATAAAATTTCCAATTATATTTTTTCTGTAGGGTAGAAATTTTAAATCAAACTTAAAGTATGCTAGTATGGGTTAGTGTGATTTCTTTTGATTTAGTCCTTACCGTAGCAAAAAAGAAAAAAATAATGATTCACTGACCAATTCAATAAAAAATAATCAACTGAACTTAATTTTGATAAGAAAAAAATTTAAAGAATATTAGTTGTTATCTTGAACAGTAATGTATTTTTAAAAATAGTTAGTGCTTTTTAACTATTAAAAAAATTCAAAATCAATTGTTAACAACTTTTTAAAAGTTTTTTTATAGCAATTTTTATGACTCTTATAATTTAACTATATGTTGTCTCTAATTGAGATTTCTTTAATTTCTTATCAGACCATTATATATTACTACCTTATTGTGCAATTTATTAAATATTAAAGTTTGATTTTAATCAATCTCTTCCTCTTGTTGATACTTTAATAACTAATTATTGAATTAATAAATCTCAAAATATTTTTAATTATAAAAAATCTAGGCATACAATTATCCAATAAGGAGTTTTGGAATAAACATTGATCGTTAAAATAGATATTACCAATTTCGCATGAACAAAATTGATTGTCATAACATGTTACCAATTGTGCTTGTCAACAAAATTGCTGTCCACAAAGAGGAACAATGAGTATGGCATGGTTCTATCTCATCTTTTTTGTGCTTTTTTAGTGAAAATTTTCAAACATTGCTTATCAACATAGACATTACAAATCCTACATCGAGTGGGTTTTTTCAAATCTCAAAATTTATTGTAAATTTGCATTGATGCAAGAAACAAAATTTGTATTTTTCATTTTCAAAATAGAGTTTGTAACAAAAAGGGCTACTGTTAAAGTCTGATTGTTTGTCATTTTATTTGTGTTTTTTAATAAAATTTTCAAATATTGTCTATCAAAATTAACTATTACCAGCTTTATATTGTAACAATTTTTTAATCATTTTAGAAGATTTCTGTACTTGAGGATCTCTAGTTGCATGGAACGAAAGACAGAGCCACCATTTTTCAAATTTAACGTTATTGGTTATGTATGTTTGATAGCATTTTTTGGTGAGTGATCAATATTTTCTTTTTTTTTTTTCCAATTATAAATGTAAGTTTCTTTTAGTCACTCAGCATAAATTCATTGACCAAAAATTAGTCTTAAAGTTTTCCTTTCTCGTGATTTATATCAAAGCTTCTTTCTATTTAATTATATGCTCCTAAAAGTATCTTTATACTTTCATAGAATAAAAATATCAGCTTTTGTAGTTGTGATGAATATAAAGCCTGTCGACTTCATTTAAATTGTCTTCCCAGTATCAAGGTGCAGATACAATTACTTTTTAAGTTCATATTGTTAGCGCAGTGGTCTCTCAACCCCTTATGTTTGATAATTCTAAAAGCCTAAGTCAGATAAAAGCCCACTAAAGCAAATCTTTTGGTTGATGCTTTTTATGCATCCTACAAAAAGCATATAAATCTTTTGAAAACTCTGCTTCTGCTTTGTCTCTTTTCTAAAAACTGTGAGCTGTCTCTATACTGGGACTATGTTTCTGCCCTGTTAAAAAGTCAACTCCTCCCCTTTAATTTATTCATTAAAAGTATAAAAGACAACTTATTTTATGAAGTCAAATATGCCTACTCTGCTCCTGGACATGCTGACTGAAAGAAGAAATAGTGAAAGAAATTTTGTGCTAAATTGATTAAAGCATATCTGATTATCTGTTAAGCATGCAAAAATGCTCAACTACCTATTGGCTACTCAAGCTCTACTGTATTCTAACGGTCAAGAATGAAGGAAATGGGTTAATGGCTAGTTTTCTGTGTATATATATGTGTAGTGGCTCCACTTGTAACATACTAGAAAATATAGAAAGAATCTGCCTTATCTTTATAATATTTTCTGTGCTTTTACTAAGTGCTAAGTGTTTGGTCTATTTAAGATTCTATCTATAAGACTTGTGCTGATTTGTTGATCCTTGTAAAAGTCTTGAATAGCATACCAACTGTGAGAAAGAAAAGAAGGCTGTGTATAAGCTGTTGAGTCTGTAAAAGTTTTAGGAGACTGGACGTAGGTCTTGAGGACCGAATCAGGATATATTAGGTATCTCTCTTCCTTTTACCTTGCTCTTTAATTCTTTTAGCTTTTGTACTAAAATCTTGTCGACAAGGTCCTAATTTGTCTCCTTGATCTTTACTTTTTAGTTACTTTTTAGAGAATCCTGTCGATAAGATTTTAGTCTATCTACAAGATTTTTAGTTTTACAGTTTTGATTGAAATTGTTAGTTTTAATTGTGATAGCACCTATTCACCCCCTTCTAGGTGCATTCTTTAATTAGTGTCAGAGCAGGTCTCACTGATTTTAGTGCTTAACCACCTAGAGAAAAGATCTTTTGTTTTGCAGAAAAATGAGCCAACAACCACTTGAAGGATCTTACTTTCTTGAAGGGTTCTCAAATATCAAACCTCCATACTTCAATGGAAATCACTACACTCACTGGAAAGCAAGAATGAAAATTTACATTCAATCAACAGACTATCGAGTGTGGAAAATCATGGAGAAGGGTCCAAAATTCTCTTCAAAGAAAGATGAAAAGGGAGAGGTCATCGACAAACCTAAAGATGAATGGTCAAATGATGATATCAAGATAGTAGAAAGTAATGTTAGAGCAATCAACATTCTATACTATGCTGTGAGCGGCCAAGAGTATGATAAAATTTCCAGTTACGACACAGCACAGGAAATATGAAAGAAGCTTGAAATGACGCACAAAGGGACATTGAAAGTCAAGGAAAGTAAGATGAACATGCTAGTCTATGAATATGAACTATTTCACATGAAGGAGAACGAGAGCATTGAAGAAATGTTTAACAGATTTGCTAAAATTGTAAGAGATCTTAAGGCTTTTGGAAAAACATACTCAAATATGGAGAAAAATTCAAAAGTCCTAAGATGTCTTCTTCCGGTATGGCAATCAAAGGTAGATAACCTAGAAAGTCAGAATATTGTCGCAATGCCTCCTGATGAATTACGTGGCCATCTCATTGCCTATGAAAGAAATCATCTAAAAAGGCATGAATTGGAGCAAAAACAAAAAACTCTTGCCTTGCAAGTTATGGCAAAAGAAGAACAAATCATGGAAGATGAATGAGAAATTGATGCACAGATATAACATTCTTCTCAAAGAAATTAGAGAATTATGCTAGGAGAAAAAGGCTGATGGGAAAACTCAAAGGTGCTTCCTCAAACAACACTGTAAGATGCGACAAGGCTGCTAAAAATGTGATTACTTATTATGAATGTGGCAGAAATGGTCATATCAGATCAGAATGCCCATTTATAAAAAGAAAATCAACTAAACTACATGTCAGGAGAAAGGCTATGACTGTTTGGAGCGATGACAAAGAGGAAGAAGGAGCTAAGATAAAGCAAAAACTTGCAAATATGTGCTTCATGGCTATTGAAGAAACTGAGGTAACACCAAAAACAGAAATTTCTGACTTACAAAATGATTTTAATGATCTTCTAATAGACTTTGAAAAATTATTTGCGAAATATGAGAACCTTATTTAAATCAACTCTAGCCTAGAAGAGAACTCGAGTAACTTAAAAGCAAAGTTAGCTACTGTTATAAGAGAAATAGATGGGTTAAAAACTCAGGTAAGATCCTTAGAAAAAAATTTAGCTAATTTTGTAAAGGGAGAAGAAAACCTAAAACTATTGTTAGGATAGCAGAAGTGCATGTTTAATAAGACATGCTTAGGCTATGATAAAAGAAATAATGTTAAACTATATAAGAATTTCTTTGTCAAAGAAAGTAATAGCTTGCAATCCACTATCACATGCCTTTACTGTAATAAATTCAATCATGCTTGTCATAAGTGTAAAAACAAATCTGGAAGACTCATTTAGGTTCCCAAGAGCATTGACGCTACAAAGGAAATCCACACTAACCATAAAGGACCCAAAAAGATTTGGGTACCTGAGAAAAACTGATTTAACATGCAGATATATCTCAAAGGAAAAATATCAAGGAATGACTGGTTCTTGGATAGTGGCTGCTCACATCACATGACAGGGGATCATTCTAAATTCCTATCATTTACTCACAAAGATGGTGGTTCTGTTACCTTTGGAGATAGAGGTAAAGGAAAAATTATAAGTTTTGGAAAAATAAGTCTGAATAAAAATTGCTGCATTAACAATGTGTGTCTTGTTGTAGGTCTTAAACATAATCTTTTTAGTATTAGCCAACTTTGTGACAAAGGTTATAAAGTTGAATTTAAATCATTGCATTGCATCGTGTCTGATAATGATAACAAAGCCCTGTTTGTTAGTCAAAGGTTTGAAAACATTTATGTTCTTACTTCTAAAGATACTATCTCCAAGAATATAACTTGT
The DNA here is from genome assembly GCA_032878935.1 of Erythrophleum fordii. Taxonomy (NCBI): domain Eukaryota; kingdom Viridiplantae; phylum Streptophyta; class Magnoliopsida; order Fabales; family Fabaceae; genus Erythrophleum; species Erythrophleum fordii. The sequence goes on from JAVQMF010000027.1 coordinate 5,249,511, forward strand.
CTTTCCTTTATTTGCAATAATCCTTGAACTTGGCATTAGAAACTTAGACATGCAAGCATGCATATGATTTCTAAACTATCAAAACTTGATCTTGTAAGAGGACTTCCTAAATTAGATTTTCAAAAAGATCATGTATGCAATGCATGCCAATTGGGTAAACAAACCAAATCTTCCTTCAAAACTAAGGGATTTGTTTCTATGTCAAGGCCACTTCAATTATTGCACATGGATCTCTTTGGCCCCACACAAACTCGAAACTTTGGAGGTAAAAGTTATGCATTTGTTATCATTGATGATTACTCTAGATTTACATGGGTTTTGTTTCCAGCTTATAAGGATGAAGCTTTTAAGAACTTTGAGATCTTTTGTAAAAAAGTTCAAAGAGAGTAAGGGTATTTAATCTTTAATATTAAAAGTGATCATGGTGGAGAATTTGAGAATAAACTCTTTGAAAATTTTTGCAATGAACATGGTTTTGCTCATAATTTCTCTACTTCAAGAACTCCATAACAAAATGGAGTTGTTGAAAGAAAAAATCATACTTTACAAGATATAGCTAGAACCATATTGATTGATAATGATCTTCTTAAATACTTTTAGGCTGAAGCCATAAATACTGCTTGTTATATCTTAAATCAATGTCTCATTAGACCCATTCTCAAGAAAACTCCATATGAACTGTAGAAAGGAAGAAAGCCCAACATAGGCTATTTTCATATGTTTGGATGTAAATGTTTCATACATAATAATGGTAAAGATATGTTAGGAAAGTTTGATACTAGAAGTGATGAAAAAATCTTTTTAGGATATTCAACATCTAGCAAAGCATATAGGATTTACAACAAAAGAACCTTAGTAGTTGAAGAATCTATCCATATAGTATTTGATGATTCTAACCACTCTTTAAAGAAAAACTTGAATTTAGATGATGAGAAAAATGCAGATTGTTTGAACAAATCTCAGAGTATAAGACAGAAAGAAAATATTGATATAAATGAAAGAGAAAAAAAAATAAAGGAGTTGAGAAGCACCCAATAAAAAATCTTGTCAACAAGATTCTGTACTTTGTTAATAAGATGTATGCAAGGAAGGAGAAGCTTCAAATTACCCTAAAGCCATAAACACTGAACTACTCAAAACAGATTTAAAACTTCCATGAGAATGGAGACATTCCTCATCATATCCTATGCAGTTCATAATTGGAAATCCTAATGAAGGATTAAGAACAAGAGCTTCGTTCAAACAAAACAACCTAGCTTTTCTCTTACAAATTAAACCCAGAACTATAGAAGAAGTATTGAAGGATGAAAATTGGATAGTTGCAATAGAAGAAGAACTCAACCAATTCAAAAGAAATGAAGTATAGAATCTGATGGAACCTCTTGAAAATGCCTCAATAATAGGGACAAGATGAGTATTTCGAAACAAACTTGATGAGCAAGGAAATGTCATAAGAAACAAAGCCAGACTTGTGGCCTAAGGGTACTCTCAAATGGAAGGTATTGATTTTGATGAAACTTATGCTCCAGTTGCAAAACTTGAATCCATACACATGTTACTTGCCTATACCTCATTTATGAATTTCAAGTTATTTCAAATGGATGTTAAAAGTTCTTTCTTGAATGGATTCATTTATGAAGAAGTATATGTCAAACAACCTCCTGGTTTTGAGGATAAAAATTTGCCCAATTATGTTTACAAACTTTCAAAAGCTCTTTATGGATTAAAACAAGCTCTTAGAGCTTGGTTTGAAAGATTGAGCAATTTTTTACTTCAAAATGGGTTTATCAGAGGAAAAATAGGCACCACACTTTTCATCAAAAGACATGATAATGATGCATTACTTGTTCAAATTTATATGGATGATATTATATTCGGTAGTCCTAATGAACTTCTCTATCAAGAATTCTCTAAGCTTATGCAAGGAAAGTTTGAAATGAGTATGATCAAATAAACGAAGAAAAGAAACTTTATCAATTAAGGAAAATACACCAAGGAGTTGCTCAAGAAATACGTTTTTGAAAATGCAAAACCCATGGGTACTCCAATGTGTCCATCATCAAATCTCGACAAAGATGAAAAAAGTAAAGATATTGATAAAAAATTATGTAGAGGTATGATTAGATCTTTGCTTTATCTCACTACTAGTAGACCAGACATCATTTTTAGTGTATGCAAATGTGCTAGATTTCAATCCAATCCTAAAGAGTCCCACTACATTGCTATAAAAAGAATTTTCAGATACTTGGCAAGAACACAAAACCTTAGCTTATGGTATCCAAGATCTAACAGATTTGAACTAGTTGAATATACAGATGCTGACTTTGCAGGTGATAAACTTGACAAAAAAAGCACCACTGGTACTTGCCAATTTCTAGGAACTGCTTTGGTATCCTGGTTCAGCAAGAAACAAAGCTCAGTTGCCTTATCAACTGCCAAGGCTGAATATATGGCAGTAGGAAGCTGCTGCACTCAGCTCCTATGGATGAAGCAACAACTAAAAGATTTTTCACTCACATTCAAGAAAATTCCAATATTTTGTGATAATACCAGTGCCATCTACCTAACCAAAAATTCGATGCATCGCTCTTGAACTAAGCATATTAAAGTTAAACATCATTTTATTCAAGATCATATGCAGCAAGGAGATGTAGAGATAAAATATATACAAACTAACTTGCAACTAGCTGATATTTTTACAAAACCTCTACTAGAAAATAGGTTTTCTATGTTAAGAACTAATTTGGGCATGATTAGCAATGATTAATTTCTATATGACTGCATATCCTGTATGTTTGTTATGTTTTTGAAAATCTTGTCGACTGGTTTAAACACCTTGTCGACAAGATCTTTGAGGCCATGAAAAGTCAAATGAATGTTGACCATGAAGTTACGCACCAAAAATCCTATGCCGTCTTCTTCTCTAATCAGACTGTGGCATATGGTCTATGTGTTCAAATCAACAGTCTCTCTCTTTTGTAACTTTATGAAAAGCAGTGCATAAGGCATAACATGTCAGATAAAACTCAGCTTCTCTCCCCCCAAATTAATAACTGAAGTGATGGAATAGCCTTTTCAGTACACGCCTCCTCTATTTCTCTTCAACACAACAGTCTCTCTTCCCTGAACTTCCTCGAACCTTAGCAGAGCAAGACATCATCTCCACGATCCTTTGTCTCAAAATGCCTTGTACAAATATGGTAGCCCACAAATCAATGGTGACATCGAGTATTCTTATCTCTGATTTTGAATCGGATCAATCTCTGGCGGAAAGTGCTCACAAGCAACCTCCATCTTCTTCTGTATCCACTTATTCTCGCCGAACCAAAAGGGCTATTCACTCTAAACCTTCAGAAACTGGAGTGGCAAAACAAATTTCTTCTTAGCTTTCACCATCTCATACACCTGCAGAGAACCAACCTAATCCCACTGAAACCACCATTATCCTAAAATCACAAACCCCGCCGTCATCAGAGACCTCAGGTGCTCGTCACCCCAAATGTCCATTGCTTCCTTCCTCTTCGACGAAAGGAAAGAAATTAAAACATGTCTCTGCCGAACAACCATCAAGCGAGTCCCCTGAAGGCATTCCTTCTGACTCAAGTGACTCTACCGATGCCAAAGATTTCCTATCTCCCAAAGAAAAGGAGCGCTATGAATCCAACTTTCGTCGACGCTCCGTTGCCTGCGATAGAACAGTCTCCTTGCTAAAACTCCAGTCCATCCATTGTGATATCAAGCAGCCTTTTGAGGAAATGAGATGGCATCAAATGCTTAAACTACAGGAAGAAGTGTATGAAGACCTTGTTAGGCTGTTCTATGCCAATTTGTCAATATGGATGATGGTCTATCTCTTGTGTCCTTCATTAAAGGTCAAAGGATCTTATTAACTAAGAAGAAATTGAGCAAGCTTTTGGGACTCACATTCTTGGGTAACTCTTATTTTTCCCAGAAGACTTAGAGGAAGAACTTTCTTATTACATATGAAGAGGCTCGTGACTATTTAGTCGAACGACCAGATCTTCCTTCTCCAGGTCGAGTGAATGGACTTGCACTAAGTTTTGAGCAATGTATCACGGCTTATATCATCAGTACTTGCCTTCTACGTCACTCTCATTCCTTAGAGTCCCTTAACAAAAGGGATATCTGGCTTCTTTACTGCCTCGTCACCAGGACGCCCATTGATATTGGGACTTGGATTTTACATTTCATGGCAGAATCCATTACTATATCGAATCCTTCTACAAGTCTCCCCTATGGTATGCTGCTTACCTGAGTCTTCAAAGATCACAAGGTCAGTCTAAAGCGCTATCCATCTCTTCTTGTCGACACCACATACAACGAAGTTACCTTTCGATTAATGCACTATAGTCTTGTCGACAACAAGTAGATTCGTACCTCTAATGCCACTCCCTCCACTGACTAAAAGACACCTCTGACCTCCTCAGCTCACTCTGATCACTACCCTGTCTCCCCTCCATCATTATACCCCAATGGCAAAGCTCCTACTTCCATCTATGCCCCATCATCCCCTGGTCATGCACCTCCTTCATCTTTTGCTCCACCACCCTCTTCATTCCCAGACTCCCGTGAGATGTTGCACCATATCCTTAACGGTCAGACATCGCTTAATCAAATGTTTGCCACCTTTCTCCACGACATTCATGGCCAGCTTTATCAAATATCTGATTAAATGGGCGACCTCACAGCCAATCTTGGGACTATGAGGAGCCTCCTGGAAGAATATGACCCTCTTCCTTAACACCTTCACGCTATTCATTAGGAACTCCAAGCTACCAAAACCAGTGTCAATCTTAAAGCCACCATTCTTGGTCATCGCCTACAAGATATTGACACTACTATCATGGACTCCCTTAAAGTCTTAAAAGCTTTCTGCCGACGCCATTAATCTCCTGCATCTTCCTTATTTGACTGGCCTGTGATAGTGTACTTTTGCCTTTATCCTGCTTTGTTAAGACCACTATTGCATACTGCTTACTCTACTGAAATTATTACTTTGATTTATCATCCTTAACTGGTTTTCTGCTTACTGGATTTATACTCTACTTCATCTCCCTTTTGCTGCTGACAAAAAGGAGGAGAACAAGGTTTACATTTGATTAGATTATATCTGTTTTTTCTTGCTGTTGATCTGGTTAATGAATCTGATTAGATTATACTTCTATTTGACTCTTATTGCTATTTACATCTGATATCTGGTTGTTAAAACTGATTAGTTGATCATATCTGCTACTTGATCCTTGCTATTATTTATATTTGGAAAATGAATTAGTAGTTAAAATTTAAATTATAAGTATGGGATTGATGACAACAAACGACATATTCTGATAGTTTAAAGGTATCTCATATCTCTGCTTTTTGCCTTTGTACTTTGGTCCCTGTAACTCGTTTTCCTATTAAGGGGGAGCACATATTCAGGGGAGTTCTGTCTGTTTTGATTATCTGTGTAGACTTTTACCACTTGTCTTTTGTTATCATCAAAAGGGGGAGATTGTTGGCCTAACGGTCTCTCAACTCTCTTATGTTTGATAATTCCAAAAGCTTAGGTCAAATAAAAGCCCACTCAAGCAAATCTTTTAGTTGATACTTTTTATGCATCCTACAGAAAGCATATAAATCTTTTGAAAACTCTACTTCTGCTTTGTCTCTTTTCTGAAAAGTTGCGAGCTGTCTTTATATTGGGACTATGCTTCTACCCTGTTACAAAGTCAACTCCTCCCCTTTAATTTATTCATCAAAAGTATAAAAGACAACTTGTTTTATAAAGTCAAATCTGCTTACTCTGCTCTTGAACATGTTGATCGAAAGAAGAAATGGTGAAAGAAACTCTGTGCTAAATTGATTAAAGCATATCTGATTATCTGCTAAGCATGCAAAAACGCTCAGCTACCTATTGGTTACTCAAGCTCTACTATATTCCAATGGTCAAGAATGAGGGAGATGGGTTAACGGCTAGTTTTGTGTATATATATATATATGTGTAGTGGCTTCACTTGTAACATACAGAAAATATAGAGAGAATTTGTCTCATCTTCATAATATTTTCTATGCTTTTACTAAGTGTTGAGTGTCTGGTCTATTTAAGAGTTTATCTATGAGACTTGTGCTGATCTGTTGATTTTTGTAAAAGTCTTGAATAGCATACCAACTGTGAGAAAGAAAAGAAAGTTGTGTATAAACTGTTGAATTTGTAAAAGTTTTAGGGGATTGGACGTAGATCTTGAGGATCGAACCATGATATATCAAGTGTCTCTTTTCCTTTTACCTTTCTTTTTAATTCTTTTAGTTTCTGCACTAAAACTTTGTCGACAAGGTTCTAATTTGTCTCCTTGATATTTACTTTCCAGTTATTTTTTAAAAGATCCTATCGACAAAATCTTAATCTATCTACAAGGTTTCTGGTTTTACAATTTTGATTGAGATTGTTGATTTTAATTGTGATAGCACTTATTCACCCTTTATAGGTGCATTCTCTACATATATGCCAGTTTTCTTTGGTAAGGCTTACATGCAACATGGCTTTGCACACTTAGCCCGTGAGTTTCATGAGAAGCAACACATAGCCAACATACTGGTGGTGGGTTTCTAATAGCAATTACAGGTGGCCAAAGAGAAGTGGATCTTGCAATACGTGTGGTCTACAATTACCTAAAAAACATTAGTCAAGCCATTGGTAGTTGATATATGAACTAATTATCTGTATCCCACTGCTGCTGCAAGGTAGTTGATATATGTCATAGATGGCCCATGTTTTTGTATTAAATTGTTGAAGAAAGTTATGAATGCTACATATTTAAGAATTAAGAATCGCCCAAGATACTTGCGTTATGCTCCTCTATACTTGAAAGCCAGAACCCAGAACTATTAAAAGTTGGTATGTTGAAAAGCTATGGCCAAAACTATTTGAAAGCTAAATTTATAATATTATAATAGTCGTAAGCTAATCCAAAACTACTTTAACGTTTTATAGTCCACGAAAGCCTTAGGAAATGTTGTTCCAAACTCGCTTTTCCGTTACGCTCTGTTCTTATTTCCAACTTTTTTAAAAAATAAAAAATCTTCCTGCATTGAAGTAAGGGGTGCAACCTGTGTGGTCAGCACTGCAATCTTGTACATGGATTGGCTAAAAAATCTTATTTTTTCTTAATTAGTTTTTTATGGTATTTTTTCTTTTCTAAAAATTTTGAGTACTTACCTATATAGTTATCCATTATTATTTCTGTATAACCATAATATGCATTTACATTAAAATATATGTTTCTAAAAGAACTCTATTAAATTGAATAAAAGTTGACCATTGATATGGAGAATAGCTTTCGAAAAAGAAAACACTAATAGTATTAAGGAACTAATGAACAGCACAACAGAGTAGGTAGAATGGATTCGCAGTGAGATCAAGGCTCTAAGGCAAACTCCATTATCAAGTACTTAAATAATAAGAAAATCAAAAGACACTAAAATGTAAGCAATTAACATTTTCTTGTGTAAGAAAGTCCTTATAAAATGTTCATAAAAAAAGTCCTTATAAAATGAGTTATGAGCGAGAAACAGTTGACTGTTAAACATTTTTTCAATTGGTTTCTATGACACGTGGCTCATTGGACAAGCGAGTGGTTATGTCAGATCCACCAGATCATTTCATTTGCCTATTTGGCTATTCGAATCCGACATGCAACGTGAACTTCAGGATGCTTCAGTGTGCGCAAATTTTCTCCTATCTCACAGGGTTTTAGTTTGACCGCCTCAAGTCAAATGGAGTTGGGGCCGGAGAATTGGTCCTCTTGTCCAGGTCTTCATACTCTCTTCGCATTATCACCCAATCTTCTGGTGATAAAGAGATGGATGCCGATCAACTACCTCAGAACATCAAAGGGGTTGTCATAATTTCTCTTCCTCCACCAGATAAACCCTCTTTGGGCAAAACCATTACTGCTTTTACCATCTCTGATTCTTCTCCACCTCAAGATTCTGTGATACCCCACGAAGAACAATCTCGTCACAATAACCCAGAGAGTAATCCGCCAATTCAATCATACCCACCGAATCCTCGGCTTCAATTTTCGTTCAGAAGACTCTTGCTCGGTGGTCCAACAAAGCTCTTTTCCTTCTTCGGTATTATCCTTTTCGCTCTTTTTCTGTACGGTTCTGTTTCTTCACATACCCTTCAGGAATTAAGTAATTCTGAGAGGGACGACCGATCCGATTCGTTCCTCTTCCCTTTGTTTCCCAAATTCGGTATCCACGGTCAGCAGGATGTGAAGCTTAAATTGGGGAAACTTGTTGACGTACAGAAAGAGAACTTAGTGACCCAAAGAACCTCGGATATCAACAAATTAGTTGCTTCTAGAGATGCAGCAGTTGATTCTTCCTCCGTTTTTCCAGTCCGGGGCAACGTTTATCCAGACGGGTATGTTGAAAGATGAAACTCGTCGCTTTGAACGTTGAATTGTTTTTTTCATTTACAAGTCAAACCCTGCTTTATCCAGTAAAACCAGAAGAGGGAAAAGACAAAACAAAAGGGGAGGGGGGAAAATCATTTCTTCGCGGTATGCTTTTATGGGAATTTTGCTTTAGATTGGCATATAGTACATTATTCTTTCCCATATTTGGGCTAGAGTGTAATATAATGTTTATACCCAACAACGGCTTCAACTTCCAAATTGTGTATTTCCTCAAAACGGGGTTCTTCCCAGGTAAGTGATCAAGGTTTGAGCTAGTTTGTTAAATATTTTTCTTAGTTCCTTTATGTAAGCTAGCATGCTCATTATCTGATAAACTACAAATTAGTGATTTCCGGTCATTGCTACTCCCATACTGCCCCAGCTGCCGTAGAATATTTGTATGTATGTGATGACTTAGAGACATGTTCCCTCAATGCAGGTTGTATTTTACATATTTACATGTTGGAAATCCTCCGAGGCGTTATTTTCTTGACATGGATACTGGGAGTGACTTAATGTGGATTCAATGTGATGCTCCATGCAGAAGCTGTGCAAAGGTAATGTCTGACTGTTACTGCCTTTTGTGTCGGTGGGTTTCTCAAAATAATTTTACGTATTCATGTTTCATCAATCTCTCTCAAATTAGAGGCATGTGGAGGTGGATTATATGCGTGGATAAAGGTAGTATTTTAGCAACTTACTTGATCTCTATCTAGTTAATACGAAGATACGTCAAGTTACTAATTGGATTGTGCACATCCCAGCAAACTGTTTTCAACCCAGTCCATCCCTCCAAGGGGGCAAAAAATAAAAATATAAAAATATAAAGAATATAAGAGAAGATAGAAGGTTAAGCTGATGATTAGAAATTTTCCCATCATATATATCAGCTGATCATTATGATTATTTCAGATTTTGAATGCATTTTTTAGATGGAAAAAATATGTTTACTCAAAGGATATAGTTGATTTAGGGTGCACATCTCTTGTACAAGCCAGCAAGAGGAAATATAGTACCGCCTGAGGATTCTCTTTGCATTGAAGTTCAGAAAAATCAGCGGCATGGAAATCATGAAAGTTTTCAACAGTGTGACTATGAGATTCAATATGCAGATCATAGCTCCTCCTTGGGGGTTCTTGTTAGAGATGATCTTCATCTTGTGACTACAAATGGATCCAAGACCAATTTAAATTTAGTTTTTGGGTATGTATTCCATTTCTGTGACTCCCTCTTTTCTTTTGGGTATATGTATTCTATAAAAGTGCTGATCCATGTAGGATTTCCATTCTAAGGTGTGGATATGATCAAGAGGGCTTTCTTTTAAACACTTTGGCAAAAATTGATGGAATCATGGGGCTGAGCAGGGCTAAAGTCAGCCTACCTTTCCAGTTAGCAAGCAAAGGGATTATTAAGAATGTGGTTGGTCATTGCCTTAGTACTCATGGAGCTGGTGGTGGATACATGTTCTTAGGTGATGATTTTGTGCCATATTGGGGTATGACTTGGGCACCCATGGTCAATTTCCATACTACGTGAGTAGAGATTTCTGATGTTATTTGATTGTTGTCATTTCATAATCTCCACCCTTTATGTGTTTTTGTAGATTTTGTCACATGTTTTCATTTGTACTGTGCTCTACCTGCATTTTAATTTCTTTCGATCCTCTTATTTAAAGTACTTGCTATTCCTTGTTTTGGTCTGTTTCTTCTTAACCTCTACATGGGATATATTCTGTACAGAGATTTATACCAAACTGAGATTCTAGGAGTACATTATGGAAACAGCGTGCTTGGTTTAAATGGGCCCAGCAACGTAGGAAAGGTGGTTTTTGATACTGGCAGTTCTTATACGTATTTTACAAAGGAGGCATATTTGAATCTCATTGCTTCTGTGAGTTCTCATATCTACAGTCTACACCATCTGGAATAATGGTGGAAGTTTTCTATCCCTATTAAATTCCACAAATTCCATTAATTATGTACATACTTGTGTAGCTTAAAGAAGTTTCTGAATTTGGACTCATCCGAGATGATTCAGATACAACTTTGCCCATTTGCTGGCGAGTTAATTTTGTGGTCAGGTATGAGAAATTATCTCGTGGACTGCATCTTTGGATTAGTTTCAAGTTGTCCTTTTTATAAATTTCTTTTGTAAGAACTTTATCTTTTGAGTTATTCTTCCCCCATATGTTCTCTGTCTTACTTTTCACTGAGTTTCTCAAATCTCTATCATGACTTCCGCATTTTTGTAACTATATCATCATGTCAACTTGATTTAGAAAAATAAAGAAAAGTGAATTTAGTATCTCAATTTTTTCAAATTCATTTTGATGATTTTCACTTCACCTTCAGAACACATTCATCACTGGCAGCATCGTAGAACTTCCATGATTGAGTGAATCCTTTAGCCATTTATCCAAGTACTAATCATTGACTCTAAAATTAAAAATGCACTTCTACTCAAGGTTTCTCTCCATCGCCAACATTCATATATTAGATGTCTTAATATCTGTTGACCTTTCAAAATAAAGAACTGAATAATAAACACAGGAAGCATATTTTTCATGAACTGCTTAACTATCTGTTTTATAACCAAACAAAAAGAAGCGATGAGGAACTTATCATAATTGTTCATTCAAAAACTGAGGCGTGGACATTTAGGGAAAGGAAAGGAGTTGCATTTGCATTGAACATGTGCTGAACACTCATATCAGACATGAAGCAACCTTTCAATTGCACCTAGACGCATCTAATTTTTTCATGTGGTGGTGTCTTGTCAGGGTCATGTCCCATATTCATCTTAGTGTCCATGCTTAGTTCTTTATTTTTTCCAAGGGTATACATGCTTTAAATAAGTCTATTATTTTCTTGCTTCTGTTCGACTCACTTAGAGCGATATCAATCATAATGACAAACTGCTTTATATTCCGTGTTATATGCATGCAGATCTGTCAAAGATGTCAAGCATATCTTCAAGACTCTGACTCTTAAATTTGGAAGCAAATGGTGGATTTTGTCCACTTTGTTTCAGATACCTCCTGAGGGTTACTTGATTATGAGCGTAAGCATATCTTAAATATACATTTTTTAGCTCCAACCCTTGTGTTAATGCTAGGCCTTATAATAAACTCATATGCTGCAGAACAAAGGCAATGTGTGCTTGGCTATACTTGACGGTTCCAATGTACATGACGGATCCTCAATTATACTTGGAGGTACTCTCACATTTCAGGAACACATGAAAGCTTATTGTGAAGTGTTAAAACGATATCAGCAACATTTTCTTTTGGTGCTTGGTTCGTGGGAACTTTAGTTTCACAGACACGTGGAAACCTATTTATTAAATATTTGGGTTTAACAAAATTTTTGTTTTATATGTTCTAAATAATTTAACCATGGGAAACCAGAGCACCCACGTACCAAACGCCATCTGCTTTTCCCTTTCAATGTTATAGTATTTTATGTTTAAACTGTAAACATGAGATTAAACTTCATGTGTCTCCTAGTGTTGCAGGACCAGTAGATAAAAGTGTAAGAAAGAAAGAAAGGGGAGGGGGAGAAGGGGGTGAGAGAGAAGGATAAGAAAGGAGATGACAGAGAAAAGAGAGGGAGAAGGAAGAAGAATGGTAGGGAGTCAGGGGGCTGAATTTAGGGAAAATTACAATCAATGACTTAGATGTTATAAAATTTACAATAAAGGACTTTAAAAATTGAAATTATCTTTAAGAACCACAATTATCATCAGATTTTAGAGAATTTATTACTGGATTTAGAGAATTTATTACTACCGAGTAATAAATCCCTAAATCCAGTGTTAAATCTTCTAAAATCTTATGGTAATTATGGTCTTTGGAAATAATTTTAATTTTTAAGATCTTTTATTGTAAATTTTACAAAGTCTTGTCTTTGGATGTAATTTTCTCTTGAATTACCAAAAGCTGTCTTAACAATTGCTCGAGGGCTTATATAGAGCCAAGAGATTAAAGAGAAATAAATAAAATAAAATAAAGGAAGAAAGAAAACAAGATAATTAAAGCATTAATTACTAACATTTTCTAGGCTTTTCATCATTTTTTACACCTAAAATAAGTCTTCCACAGTTTTCATCACCTAGGTTTTGACTCCAAGGCAGATCAGCTTGCACCTTCTCATTAGTATAATTATAAAGCTGGGTTCTGGGCCTTTAAGTCCATTTTTATTCCTGGTTACTTTCATTGCACTTTCACTTAAGTAGAGCAGTTAACAAGTCCATATACGACTTGAATGTTCTGCCCTTGCTTTATTTCTTGCTCTAGTTCTAAGTGTTTGTTATTTGATTGTTTAATAAAAAGATAACATGGGAATATTTTGTTAAACTCAACACCATATTAGTGGCTTTTAAAAAATTTCTTCACAGGACAATTTATTTTCTTCTATGTTTATTTTTATTAATTATAAATAAATCTGACTTTTGCAGACATCTCATTGAGAGGATATTTGGTTGTATATGACAATGTGAACCAGAAAATTGGTTGGGAGCGAGCAGACTGTGCAGTGCCAAGAAGCTTGAGAAAGTCACAATTTCTTACAGGATAGCATTTATAATTCTCTCAGGAACTATTGGAAGATGTTATTATACCTATATCATTTTTCTTTTCAAAGTCGGTGCTATGAGCAGCAACTTATTTTCTAGTCTATCTCCGTGATACCCTTGTAAAAATTTATCACCATGATAGACACGCACACACACACACAGACTATTTCTGTACCAATATGTATTTGAGTGTTAATCATCCAAGATATGTGTGTTAGTTTGTGTATATATTGGTCAATGGTAACAAATGTACTACCGAGGATGCCTAATAAGTACAAAATTATTTAATTAAATATTGTAAAAATTCATATCTTTGACAAAAGAATTTAGATTCTCTTACATTTGAAAATGACATGTATTTATGTCAATTTTTTTTATGTTTATATTTTAAAAAAATAACAGTTTTTTGGTATTAAAAAAATTAACATATTAAAGAGCTAGCAATTAGCCTTTTTAGAATCTTGCAATTGATAAAGAAAATATTTCACTCCAGTGAAAATAAAAATGTAAATATAGATATTATTTTTTATATTTTTCTTATTAAGATTTTTTAATAAAAATATAATATGCATAGACTAATTTTAAATGACTTAATCATATAATATTGAATTATAAAAATTTTATGTTTATTTGTAAAAATTATAAGTAAAAAAATATGAAAATTATATTTAAATTTTCTTAAAAAATCATCAATCAAATACTCAATTTAAATATTCAATATAAATCTTTATCGAAAAAATACACAATATAAATTAAAATAAAAAAAATTAATTTTCAGATTTTGTTTATTTTTTGTTTTGTTTTGGTTTTTGTTGTGTTTTTGGGAAGATGATGAGAAACAGAACGTGCCGTGCTCGTACTTAACGCAGTCCAAGACCATGGTATTCAAAGATAAAAACCCTCTATGGATTCGATGGTGGATCCTCCGCAAGAGCAACCCGAAAACCCAAGCGCTTCCGATGACTCTTCGCCGGAAAACGACATCGTACTCTCCCCAGTCCCCTCAGAAACCCCGCTTCTTGATCTCCAAAATTCACCGGAAGAAGATCAATCTTTACCCAAAGAAACGACATCGGAGGCTCTTGTTTTGGACTCTCTCGACGACTCTTCTGAACCCATTCCAGAAACCCCCATTGACGAACCGCTCCAATCTAGAAATCGGATCGTACCATGCCCCACGGAGCCCGGACCCCCAACCCGGAAGCGCCGGCGGCGGAAGAAGTTCTTCACTGAATTCAACGGAAACACGTCACTCTCTAAGAACCGGCGATCTGAGGTTGCGAAAGACTGCGACGTCGAAGCCCTAATTGCAATCTCCGTGGGCTTTCCGGTGGACTCGCTCACAGAGGAAGAAATCGAAGCCAATGTGGTCTCCACAATTGGCGGGTCAGAGCAAGCGAAATACATCGTGGTCCGTAACCACATTCTGGCTCGATGGAGAACGAATGTGACGATATGGTTGACCCATGATCACGCCCTTCAGTCCATTCGGTCAGAGCACAAAGGGCTAGTGGCCTCGGCGTATCGCTTTCTCCTGGAGCATGGTTACATTAACTTTGGGCTTGCTCCAGCTATTAAAGAAGCAAAATTGAGGTCTATCGATGGGGTTGAGAAGGGTAATGTGATAATTGTGGGTGCAGGGCTTGCAGGGTTGGTCGCTGCAAGACAATTGGTGTTCATGGGATTCAAGGTTGTGGTCTTGGAAGGTAGGACCCGCCCAGGTGGACGTGTGAAGACGAAGAAGATGAACGGTGATGGTGTTGTAGCTGCAGCAGACCTTGGTGGAAGTGTACTCACTGGGATAAATGGTAACCCGCTTGGCGTTCTTGCAAGGCAATTGGGGTTACCTCTCCACAAGGTGAGAGATATATGTCCTTTGTATTTACCTGATGGGAAAGCTGTGAATTCCGAAATTGATTCTGGGATAGAGGTTTCGTTTAATAAGTTGTTAGAGAGAGTTTGTAAACTTAGGCAGGCGATGATTGAGGAAGTTAAATCGGTGGATGTTTCATTAGGGACTGCACTTGAAGCTTTCCGGCGTGCTTACAAAGTTGCTGAGGACCCGCAAGAGCGTATGCTCTTAAATTGGCATCTTGCAAATTTGGAATATGCAAATGCTACTTTAATGTCTAATTTGTCAATGGCTTATTGGGACCAGGATGATCCATATGAAATGGGTGGTGATCATTGTTTTATTCCTGGGGGCAATGAGAGATTTGTCCGTGCCCTTGCTGAGGACCTTCCTATTTTCTATGGAAAAACTGTAGAGACTATCAAGTATGGAACTGATGGGGTATTGGTATATGCTAATGGACAGGAGTTCTATGGAGACATGGCCCTTTGTACTGTGCCATTAGGAGTGCTCAAAAAGGGATCAATAGAATTTGTCCCTGAACTTCCTCAAAGAAAGAAAGATGCAATTCATAGATTGGGGTTTGGGTTGCTGAATAAGGTTGCAATGTTGTTCCCATATAATTTCTGGGGTGGAAACATTGATACATTTGGTCATTTGACTGAAGACTTGAGTATGAGAGGTGAGTTTTTTCTATTTTATAGCTACTCTTCAGTGTCTGGAGGCCCACTTCTTGTTGCCCTTGTTGCCGGGGATGCTGCAATCAGGTTTGAAATGATGTCACCAGTGGAGTCTGTGAGAAGGGTATTAGACATTTTAAAGGGTATTTTTCATCCAAAGGGAATTGCCGTTCCAGATCCTGTTCAGGCAGTCTGTACTCGCTGGGGAAAAGATCACTTCACATATGGATCATACTCCTATGTTGCTGTTGGGTCTTCAGGAGATGATTATGATATCCTTTCAGAGAGTGTTGGAGATGGCAGAGTGTTCTTTGCTGGAGAGGCTACTAGCAAACAGTATCCCGCGACAATGCACGGAGCATTTCTTAGTGGAATGAGAGAGGCTGCAAACATTTTGAGAGTGGCCAAGAGAAGGTTTTCAGTTCCGGTTGACAAAACTAAAACTGCTGTGGAGGGGAATGATGATTTGAGCAAATTATTTGAGAAACCTGACTTGGTATTTGGGAGTTTCTCCGCTTTGTTTGACCCATTGATGAATGACCTTGATTCTAGTTCATTACTAAGGATAAAATTTGGAGGATCATTCTTGGAATCGAGCTGCCTTTGTCTTTACGCCCTAGTTTCAAAGAAGCAGGTTGTTGAGTTAAGTGAGATGGAGGGAGATGAGAACAGGATAAGAATGTTAAACCACAACTTTGGGGTGAGTTTGGTTGGGAGGAAGGGTTTAAGTAGTGCTGCAGAATCTCTTATCGCCAACATTAAATTAGCTAGATCCAACCTTGGGGAAGCAGACAATTCTATGCACAAGAAGGAAAGTTTTCTTAATAGCTTGGACAATAAAACCTTATAACTGTATCAAAATTTTCTTTTCCGTGAGATTTAATGAATTTCTGACCATTTTTTCACTCATTTACCACTTTCCTTCCCAATGATGTCAAATGATGAACATAGTTTACTTTATATCGTCACTGCTGAACTGCTTTCTTTATGATTATTTAAATATGAAGCAGAAAGCTTCCGTTGCTGAAATGTTCTTAAAACTTTCTCAAGAATTAGTTATGCTCATTTGCCATAAAATCTGTGTAGAAGTGTATATATGCTCAACTTTTAAGCAAACAGAGTCGTTGGTTGTATAATCAACCTACTGAGGTTCTTGCATCCAACTTTCAAATGAACATCAAAATGACAACTCAAGAGTCTAAAGATTTGGTAAATTGTGGATTTTATCTTGCTCAGTGGCCAGATAATTTACAGGATTTATATAACCTTCATTCTCAAGTTTCAATCAGTTCAGTTACACAAGTGTTGGCTTTTGCCATAGTTAAAAATATCAAACCAAATCAACTAGTTGAGCCGATGAACTGGTTATAGAATCAATTCATGTAACCCTGGAAATTGGCTAAAGAAAAGATTGATCAATAACCAATGAAAAGAAACTGATTTAGTATTGAATTGATAAAAATTGAATTTTATTTTTTTATTTAAACCAAAGTCTTGATATTCTATAATATAGATTTATAATATTTTATGAAATTTATTTAACGTATTTCATATAGATTTATTGTCATAA
Source organism: Erythrophleum fordii (assembly GCA_032878935.1). Lineage (NCBI taxonomy): Eukaryota > Viridiplantae > Streptophyta > Magnoliopsida > Fabales > Fabaceae > Erythrophleum > Erythrophleum fordii. The sequence continues at coordinate 5,266,647 of JAVQMF010000027.1, forward strand.
ATAAAATATTTTATCTATTTTTTATTTTTAAATATTTATTTTTTTAAATATTTATTTTATAATATATATTAATTTAACTGTAAAATATTATATATATGTATACTTTTTATATATATTTAAAAAAATAATTTGATCTTGATTTAAAGAATTATTGAACCATGAACAAATCCGTGTTGAATGTGTACGATTTAATTTTTAAAATATTGATTTTTGATTACCAGGTTGCAGAGTTTTGAGTCCCCGTGAAGTATCTTTTCTAGTTCCTTTCAAATATAGCTGCTTATTATTTGGGCAGACGATTCGAAGTTTCCAGGTCAGGAGTTGGGTGTCATCCAGCGTGCGTGCAATTTAACCAGACTTAAAATAATTAGGTATTTACTGTAAAGTTTTTTTTTTAAATGAAAGTATAACACACACACATATATTTGTAACAACTCAACTGTCTTATAAATTCTTTAAACATCATAATTTTATGAGAAAATTATGTTTAAGGGCCAAAAAATAAAAAAATTATTCTTAAAAACTTTTATTATTAAATTCAACGATTTATTATTAAACTCAATATAATTATTTTAAAATAAATGATAATAGGTCTTTAAGAATAATTTTCTTTATCGTTGTATCTTTTATTATAATTCTTCCTAATTTTATTGTTAAAAAAATTAATAATAAATACATAAAGTATGCACATAAATTTTTTTTCTTCTTAACTTCACCCATTTGCCAGCAAAGCTAATTTTCTCATTTTGGTATGAAACTTCATATTTTTCTGGACGTTCGGTTTCTTCAAGTTAATCTTGCCCTCGTATCAAAAAGATTCTCTTTTTTTGTCTTTCTTTTAACTTCTTTTCTTTCTGATGATTTTTTTCAAAGCACAGCTAATAGAGTTCAATGGAAATGTAACTTTTAAGCAGTCTGAATGTTTTCTAATTATTAAAAATGTAAAAAAATTTCCGATCACTTTTACATTCTAATGTTTAAACGTGATAGCATTAATGTGATCGTATCTCACCTCATCGACTTTGGACAACGAAGAAGAAATTAGTATTACATGTCAGAAGAGAGGAAGAGAGAGAGAGGGGGGGGGGGGGGGGGGGACTAGTGACAATAGGCAGATTGATCTAACTGGACGTCATGACTTGATTGCTAGATCGCAGCGCTTGGGCGGCAAAGAACCTAACATCAACATCTGGATCCTCGCTGGGCTCAACCAAACAGGGACGGATAGTCTGCTCAACAACCTTCATTGTTCAAAAGGCAATTTTATAATGTGACAATTTTAAGCATCAACAGAAATTATCTGCAATACCAGTGTTTAGCATAACAATAACCTAAAACACTAGTTTTCAATATTAATACTTAAACTGCCATAAGAATTAAAAATGACACAACCAAGTCCATGGAGAAAAGTCTTGGGAGTATAGTTTTTTAAGTGATATTGACATATTCTTACCAAACAGCAAGCTTAGGTTTTAGCTTGCCGATTTATTAAGTTCAGCAATTCAGCAAACCAATATGTTTGAAACTTAGAGCAGAAAACGCAACGACTAACCATTTCAAAATGGCATGGATGGAACACCAATCGACAATAATCAAGATCTTAATATTTCTCTACCAAATGAATATTGGAACTGGTCAATAATTGTATACATATAAGTTCTATAGTTTTCTTAGTGGCATATTCACATAATCATTACATCAGTATGAAGTGTGCTAAAAGTGTATAACTTAAAATAGCTACTTACAGACTGATCAAACAATTGGAACAAGAGACTGCAACACTTTTGCAACATTGAACTTGACGTTGGGAACCCTGCAAGATTAACAATCAGCACTGATTTCAATAAAGATACAAGAAAACAGAGGTTTCATTAATTTTACCTATCTTTTGATGCAATGATGACCAAAGTGAGCAATTTTGAACAAGTAATCTTAGAGCCCAGAACAGGAGCCAACAAAGAAATTGCTTGCAGAATGGTCATCCGATTCAAATAGTGCGGATCATTAATAGTGTCCAAAACCTGTAAAGGATAGAATCGTTTGATAGAATACCATACCGATTATATTTAACATAACTATTAATATTGCATTCTAAAAAACCTTTCAACAGTAGGTACAATGTACTCTTGCCGTTTTTGCTTGTCAACAAGATGGAAATCTCCAAAAAAGGACCTGAGGACAATGAGTGGTGACCCCGTGATTCTTGTACCACATACTGGAAGAAAAAGTCACCAAAAGACCCTGATGCCACTGACTCTGATGAGGACCCTAACCTGTCACCATCACATGAACTTATCAAGAAAGGATAAAGTTTATCCTGCCAGCCCATGCTTTGTCATATTATATAATTATGAGTGTTTATTATTTATCATGTGAGTCACTTGACTTTCTAGCCTGTAAAAGTCACTTTGAAAAAAGCTTGTCTGCCAATGTGTCTTTACTTTTATAAAAGAAGTTTGTTTATATCTTAAGGCTTCATCTATAAGAAGCACCTGTCTATTTGAGAAAGACAAAACAATTTCTTTACTTGTCTCACAAGCTGAAGAAGTTCTCAATTGGCATACCCATAATGTTATGGACCAAAACAAAGTTCTTTAGAAAATTGACTCTCGTTTTGAAAATCTTTCTAGCCAAGTGGCTCATACTAATTCTCAACTCGATGGACTTTTTACACATGTCCAAGAACTGTATGATCGCTTTCAACAACAAGTTATTTGCATTTGAACATAAGGCATAGGAGGTTCTTTTTGTTTTGCTGAATTGCATGGTTGAACAAAATAGCTAGGATGAATATAATAATCAGAATAGTCTAAATGCTCTAAATCAAAAAATTCTGAATCTAAAAGTTGAAGAGATTAGTCATTAATTATAAACTTCTCAACATGTTCCTCCAAGATGACAAATTTCTATTACCAAAGATCAGTTCTCAATTCAGTCTACTAAAAGAAGCTAAAGTATTCTCTAAGTTCGATCTCAATTTAAACTTCTGTAGGTACAAAATACGGCTTATATGTAATATTTTTCTCAGGGTTAGTTCTTCTTTAAAATTATTTTTATATGAAATTAATAATTATAAGGATAATCAGTTCATATTCTGCATATCATTGGGAGCTTATCCCAGAGAATTCATTCCTAGAGAACCTCAATTTCTAGAATTGAATCTTCCTAACATAAAAATATGGACTCCAGCCTAAATGGTTAACTTCCTCACAGGAACTAGTTCCCAAGACCCAGGAGCTTCTTCTTCATCAACTCAACCACCTCCTAACACTCTTATGCAAGATTCTCAGGACCCCTACGAACTAATTGTTCTTAAAGAATTTGAAGAATGATTCACCACCTATTTCAAGAAGTCACCAAAAGACCTTGATACCATTGACTCTGATGAGGACCTTAACCTGTCACCATCACATGAACCTATCAAGAAAGGATAAGGCTTATCTTACTAGCCCAAACCATCCTAAAAATCTGGCCATTGTTCTCACTATAAGACTAATACCAGTTTCGATGATGGCATCAAGTCTCCAAGGCCTTAACTTCATCACTCCAGCCAGGCCTGTTCCTTTTATCCATATAGCTTATTTAATCCTTGGTTATACCATTCACTACCCTTCTCCTCAACTCAAAAAGAATTTTCCTCCTAGAGAACCAAGGCCAACTACTCTTGCTGAAGTTCAGCACCTTGCCCAAAAATTCCTATTCTACTATCTTCACAGGTATCTTAGAGATGCTCCACATAATACCATACCTCATACCTTCAATCTCATCTAGACACCCTTTTTGATACTATTCCGAATCATTGACCAAGTGACTGATGAATGCCCTCTGGTATTTATGGGCATTAACTGCTCTATATTCTGGTGCTATAGCATTCCCCCCGCTGATGATTTTTCAACACCTCACCACTTCAAAAAATAGATATTCTAATCTGTGGACCTTACTTGAATAGTTCTCTCCACTGCCATGGTAGCGCAGTGAACTCAATTGGCTTATCCAAAAAACATTCCTGGTCCCAACACAAGATCGAAGCACATTCGATTCTATCTCTCTTCTTTGAGATCATTCCATTTCTAGAGATCTACTTCTGAGAGACACAGTTTAGGAGTTCTTAAGATGTCTCAATATTTCTGAACATACTCTAAAATGAAAGAAGGGCAAACTTGATCTAGAGCCCCTCTTTCCTTAGGAGTAATATAAGGAATACAATCTGAACAAAGGTAATCAGGAGTGTGTTTGACACACTTATCCCATAGCCTATGTGGGATAGGTTCAATTCCTTGCCTTCTTAATGAAAAATATTCAATCTGAGTATTCCAATTAAAGTCATCAGAATCTTTATCCAGGTATGCTTACGCTAACAGCCACTCTATCTCTTTTGGGCTTTCGTGCGCTAGCCTTTTAAGACCAAGGATTCCGTTAATCTTCTTGGAAATCCTTTTTAATAAAGAACTCATAGACAAGGTAATTACCTTCCTTCAAATGTTATTCGTTCAACAGTTTTCTAATACACAGGATCCTCAATAGAGGCAATTGTAGAGCATACTTTCTGTTGGACAAGATAATCGTAAGAGATTTACTGATAAAATATTTCAGAAGATAAAGAAGCTTAGAATGAAGACATGGGAGAACTGAAGTTTATTCAAACTTTGTTTACAGGGGGTTTGAGAAGTAAAGAAATTGTTCTGTCTTTCTCAGATAGATAGGCGCTTCTTATAGATGAGGCCTCATGATACAGGGAAACTTCTTTTACAAAAGTAGAAAAACACTGGCAGATAAACTTTTTTTTAAAGTGACTTTTACAAACTGAAAAGTAAAGTGACTCACATGCTGAATAGTAAACACTCATAATTATACAATATGACAAAGCATAGGCTTGCAAGATAAACCTTATCCTTTCTTGATAGGTTTATGTGATGGCGATAGGTTAGGGTCCTCATCAGAGTCAGTGACATCAAGTTCTTTTGGTGATTTCTTGAAATAAGTGGCGAACTATTCTTCAAATTCTTTGAGAGCATTTGGTTCGTGAGGGTCCTAAGAGTCTTGCATGAGAGTGTCTGGAGGTGCTTGAGTTGATGAAAAAGAAGCTCATGGGTTTTAGGAACTAGTTCCTGTGAGGAAGTTAACCATTTGGGCTGGAGTCCATATTTCTATATTGGGAAGATTCAATTCTGGAAATCGAGGTTTTCCAGGAATGAATTCTCCGGGATAGGGTCCCAATGATGTGCAGAATAGGAACTGATTATCCTTATAATTATTAATTTCACATAAAAATGAATTTAAAGTTTTTAATGCACCAAAAGATTGTTTTGACCAATTCAAGAATGTGTTCCATTCATATGCATAATTTCTAATAAAGAGCATGTTTTGTTTGTTGACCCAATAAGGACAGTGGAGAATAAAGATACTGGACACATGTTTATTTGTAGTAGGCATCTTCTAAAGATTATGCAGTTGGATAAGCCGATTGAGTTCATTGCGCCACTATGGCAGTGGAGAGAACTATTCAAATGGAGTTCATAAATTGGAATCCCTATTTTCTGAAGTGGTGAGGTGCTGGAAAATCATCAGCAGGGGGAATGCTATAGCACCATAATAAAGAGCATTTAATGCCCATAAATACCAGAGAGCATCATCAGTCACTTGGTCAGTAATTAGAACAAGATTAAAATGGGTGTCTGGATGAGATTAAAGGCAGGAGGTATGGTATTATGTGGAGCATTTCTAAGATACCTATGGAGATAGTAAAACAAGGATTTTTGGGCAAGTTGTTGAACTTCAGCAGAAGTTATTAGCCTTGGTTCTCCATGAGGGAAATCCTTTTTGAGTTGAGGAGAAAGGCAGTGAATGGTTCAACCAAGGATTGAATGAGCCATGTAGATGAGAGAAGTAGGTCTGGTTGGAGTGATGAGATTAAAAGTTTTTGGAGGTCTAGAAAGAAAGTCTGCCAAAATGTTGTGACATCCTTTGATGTGTTTAACATTGAATTTATAACAAGAAAACCAGTCTTTCCAGCGCAGAAATTGCTTATCCAAAAGGACTTTTTTGTTAGACTCTAAAATCTTAGGGAAGGCAGAGTTATCCATTTGTACAGTAAACTCATGTGTACACAGATGAAAGTTGAACTTCTCAATCCCTCTTTTGATAGCAATAATCTCTTTGTAGATTACATGATAATATTTTTCAAAGTCTTTAAGTTATCCGCTAGCATGGTCACAGTAATATTTCTGTTTATCAATCTTTTCAAGTAAGACAGTGCCCAAAAATCTTCACTAACATCTGTGTGGACGATCCTTTTACTATTATTAGGAATCTTTAAAGGTTAAGGCACTTGAAAGACTTTTTTTAGGTGTCGCATAGCTGCTATTTGGGTTGGTCCCCAAGGAAGAGGGTTCTTTCTAAGAAGTTTAGACAGCTGGCTTGTATGATTTGACACTTTTAGAATAAAGTCTCTGATAAAGTTAATCACATTGAAAAATTGTTGAATTTCTTTTATGGAGAGATCTTTATCCGAAAAGGTGAGTAATTCTTAGGCTATATGTAGGTCGGGCTAATAATGCCTATTGAAGATATGCATTTCAAGGAATTCAATCTAGGCTTAGCCCAATTGGCTATTTTTGGAGGAGAGCATTATGCCATGTTTTTGCACAAGGCCCAAAAAATTATTAGAGGAGTTGTTTATATCCTGCTTCATTTTTGGAATAAAGCATGATGTCATCTATATAGAATAAGATACTGTAAAAGATGGGCTCAAAGATTTTGTCATGGCCTTTTAAAATAAGGACGGAGTAACTTTTAAACTGAATGGCATTACAGTCCATTGGTATTAGATATTAGGTATGCAAAAGGCTATTTTGTACCTCTCTTCTGAAGCAATTCCAAGTTGCCAGAAGCCTACTTTGAGATTGAACTTAAAAAATACTTTAGCTTCTTTTAGCAAACTAAGTTGAGAATTGATATTTGGTAATGGAAATTTGTCATCTTGGATGAACATATTGAGAGGTTTATAATCAATGACTAATCTCTTTTTGCTATGTTTCTGTTTAGCACGTTTTTTTCACACAGAAGGCTTTGCAAGCCCAATCAGATCTTGTTAGCTCAATAAGACCTTGTTGGAGAAGGGCTACATATTCTTTTCTGGCAAGTTTCAAGTCATCAAGATTCATGCCAAGATGAGTTACTTTGGTAAGATTGATATCCTCATCTCTTTTGAATGGAAGTTGGATGGAAAAAATCTTTATTCTTCTAAAGAGGAGAAAGATGAAAAAAATAATCATGTGACTCTGGGCAATAAGGTATAAATTAATCACGAAATTCTTCATAACTAGCAGAAACATTAGAAAGTCCAAACACCTTAAAGATGGTAGTATAAGACTTAAACTGTTATTTAAACTGAATTCTTTGAGGAAGGATTTGAAGCTTCTTGGCCTGACAGTAAATATCCATTCCAATAATGATATTTTTATCTGGAAGACCACTACCAATCACTTTAGTCCAAATAATACAATTAAAAAAGATCCTAATACTAATTCTTTTCTTGGTAATAAGATCAATTTTAAAGGTTTTTTCATTATCTGTACTAAAATACTCTGAATGAGTTGTCCATGCCTGTGGAGGAAGAACTACAGGATTTATGAGGCTTTTCGAGGCTCCAGTATCCATATAAGCTATGACAGATATAGGCTTATGATGTTTGCTTTATAGAATTTGCATTTGAACATAAAGCATGAGAGGTTCTTTTTATTCTGCTGAATTGCATGGTTAAAAAGAATAGTTGGGATGAATATAATAATCAAAATAGTCTGAATGCTCTAAATCAAAAAATTCAGAATTTGAAAGTTGAAGTCTAGGAAGGGCAAAAACTATGTTTGCATCAGCATCTTCTTATTCTAAAAAGAATTCTTATTGACATCATCAGTAGTAAGAGAAATGCTAGCTTGAACTTGTTGAAGAAGCTTTATATCTTTTTTTGTTTTGTTAAGGCATTTTTTAGTAAAATGTCTTTTTTCCCACAAATGTAACAACAACCTTTTTGCCATATTGTGTGAGCCTTCTTCTAAAAAACCTGATTGATTTTTTATGTCTTCTTTTCTTGTAAAGCTTGTGAGACTTATAAGGTTTGGCATAAGCATACTTGTAATGAGATTTCTTTTTTGTCGAGTAAGAGCATTTAGACTTGTCTTTACATTTGATCTGTAAATAAGGCTTCTTACAAGCTTTTTGTAAGGCAAGTTTTCCATCCATCATAGAACCAAACATTTTGTGCTACGCACATAGCTTTCCAAGAGTAGCTATGGTTAGCTGGTAAATCTCTCCAAGAGAGATGTTAGTCATATCTCTTCTGAGGGATTGAATAGCACGTAAGAGTTCTGACTGTAATTCTTATGGTAAGGTGGCAATGAATGTATGTCGGAGGTTAACATCATTGAAACCATTGAAGAGGTAATATCGTTCTGCCATTCTTTTATAATGGAGATGCAGATCTTTTTTTCTTCAAAGAGCAGCATCTCATTTGAAAGTACTCTTGTCGTTTTTGCTTGTCAACAAAATGGAAATCTCCAAAAAGTTCTTTATGAATAAGACTAAGGAGGTCATTAGCACTGCCAGCGGTAGTGTAAAATCATTGCCTATACTCATCTAGGCTTTGGAACCATTCTTGGAGAGTGCCAGTGAAACGTGTGGTAAATTCATTGAGGGTCACTTCAAGATTGGCATCTGGACAAGTCATTTGAAAATCAATTCATACTAAAAATTTATGCAACTTATCTCTCCATTTATTAGGTGAAATCTCATCAAATGTAAACCATGGTCCAGAAGTCGGACGAGCTTGGGTTTAAGTATGATCTGAAAAAGTCATATGATATTATTGGTGTTCAGCATGATCGTCATATTTGACATTAGACTCATTATATTCTTCAACATAGATAGGATTCACCATACAAGAAGTTGAGTGATTTACAAGTTCATCTTCCTCAAAACTAAGGGGCTGGAGACCAATGAATTAGGACTAGTCAGAGTCTGAATCAGAAGGATAGACTTATCATATTCTTTAACATAGATAGGATTCACTATACAAGAAGTAGAGTAATTTCCAAGTTCATCTTCCTCAGAACTGAGGGGTTCGAGACCAATGAATTGGGACTGGTCAAAGTCTGAATCAAAAGGATAGGAAATTATTATTGATGATAGGGCAATTGTCCCAGAGGGTTTGGTTGGTTCAGTTTAAGTTTGTTTTTTTTTTCTGGGTATGATCAAGGGGAGGATATTGAGTATCTTTTAGAGAAGAAGGTGGAATATGGATCTGTAAAGGTTTTGTAGGAGGATGTTCTTATTGTGAAGGAAAGTGAAGTGGCCTTTAAGGAGGACGAGTGTTTCTGGGTTGAGGTTAAGGTTGCCTAGATTGAAGCTGTCTAAGCTATGCTGGACTAAGATAGTTTTCTTTCTTTTTGAAAACCTCATAGTTCATCTTAAAGCATTTAGAATAGTTAGCTTCTTATGGGTAAGGCGAGTATGGAGGCGTAGGATATAAGTTATAAGATAGCATGAAAGGTGAAGAAAAAGGTTCATATATATTCCTAGATTGATCTTTAACTATATCTTTTTCAATTTGATCAATTTGGGATTTTACTTTTCTGAGTTCTTGTTCCTTCTAAGTAAAGGCAGGACTCATATATCCTTAAGCGATAAAACTTTTAAAATCTGCATCCAAAGAGAAAACTTACTGTTGAAGGCGATCATACAATTCTTGGACATGTGTAGAAAGTCTATCGAGTCGAGAATTAGTATGAGCCACTTAGTTGAAAAGATTCTCAAGACGAGAGTCAATCCTCCGAAGAACTTTGTTCTAGGCTATAGCATTATGAGTATGCCAATTGAGAACTTCTTCAGCTTGTGAGACAGGTCTTATAGCACTACTAGGTGAAACTTCTGTAGGTACAGAATACGGCTTATATGTAACATCTGTTTCAAGGTTAGTTCTTCTTTCCATAGCAGGGAATTCTGAATCATAGGTTTTCGATACCGAGGAAAACATCATATAAGGTACAGGTGGAAGCTGTATTTATATGGGAATGATTGGTTCTAGTTCTGGAGGTGGAGAAGGAAGAAGGTCATCATGACCTAATTCCTTAAGTAAATCATAAAAAGTTTTTGGCCTAAACCTTGGGGACTTGATGCCAACCCATCTGGGCTTTGGTAGGTGGTCATTATCATCGGAACTGGTATTAGGCTTATAGTAAGAATAATGGCCAGATTTTCAAGATGGTTTGAGTGGCTTTTTCTTCCAGTATGTGGCACAGGAATCACGAGGTTGCTACTCATTGTCCACAGGTCCTTCCCAGTTTTCTAGGTTATAACATCCACAGTCAAGGTTGCACATGGATGGATCACAATCCCAAAGGAAGTGTCCATTAATTTTTGCAACATATGAATAAGACCCATCTGGATGAACTCTATAACTGGGGATTATACCTTTCTTCTATTTCTGGGTGACCACAAGAGTAATCATCAAGGAATGAGTGGTTGCTTCTTCAGATCCAGGTCTCTTGAAGGTAGATCTGACTGTTCCATCAAAGAGTTCCTCAAGAACAGGGGGAGCAGAAGTATGGAAAACCTTTTGTCCACCATAGAACTCTTTTTCATAATTTTTAACCCATTCAAAAGGTATCAGTTGATGCAGATCTTCTTTACGAATCTACTTGGGGATTTGGATAATGGTTGTGTTATTTGATCTGTCAGAAACCATGTAAAGAACATCATCAGTGGTGTTTTGAAAGTGGAGGTCTACTGAATGATTCTGAAGACGATAGATCATCTGGTGATTGAGGGTTACTTATACAGCATCTGCTACTTGTTCAGTACCAATGATCTGAACTTGCACCTTGAACTTGGTGGAAAGAGTGGGATCAAACAATTTTATATTGAAATTGGGTACAATGGTCAAGATCACGCTTCCACCATTTAAAGTGACAAGAGTTGCTCCAATCAAAGCATTTTGAAAGGAGGTATATTAGGGCTGTACATAGGCAGGGCCAAGCCAGACATCTAGTAAGCCCGATGCCTTGTCCGATTAAAACATCAGGCTTGTTTTTATACCCGTAACCTGGCCTGACCCGAACAAGCCCAATTCTAGGGCAGATTAGGGCTGCCTGGACTTTTTATGTTTTTTAATAAATTGATAATTATAATATAAAAATATATTTTTACAAATTTATGAGCAAGGTTGTCAAACTTGCTAATTAACTTGGCGAGTTTACTGAGTTTAAGTTTTTATTTAAGAAAATCGTGTTAACTCAATGGTAAAATCAAACTCAATATAGACTCGGTTTAACTCGTCTTTGATTCGGATAAACTCGGTTAACTCAATATAAACTCAATTAACTCAACGTTTTTTAAACCGAGTTTAACTGAGTTACATATAACTAAGTTAAACAAAATTTTCAAAAAAAAAACAATCTCAGCCTAACCCAGCAAATAAAGATACAAAAATAGTAAAGAAAGATTAAAAGAAAAAAAGAATCAATAAAATTATGCCCTAATGAAAATACCATGTTCTATTTTGCGCAGCGCTTTTGCTTCCTTCTATTCTGTAGCTTTTGAAACTCTTCCCTCCTTCCATTCTACCCCAAGTCCAGCAGCAAGATTCAATCTTTATTTCTAATTACTGAAGCCTGACCCCAAAACTTTTAAGTGATACCACTTACCACATCGTTCTGCACCAAGCTGAGAGAGTGCGAGACCATCATGTGGTACACTATTCTACACTTAGGCGAGAGAGTGAGAACCACACCGTTCCTTCATTGATGTGTTCCTTCGTTAAGCAACAACACTAAAAAAGAAAACATTTGCTTCTCAGCAACTTTGCAATGAAAAGTGAAAGAGAGTAAGTGATAAAGGCAAGACAAATTGAAAGAAAAGTCAAAGGAAATCAAAAAGTAAGTTCTGAAGTTGCAGCCCTTAACATCTTGCTTTTCTCCATGCCTTCCATTACGTAGCATCATCTAATTGGTTGAAGTTTCATCTTGTCTTTTCTCTATTTTTTTAAGGTAAAAAATTTGAGTTTTATATTTTATGTCTATTCTTAAATTTTAATGTTTTTCATTAGGTAATTTTTTTTAATCCTTTTTATGAATAAAAAATTTGGACCTAACAAAAATAATAATATGTTTTATATTTGATAGATTTTAGGTAGAATTGAAATCATATTTGAGTTTATAAAAAGGTCTTATTTTTTATATTTAATAAGATATGATAAAGTATAATTTTTATTTGATAAATTTGAGTAATTCAAAAATTTTTTATATTTGAATTTCAAACCATTTAAATTTAAGTAGCTTAAAAAATATTTATTATATTTTTATAATTACTATTTTATAATTTTTTTATAATTTTTTTCAAAATAAGAATATAAGAGTTATCTTTTATTTATAAGTAGTCACAAAATAAGATTCACAAATTTGTATGTTTGTAAAATATGATTTTATCTTTATATTTGTACTCATTAATATATTTTATTCTCATATAAGTGAATAGTTTGTTTAATATGTTATTTTTTCTCTCTCTCTTAATTTTAGAGCTTTTTGTTAAATTCAATATGTCTTTAAGTGCAAGTGGGGTTACTGAAAAAAAAGGTTGTTGCTGCAAGAAAAAACTATCTTGGTAATAGGTCTGATATAGGGTGGAAACATGGGATGGATGTTGATGGAAATGGTAAAAAAGTGCAGTGTAAATATTGTGGCAAAGTTGTTAGTAGAGGCATTTATAGGTTTAAACATCATTTAGCTGGTACTAAAATAGATGTTGAAGCTTGTGTTAGTGTTTCGGATGATGTGAGGGAAACAATGTTACAACATGTTTATGAAGCCAAATGTGCATCGTTTAAAAGAAAAAAACAATGGGTTGATATTGGTGAAGAGGAGGATCAAGGCATACAAACACAAGTTGAATCTCATAAGAAAGGGAAAAGACTCATGAATTTCTTGAAAAGTACTAAAAATAATAACAGTGGAGTAGGTAACACGCAATCAACTATTAATCAAATGTTCAAGAAAGACTTAAGGGAAGAAGCTTGCCAACAAGTAGCTCGATTTTTTTACACAAGTGCTATTCCTTTTAATTGTGTAAAAAATTCAGAGTTTACAAATATGTGTGAGATTATTGGGAAATATGGCCAGGGGTTTAAGCCTCCTTCTTATCATGAAATCAGAGAGAAATACTTAAATCTAGAAGTGAAAAATACACAGGCAATGCTTGGTGATTTCAAAAATGAATGGAAAAAAACCGGTTGCCCTATCATGTCTGATGGGTGGACTGATAAAAAAAGGCATTCCATTTGCAATTTCTTAGTGAATAGTCCTAAAGAGACTGTGTTTTTATATTTATTGGATACTTCTGATATTTCTAAAACTACTGACAAAGTTTTTGACATGCTTGATGAAGTTGTGGAGAAAGTAGGAGAGGAGAATGTGGTGCAAAGAATAACTGATAATGCTATAAATTACAAAGCAGCTAGACAAAAATTAATGGAAAAGAGGAAACACTTGTATTGGACACCATGTGCAGCCCATTATATTGACTTGATGTTGTTGAAAAAAAATGATGTTGCATAAAGAAACCATAAGTAAGGGTAGAAGAATTACCACCTATATTTATACAAGAGCAATGCTTATTAACTTGCTGAAAAAATTCACAAAAAGAAGAGATTTGATTAGGCCAGCTATGACTCGATTTGCCACTGCTTATTTGACAATTGCATGTCTTAATAAACCTAAAGCAGCATTGATAAATTTGTTTAGTTCTAAGGAGTGGAAAGATAATAAGTTTTCATCTACCAAAGATGGAAAGGATGTAGCAAGAATAGTTATGGATAATAGTTTGTGGAAGAACATTGTGACATGCCTTAAGGCTGCTGCTCCTCTCATTAGAGTTCTTCGCTTGGTGGACTTAGATGAGAAACCAGCTATTGGATTCATATATGAAGCAACGGAAAGTGCAAAGGAAAAGATTAAGGAAAACTTTAATAATGTTAAAAAAAGGTAATTAAATAGTAAACTTAATGTTTATATCTTTAATTTTATTATTGCAAATTTTATATTTTAACTTTGATTTTTATTGATTATTGTAATTATGAACTTATATGGAACATAATTAATAAGAGATGGGAAACTCAACTACATAAGCCTTTACATGTAACTGCATACTACCTCAATCCTTACTTCCACTATAACACTGATTTCAAACCTACTTACGGAATTAAGTAAGGACTCTATAATTGCTTGACAAGAATGGTTGAAGATCAAGATGAGAAAAATAAAATTGAGTTTCAACTGACTGACTTCCATTATGCACGAGGCATGTTTAGCCGTGACACTGCACAGGCATTAAGAACAAAGATGGCTCTAGCAGAATGGTGGGATTCCTATGAAGATGGATGCCCAGAACTTAAAAGAATTGCAATTCGCATTCTCAGCTTATGTTGTAGCTTTTCTGGGTGTGAACGTAATTAGAGTGCTTTTGAAATGGTAAGTAACTAAAGTTGATATAAACTACTTTCATTCTTCATGTTCACTTATATTATTTTAAAGGTTAGAATACTTATGAATTTTTTTTATTTTGTTTAGATTCATACGAAGAAAAGAAATTGCTTGCACCAAAAAAAGATGAATGATTTGGCATTTGTGATGTGCAATTTGAAGTTAAGAAGCAAGCAAAATAGTAGAACTCATATTTATGACTTTGACGATATTCATTCTGATGATGAATGGATAACTAAAGGGAGGAGAAATAGAGATAATATGGAGGAAGATGGGATTTTTCAACCTATTGAAGTTAATGAGAATATTATTAATCCTACTCTTGAGAGATAGGTGATCATTTAGGGGTTGATTCGAATGTTAATTTACATGTTGATAATATAGGTGGTGATGCTTTAAATATGACTTTGGATGATGACATTGAAAAAGAATATAATGATGGTGATTTTGGTGATAATAGTGGTGAAATAGGTGAAGATGATGATAATCAGACTTTTGAATATCTTTATTGAATTTTTATTTTTTATATTTTTAAATTTAAATATATTAAATGACTATTTATGTATGAACTTGATTGGAATTTTTATGTTGAGAAATATGAATTATGGAATTAGATTTTTTTAAAAATTAGTATGATTTGAATTGTATTTAAATGAATTTCTTTTTATATAATATATTTTAGGTGTAATTATTAACAAATATAAACTCTTACGAGTTTACGTTACGAGTTCATCTCCTCCTTATGAATTTACTTAAACTCGCAAATTTGACAACCTTGCTTATGAGTATATATTGTAAAACAATAGACTTTTAGAACTTTTATATTTTTATTAGTAATAACAAAATAGTCTAGTATTATCAAATAAAATATAAGTTATACTAGCATAATTGACTTTAAGTAAATATGTGTATTTTCATTATTCAACAAAAGAAATGTCAAGAAGCATATAAATCAATGATGAAAACAATTAAGAAGTAAGGAAGTTTTGCGTAAGTAATAAAAATTACAATATGTAGAGAGAATCAGATGAAATAAGAAATATATATATATATATATATATATATATATATATATATATATATATATATATATAAGATGGCAAGATGTTAATAATTAAAAAAAAGTAACTATTAGGGCAAGTTGGGCAGAACATACCTTCGCTCGTGACCCGACCCGACTTGATATAGTTTTGTTTAAAGTTCTACCTATTTATATTTTTAGCCCGACCTGGCCTGACCTGATTAGACTGTGCTAGGGTGAGTCCCTAGGGCGTATCGGGTCAATGAACACCCTAAGGTATATGAAGTATCTAGAAAGGAGATATGGGTTGTAGCCGTAATCTCTTTTCTGCCATGAAAGGTGAGAACTAATCTGATAGCTCTAAGATGGAAATGGGTGTAACCTTGATGGATCCAGTGAGAAATGAAAATTGAGGGTATTTTCAAAGTAATATACTACTCAGCTTGGGTTGACTGAAGTCTACATTGATCAAGTTTAGTACCTTGAACAATTTCTTTAATAGGATAGTTTTTAGGAGAAAGGAGGTTGCAGGTAAATCGGATAAAAAACCAATTTTGGTGATAGAGTTGGTAAGGGTTGAGAAGAGAAGTAATGGATTCTTCTAAATGAGATTCTTCAAAAATATGGGTGATTTCTACAAGATTATCTATTTTATTAGAAGCATGAGATATACAAGAGGAAAGGATAGATCTCGGTAAAGAAAGGGAAGAAGAAAGATAAACAGGTTCTTCTGTATCAACTGTAGAGGATATAGTGGACATGGTGTTTAGAATATCTTCTTACTCTCTTTTACTAACAAATCTAATCCGATTATCTTATGAATGTGAAGGCTCTGATACCATTCTTAGTCCCGACACAAGATCGGAGTATGTTCAGGAATATTGGTACATCTTAAGAACTCCTGAATTGTGTCTCTCAGAAGTAGATCTCCAGAAATGGAATGATCTCAAAGAAGAGAGATGGAATCAAATGTGCTTCGATTTCCAGGATGGTTTAGGTGGCTTTTTCTTATAGTATGTGGCACAGAAATTACGGGGTTGCCACCCATTGTCTTTAGGTCTTTCCCAGTTTTCTAGGTCATAACATCCACAGTTAGGGTTACACTTATCCTGGCATGAATCCTGATGACTTGAAACTTGCCAAAGAAGAATGTGCAGCCCTTCTCCAACAAGGTCTTATTGAGTCAACAAGATCTGATTGGGCTTGCTAAGCCTTCTATGTAGAAAAATGTGCTGAACAGAAACGTGGCAAAAGGAGATTAGTCATTGATTATAAACCTCTCAACATCTTCCTCCAAGATGACAAATTTCTATTACTAAAGATCAGTTCTCAACTCAGTCTACTAAAAGAAGCTAAAGTATTCTCTAGGTTCGACCTCAAAGTAGGCTTCTGGCAACTTGGAATTGATCCAGAGGAGAAATACAAAACAACCTTTTGCATACCTAATGCCCAGTACCAAAGTAAATCATAAAAAGTTTCTGGCCTGGGCCTTGAAGACTTGATGCCAATCCATCTGAGCTTTGATGGGTGGTCATTATCATCGGAACTGGCATTAGACTTATAGTAAGAACAATGGCCAAATTTTCAGGATGGTTTGGGTGGCACAACAGTTTCCTCAAGGCAATAGCATTTGCCTACTGCAAAACAACTCCAAAGCTTGTAGAGGATTAATCTGTAAACTGGATCAGCTATGTTTGAAGATAAGAAAGTAAACTAGCCGAATAAGGAACTTTTGTGGGAATGGGACTCTAAGGGTGAAATGAAATCATCTTACATCTAGAGTCAAAGTTTACCATCGATATTTTTTGTTTTGTTTCCTTACAATAGAGCCATCTCATACATGAAAAAAGGCCCTATGAGTTGAGTCAACACTTTTAAGGCTTTTGCTCATAGGGATACCAAATGCTATCACCAGATTTAAATTCTTTAATACTGTGGACGGTAAAATATTATACTATTGTATATCAAGAAACCAAATTATACATCAGAGGGGGAAAAATGTCAAAAAGCACCTAAGGAATAATATGCTGCATTGCCCATTCTGGTCCAAAATCTTCTGCTAAGCGTTTCATGTTATTAGCAACTGCATCACGAATAGAGTATACCTACGAATATTACCAATACTGCCAATGAAGGCATATTCACTTGGTTACTCCAAAAGAAAAGAAAAATGGGACTAAATTGCAAGCTCAGTGATAAAAAATAGGAATTCGTTGAAACTGACTAGGTCAATGGATAGTTCCATATAACCCTTCATAAAAAACAAATAAAAACTATATATTACTGCATTGAGACTGTCAACTTCTTCTTTAATTCTTTTGTGGCCTACATAGCTAAAACAAAAATTTTTAAGTTGAGTAAATCACTACTCTGTTCACCATTTGTACCAAATTGATATTTTAGCACTCTTAAATTACAAAAATACCAGTTGCAGTAGTTTTTCTTTTTGGCAAAAAATAAAAAGGAAATCAGATGAAAAAGTCACACTTTAACACATATAAGAATTATACATTATAGAGAAGCCAAGAACTAAGATGTCACATTAGTTAATAATAATTGTGACAGAAGATGACAAGTTTCAAGAAGTAGAGATTAACACTAATCATTACAGCTTTAGCACAAATCAAGTCTTTCAGTCAACCATAATTGTCAATGACAGATACTTCAAAAATAAGAGGACTACAACTAATTAGAACATAACATTTACTAGCTTCACAAACCTTGTCCTTTAGCCACTACATGCAAAGGGGTCCAAGTTTATCATCAAAAAACTCTACACCCAACTGACTTGCCAATAAGGGTATAAATTGTATAATTGCAAGTCGAACCCTCCAGTGCCGATCTTCAGCAAGCTCAACAATAGCTGGTAATAGAGACTGAGATAACAGATCAATACCAATTACCTGTATAAGCATGCACATAACAAGCTTCAATAGAGACAATATATAAAAAGTAATAATGTTCAATTGAGAATATTCATTACCAATCCGAAAGAATTTGGGATATTCAATTTCAAGCCACAAACCTGGTTCACTTGGCCAAGCTTGCTGATGATGTTCAGCCTGATATCAGGAAACTCATCTTTCAAAAGAGAAAGAAAAATAGGGAGAAGTTGCTCAATTGTTGCCTCCTGTAACCACCACAGAAATAAAGTGCAGAAAAAAAAAACAGAAGAAAAAGTTGACCACATGGAATCATTGGTTATAAGAATACAGAAACTAAATAAAGCACAAAATATGTAACCATCTATTCCGCTCAAGTATGACAGAAATTACTGGAGACTAGTGCCTTGAGTCTTTTGACAGGCACTCAGCTGCATATCAATCCGTTTTTCTACTTTAGGTTAATTTAGAAATAAAAAGATAGGATAGAGAAGTTTTAAATTTTCAGATAACTATCCACTATCTATTACTTTCATTTTTCTGTAGAGTTTTACAACTTGGAGAGAATAGGAAAGCAAACCCTCGCCTAAACTGTATGCATTGGAATAGAAATTCTAACTTCATCACAACTCATGGAAAGAGTTGCTGAAATATATGTACAATAATTGATACTTAAAATAGCCTAATTCAAATGCTTTTTCTCCCTTCACAAACATTTAAGTAAATAAATGCCCAACACGCCAGCTTCATGTTGGTATATATCAACTTCTGTTTCTAGACAGAAATTCTCACCTTCCCTAAAAGTGGTGCCATTCCCATTACAACTGAAGCCAATGCAGAGCGGACGTGCTGAGATGAATCTGTAGATAAATCCTATGGCAGACAAACTTGATCAGCCATATTTATCTTCAGACATCAAAACTCATTAAGTATACGAACGATAACTTAAGTTCTTTTATAAAAATGCATACCTTTAAACATGGTAGAATATGCTGAATAGCAAGTTCTGGATTTAATATTTGGCAAAACTTTGTCACTTTACCAGCAGCAGCAATACGTACTTCAGCTTCATTATCTCGCAGTAGCTGAACATATGCAGGAACCAAATCTGACCTAAAAATGCATGTCCATCATCATATACAGTCAGTTAGAACCAGTGAAATAAATCCCTGTTCTTACGTTAATTTATGACATACTTCCTGAAGAAATTATTATGCATATATGGTGGAACCCAGTATATTCTAGAAGATATATGTTGGTCATGGGGGCAGTCTAAGATAAGGTCCAGTGATCATAGTGATGAGGTGTCCCCAAGCCTAACTAACTCCCACATGCTTCATGGGCAGAGTGAGGAGGAGATTGCAGAGAGAGAAAATAATTAGCATGATATATATATATATATATATATATATATATATATATATATATATATATATATATATATATATATATATATATATATATATATATATAAGGGCTGGGAGCTGAGTAGGGGGAAGGGAAGATTTCGCTTGTCTGTGGGAGAGACTCAAGCCTCTCAAAAGCCTGAGGACTGGTTTGTTTTATGTTTCTGTCATTTTGCTTTATCACACACCTCTGTGATTTCTGAGTCTGTAACTACCCTCTTCTTCTTGAGAGGGATTTGCAACCCATATTTCATATAAATAATACCAGAATTATAAACAACCCATTCTTTCATGAATCATAGAAGAGTTTTTCACTGACTGAAAAAATATATGTTTACAACCTCAAGTTGACAACGCCAAAGCCATATTTTGATATAGTGCAAGAGGGATCAAGCGTGTGGGCAAATCATGAAGAGCAAACCAATCATTCAATGAATAGGAAAGGCTACCTGGTGGGCTCAGGACCAACAGCTTCACATTGCTCACATAGTTGATCTGCAACCATGTAGCGTACACGCCAAGATTTGTCCTGGTCAAAATTAATTTAACATGAGTATGGGTCAAACAACAACAAACCTCCCAAAACCAAGTCCACAATAGATATGAAGAGGAAATAGAGAAATACGCTTTCAAAATCATCGGTTACAACATTAGAGGACCAAGAAATCTATTTTGCAGTAAAGCTATTTCCAGTATTCCATTGATGCATTTGTTATATTAGGAAAAAAATCTAATGATATAATTTTTTATTTCTGAGTTACAATTGAACAAAATACACATGAATTATGACAATTAAGCAGGTCAGATAAGAACAATACCAAAAGAATCAATGCAATGACAACCATAATCCACAAGGAGAAAATTTTGAATGACTCGCCAACACCAAAAAGATTCAGACAAGACAATCAAATTCAAGATCATCCCATATTTCAATTGAAGTGAAAATTATAGGTGGCCAGACACCAAGAAGACATCAACCATGGTTCTGTACTTGAGAAGTTGTCAAAGATTTTAAAAAAAGAAAAAATACACACACACACACACATGCACGTATGTGCACAACCATCAGAATGGTTTACAGGTAGTTTGTCATGAGAACCGATTTATTTACTGATTATGGCATGCTTTCATAAAATTCAAAGAATGCATAACAAATTAAACTCAAAACACCCAAATATTATGCAGACTCCACGAACAAAACACCTTGCTGTCAAGATCACACAATTCTAATTCAGCTTAACACTTGAATTTAAGAGTAAGATAGGAACAATGAGGATTCGTTACACAATAATGTCCACCACTGAAAGTTTTCCTGCCTATACGTATATTAATATGGATTGGAGAATTAAAGGAGAAGTAGTTTACTAATGGACCTCCAATAATTGATGATAACAATCCAGTTTTTCTTCCCAATGGTGTAAATAAAATTTTTGTAAATAAAAAATTCAAAGGACACCGCAAAATGTCCTAATTAATATTATACTATACCTGTGAGAATTTGAGTATAACAGGAAGAATATGTGCCACACAATCTTGAGGTTCCAACAATTTCCCAAGAGCTGCACAACCCTCAACAGCAGGTAGCCGAACGGAATCTTGATCTAGAATAACATAAAATGGCACGTTTTAGAAAGCAATAAGATAATAATGCTCTATGCATGAACATAACAAGCTCAACTTGCATTTGTTAATTAAATAGGTCACATATATTCACCATGCCTTCAGTTTTAAACAAGGGAAAAAGTAATTTCTTTGCAAGGAAATTTAAAAGTCTATTCTGAAACACAAACAATGTCAAAAGGTTTGAAGCTACATCATCTGGTAAAATATTAAACCAATACAAAATTAACCCGAATGCCAAATTATTGTATCCAATATCCAATGGATATAAAAAGGATTCTTATGAGAGAGGAAAGTAAAGTAGAGGATATATGATTTTAAAATAGAAGATGTGAAACAGTTATCCTTATCCATATGCCATACTGCATATTCATCCCCCTAAAAATAACATTGACATTCTTCCAGGTTTTAAAAATAAAAAATAAAAAAGGATTATATTACTATATATGTAGTTACTTTCATCAATATTTTGGTACATCCAGTTAATAATTTCCTTCATCCAGTGAGTATTCCACTTGAAATTTTTGTAAGACTTTCCTTCCAAACTCAAACAAGATATAATTCCCAATCTACACGTTAAATCACAATTTTCACAAATCTATGTATTATATAAAAGTATAGGAAGTTATTTTTCTGAATTTCTTGTGATGTGGGCCCTGTGCAATAGCACGGGATACAAGGCTAGTTTAATCTCAAAAAGCCACATAGAAAACAAATTGATGTCACAGAGCATCATTCACTGTTAGAATAGCAGCTCTCTTTTTGGGTTCCTCACCTTCTAAGGCTCCAAGCAACAAACGATACCCTAAAGCCTTAGCTAAATATAGTCAGAAATCCTAAATTTGCACATCTAACATTATTTTTCACCAATTTTTAACAGATCCATGATGGGGTGCCAGAATTAGTTGCATCAACTTTCACATACCATCCTGTGCGAGATCCTCAAATACAGACATGATGTTGGTTTTCAGGTAAGCAGCTCCAACAGTTGCAGCAAATTTTCCCAGGTTTGTTGCAGCAGATCTTCTAACCATAGGCATCTCATCTCGACACAGCTTACCATATACAGTCCTCAGCTCAGTTTTTACAGTCTCTGGTGCACGAGGGTAAGCAATATGGAACAAACCACATGATGAAACTCGAGCTGTAAACCACTCACCAGCAGCCAGTATCTACATGTCAGAGATTATGATGAGTGAATGGCTAATGTACTGCCATTCCAACTGAATATGGTATATAACTATCAAAAAGAATAAATTGCTCACATAACACCCAAATATGGTACTAACATCATAAGAGATAAAATAAAGATACACCCCGAAGCCTATAATTTTTGGTTATTTAGGCACTAAGCCCATAAAAAATAAATAAATAAAAATAAAAAAGGAAATTAGATTCAAAGCATAGAAATCATAGCTGAGTGTCTTAAGTGAATAAGGCACAAACTACAAGTACACATGCTTTATATTTATGTCTAAGATGAGACACTCCCCTGTAGTAAGAGAAAACACAAAAGGCATACAGTCCATCCTCCAAATGGTTCCAGACAAAACCCTATACAGCTTTTAGGTTCCCATATCATATTTTGGACAATCCAGTACCCATAACCTCATCCATGGAAAGAAGTGAAATGTTTTATAAAGAAGAGGTGAATGTGAATGGGACCATTAAGCAAGGAATTGGCAGCAAAGCAGTAACATAAGAAGGAAAGTAAAAAAACATATACTGAAGCCCAAAAATCCACAAGAAAAATAAATTTAAGACTTCTGCAAGAAAAGATAAAGAGATTTCCACTAGGAAGAATTGAATTCATCTTCTAACATAATAATGTTAGTTCTCCAAAAGGGGTGAATGCTTCTGCTAACTAGCTTTAATCCGTATGGTGTTCAGTTAAAACTTTTCATGACTATACAACAACAACAACAAAGCCTTTTCCCACTAAGTGAGGTCAGCTACATGGATCAATCGACGCCATAAACACCTATCGTAAATCATATTTTTAAGCAAACCATTTAAATCTAAATCTCTCTTAATAATTTCTCCTATAATTTTTCTTAATTTTCCTCTACCTCTAATTATTGGATTATTCTCCATCTCATCTACTCTCCTAATTGGGGCTTCTATAGGTCTCTTCCCAACATGATCAAACCATCTAAGTCTTGATTCTACAATCTTTTCCACAATAGGTGCGACTTTCACCTTCTCTCTAATGCATTCATTTATAATCTAATCTCGTCTAGTGTGTCCACTCATTTAACACAACATTCTCATCTCTGCAATATTGAACTTATTCTCTTATTGACTTTTTATTACCCAACACTCAGATCCATACAACATTGCAGGTCTTATAACTGTGCGGTAGAATTTACCCTCAAGTTTGAGTGGTACTCTTCTATCACAAATAACACCTAAAGCACTCCTCCACTTCATCCACCCTACTTGAATCTTATGTTTTACGTCTTCTTCTATTTCCCCGTTATATTGTATGACGGATCTAAGATACTTAAATCGTGTGACTTGTGGTATAATATGTTCTCTAATTTTCACTTCTGCGCTAGAAGTGGTGTGTTTCTTACTAAACTTACACTTCATATACTCCGTTTTACTTCTACTTAAACGAAATCCATGAGTTTCCAAAGCTAATGTCCACCTCTCCAACTTCTTATTCATTTTCACTATCGATTCTCCAACTAAGACAATATCGTCTGCAAAAAGTATACACCATGGCCCCGGCTCTTGGATATGTTCAGTAAGCACATCTAATACTAAAGTAAAAAGATAAGGGCTCAGAGTTGACCATTGATGTAGACCAATAGTTATCGAAAAATCTTTTGTAAGTGTACCTTTTGTTATTATACTAGTTGTAGCCTCATCATACATATCTTGGATTGCTCGAATATAATATGTTCTCTAATTTTCACTTCTGCGCTAGAAGTGGTGTGTTTCTTACTAAACTTACACTTCATATACTCCGTTTTACTTCTACTTAAACGAAATCCATGAGTTTCCAAAGCTAATGTCCACCTCTCCAACTTCTTATTCATTTTCACTATCGATTCTCCAACTAAGACAATATCGTCTGCAAAAAGTATACACCATGGCCCCGGCTCTTGGATATGTTCAGTAAGCACATCTAATACTAAAGTAAAAAGATAAGGGCTCAGAGTTGACCATTGATGTAGACCAATAGTTATCGAAAAATCTTTTGTAAGTGTACCTTTTGTTATTATACTAGTTGTAGCCTCATCATACATATCTTGGATTGCTCGAATATAATATGTTCTCTAATTTTCACTTCTGCGCTAGAAGTGGTGTGTTTCTTACTAAACTTACACTTCATATACTCCGTTTTACTTCTACTTAAACGAAATCCATGAGTTTCCAAAGCTAATGTCCACCTCTCCAACTTCTTATTCATTTTCACTATCGATTCTCCAACTAAGACAATATCGTCTGCAAAAAGTATACACCATGGCCCCGGCTCTTGGATATGTTCAGTAAGCACATCTAATACTAAAGTAAAAAGATAAGGGCTCAGAGTTGACCATTGATGTAGACCAATAGTTATCGAAAAATCTTTTGTAAGTGTACCTTTTGTTATTATACTAGTTGTAGCCTCATCATACATATCTTGGATTGCTCGAATATAATATGTTCTCTAATTTTCACTTCTGCGCTAGAAGTGGTGTGTTTCTTACTAAACTTACACTTCATATACTCCGTTTTACTTCTACTTAAACGAAATCCATGAGTTTCCAAAGCTAATGTCCACCTCTCCAACTTCTTATTCATTTTCACTATCGATTCTCCAACTAAGACAATATCGTCTGCAAAAAGTATACACCATGGCCCCGGCTCTTGGATATGTTCAGTAAGCACATCTAATACTAAAGTAAAAAGATAAGGGCTCAGAGTTGACCATTGATGTAGACCAATAGTTATCGAAAAATCTTTTGTAAGTGTACCTTTTGTTATTATACTAGTTGTAGCCTCATCATACATATCTTGGATTGCTCGAATATAATATGTTCTCTAATTTTCACTTCTGCGCTAGAAGTGGTGTGTTTCTTACTAAACTTACACTTCATATACTCCGTTTTACTTCTACTTAAACGAAATCCATGAGTTTCCAAAGCTAATGTCCACCTCTCCAACTTCTTATTCATTTTCACTATCGATTCTCCAACTAAGACAATATCGTCTGCAAAAAGTATACACCATGGCCCCGGCTCTTGGATATGTTCAGTAAGCACATCTAATACTAAAGTAAAAAGATAAGGGCTCAGAGTTGACCATTGATGTAGACCAATAGTTATCGAAAAATCTTTTGTAAGTGTACCTTTTGTTATTATACTAGTTGTAGCCTCATCATACATATCTTGGATTGCTCGAATATAATATGTTCTCTAATTTTCACTTCTGCGCTAGAAGTGGTGTGTTTCTTACTAAACTTACACTTCATATACTCCGTTTTACTTCTACTTAAACGAAATCCATGAGTTTCCAAAGCTAATGTCCACCTCTCCAACTTCTTATTCATTTTCACTATCGATTCTCCAACTAAGACAATATCGTCTGCAAAAAGTATACACCATGGCCCCGGCTCTTGGATATGTTCAGTAAGCACATCTAATACTAAAGTAAAAAGATAAGGGCTCAGAGTTGACCATTGATGTAGACCAATAGTTATCGAAAAATCTTTTGTAAGTGTACCTTTTATTATTATACTAGTTGTAGCCTCATCATACATATCTTGGATTGCTCGAATATAATATGTTCTCTAATTTTCACTTCTGCGCTAGAAGTGGTGTGTTTCTTACTAAACTTACACTTCATATACTCCGTTTTACTTCTACTTAAACGAAATCCATGAGTTTCCAAAGCTAATGTCCACCTCTCCAACTTCTTATTCATTTTCACTATCGATTCTCCAACTAAGACAATATCGTCTGCAAAAAGTATACACCATGGCCCCGGCTCTTGGATATGTTCAGTAAGCACATCTAATACTAAAGTAAAAAGATAAGGGCTCAGAGTTGACCATTGATGTAGACCAATAGTTATCGAAAAATCTTTTGTAAGTGTACCTTTTGTTATTATACTAGTTGTAGCCTCATCATACATATCTTGGATTGCTCGAATATAAGCTATACGAACTCATTTTTTTCTCCAAAGCCTTTCATAGAACCTCTCTTGATACTCTATCATATGTTTTTTCCAAATCGATAAACATCATGTGTAAATCTCTTTGATTCTCTCGATATCGCTCCATTAATCTTCACAACAAATATATTGCTTCCATAGTTGACCTTCCTGACATAAAACCAAATTGATTCTCCATAACTTAAGTCTCTTTCCTTAATCTTCGCTCAATTACTCTTTTCCATAATTTCATAGTGTGGCTCATGAGTTTAATTCCTCTATAATTTGCATAATTTTAATTGTCCCCCTTACTCTTATAAATAGGAATTAAAGAACTTCTCATAATTTCATTAAATAACTTTGTGAGCTAATTTATACCTTTCACTCCTAAACCCTTCCATACTTCAATAGGTATATTATCAAGTCCAACTGCTCTACCACTCTCCATTCGCCTTAATGCTTCTTTTACCTCTGACTCACAAATTCTACGATAAAAAATATAATTTTGATCCTCTTCTCTAGTGTCTAACCTATCTGATTGCAATGAAATCTCGTGGCCTTAATTAAAAAGCCTATGAAAGTAACATTTCTACCATTCTCTGATATCTTGTTCCGTAACCAAGACTTTCCCTTCTTCATCCTTAATGCATTTCACTTGGTCCACATCTCTTGTCTTTCTTTCCCTACTTTTAGCTAACTTGTAAATATTTCTTTCTCCAACTTTAGTACATAAAGATTGGTATAATCCATCGAATGCTTTCGCTCTCGCTTCGTTCACCTCCTTCTTAGTGTCTTTCTTAGCTACTTTATATTTCTCCCAATTTTCATTACTCTTACATAACGACCACACTTTATAACACTTCCTCTTAACTTTAACCTTATCTTACACGCTTGCCTCCCACCACTAAGATTTTTTATCTCTAAATCCAAAACCTTTTGATTCACCTAATATTTCCTTTACTACCTTCCTAATCTCTTTAGCCATTCAATTCCACATATCGTTAGCACTTCTTTGTATTTCCCAAGATCCTTCCTCCACAATCTGTCTCTGCAAATTCTTTTCTTTATCCCCCTTTAATTTTCACCACTTAATCCTTTACACCCTATCTTTCCTTTTGCTTTTTACTCTCTTCCTAACTCGTATATCCATAACCAAAACTCTATGTTGAGTAGTTAAACTCTCTCCAGGTATAACTTTGCAATCCATGCAAAGTTTTCTATCCGATTTTCTTATAAGAAAGAAATCAATTTAAGAACATACCCTTCCACTTTTGTACGTGATAAGATATTTCTTACACTTTTTAAAATAAGTGTTAGCTAATATAAGATCGAACGTCAATGAAAAGTCTAGAATAGTTTTGCTCTCTGCATTTGCTTCCCCTACGCCATGTCTTCCATGAACACCCCCGTAACTTGAAGATATACTTCCTACATGACCATTTAGATCCCCTCCTAAGAGAATCTTTTCTCCTAATGGTATTTCCTGAACTAAACATTCTAAATCCTCCTAAAACTTTACTTTGTGAAATTCTTCTAATCCTACTTGTGGTGCATAAGTGCTAATAACATTAAAGATTTTTTATTCCACTACTAACTTTAATACAATGATTCTATCTCCTAACCTTTTTACATCCACTATAACATTTTTTCAAAACTTATCTATAATTATACCTACCCTATTTCTAGATTTAGCCTTACCAGTGTATCAAAGTTTAAAACCTGAAGTGTTTAATTCTTTTGCTTTTTCTCCTACCCATTTAGTTTCTTGTAAACACATAAAATTAATTTTCCTCCTAATCATAGTATCTACTATTTCCATTGACTTACCAGTAAGTGTACTTATATTTCAAGTCCCAAAACGAATCATATTCTCGTGAACTAACTTTTTTACCCATATTCGTTCACAAAAATGTGGAAACCCTTACTTATTTTTCACTACACTCAGGCGATGATGCAGCGGCTCTTGCTCATTTGTCACTGTACTTAAGCTATACAGCGCGTTACTTCCGGGCAACGACCTAGCATTACGTTTAATATATCGATTGTCCATGTCATAAAGATTAGACAATAGACACATTAATGACTATAACAATCCTAAAAGCTATGAACACACTTATGAAAAACAACCAAAAATGAAAAATTAATGTTAGTCTTCCCCCAAAAACAACTTATGCCAGTCTCATGTCTCTCACTTAATTCTTAAGCATCAATAGACACATGAATTTTTACTCTGTTAAAGACTGACAAAACCAAGGTCTTAGGCAAAAATTTTGAAACTAATATTAAAAATAAAGCAAAATCCACATTACAGAAATCAACTCATGGTGTATAAGTGGGATTAAGACTTAAACATATTCATAGACTTCATTTATCCCCAAGAAAAAAATCCCAAAAAAAAAATCTAGAGAGAGACAAAACTATCCATTATCCAATATGATCATATAAACAAAGTTAGAGTTTTGAAAATATGATTGTTAACTACCTGCAATCAGCCATCATACAAAAATGATAAAAGTGAATTATCATTTTCCTTGTAATTCCAGAGTTGTTAATTCCCATTTTGCCTTTTTTTTTTGTGAAGATTTCAACTCTATTTTATATAAAAAATACAAGGAAAGCTTTGGGTTCTATCAGTCTGTTATGTCCAACCAATCAGCAAAAGTGCAGAACATAACAAATGCACTCCTTGTGTTCTGAAATTTAAAATGGACGAGAGCTGTCAAACTTTCAAAATGCCTAGGTCAGTCAAGGACGAGGTTGCCACAGCTATTAAGCTAATACACAACAAAACTTTAAGGATTAACAAAGACAGAAAATCAAGTAAAAGAATAAGGAAATAAAGAAAATGAAACTATGTACCTTAACTAGAGGAATAAAGTATTCAACCAATTCTTTTTCTCTCATTTGAGCTCCAATTCTACATAGTGACTCCACTGCTCACAAGTTTCCTCAACAGTGCAGAGAGCTTCTAATGGGGGGAGCAGCACATCCGCATGCTCTACACCTCCAACATATGGAATAAATATACCCAATTCTTCCGCCACTGCAAGAAGCACCTCATCATCATCATCATTGTTCTTGCTGATAAATGGAATCAATTCCTTCCTGGCCCTTTCCTCCCCAAGTGCACGTGTAATTGTGGATAGTTTGCGAATCAAGTTCAGTCTAAGCTAAATATCGTCATTCTTTAATTCCTCAATCAAAAAAGCTATTGGGTATAGAGGTTCATTTACTGTAGCCATCTTGTCTCACCAGATCCTCAAACTATAAACATGAAAATCAATTCATTTGATGGTTACACATACACATGAAAATCAATTCTTTAGTTCAATCTATCAAGCTGGGTGGCTGACTGGAATTAGATCTTCCATTTTCCTAAGGAGGCTACAATTGTTTCTTTACTCCTCCCTTTTTTTCCTTAACCACTAATTACTAACATTAAAAAGGCACTCAAATTTCACATTAATATAAGCAAATATCAAAATCTACAATTTTGCCTCTTGATCTCAAGCAATGGCCCATAATTCAGCAGACATTTTGACAAACGGCAAAAGGGTACACAAAGAAACTAATGTTTGCAATACACAGAAACTGATGATTGCAAAGAAAAATGAGTAAAAATACAAAACCTAAGATAATTAGAGGAAAGGAGAAGGAGAGGTAGACCTATAAGAAGCGCAAAAGCAAGAAAAGGCCAAAGCTTGAGACATACCAGGCTTGTTTGTAAAACTCGATCTAATATGGGACAGTGGTGAAAATTAAAATGCAGGTGATGTGTGGATTCAATATAGTTTTTCTGGGAATTTCACCGGAATCGGATCGTCTGAAGTGGACAACGGTGAAGTGCCTCCAAATTTTCAAGATCCAACAGCCCAGAATTTGCCACGTGGACGGATATTGAAACTTCAGAGGCATTTTACCGTTGTCCACTGCAGATATCCGATTTCGAATTTCCCCTCTGCCCAGGATTTCTATTTCATTCACTCCAATGAAACTTCTTTGCTTGTTCATCAACTGGAAATTTTCAAATCAGCTGGGTCCGAACATATTTTAGCCTAACCCATTACCATCTCCCAGACGGATTAGCCTTTCTTCTTAAAACCTTTTCTGCTTTTGGGGTTAATCTTATAGCCCATTCAGAAATTGACCAACCCAAACCTTGTTTGATATACAAATTCTTTAACAATAGAAATATAAATATAAATATAAATAATATATAATAAAAATATGTTTAATAAAAATAAAAAAAATAAAAAATAAATATTTTATATTTGATTATTTAATTAAATAAAAGTATAATAAAAATAGAAAATAAAAAATAAAATGACAAAAATACTTTTATTTTATATCTCTCTTATGTCATTGATGTAATATTATATATATATATATATAAATATATATAATTTTTATATAATATAATATATATGTATATCAATGCATTCGCAATTGATTTAGTACTTCAACTACCAATTAGTCCATAAGTTTTTTTTAAATGTATATAATTTATTAATTTTAATAATAAAATATTTTATTTTTTAAAATATAATTATTATTAATTATTTTTATAATAATACTTTAATATTTTTATTTTACAATATTCTTTTTAAAAGTAATATTATCCATTTTTAGTTTATATAATAAATATTCAAAAATAATAAAACATAAATAAATATAACATATATAATATTAATATATATATATATAGTTTTACTTATAATATATATATATATATATATATATATATATATATGGTGCCACTGTCAATGAATTCATTTGAATTCACTGACTCAATGTCAGTCAAAATTAATCTCAACTAACATTTACTTGGATAATTTTGATTATTGAGTAGTTAGTTCTTTTTTTTAATTTTATATATATTAATATTTTTAATATTAAATACTATTAATTTTGTTAACTTTGTAATTAATTAAAAAAATTATGAAAATAATTTTTTTACTTTGTAATTAGTTAAAATAATAATAAAATATATTCCTATTTGAAAAAAATAGTATGAAGGAGTAAGAATGTGTATATATTTTCATTTGAAACATGGTGTGAAAAGGTAGCAGTGTGGAAAAGAGAATATACAATATCTCTTCTTTCTATGTAAGTTTTCATTTCTTATCACTAAGGTGTACCAAAGAAATTTTGGTAATGGAATTTGTTTCTCTTTCACTTTCTATTGCTACACCAAATGGGATTTAAAGCAATCCAATAGTGGTGGCTCAAGTGGAGCCCATTAAGTATGCTGAATGGAATGAAATTTGATAAGATAAGATTTTATAAAATTTTAAAATTATATAGTAGTTGATGTAACATTTTGTATGATAATATTATTTTATATTTAGTGATGCACTATATAATAATGAATAAGATAAAAATTAATTCTTTTGACAAAAATATCTTTTACTTAAAAATATACTATATTTATCTAAATTTATTATGTTATATTAATTTTTAGAAAGTGTGTAACATCATGTAATATTAAATTAATTAAAATAAGTAATTAATTAAATATTTATTAAAAAAAATTATGGATTTAATAATTAAGAGTCATTGATGTGTATTTATATTAAGAATTATTTATTAGCTATCTCTATATAAAAATCAAAGAATTATTGAGGTCTAATCTAAAAGTTAGAAATATAATGAATTTAGAAAAATAGGATAGGTGGGCTATTGTATTTTTTTTAATTGGCTTTAAATATAAAGATGAACAAATAAATAAAGGGTCCAATAGTTTAATTAAATTAAAATAAATAAATAAATAAAAAGCTTAATAGTATATTTAGAGTTATTAAAGCTTATTAGGTAGTTTTAAATGAACTTGATCAATGACCTATGATTTAAACCCACCTAACAACATAGCCCAAGTCAACATTTCATCATCTCTTATAGCTAAAATCAACACCTAGTGAGAGAAAATAGATTTAAAAGTGAGAAAACTCTATGAAAGCAAGACTTTAAGCTTCAATTTGGATAAATTCTAATTGGATTTAACCAAAATGAGTAAGAAAACAATTAATCTACCCCTTCTAAGCTTTCTTTTGAACTGATTGGAATTTGAATTAGGTGATGTTAAATTGTCAAGATTGAAGAAGCATAGTGAATTCGTGTTCTTGAAGGTATAATTTTCATTCTACACACTAGTTTATATTGATTTAATGGGTATTTGAATATTTAATTTATAATAAATATACAGTGTTTGATAAAAAATTCTAAGATGCTAGAAAAGGGCTAAGAGGTGTGTTTAAGGCATAAATTCTGTGATATAATTTTTTTTATACATTGAAATGATCAATTGAGTAATTGGAAGTATTCTTGTTGATTAGCATATAGGAAAGCAATTAATTAAGGTTCCAGTATGTAAGGTGGCATGATTCTTGGTGGAAGAATGGCTTAAAGGGTTTGTTTAATTGGTAAATAGATGAATTATGTTAGTTTAGTTAGGGAATTATATTGTATTAAGTTATATATATATTGCAGATTGATAATTTGGGATTCTTTAGAGTTGTTTGAGCATTTATTAGCATCTTTGCAAAGTAGCTAGTATAATTCTAAATGTTTTCTCATATTTCATAACATGAATTGTAAAATTGTTTTGATTGCCTTTCAAGAGCTTGATGGAATTAATTTAATGGAAATGATAATTTACATACATGTAACATGAATAATGGAAATTATGAAATAAAATGCTAATTATACTTTTCTTAGAGTGAAACGGTTTGAATTGTTATATGCTATTTTTAAACTTATACTCATAACAATGTTATGTTATGTATGTTCAAGTAAATGCCAAAGGAAAGAAAACCATATATGATAATTATGCTAGATGAGATTAATATATGTCTACATCTCTGAGGTAATGATCATTGATATGATAGGATACTATATGATGATGTGATTGAGTATATTGTCTTTATAAACTTCATGTGGTAGATTCCACTAAAACTATGGCTATTCTAAAATGAAATTATAAAATAAAAAATGTTTTGTTTTCTAAAATGAATTTATAAAAATAATTATGAAAGTTTGATAGTTGACATAGCAAAAACAATGAGAAAAGCATGTATTTTATGAAAGAAAAATTTATTGTGAAAAGCTTTATGACTAAAAATGTATGTTTTGTAACTATATTAGTTACTAAGATTTTTATCTTATCTATACCTTTTATTTAATTGGCATTTCAAGATAGAAGGATGAATCCTAGTAAAAGGAAAGCATTGCAATAAATATCTTAATTGATTTATGTTATGTTCAACGTTTGTGAAGGCAATACTATGTTATCTATAACCATTTCTTTAGTTATGTTGTGTAATTAACTAATTATTAACATTATTTTTATTATTATTATCATCATCATCATCATCATCATCATCATCATTATCATCATTTTCAGAGTATGTGAAAGCTAAATAAAACCATAAACATAGGGATAAAGAGCTACACCATCATGTCATAGTCATAATCATATTCACACTGTTATATCAAACTATTCAGATTAATAGGTCTTATTAGCATATTTGACATTTAGCATTCCAATCATATGTAGACCATTATTTACTAGCTATAGGAGCCATACATTTATGCATACATCAAAAAGGACACCTAGGAGTTTTCATAGTTCATTTTAATTAGTATATCCTTTAAAAGAAAAACACTAGTTTAAAGATGGTGATAGCCAAGGTAGTGTCACTAGTGAAACTGGAGGACTATCTTCAATGTCTACAACTATGCATACATCAAGCAACACTTGGATTGTCCCTATTCTAGGGATATTCATGTATACCCACTCAATCTCAATTACATATCCCATGACTAGCCTTTTTTTAGTCTAAACATATTACCTATCAAAAAATGAGAATTCAAAAATTCTCAACAAGACAAAATAAATTTTAGAAAGCAAGTAATTATTCAACTACCTCGTGTGCAGAAAAAGTTTTTTCATTTTACATCTCATGTCTATCTAAGCACCAATTAAATAGAATAAATGTATAAAACATGTATCATTTCCATAACACATGTACACAATAAAGATAACCTATTTAATAGCGTGAAATAATATTTTGCACCAGGTGCACAAGTCATATGCAACATGTTAATCTATATAAACTACATAACTCAACATAATATATTAATCTACAGCTCATATGTAATGACAAGGTCATTAAGCAAATCCCTTTTCTTTTCTAAGGAAATGCAATTAATCATATTTAAAAAATATTAGTTAACATATAAAAAGTTTTATAGATACCATACCAAACATCTCATAGTACTTGATATAAACTTAGATTTCTAAATATAAAAATATCATATTAAGCATCTCATACTACTTTACATGAAACCTAAATTTTTAGCATTTTTAATACTAAGTAACTACTTTCCTTATCCCTACAAATAATGAAATATGTTAGTACGATTAGCCATATAAATATTTGGAGACGAAGGTGTCCCTTAGTAATAGATCTAATTACTGCAAGCAACCAAAATCCATGATGGACTTTTTTCCCTCAAGATTGTCCAGGAAAACATAATATTGACAACAAAGAGCCTTTTCCACTTAATTATGTACTAACTTATATAATTTCTTGCATAAACTTTTATACTAAAGCCATTTGCATATTAAATCCCTTTGAAGGTTGTTGGTCATAGCAATTAGTTATAAATATTAGCAAATATAACAACATATCATCCAAACATAAAGTATACATGTTTATAGAGGATGAGAAAGCATCATTCTTACTTTAAGCAATATTCAGCAAACTTTGTATTATTATACATATTCTAATTATGTACTTTTAGGTCAAATAAAACACTTAAATTTGATGAACAATACATAGGCTTGGTGCAAAAATAAAGGCAAGACAAGTTCTTTCAATGTTCAAGATAAAAAAATTCCAAATTTGGTACCTTTCCTACACAACACGACCTAACTGTGTTCAAGAAGGGTCCTAACATGGCTTTACTATGTTGGGCTTTAAAATAATTTGACATATGGTCTCTAACACAAGTTTGTGTTGGACTACATGCCCCCTAGATGTCAAAGGCCCTTGTCACACAAACATTCATGGTTTCCACTCCAAAGTCATATTTTCTTCCATAAAATTATCCTAAAACTCTAAATAATGATATATACTGCTTAAAAAAGAAAAAGAATTCTAAAAGCTTACTTAATGATTTTTACCTCATGAAATCCTTAACTTTTCTTATTCAAAATTCCTTCATTATTAATGATTTACAAGCAAGGTATGGAAGATATAACTTCTAATGGCCTTCCCTGGCATTTTAACATTCCATAAACCTTAGATCACTATTATCATAGATATTTTAAAAAGTAAAATACTTGACAAAAAACCATGTCAACTTGAAGCATGAAGAATAATGGAATTTTTCAAGGTGATAAAAAGTGGGAATAAGAAGATGATGATGAAGGAGATGGATAGAAGATGAAATATATAGGTTCTTAGTGAGGCAAAGAATGTGTCTTACCCAAAAACTGATTTGAAAGTCTTCTTCTCCTTGTTGGTTCCTACGTCATTCCTCCTTTTCAAGTTGTAGGATAAAGTTTGAAAAAGCATAAACATAGGGTTGGAAAGTAAATGAAGTAGAGTTTAAAAGTATTTTGAACTTTAGGTTGTGTAACTTGAGGCTGAAGAAAGGCTTATATAGGAAATGAAAGGCGGTGAGTTGGAATCTGAGTGTTTTCTTTCTTTGTACATGTCATCTAAAAGAGAAAAAAGATCTAATTTGTTTGTTAGATATTTTTCTTATAGTTTCACATATTTCTATATACGATATTTGCATATTGGTGTAGAATTAGGGAAAATGGTAATTATGAAAGTTGTCTATATAATTATAATGATCATTTTGAGCTAATCTACTCATCTATGTCCTTCTAAATTCCGTTTGACTAAAATTATAGCTTTGGCCCTAAAAAATAATTTGGCTTTGGTTTAAATTACCCTTTTAAACCCTAAATTTTTACTATTTATATTTTGACCTATAATTTTTGCCTAAATACTTTTAGTTCACAAATTTTTTTTCTATATTTCTTAGGATTTTAATGGCTTTAGGATTTCTTTAAAAATTAAATTCCTAAGCATTTGTTTCTAAATTTACTATTATTTATTAAAATGGTTTTAATTCTAAATAAACCCTAAAAAGCAAATAAATATTGAATAAATTAAAAAAATTTGGGTTTCTTTTCCCAAAATTTATGAATTATCAAATTGACTTGTTAAGCCTTATTATTTTAATTTAAAGGCCAAAGTTTAGTTATTCTAATTTAATTAGTTAAAAATTCTATTTTAAAGAGAATATTACATTATCATGTTGTAAAACGTGATTTATGAAATGCATTACTTAAGATGGATTATTCTTAGTTGTTACATAACAAGTTTATTTTTATTCAATTTCAATATGGATTTATTTGTTATAAATATATTGTAATGCTGAATTTAAGATGGAATGAATGGACTTTTTTTAAAGGTTGTAGTGGTGTGATTTATATATTAATAATGGAATTTGTTTAGACATTAATCAATTAGTATGATATTAAATATTTAACTAGATTATTTATTATAGTGTTAATATTTATATCAATTAAAGATCTTCCACAAGTGAATATTGATATTAATTGATTTAAGTTAGAATACTAAATATGGAATTAAAGCTAAGGCATAGGTGAGTAAGGTTACATATGTTACTTAGTGCCCCCGATGCAAAACCAAGTAAAGTATTGGGCTAGGCTAATATCTAGTTCAACCTATGATCACCTTTATTTGATCTCATTTAGTTCAAAAAAAAAAAGGCATATCAGGGTAGGCCAGGCATTGAGTTAGCCATTGGACAATTTGGCCCAACCTAATCTTATTAAGTTTTTAAAAAATATTTTATAGGGATTTATATAAAATTTGTTAAGAGCAAAATATAATTTTATAAGTACTTACATGAAATTTTTATTTTTTTAAGGGTCATTTTATAATTTTTATAAAAAAAATTATATTAAAAAAAAGGCCTATCCAACCAAAGAGACTAGCTTTGCTTGCCCTAATACTAAACAGAGTCAAGCACTAAGTTAAGTTGATATCAAGCTTATGATCAGCTCAACGTGGTCCTATTTGGTCATATCAGGTTAGGTTAAGTTAGACAAAAAAAAATTAGGTAGATCAAGTCAAGCCATTTGATTAAATTGAGCCAACAATTTTGGCTAATTTATCCTAACTCTACCTATTCTTATCAATTTTTTTTCAAAAAAATTAATTTATAAAAACTTATATAAAAATTTTATTATTTTTTCAAGATCAAAATGTAATTAAAGGACATTTTATAATTTTTATCAAAAATTTTGAAAAAAAAAAAAGGGTCTTAACTAGCTTAGAAAACTAGTTTAGTCCACACCAATACTAAACTGACTAAGTTAGGATTAGGCACCAAGCTTAAAAAAAAGTACTTCAGTGCAAAATTGAGATAAGCACTGGGTTAGACTAAAACCCAACTTAATTTGACTCGTGAACAACCTTATAAGTGAAAATTGAAATGGAAAAATATTAATATGATCTTATATATTAAAACTTAATCAAACTTAATTCTATCTCCTAAGGATTAATTAGGTTGTACATCATTGTGATATATAAGAGATATTTAATGTATAAACTTATATAATATATTACTTGTACCAAATAAGTAATAATATCATAATATATTGTATTAGTTTATATTATCGACCCTAACTTAAAACGTAATGTAATATTTTTAATTTTTTTGAATTAAAAATAATTAATTTATGGAAATAAATTATTTTAAGATAGAAAACAATAGTTAATTAATTTTAAATAAATTTTGGAACCTAGAAGTTATCTTATAAAGCCATTTGGATGTCTTATACTCAATAGAATTATTTTATATCTCAAAATCTTCAAATAGATTATTCTTATTAGACCTAAATATTTAAGAGGATTTATTCAAATTCTTAGACTCAGAAACTAATTTAATTGAGATCCTATTCTAATCCTAGTAGCAAAAAAAGAAAAAAAAAAACTCTACTTCCTTCTCTTTTTCTTTTTTCCTCTTTTATTTATTTCTTTCACCTCCTACAATCTACAATGTCTTTTACACTATAGCTACAGGGCTGTTCATGGGTAGGCCCAGACTGGACATTTAGTATGTCTAATGCCGAGCCCAATTAAGATATCAAGTTTGTTTTTATACCTGTGACCCGACTCGACCTAAACAAACCCGATTTTATATTGGGTTAGGGCGAGTTAGGGCTGCCCTGGCCTTTTTTCTTTCCTTTATGAATTGATACTTGTAATATAAAAATATCTTTTTGCACACTCATAGGCATATCCTTCAAAACAATAAGCTTTTAGAATTCTCATGTTTTTATCAATAATAAAAAAATAGCTTGACATTATCAAGTATGCACATCAATGATAAAAATAATTAAGAAGTAAAGAGGGTTTAGGTAAGTAATAAAAACTATAGCATACAAAGGAAATTAAATAAAATAAAAATAAAAATATATAAATAAAATAACAAAATATTGATAACTAAAAAAAATAACTATTAGAGTAGATTGGAAAGAAAATGTCTTCATCCATGGCCCACTCCGACCTAATATAATTTTGTTTAAAATTCTACCTATTTATATTTTTAGCTCACTCCGACCTAGCTCGACCCAATTAGGCTGGTTAAAGTAGGCTCCTAGGACCTAACAGGTTAATGAACACCTCTATATAACTACAATGTCTTATTTCCCCCCCTTTTAAAATCAATGTGCTTCTCTCTCCATCGACACTTCTATTTATCATGCTGCCACTAGATCATGCCGCTGTCATTGTCATTTGCTCTAGCCACTAGCTGCTGGGCATGCTCTATTGTCATCCACTGTAGGTGTTTTATAAAGAGGTGATATGTGGTTTGGTCACCACTTTCTCATCTATCCTTCATCTCATTCTTTTTTCTTCTCATTTGAGTAGCTACTTTCTCTCATTCTTCTTCCATTATCATTGAGGCTTAACTTCATTAGTAGCCTAAAATTTATAGCTTCCACCATTGTTGCTATGGGTAAGCTTCCAAGTTGGGACATTTAAGTTTGATCTTTCAAAGTGTGAGTTCACCGTCTAATTTTCATCTAACAAGTTTCATAAGGTGAATTCTTAAATTCAAATTGAATTTAGGAAGTTTTATTTAGAAATTTTAGATTTAAGTTAATGATAATGATAAGGAATTTGGATTAAATTTAGAATTTCAATTATTACAATTTGTATTTAGTTAAATCAACAATATAAAACTTTAGTTATTAAGTTAGCAATGGCAATTTTATACTTAATATAGATTTAGGCATTGTTAAAGATATCCTATCAATTAAGGTTGTACATTGAGTCAATAAAAAGGATCCCTAACAGTAGATACATAAATAGTAACGTAATATTTTTTATTTGCACTTGGATTATATTTTTCTTACCTCAAATATCATTTTAATAATTTTTTTTATTTTATTGTGTTATGGGGAAAGAAATCTTTAAAATTTGAAAATCATCAATTAAAAATATATTGTAAATAAATGGTGAAATTTATGTATGTGTAATATGAAAGTATTAATATTTTCATAGGTGCAAAGTGTAAATGGTAGTAAATTTGTTGTGCTATTCACTTTCCTTTTATACCATGAAGTTTTATTTAAATATTTTTCTTTATTTATTTTATATATTATTTTTCTTATATAATTTTCTTAAAGTTGATTTATGCTAATTAATTTATAATTATAAAAAATATGTATATATATCTTTGAATTATCTTTATTTTTAAATTTTACTTTTATTTATTTCTTTGATATAACATTTATTTACATTATTTAAAAAGTAATGATGTTTTCACAAGTAAAGTGATGAGAATGGTGAATCTTTATTTTGTTATCTTATATTTCTATTAAAATATCTTTATTTTCATGATGAGATTTATTTATATAAATTATATTAAATTTATGTTTTTAGTTTAATATATTTTTAAATCACTCCTTTAATTGAATGTAAGAATTATCATTATAGTTGGATTTCTATAATATTTCTTTTAAATTATTCATATTTACTTTGAGACTTAAAGAAAGTAGTTCTTTCTCTTTATCCACATTATAAAACATAAATATCATATTAACTAATATGAGATGCTTGATGTGTTAGTTATAAGGATTGAAAACCTAAGTCCTAAGTAATATAGGATGTTTTGTATGGTATTTGTGGAGACATTTTTTTTTCTTTGACAACAATTTTAAGGTGAATTATCTAATCTCCTTAGGTCTTATTATTAATCCATACTATATATATTTAAAAAGTAATTGATGTGATATAGTATGAATGCCACAATCATGCAAAATAAAAAAAAGTGTGGTGGCATATCCATTCAATAAATTTTATATATTTTATTGATATTATTTTTATATCTTTAAAAATATTATTTTCTAAAGTTGAATAATTTTATTTAATTTTTAAAATATTTATAAGTTTATGTATCTATTATTTTATTTTAATTATTTTTTTTGGTTTAACTCATTTGTAAAAAACTCATGTGTGAGTGTTGTTTTCCTTTCTGCACATTTTGTTATTTATACATTTATTGAGTTAGGGGTAGACTCACCTCATCCCTAATATTTATATTTTTCAAATTTAGAGATAGTCGAGTGAGGTGTTTTAGGATTAATGTATTTTTTTAGACACATTGGGTAAGTTTTTAACTAAATCTTTGATGGTGTAAGATTTCATGATGTTGTAATTACTAATTGTTGAGTGGGATAGTATATTGTAAGAGTTGTAGTCCATTTAATTTACTTATTTTAATTATTTTTTTTTTTTCATTCTTTTTTTTTTTTGGCAAAGAATTAACTACTAGACTAAAATTGTTTGTACGAATTGTAAAATATTCGTACTACAAGAAGATTTGTTAGTTTTTTTAGCAACTTCTAAATAATATTTTTGGTAAAATGAATAATGTATTTTGAAAGTGTGATATAATTTTTGATATTTTCTTAAACTTATTGTAGTTTAGTGGTTGTGTTTTTTTTTTTTTACGTTTGTTAGACTAAATTAATTTAGTCTATATGTCAGTCATATATAGCCATCCTATTGGGTCAAAGCAAAACGTGTCTATATCTGAATTCACAGCGTCATTTTTTTTTTTTTGAAAAAATGTAAATTATGCAGAAAATTAACTTCATTGATAGTAAATAGTAAAATAAGTTTTTGCAAAATAAATCAAATGTCAAGATAATCAATTGATATTTTTCAAATAAAAGGGGTATCAAGTGTAGTTTAATCAAATCTTAAAAAAATTAATATTAAACTAAATTTTCAAAAAAAATTAAATAGAATTTACCCATTTGATCAATTCATAAATGAAAAAAAAAATCTGTAATTTTTTATATTTTTATTGTTAGATTTCCTAATCAAAACATAACAAATATATAGTTCTTCAATTAAACATAACAACTATATAATTTTATAGAAAATTGTATGATTTTTAATTAAACTATACATTTGTCATATTTTTATTAAAAAATTATATATTTATTATATTTTAATTAAAAAATCTGATAATAAAAATATAAAAAATTGTTATTAAGTTTAGTTGATTTATAAAATAATTTAACTATGATAATTTTTTTATTATCTGTAACTACAATTATTCTTAAACTTTAACTTTTCCGTATTCAATCCACCTAGGGTTAACAGAGGTGATAAAGTTATGATAGAAATATAAATGGTTTCAAGGGTTTCAACCCTCCAATATACTTAAAAAACGAAAATTTACGCATTTGAATTTTTTTTAATTAGTGTGCTTGTATGCCTATTAAATATACTTTGTGCTCTTATACATTATCCATATGAAGTATTTTTTGTTACATACACGAGGTTCTATATATATTCTTAAGTTGTTGGCACAAATATAATAGGAGGAGCAAGATGAAATAAATTTTTATAGATATTCTAAAAAAAATTCATTCACGTATTATAATTTTATTTAATAAGTTGAATTGCATCTAAATTTTTTTCCCAAACAAAAATGCTCAGTTTCTAAGTCGAGCTTCAGATTGCGTAATCGTTTAGATGAACAAAATAAAACTATATATCATTAGATTTCTAAATATTGTTCTCGCAGTTTTGCCTGAAGTCAGATTCATTATGTCATCTTTAGAACTAGGTACATAGAAGGCACGCACCATCTAAGCAATGCAGATCTCAGTTTTGGGAAACCCACATTCAGGAGCTGTTCACGAGAATCGTTGCCACCAGAAAGTCTATATCTTAACGCTTGAAACTCATGCAGTCACACAATCTGATCCAAAACCCACTTTCTGGTGCTTGCTGCTCAAGAGGATCCTTAAACTTTGCCACCTCACCTAATTCCTCAAATGAGTCAACAAGGTTCTGGAGCCTTGCCACAAACTCAATCAGAAGGGATGTGAATGTAGCTAGAGACAGTGCACTAGCACTTTGATAGGTTTTTGATTCTTCCTTTATTACCATCGCATCTGCTTTAAAAGAAACGTGTGCAGGCCAAGATATCTGTCCAAGGGCTGGAGGATTATTTGGAGGCACAGAAGGGAAAACAGGAGAAATATTGTCCAAACTTTTTGCAACTTGAACTGATCTGAGGTCAAGAACAGCTTCACTGAGAGACCTGTACCCAAGAAATTTTCTTTGTTCGTCCATGTTCATGAGGTCTTGTGGACCACCCGCCTCTCTCGGCCGGTTCCCGATTTCCCAGCCCTCTGAATTTACAAGGAGGTAAGACTTTTTATCTATCTTCAGTTGCAATTGTTCGGCCGCCTCATGTACTTCATACAGAATGTCCACCTCACCTAGTTTCTCCATCTTCTTAACTTTGTTTCCGAGTTCACGCAACAGCTTGGCCCCTTCAGAACCTACCCTTTGAAGCTCACTACGGAAAGCTTGTCTTTTCTCAGCTGGGGCCTATATGTATTCAAATGATAGTTTAGTGCACATATATTTGCATAGTGAATCAAAAAATAAACAAGAAAAAGAAAAGGACCAACAACTTTACAATGAGAAAGAAATCTTGCTAGGTTGTAACCTACATAAATATCTGGAATGCCATGCCCTAGCAGATATGGACATAAATCATAGATTACATATCGGGTTAATACGACTATTTCATGTCCTAAATAACAAAATAGGTTTGAAACAGAAAAAATCTTCTAAATCACCGGAAATCTTCTAGTTGAAACTCCCACAGCATCTGTATTTCAGCACACTGATACAAGTGACTAAAACAAGGGATGCCATAACACATAAGTTAAATATTCAGGCTGTCAGGCATACCTTTTATGGCGTGCTAAAGAAAATTATTGCATAATTTATACAATTCAGGAAGATGCAAAACATCGATAGGACAGAATGAAAGCAAAGCAGTGGTGAAAGGCAGGCCAGCACAGAGTACTTTACCCCAAGTCTGTGGTTTTACGAAACAGTAGGCATTATTCTACATAAACAGCTAAATTTTTATGGTCAATTTCAGTTGTGTCGAAAAGAAAGCAAAGCAGTGATAAATTTCTTTCCCCTCCCCTAAAAGATGCTCAAATTATATAATCTTCTTATCTATTTTGAAAATATACTTATCCTCCTTAAACCAAAATATAACCAAAATACTTTCAAAAATAATATCGATTTCTTTTATTATAAATATAACATATTAAAAATATTTTTTACTTTTATTTTAATATTATTTATTCTGCGATAAAATCATAAATTTAATTTATTTTTAAAACTTTATTGAATTTATAGCAATGCTTATATTTATTAATATATATTTAATACAAATGTCATTTTTGAAATTAAATTATTATCTATAAATTAATTAAATTTTTTTAAAAAAATAATTTGTAAATATGTTCTTGGTTTCTAAAATTTATTTTCATCAAACAGTTTTATGTTGGTCATATATATATATATATATATATATATATATATATATATATATATATAATACTTATTATATTATATAACTAATAGATATGTAAAAA
This sequence comes from Erythrophleum fordii, assembly GCA_032878935.1. Lineage (NCBI taxonomy): Eukaryota > Viridiplantae > Streptophyta > Magnoliopsida > Fabales > Fabaceae > Erythrophleum > Erythrophleum fordii. Next base: position 5,311,286 of record JAVQMF010000027.1, read on the forward strand.
ATATTTTAATCAAGATAAATATAATTGTAACTTATCTTTTAGGGAGACAAGTGTTAAACATCTTTTACTTTTAAAGAAAGGAAGTAGATATTTTCAAAGCAGGAGAGGGCCGCGTAGTTTGAGTATTTTTAAAAGAAGTGTGTAATCTACCCAAAAGTAAATCACAATGACCTGGCAACAAAATGAAAAACCCAAAAAATTTGAAGTGAAAAACCAAAGATTCAAAGGCTTTATACTAACAATAGCACTATAAGAAAAGTAAATCACAATGAAACACCTAAAAAATTTGAAGTGAAGAAACAAAGATTCAAGGGCTTTATACTAACAATGGCAATATAAGAAGTACCTGTATTTCAGAAAGTATACACCCATGCATAGCCATGACCATAAATGCACAATGCCTTAGTGCCCCACTCACTTTCACATAATTCTTCCATGGATATTTAAGCATTTTGTAACGACCATGAGGTGGCTCCCAGACAGCAAATCCCATCTTCAATCAATAGTACGTAACAATGAACGAGAAAGATTATAAACAGTTATTGATGAAAAAGACAGAAAATTGAAGGAGATAATACCAATGCATCCTCTTGGCTTGTAGATTCAACAGCTGTTCTGTAGCCACTGTAAACTAGGTCATCAGCAGAAGCCTGGTAAGTAAGAATTTTTGAAGGCACCCTCTCATATTCAACACAGTTAAGGTAGTTATTCACAACAGCTGAAAAAACATCAATAAAGTTATTCAATCAAGGAAACGAAATTAAGAAGCTGCGAAAATATATGGTAGTGCGTAGTTACAGATTGAATGACATAATCAAGAACATAATATAGAGAACCTTCCAAAGATCTTGCAACACCCGTAAAATTTTTTGCCACCAAATTATGTAGATCTTCACCAGCCCAGATAGGATATATACAAATATTGACTCCCAAAGAAACAGCAGCACCAAGTGCAATGTACAAAAATCTATTTGTAGCTGTATGAATGAATTCCCCTGTTCGATACCCAGATACTGTAATAAAACAATATGTGATCAAAAACACACGGAATCCATATTCATAAGCCTTCATCGTCGGATATAGTTTTGCATAGGTGGCACAAAATCCTGGCAATCACACAGCTCATCAGAAAACCAGGCATAAGTCCAATAAAAAAGTCGCAGAAACAATATATAACTACAAGATAAGAAATGAAAGTGATTAAACCAGACCTACAATGAAGATACTGAGAACAATAATAGCTTCTTCCCACTCTCCAGCCCACTCTGATAACTCTGCCATTCCCAAAGCTAGTCCTCCAGCTGACAAAGTCCCCAATCCTCTGTTAAACCCTTTGCTAAGAGTTGCTCCTGCAGAAGTGTGTTTTCATTAATTATATATAAGTCAAAGGATGATACTTGTGTCTGAATTTATCCAAGGAAAAGCATGAAAGCTATAATCCACCAAAGAAAGGTAGTTAAAATATGAATTTTGTGATGAATGAATTAAAAAGAAATGTCGGATAGTCTGAAGGACGATATTATTTATGAGAAAGCAAGAAATGATGCAACTGACTACTTTATTCAAGTTAAACACATAAGCCGAAAGAAGGGGGAAAAAAAAAAAAAAAGCACCGGGGTTTTGTGGGGGGGGGGGGGGGAGACCTTAAAACAGTGGCTTTGGAACATGTGGCAAAAATTAATAGCTGGTGGTTTCATCAAAAAGCGTAAGAGGAAAATGAATTGAAGAGCAGGATTAAGATAGCATTGAATGCCTTCTTCTAAATTCAGATGCCTTTGCCGGAAGAGACTCATTAAATTCACTGTTAGTATTACACTATGAGTTATATCATTGAGAATAAAAAAGAAAAAAAGCGCCTTTATGCCATCATGCATACGCTCAAATTCGACATGATGCACGTGAGGTGAAAACAGAAAATAGCATAAAAAAATTGGTCCCCATATACAAAAATTTATTAAATCAGAAAACGACCGTACCTATACTGAATTCAAAGACGACCACAACAGTTAATATAGCCCAGAGACAATATCGACTCATATCCTTGAAGGGTTCTTTCAAGAAAATCAACAAGGAAATGAGCATCAACGCAAGACCCATTTTCGCAGAGAAGACGATCTTCCTGGGATCAGCCTGACCCATCTCCCAGGCCCTAGCGGCAACCCTCTTGAGTGTCTTCCAGCTGTTGATAATGCCATCAGAGAAAGCACGGTAAGAACAACAGCTCCTCCTTGAAGAAGGTTCTTCTCCGTCTAATTCCGGAATATTGATCCCTATTTGGGAATACCCACCCTTCATGGAGAGCAGCCTCTCCCTTTTCTCTGCGAAACTGTACCTGAAAGACCCCAACTTGGCAAATTTCGTAGTCGTAGCCATACCTTCACCGACGCAATTGATTTACGTGTTAGGGAATGAAATTTTGTGAAAACAGTAACTAGAGATTTGGATCAGAGTCAGAGAGTGAGTCTTCTAATAAGGGTGAGGGAGCGAAAAATCAGTATCAATGTGATAAGTTTTGTGTCAGAATGGAGAATGGAAAACAACAACCGTCTCCGATGATCAGAGGGATGCTTTCTCGCTCGGAACTTGCAAGGCCGGGAATCGTACGCCCGAAAGCGTCAATGAGACAAAAAATCACACAAAATGGATCATAAAAGAACGAGAAGCTGATGCTCATGGCCTTCCGTGCTCACCACGTATTCCGACACGTGGCAGGAATTTGGCAAGTACATTTCTCAGTGCTAAAGCATGGTTACACGTTTATTTGTTTACTTATTTATTTATTTATTTATAAGTTTAATTAAATAATATTTAATATTTTATTTTAAAAATATTATTCAAAAAATTCTTCTATTTATATCTTATCAATAAAATTGAATTTTCATAATATAATATTATAATTTTGTGTTCTTGATGCGACATTAGCCAAGTGATTTTATTTTTTTAAAATGCATTTTATGTAAAAATTTTATTTTATTGACATAAAAAAATAGAAGAGAGATTTTTATAATAATTATCAAATATCACGAGTGCAAGAAAAGTATCAACTACAATTTAATTAAATTTTATGATTGATTAATGTACTTTATTTTTTAAAATAAAAATTAAACTGTTTTTTTCACATATTGCATTTAAGTATTATCAAATTGTATTCATACTAATGTTTAAAAAAATTGCACTTTTCTATATAAATTTTATGCATTTAAAATTTTATTCTAATTAATAAAATAAAATTTAAATGAAAAAAAAACTATCTCCTTTTATAAACCAAGGTCATATATTTTTATATATGCAAAATTCAATGCTAGGCACATATGTCAAAACTTTTAAAAAAAGGGAACAGACAGATTGTGGATGTGTAAAAAAATATTGATTAGGTTAGTATGTGGGTAATGCTTTAAATTGCTTTAGTATTAAAAATTATGATTAGTTATATTTATTTAGATGATGATGAGGATGATATGTAGCATGTTATTTTTTGTTATAAATAAGATTATGCTCATTTTCTACTTCAAACAAATGTGTTTTTGGAATTTTATTAAAAATTATTTATAATCAATGTTTTTAAAATTGTATTAATTATTGAGCTAGTAGAGATATTGGTTTACAATTTATTGATTAAATTGATAATAATTAAATATATATTGTTAAAATATTATATATTAAAAATTTAATATAAATAAATTTTAATAAATTTTAAATATTTAATTATTAATTCAATAATTTTTAAAAGATTTGAGAAATTATTTTTTAATTGATAAACAAAAACTACTTATAATTAAAAGTTAAGAGTATTTAATATTAAATTTTTAAAGTTCTTAAATTATATTCAAATTTCACTTATCATTAAAAAAATAGTAATTCAGCTATACATTTTTATATTTTAAAGAAATGCTATTAGAAAATAGAATATAACGAAGATTAAGTATTGAAAACAATCAAGTATTTTTTTTATTTCTTTTATATTCTCTGTTTTTTTAGATTTTTCAATATTTCAACCCCCTTTCTTCTAGTAATTTTTTATTTTTAATTTGTTAAATTTATTCAAGATAAACTATTCTATTATATAAGAAAAATTTTTTAAAAAATTATACCAACTAGTTCAAATTAATTTTCGCTCGGTTCTGTTTTGATCGGTTCAGCCAATTCTTTGATTAACTGATTTTTTAGGTTAACCAATTAAATTAGGGATCAATTTTCAATCTAATCAATCGAATTAGTCGATTTAGCCTAATTTTGTTAACTATACTTATAACATATTGGCAAGGATTTTAACTGCCAAGTCTTAGGATAGGATTTTCACAAACTAGCAAAAAATATTTTATAATGGGACAAGTTTTCCTTGTTGAACCCAATAAGCTTTGTTTTAAAAAGAATGAATCCAAAAGAAAAGTTCAATAAAAATAAGTCAATTTTCTTTAAAAAAAAACTTAAATATAAAACGAGCTCAAATTTTTTTTAACATTTGAATTCTATTATAATTAACTTGTATTTATATTATTTTATCAATAATAATAATATCAATCAAATAAGCTATCAATAAATTTTAAATGTTTAAATAGTAATTTTTTATTAATTATATTAACACTTTATGATTATATTTCACTTCTTAACTTATAAATTACCTTGTCTAGATATAAGTATAGGAATTTCTCCAACTTAATTTGTGTTATTGATTTGTAATGGGACAAAACTCCGTTTACTTGACCCATTTTGTGTCATGGTTGATTTTGTTAAGCAAGAAACAAAAGAAAATAAAAAAGAGTCATCTACATTTAGTTCTAATGTAGTTATCTCAGCCACTTTCTAGCAGATTTAAGAAAAACCTCTAACATCGATGATATTGAATAATGTTTTTATTGATTATCTAAAACAAATCATAATGAAATTTAGCACGGGAAGAAAACTTAATATTTCTTTTAATAAAAAGGAAAGCAGACCAGGTCAGGCCTTTATTTTATTTTATTTTATTTTTAGGATTGGGTTTTATGCAAATTTTTTTATAGGTCCAGCTAATTTTTTAAACCCATCCCGAGCTAAAAATTATTAATCTCCATACAATTATAGCTTTAGTTTCCAACATGGATAGTTGTATTGGCTTTTGATTTGTATCAAAAATAAATCAGAAGATTCTACTCAATTCTTTAAAGGGAAAATTACAAAAAAAATAAATAAATTTAAAAATATTTATTTTAAAGAATCTATTATTATTATTATGTATCATTAATTTTACTTAAAATTAATAACATATTTTAAAATAATAATACGAGATTCTTTAAAATAAATATTTTTAAATTTAAATCCTTATTTATAATTTTCTTTCTTTAAAATATGAAATGGGCCACCATCTTTTCGATATTAAAGCAACCAAGGGATAAATAATGGTTTGCTTGCTCAAATTGCATTGCCTGTTGGAATGTCGGTGCCAGATTTGGCTGTGGTAGAGAGTAGAGACACAAATGCACGTCATCTTTGGAATTTACAATGTTTAAATAATCGGAAATAATTGAATAGGCTCCTTAGTTTGAATCTTATTTATTTAAAAAAATTAATGATATTAATTTTTAAAAATAAATATATAATATCTAAGATTTAATTAAATAATAAATTTTATTTAAATATATCATACCCGATAAATTTTATTTAAGTGGATGATACCGAATTGAATAATAAGCTTATACATTCTGTGTCTCTCTTTAAAATTAGTAGTTACAACTTTAAAAAGAAATTAAGAAAATTTATTTTTCTTAATATGATGTACCAGTTGTGTACTGTACTTTTTGGTTTAAACACAACTTTATAAGTATTTTTTATATTTTATAATTTAATATGTTAATTTTTTTTACAATTTAAAATAATTTCTTGCACTCTTTTAAAAACCTATTTTGCATATTATAATTTAATAAAAAAAGCTTAATATCAAATATCTAAAGAAAATCATACTTAAAGTTTATGCTATTACATACCTAGCACACAACCACACATCACCGAATTTTTGTTATCTTAGAATTATATGTTAAGCAATTAGAAACAGAAAATAGAAGTGTGACCCTTATACATCATCCTAATCACGTAAGGATAATGGGATAAGTGGTACAAATCTAAAACACCTATTTTAATTAAGAATTAAAACATTAAAATGTGATCATGTAACAAGATAATTTAAAAATTAGTAGAAAAAAATGATACTCTAGTATTGCAAGACCAATTTTTAGTAAAAATATAAAGTATTATTATGATCAATGCCTTGAAATTGTAGCCAAGAAAAAAAATGTTATCAAAATTTTGCGAGGTGACAAAAATAATAACTCCGTCACTTTGGGATTTTAAAATTGACGATGCCTCCAAAGTCGTAACTTATTTGAAACTTTTTTATTAGTTATTTGAAGTTCAGGATGAATGATTTGATATCCACCTGTGGCGTGTTTGGCATCACAACTGAAATGGGAAAAGACACCGAATCCAGCGAAAAAGCCATTTGGTGAGGATAGGGTGGGAACCGGTTTCTTTGCTCCTGTTTTACAGGAGCAGAGGGTGCTCCTCTGATCTGGACCGTCCAGACGGTCCAGATTTTATTTTAAATTTTTTAATTTTTTAAATATTTTTTTAATTTTTAAAATATAAAAAATAAAATGAAAATAATTTTATACTATAAGCTTATAAAAAAATTAAAGTTTAATATTTAAAAAATTAAAAAAATTTAAAATTATTGTAATTATTATTCGATAGGGTTCAATCCGGCATCACTTAGAAAGTAGGAGAGAAAAGAAAATTTATGTATAATATTTATTTTGTTATTGTAATTATTATTTAATTATTAAAAATAAAATAATAAATTATTTTTATTTTTATTTTTAACATTATGCATATCAAACCAATCAAATCAACCTTGGAAATGGGGTTTGGAAAGCTGCTCTCTCCATTGTAGAAAGAACGTTTGGAGCCAAATTGTTGAAAAGATTTTCCAGTTACATAGAATAGAAAATCGAGAAGAATGGCGGATACATTCAAATAGACAAAGAGGAACAGTCAGAAAATATCTGAAAATAGAAAGATTTTTCATCTGGTATTTTATAAGGTGTATAGTGATCGGAAAATGGATCTTTAAACCATTAGCATAAAAGCACTTGAGCAGTCAGGGTAATGAATCTTTTACCATCTGCGAATTAAAAATTTTTCTCCATCTGTAATGAAATTTCCCCATCTAATTGATTATCATCTTCCTAGATGAAGCATGAAATTTCCCCATATCCGAAATCACATTAAATTTTTATTTTAAAATATTAAAAATTTGAAAAAGTAATAAATATGCTAATATTATTTTCTCTGTATTCAGTAAAATAAATCGGAGCCTTACTATATGGATGAAACATTTAGTGTTTGGCATTGGTAACCAAAATCAGTGAATAAACATTGTTTAAAAGAAATTTATTAAAATCAAATTCAAATTACATTTGATACTTTTAATTTCTTTCAAAATTCAAATTTAAAATATTTCTACCATAACTAGTTTAGCAAATTATTCTTATTAGCTGGTTCTCCTATATCCCAAAAAAAAAAAAATAGATGACTCAAATAAATTAGGATTCATTATTATTTTCATTGGTTTAATCCCTATTCATATTAATTTTATTTGCGACTTGTTATAATTTTTATATATACAATAAATAATAGATAGACTTTGAACATCAAATAGAGGTGGTAAATTTTTTTTTTTTGGGGGAAATATTGAATTATCTAATAAATTGATACTTATCTTGCATTATTGCACGAGTCACTACATCTTATGCTTGATAAGTGACTTTCACATTTTATTTTGATTCAAAACATTTATATCTTGCACTTATATTTTTAGTATGTGATGTACTTTTATTGCTGTTCTGTTATACTCAATATATAAGCAACTATTTGCATTTTAAAGATGTTCAATTAGAGTAACCTTTTAACATGAATTAAGAAAATCATACTTATCTCAATTATTGACTCTTGGTATATCTTACCGTGCGTCGCACAGGTGGTAATCATAGTTCTATATTATTACAAAACATGTGTCAATGTATAAAATAAAGTTGCGTTCATTAAATTAATCTAATAATACATTTTAAAGGTAAATAATTATTAATATAAGAAAAAAATTCCTGCCGGTAAATAGTAATATAAGTCTCAGTGGATGCTCACACACAAACCTATTAGGCTCGGTCTGCCCAGATTGTGTGTCATCACTTACAAAATTTTATGCTTAAAAAGGAAAATCGATTGTTCCACACTTACCTTTCCGATGCTAAACATTTGTAGATGTAGAACCAGAGACTCGCAATTCCTAATTTCACACATCACTCACAAGTCATAACCGTATCACTTCCCCTTTCTTCTTTGGTGGTCATCTCAGCCTCTCTCCTTACACTTGTAATTTGGTTAAAAGATATAATAATAAAGAAAATATAAAAAATAAATAAACAAAAATAAATGAGATAAAAAATAATTTAATAATTAAAATAATAATTTAATTAATTAATTAATATAATAAATATTATATAAGTTATATAAATAGAATACTTATGCATTACACAAAAGCAAACGATGACATTCTTTCAACGGGCTGAAGTTAAAATAAAGATTTCACATTACATAGAAGGCGTAATTGTTAACTTCAAAGCTCAAAGGCACCAGACAGCACAAATAAATAAATGCTAGCATTTGACAATAGAACTTTGTCTTGCTAATTTAAAAGCTTCCTAATACCTTTTTCAAGGCTTAAAGCCTGTGAAAGAGAAAGTTACAAACATTAATGAAAAACTTCGAAATTGACAAAATCTACACCAAAAGACCAAACGTGTACAACTAACACACGGATCTGCTCTTGTAATTGTGGATCAAAAATAGTCCTCTGTTTGGGTCTGGGTGGTTAGAAGAGTCCAATTATTGGTCATGGGTTTCGGTTCTTCGTTTTCATCAGCATCCTTCTCGCTTAAATCATGTATTTCCAATATCTCAACCCTGCGATTTGTCTTCTTCTTTATCTTGATTGCCACCTCCTGAGGGATGAACCTCCCACATACTAGTACCCTTGTCTGCTTCTCTATCAAATATGTCTCCAATTCTAGTACAATTAAACCAAAACAGAAAAAAGAGCTTAGCCTGTGTCTGAAAAGTGTGGAACACTAATATTAAACTTATGATGCTTTAAATTATATATAAACACTTCAAATTTTATCATATCATATGTACTATCATACCTTCTTAATTAAGGAAGAAATCCGTAAATAGGTTGAACAGTGTGGACGAAGCCTAACCTGGCATGTCAAGAAGGGCTCTCTTCACTTTTCTGTGACAACCATTGCAGTCAATATTGATCCTCATCACCATGCAGAAGTACTGCTAATTAACGAAAGAAAATTAAAAAAAAATGATTCAAATAATTTCAATGGATAGCTTCACAGCTTTAAAAGAAAGAAGGTGATGGGGAGCTTGCCTTCACTGTCATGAAATCAATCAGAGGGAGAGACACAGATAGAATTTTTTTTTTTAAAATCCAAAATGGAGCGAAGGAGAAGAAAAAATAAAGGTGGGTTTTAAAAGGCAATAACATATTACTTTGAGAACCAAAAAGTGTTATAATGGGGCTGGTTAGCGTTGCCGTTTATTAAAATGGAATTTCCTTTTGAATGACAGAACCAGATTCTCTTTATAAGGTGTGCAGAGAAAGGCATTGTAGCGTAGTTTGTGGCATTATTCTCGATATGCCTATATGCCAAAGAGAGAGCATACTTTCTTTCATTGAAAAGGAATCTCTTCTCCTTCTACCTGTGCCTCTTAAGTATTGATACTCAAATTCATTACATTTTATGAATATTGATCAGACTTCTACTATAAATATAATAAACTGCTTTGCCGGTAGATATTTTAGTATGTAGTGGGAGTGCTTGTACCTAATGAAATTTATTTTATTTGACATTAAAAAAAAAATACTTTCAAAGTTAAATGTAACAAACATGAAGCTAATGCTGCAGAATGCAGATCATTTTAATTTCTTTCTCATTTTGAATTAAAGGACCAAAATATATGCTAAAATATTATAATGGTTTAGTAATAAAGACAAACATGTGATGCGCAATTAGACACGTTATGATATATTTAAATTGTAATTTTGTCAATTTTTTAGTATTGAATTGCAAGAAATATTTTTATGAATATCCTAATTTTGACATGAATTATTTACTTTTGACTAGATCCAAAACAAAACCTATTTCACTTTAATGCAGAATTTCAACTCACCCAAACTCATATTGAACACACCTAATTTACTTGCTGAGGGGTGTATTTCAATAGCAGTAGTTCTAATCCAAGAATTTAAATGCCACTTACCTTCTAAATAGAGATTGTTAGTTGAGAGAGAGAGGAGGGGGATAAACAAGAAGTGCATGTCTAATAACACACACCATGCATGTAACAACTCACACAAAAAAAGACTTATTTATCTATTTAGACACCTTGGTTAATCCTTATCACTGCTTACACATCCCACACTATGGCTTCGGTACTCCCCATTTTCTGCCATATTTTACTTTTCCTCATGATAATTTCCCATTCACCCACCATTAATTCACAAGACCCAAGCTTCTCTAACCCCACCATAGCCCAATGCACCTCAAGCCTCCTTCCTCTCGTTCCTTGTGCACCATTTGTGCAAGGTATTGCTGTGTCTCCAGGACAGCCATGCTGCGACAACCTTAAATTACTCTATACGCAGATCCCACACTGCCTTTGTCTCCTGCAAAATGACACAGCTTTAGCCTCCTTCCCCATCAATAGGACACTTGCCCTGCAGCTCCCAGCTCTTTGTACCCTTCAAGTCGACGTCTCTGACTGCCCAGGTAATAAAACAATAACATTTTATCTTAAAGCATATCTGGAAATCTTGTGGTATTTTCATAATCTGATACTTGTATAGTTTGATGCTATTTTTTAAATCGTTTTGTGTTATTTTGCTGTAGGGGTAAAATTGCCTACCACTTCACCACCTACTCAAGCTTCCTTTGGGACAATGGGCAACCCTCCTGTTGCGGGTAAAGCATCCTCTTTTTTATCCATTATTGTTAAGTTCTGTATTTTTGTAATAAGACATCTCTCAAGAGAGTCAAAATTGATGGAAACAATAAATATTTTAATAACCAAGTTGGCTTTTTTTTTTTTTAAATGATTCTCACTTTTTACTGCAATTTTAGCTTCTCCGGTAGTTCCTGTGACACCAAAACCCAGCATCATAGGATTCGGGCTTAGAAGAAGTGATGCCATTAATTTGAAGGCAGGGGATGGTTTTGCTCTGGCCATGACTATGACGATTTTAGTCGTACTATTTTAATTGCGATTGTAGTCCTATATATTCAGCCAGTAGTAGGTAACAGTTATGTGGTTTAATACAGATTCATACCTGTTTTGCTGCCATTTTACTTATTCTGGTGATTTATAGTATACGGATTAGGTAATTTTGCTTACGGTTTGGATGTAGATTCTTCTGTTTCTGGAATAGAAATGCAGAGTTTCTGATGAATAAAATGTGCTCATTAGACATTATAAATATGAGAGCACATTATAAATATTAGATGTAAGTGGGTATTAAGTATATCATCACTTCTCTTCCCAATTTCTTTGACCACTTGTTTTTTCAGATTGTTAAACTCCGAAGAATGTTAGCCGTAGCACGAAAACACAGAACAATGCAGTAACTCTATATTCCATAAGACTACGGAAAATAGCAGAAATAAGGACAATAATACATTTCATAATGAAAGTCAATTCGTCTATAAACTTTAAACTTAAGAGATTGTACATATAAAAAGGAGCATTGCTTTACAAACTAAGTGCAAATGGTTCAAGATTGATTTCATTCTTCTAACATATTAAAGTGTGCTTACCATATCTATGGATAGACTAATCCAAACTAGGAGCCACCTCCGTTGGATTGGACTCAAACACATCTGAGTTTGATCCCTCAGGTTCTTCTAAAAGTTCTCGAGACTGAACAGACTCTTTGTAGGCAGGAGTTTCCTTGAAATCCGTTGCCCCTTCATTATATGTTGCCACAGCAATCCCACAAGCAATTAACTGTGATAAAAGTAGGTATACAACAGTGAAAATTGAATTTACATGTGCAAATATAAATAGGAATTGATTCCAAATGCAGAGAGATTTTTAAGTATATTCAATCTACTAAGAATAAGTACGTTAAGCCAATTACTGATGGACATATAAGCATATCAATACTTAAAAGTAAGTCCTATTAAAAAATATATCTGAAATGTTTACATGTTTACTTAGAACTCGTATAGCTCCTTATAGATCCATCCATGGGATTCAAATTTTCTGCCGTAGACCCCATAAAGAGGGGGGAAAAACACTGGGTCCCACAGGAGTAAAGGAAAAAAAAAAGGTAAATAAACAGTAAAGATAAAAAGTAAAAAGCCACAACTTTTCATATATAAAAGAATAGTTTGATTTACTGATCTTTAATAGACTGTATCTAACTGAAAATTTTTCATGGTAAAATATTACTTGGCTTAGAGAACAAGTTAGGACTTATTACATAGAACATCTCCATAAAAATCTTGACAACCATAGAACTAAAGATTAAAATTAGGCTTCTGAGCCTTCTATCCATATTCATTCTAGCAGGTAAAGACATAAATCATATATAAAAAATATAAGCTTTTGTCATGAGATGCTTAAGTTTAAATTGTGTTCAGAAACACATTAATCAGAGTAGTTGTATTTTTCTGTTTACAAGTACATAATCCCTTCTCAAACACATATAAAGAATGACCCTCCACAGCCGATGGCATGTGGGTCTAGTGGAACCTCTTCTGATCTTTAGATGTCAAGAATTCAATTCCCACCATTCCCCTTCCCACCCAAAAGATAACATTATAGCAAATCATATGAGACTGCAAATTGGTATTGTACAAAACGAGTGATCACAAGTGACCTCAGGGTCGGCTAGAAATCAACTCAGATCAACAAGCCCTTCAATGTCCTATTCCACTCATTTCATTTTATTGAGACGGTACAATTATAATTATATCTTCTTTGGTTAAAAACTTGCTAGAATTATAATCTCATTATAAGAGTAATATTGAGAAAATAAATTATAAGTTATTCTATTCCACTAATAACTCCCTCCCTCCTCTCATTAAATTCCTAGCACATTCTTTTCTATTCAACTCCTTACCTTTTAATTTCATTCTATTATAAGTCATTCTATTCCATTCCCTTCTAAACTTTCAAACACATCCTTAAATTCATTTATTACTCCAATATGGTCCTTTTAAGTTTGTTTCATGCAAAAATGGCCTTTAAGTTTTAATTTATATCAGATGCATCATAAATAGTAACCTCCATCTATTAGACTTCTTTCGGATGAAAAAGCTCCAACTATTATACTAACAAACATGTGGATGCCGGATTAGCGTCGTCAGACATTTGCTATCAAAGCTGACGGTATATGTAGCTTGTGATTTGAATTAAAAGTTAAAATAATTTTTTTGAAAAAAGTGAACTTAAGACAACAAAATATTAATTTAAACTAACTTTAAAGTGTAAAATTCAGTTGTTTTGTTTGCTTTTGTTTTGCTGTAGGTGTTATGTGGCACCTATTGTTTGGTGTGTCTTGTGAACTTGCTGTAACTGTTGGTTTGTATGTTGAATGTTATGAGTATTATTCAGGCCAACAAAACAAAAAAAGGTGTAAAATTCAATTATATTGAACTCAAAAGCACCTACAAGCTCCCTAGTCCCTAAATAGTTTTCAGCAAATTAAAAAAGCATAAGACTTCATTTCAGCACTAAACGCTAGCATGAAATAGAGAATCAAAGAAGCAGAAACTCGAAAAGTTAAAGCGGAAGCAAAGAAATTTGAAGATCATACCGCGAAAACAATACCAAAAGCCCACAAATACTGTACGAAGAAGCCGAGAGGATCCCACTGCGGGCCTTCCCAGAAGTCCGGTTTGTCGCCGGGAAGCTCCGGCAAGAAATAACTGTCATCGGCGCCATCAACGACATCTTGAATCTCACCCGTCCGTTGATCTTCTTGGTCTTCGGTAGTGATGGAGCCCCTTCGATTCTTGCTGTCCAACCTCCCTGTACGAGGCGAAAACTTCTTTGCTGAAACTATGTGAAGGTTTCTAGCTGAGAATGAGAGAGGAATGGACGTGTATGGGGTTCTGATGGAGTTGCCGTAGAGGATTCTGGCACTGCTACAACTACCTACGACCCACGCCATGAGTGGATGCGTAGACGAAGCTCTGGGCACGGCAAAGCTATTGCTTGCTTTGGATAAGGGGAGCAAGAACGTGTGCGATCCGATTATTGGGTCCAAATCCGCATCTGGATAAGGGTCGGGTTTATGGGCACTGCTAAAATTAGTTACTGACTGCTGAAGAGATTATAAAAGGAATAGCCAGAAAGGAAATACAAAAACATCTTAAAAGGGCTGATTTTAATTCATATGTCTTTTTGTATATTCACTTTAATTGTCTTGTTGATTATTTCCAACATTATTTTCATTGTCATCCAGTAATCAAAGTTCTAATTAGATCTTTTGAAATCTCTTTCTATTGGCATTTAACGATTGTTTGAGGTTGTACATATTTAAATTAATTTTGATCAATATTTTGATTATTTTCAGTTGCAATTTTATTTTTTTTATTCAATACTTTTTATCTACACATGTGCAACCTTCGATTCTTATATTTAACTTCATTGACAATGTAAAACCTATTTTTGGATAATTATGTACCGTCTCTACAGGTCAATCAAATATACAAAAATTGTATATGTTAACCGATTCCTTCACGACAAAATATTCTTGTCTAACTAGCCAACATGAATTTTGGCATGCAACGTTGGCATTATATTTACTGGATTCCTTTTTAAATATTTATTTATAAATTTTTGTAACTAAACTTAGATGGCTGATAATTGATTTGTCAATGATTGAAGTTTTATTTTACTTCTTAAACAATCATTTTTAACCGTAATTTCTGTATCATATCTAAACGCTGGAGTTTTTTTTTTTAATTGTATTATATTACAATAAAAAAATCTCTCCGGCCTTCAAGAAATTGATTAGACAAATTTACAATAATGTATATCTTTTTCTTAATATATCATATAATAATTGTATTGATATAATCATTTTTAAAGATGCACTAAAAAATTGGTCGTGTTTGTGTAAAGGTAAATCAAACTTGACTATCCTTTATTAGGCCATTTATAAACAATGAGTTGAAGAATAATGAAGCGTTTTTCTAAAGTTAGTTATTAGTTATTGCTGTGAAGGAGGTGACGCTCTTAACAACCTGAGAGGTTCTCGCATAGTGACGATCTAACGTTGGAGTACATTTGTTAAGATGAACCACAAGCGTATTGGGCTCAGCCCAACATTTAGCGAGGTTAACCCAAACTAAGGGGTTGGATTTTGACTGAAAATCTCCCTCGTCATTATATTCTACATATTTTAAGATTAAAGTATATTGTAAACTTATGCAGGCAGTGATATAAGTCATTTTGTAATAAGTCAAATCTAAATGAAGATTTTAATATATTTCTTTTCAGAGGACATCATTGTAATAAAATAAAAAACCTTTTTTTATAAAATATTTTCAACAATTTAATAACACGTTGAATTCCATGATAGGGAGAGAGAGGGAGGGATAATATTTTTCACAATATTCATTATGTTTTTGTTATTGTTATTTAAAGTAAAAATACAAGAATTATTTTTTATCTATTTATTTACTTTTTTATTCTAATTTTATTTGGATATATAACAATTTTGTGTTTCAACCATACCCTAAATTTTTTACCATTTAGTCATTTCATGAATTATAATACATAATTTTTTATAATATATGTATATATCGCAACATATAATTGGACAAAGAGCATGAGCTCTTCCTTCCTTCAGTAATCCAAACAAAAATCTTTCTGAAATGGGTGGCATTAATTTTACTAAAAGAAAGAATTTGAATTATAAATTTGAAAAGAAGATAATTATTTAAATTCTAAAATCTGTTTGTTTTTATTACAGAATTTCCTTTTTAAAAAAAGGTATTATGAGAAAGAAACAATTCGTGTTTGATAAAATTATTCAATAAGTGTATTTATCAATATTATTTTGTTTGCCAATTTAAAAAAAGAATACTTTTTGCCATCAAATTATTTAAATGAACATTTATTTATAAAATAAGTAAAAAATATAACATAATTATAGTAAATGATTTAAAGTCTAAAATCTGTTTCTTTTTATTTTTATTACAAAATTTCTTTTTCATAAAAAAATTAAGAGAAAGAAACAATTTGCGTTTGATAAAATTATTCCATAAGTGCCTTGTCAATATTATTTTGTTTGACAATTTCTTTTAAAAAGAATACTTTTTGCAATTAAAATTTTTAAAAGAACATTTATTTAAAAAATAAGATAAATATAACATAATTATAGTAAATGATTTTTAACAAAGTACTTTTACTTTGAAAAATAATTTTTTTCATTAAAAAGCTCTAATTTTCATTTGTAAAAAAATATTGCGTCTATTATCACTTAAATATAGTTTTTAAACAAAAACCTGAGGCTTTAATTTTTCCCAAAAAAAAAATTAAAACAACTTTTTCCTCTCAAAAGTCAAAAGTTAAGCCATCAGGCCAACACGAAATGAAGAGAAGGTCATGTTTAGACCAATCCCAAGGGATAAAAAGATAATGAGTACAATGGTTATTTTGGTGTAAATCCTTGTATGGGAATAGCAAGAAAAAAAATTCCGATATCCTTCTATACCATTCAAAATTTATGTTTGCAGGGTTTTGGAAGAAATAAAATTAACTAACGACGCTATTTTAAACGAATATAATACAATTATAATTGTATTATCTTTATTAACCCATCATTTTAAATTGTTGTAAGGAGAACATTAAAAAAAAACTATAAATAATTCAACTTCGAGCACATGATTTCTTCATTCCATTCCGATCCTTCTTCACAATTCACAGACAAATCCGAACGCAGCATAATTGTTCGGTGCATCACATAAAGTCGCTGGGTCTGTACCGTAGTCTCTCTGGCAGTGGACCCCAAAAGATGTTGACAACCCAGTTCATGTCAAAATACACAATTTATATGCTTTTAATTTGGATCCAAATTTCGTGTCCGCACCCGCCCTTCACTATTTTTGAACCTTTAAGATTGATTATTGTCCTTTTAGGTCGTTCAAATTCACCTTAATTTCTGAGAACTTAGCCAGGTTTGGTACAAGGAGGGAAAAGGAGAGGATGAGAAAATATTTGATGAAATATCAAATTAATATTTAATTATTAAAAATAAAAATATTATAAATTCTCTCTACATATAAAATCATTTTTTTTCTTTTATACTTAATTTTAATGGAGCGAACGAACCCTAAAATATTCCAGAATCCATTAGGCCAGATTTATGTCAGTTTATTATCCAAAAGAATTTTAAAGCAAAAGAGTCAAAGCATTCATTCAGTTTTTCATTTATTCATACTGGTTTAGACTTCCGAGGGAGGGAGGTCAGGTCATCTCCTCCTCAAAACGTGTGTTACCATTCTGCTTGGTAAATTGATGGATTCAGATAGAGATAGAGGTCGAGGTCGAGGTAGAGGTCGCGGTAGAGGAAGAGAAGACCGAGGCAATAGAGATGATGAGGAGGATGAATTTCAAGGTAAAGTTAGAGAACGAAATCAACAATTTGACAAATTTAAGGTAGAATGCTTTAGATGTCATAAATTTGGTCATTATCGTTCTTCATTCTCCCACTCTTCCTCTCTCTTTATTATACTCAAAAGTTATTAGTGGTATCAGAACTTGGTTTGTGAGGAGTGCAAAATATTGTGAAAAAAAAAAGGGGAGTGAGCAATATTATTTTTTCTTCTTCTCTTGTGATTATTATTGACATTCATTGTTATTTCTGTTTGTTGCATCAATATGTCTTTTTCAGATTCTAACTTTGTGCAGCCATCTATTCCACGTTTTGATGGTCACTATGATAATTGGAGCTTGCTGATGGAGAATTTTTTAAGATCTAAGGAGTACTGGCATGTTGTTGAAAATGGTGTAGCAGCACTTGCGAATGCACAACAATCAGAGATAGAGGCATTGAAACTGAAAGATTTAAAGGTGAAGAATTATTTATTTCAGGCAATTGATCGTCCCATCTTGAAAATTATTCTTTGCAAAGAAACTTTCAAGGATATATGGGACTCCATGAAGAACAAATATCAAGGCACTGCAAGAGTAAAGCGTGCACAGCTTCAAGCGTTGAGAAAAGATTTTGAGATTCTGCAAATGAAGGATGGTGAATCTATCACAAATTATTGTGCCAGAGCATTGGAAATAAGTAACAAAATGCGTTTATATGGTGAAAAAATGCAAGATGTTACTACTGTTGAAAAAATATTATGTTCACTAACTCTTAAATTTGATTATGTTGTTTGTTCTATTGAAGAGTCAAAAGATATAGATGCACTCTCACTTGATGAATTACAGAGCTCTTTGCTAGTTCATGAACAGAAGATGAATCACAATTCAACTATGGAGGAGCAAACTTTAAAAGCTTCTACTTTTACTCGTTCCTTAAATTTTAAAGGAAGGGGTAGAGGTAGAGATAGAAATCGAGGTAGAAGCTGCGGTAGAGGAAGAGGAGACCGAGGCAATAGAAATGATGAAGAGGATGAATTTCAAGGTAAAGTTAGAGAACGAAATCAACAATTTGACAAATCTAAGGTAGAATGCTTTAGATGTCATAAATTTGGTCATTGTCGTTCTTCATTCTCCCACTCTTCCTCTCTCTTTATTATACTCAAAGGTTATTAAGGAGAAACGTAAATGAAAAATGAAAAATTAATGCAACGTCAAAACTTAAGTGAACGAATCTGATCCCTATTCTATTTGTTAAAGTCGCAACAAAACCAAATCAACAAAATAATTCTAGAATTTTCATATCTGCCATCTACATTTCTGTGGTTTTTCCTTTTTTTTCCATCTTCATCTTCATAGAGATTTACATGTTGCATGCTATGAACAAATCATCATCCGTTCCGAAACGTTACGGCAAGACTACCACAATCTCGCCACGCCGAAACGTTCCACACCCTCCCACGCTCCTACATCGCCTGTAGAGACTCTGACCGCCACAATATATCGCCCGAATCTGCGTGATCAAACAACCCATCTAATGTCACAAAACCACCGCCGTTGTCATCGTCGCCGTACTCGACGAACACGCCGGTTCCATACCCGAGAGCTTCGTAGTGTGGAATATCTTCTTCAAACCCCAAGAACCCGCTCAGATCGATTCCATCCGGTCCGACCCGACTGAAACCCTGGTTCTCCGGTTTGTCCTCCTCGGCGGGCGGCGTCACCGTCGGCGGTAACCCGAGTTCGTCGTCGGACGCTTCTAAAAGATGTTGTAAATCACAGGATTCACGTGCTGGGTTTGGATCCGCCGGATCCGGACCCGGGGCAAGTATTTCTTCCTCGAAGCTCTTGATTACAGAGTCCAGACCCTGCATCGTCGGGTCACGCTCAGCCACATTATCTGAATCGTCAAAGATGTTCAAAAGATCATCCTCGATCTCCCTTGCCCCGGGCGATTCCAGAGACGTCCGCTCCGAGTCAACCCGGGCGAGTTCGTTCGCTTCCGAGTTATTGCACAACTCCACCGATTTCCTCCGGGTAAGCTGAGACTCGGACGAGTTCAGATCTGAGTCCGAGTCGACCCGGGAAATCTTCGAGTCAGGCAATTTCTCGTCCAACTCGCCCGAGTCGTCCCGGACTCGCTTCCTGTTGTTACATTCCTCCCCCATTTTTTCTATATCTGAAATGAGAAGAAAGAAGAGAGTCTAACAAAGGCTTGTTATGGAGACGAAAAAGTAAAAAGGATAAGAGTGAAAGTAAAGAGAGAGAAGAAGCATAGAGAGAGAAAAAAGAGGTTTTTGGGTGGGAGGAAAGAGAAAGGAGGAAGGGTATATATAATGGTGAGAAAAGTGGGATAGGGTTGTCTGCTTTATTGATGAAGGACGATCGAGACAGGCGCGTGTATAGCGGAAGGCTTTAATTAAAAGCTGCATTACGTACGTCTCTCGCATCGTACTCTCTTACTTTTCCTTATCGTCCTATAATAAAATAATATTATTTTATTTATTATTTTATTTATTGGCGTGTGTGATCCGTTGGAGGGAGGATTTTGTGGGTGTGACTTTTTAAAAGGTTGAAGTTATGATTCAATTTCATATCTGGCAATTAACTAAATTTAAATTGGGAGTGTGAAGTCCGGAAAAGGGCCCACCGACATAAGAGAAATCATGTGGTTGGTTTTTGCTTTTTGAAGCTTTTTGGGTTTTTTGGAATTTAGGAGAAGTTGTCAGTGGTCGGGTCACCCACTGGTGGAGCGTTGTTGATGGATTCCCCTTTTTTTTTCTTTTTTTTTTTAATTTTGTTTGACAAATTGTTGCTATTTTTGAAACAAAAAGTTTTTAATTTTCTTTCTGGCCAAAAAAAAAACCAGAAAAACCTTGTTCTTTTGTTTTTCTAAGTTTCTCATCTTGTTGGCGGTATACTTGTTGAGATTATCTGTTTGTTTGACAAAAATTATTCTCTTCCCTCCTACTTTTCTTAAACAAAAATGAGTGCATAACGCTATTCCAGCGTCTAAAATAACATCAAATGCTCCTAGTGAAGGAAAGTTATTTAATTCTTTTACTGATAACTATAAAATACATTTTAAAGATAAGATTAAATAATTAAAATTTTAACATAAGCACATTTTAATTTTTAATTAATGTCTCATTGATTACTACTTGTTCGCATTTGCCTGGGATGTCTTTATTGTCAATTTGATTTTCGATTGTAATCCAAATAAATTTTTATAAATCAAGCAATTCACTCTAACTCAGATGATAAAGTATTTTTAATTAAAGAAAATTTAAATTTTAAGTATTTTACCGTTAAATTTCATAATAAAAATATCATAAATAAATATTTTTATCTTACATACTATATATCATTGATTTTTTAAAAAAAATTATGTTTTACAGTTTTTATTAAAAACTTAATATTAAATCTAGAAACCCTTTTGTTTGTAATGATGTCTTTGAGGTTTTCATGTTTTACAATTTAACTTTTCTCTGCTTAATTTATTTTCTTAAAATAAAAGGTATATACTGTTAACATAAAAACAATGTTTTAATATTTTATTTATTTTTCTGAAATATACAAATTCATTTTTAATTTAAAATTAAAAGTATTCTTTTAAGTACAAAGTTTATAGTTATTGATATAAAAGTAAATTTTTTATTATTTTATTTATTTTTTAAACAATAAAAATTCATTTCTGATCTAATCAATAAATTAACAAAATTAACATATATTTTAATACAAGCGGAGCCGCTCGTTTAAACGAAGACAACGGATTGGTTATTTTTGGGAAGGTAAAAATTTATATTCTGTTAGTTATTATTTCATCTTAAATATAACAATTGTTTGGTTTCGTAAATAATTATATATATTTTTTAAATTAAATCATATATCTATTATGTTATTATGAAAAAAATTATATATTTATTATATTTTAATTAAAAATTTTAATAACAACAAAAATAAAAAATTGTTCATCGCCCAGCCCCCTTTTCACCATTTAGGAAACCATTAAACCCATAGATTAGCCCGTGCTCACGTGGCACCTGAAAAAACTTAGTTGATAAGATTGGACTCTTCCAAAATCGCTATACCAATTACAAAATTGCAAATTAACTTTTAGGGGTCAAACTTTTTTAAATTTTATATAAAATATTTTTTATTATAGTATAAGCACAGCTTACAAAATAATTAATAGATAAAGGAATTTAATGCTTTTAAGAAAATTAAGCTCTTTATATTAAGATTAACTTAAAATTTATTCACTATATTTTTAAAGATAAAATAAATCTGAAGAAAAAATTGGATGTAGTTGACAGATTCCCCCAACCAGAGTTGCGGCTTGATTAGTTTCAAATTAGAAAAGAAAAAAAGAAATGAAAAATTATGCAAAATATTTATCATATTCTTATCATAATTATTTAATAATATTTTTATAATATTTCTAAAATAAAGATATAAAAATTATTTTTATTGACAATTTTTTTATTTTCATTCTTAACATTTTTGTTTATAATCAAATTGTTGCAAGTACATTTGCAGCCTTCTCCCTAATGAAAATGGAATTTTTTAATTTTAGTCTTAAATTTTAAAAAAATAGATATAAAATATGTGAAATTTATTTAAATAATATATTTTTATTTAAATGTGTGATATCTATCTAACTAATAAATTTTATATATTTTGTATTTATTTATTAATTTGGGAAGAAAAATTGAAAAGAATCCAAAGACATCTTTAGATCCCTTGGTATTATTATTTATCTATAAAAAATGAAAAAGAAGAACTTTGCGTCGTCCTGGACTCCAACGGTTAGCGCCATGCCCCTCCAGTCTTTGCACTCTAGCGTCTACCCAACACCAACAACAGACCAACCTCTCTAGATTTTTCTTTTTTAAAATTTGTTTTTTTTTTAAAAAAGAAAGGTATTTCTCGTGGGAGAAAAATTAGGCCACACCTAGAATCCAAAATAGCTGTTTACGAGGCGTTCCTGGTCACCGACGAGGCTGTTCCTTGTCTGGTCGTCCTTACCTTGTTGGGCCCAATTTAGATATTTCTCTGAACATGCGGGGCCCACTAGTACTATAGCCTTCACTCCCCCAACAACTCCTCAGATCTTTCTTAATTTTCACATTAAATAATTAAAATATACAATAATTTATGATTATGCCTATATAAAAATTAAAAGGCACATGCCCCACCGTCATTTTTCATTTTATAATAATATTATTGACAAGAATTTCAATCACACATATATATATATATATATATATATATATATATATATATATATATATATATATATGTATAAAGTTACAGAAAACGTTCACGAATCGTAAATCGCACGATTTATTCATGAAGCTGCATTTTTTATTTTTTATGTGTATTTTGCCGAAAGTTTAACGTTACTGTTTCACGAAATTATGGGCTTGTTTGACAACGTCAAAAAAAAAAAACAATATTTGTTATAATTTTATAATTATTATACAAGAATATTTATGTTTATTATTTTTTAAAATAAAAACAAGAAATTATTTTTTATTCATAAAATTATTTTTTTAATTTTTTGTGTATCAAATCAACCGAAAAACATTTTAAACTGATCGTGCATATGCACGAAGACAGGCAGCTAGCTAGTATTCTAAACGAGAAATGGTAATATATCAAAACAGAACATCTTGATTCTTGCCTAATATAAAATGCCAACATCAGAATAAATGATATATCAAATGCCTAGCTAACTTTAATCTTTGCAAATCATAAAAGTACACCAACTGGTTATAAAAATAATAAATCTGTTGTATATTAAGCTTTTCTTTTCTTAAAATATTAATATTTTCAAGACACAAAATGTGTGAGTTAAGAGTAAAAAGGAAATATATTAAAACACCTTACAGATGAATTATTATATATAAAAATAAATTCGTAAAACTAAATAACTAAAACAATTAAAAAACTTAAAAAATATGCAATCGGCTAAGTTGATGTGGGACCCACGGTACACTTGTTTCCACGTTTGCAATCTCCAACGTTCAGAAACGTAGCCGGCTTGGGCCGGTTCCCGAAGCGGCTTTCACGAATTTTGAGGAAAGCCGAAATGGGAAACTCGTCCAGGAGTCAGATTCTGCGACTTCGAGGCATGCACGGCGCCACCTCATCTCCATCGTGTCGACACGTGTATTTCAGGACCACATGATAATCTGTTACAAGTGGGGTCTCTGACTAATTAATTTTTACCGGTTCATCCGGTGAGGGTTGGGCTGACACGTGCGATGAGGTGGCATAATAGGACGGCTCACATGCAGGTATAATTGACCGGTCAGTTGGGTGAAGCGAAAACATCATGTCTTGGGCTTCACGGTGACAATAGGGTAACCTCACTGTCAGTTAGCCCCAATAAGGGTGTTGGTTAATTTACGCATGTGCCCCTGGATTCCGCTTCGAATTTCAACAATGACACTCATTCTTCTGGGCCCTGACGTGTTTGCTGGATCTGATTGCATAGCAATCACGGTTTCCATCTGCTTGTCCGTTAGATCACGTCTTCTGCCGACAGAAATTATCGCGGCTTTGAAAAACAAAAAAATGTGTGTGTATTTTGTTTTTTTTGTTTTTGTTTACATATTATTCAAACTTTTCTTCATTGTTAGTCCCACTTTTCGTCCACGACTTTTGTTCAAGATTTAAAATTCTTTATTTCATTGTTTAAAAATTAATTATAGTCGTATCTTAACCCCTAGGTTATATTCGGACACATTGTGGGGTCCATTTGAGAAATCCAACATTTCAAACATGGTCTACAGAACTCAAAAGTTTTTATTGTAACGTCTGCCATATTTACGGATTTTATATTTGAAATTAGATAGATTTGTTATAAAAAGAATTCTATCTCAAGTCAAATTTTTTTATTAAATTATGTTAAAATTTATATATGTATATATATATATATGATAATTAAAAATTATTTTATATACATCTTTTAGAATATTTGAAAATTAAAAACTCAATCTTGTAAAAATTGAACTTTTCGTAAAATTTTTTATATTTAGTATTTAACATTATATAATTAGCTCTTTTAGAAAAAAAAAAATCACAAACGCCTAACAGCTATCCAATGCATAATTATTTGAAAAAAAAAAAAACTCCATATTACTTCTGTAGAAATTAGTACTTTTTGTATTTATATTTTGAATCGATAATTATTTTTCGCCAAAGATAATACAAATATAGGATTATTCAAGTTATTTTTTTATAAAAATATAATTAATATATGAATATTTAAGTTTTCCTATAACAATAAATAAAAAATGAAAAATAGCTAAAATATTTTTTATACTTATTCTTTCTTCTAGTAAAAAATTATAACTGTTCAATTCAAAATACAAATATGGAAATAATTAATCTCCACATCAAGTGTTAGAAAATCAATTGAGACGTATATCAATTAAATAGGTTGAAAATACTGGAAAATTCCTCATCATATTAAACACGTTATTTTGAATTTACTAATATTTTAATATTCTCATATGTAATATTATATTATGATATTTCTGATGTCAAAAAGTTTAATAAGCTAATAGTTATAGTAAAAGAGATATTTAATTATATGAGAAGTCACTATTATACAAATCTTCACATATATAAATAAAAGAGTAAATAATTAAATTTTCCCTGAAGTTTGTGAAAATTACGTAAATTTCTCCCATGTTTAGTAGGTAAGAATGGAAAGGAATAAACAAAGCAGATGAGATTGAAGGGAAATAACAATCAAGCTCTTATTTAAAAAAAAAAAGTAATAGAAAGAGATGGGTATTATTAAATACTAATTATATAGACATAATAAATATATTTTAAATGAAGGATTTTTTAGTTAAAAAAAATTAAAATTAGACTAAAATATAAATATAAGAATTTTATATATTTTTTAAAAATTATATGATTTTAATAAAACTGAAGAAAAATTTATGTAATTTATTTTAAATAAAATTATGAAGAATTTACTTTTACAATAAATTAATTATTTAATCTTTAATATATATATATATATATATATATATATATATATTTTAGAACCAGTCGTAAAAATTTATGTTTAGATAGTTTGTTTCAGGAATAAATATATTTAAAAATAAAAATATTGAAAAGAAAAAAAGACGTGATTAGGAGGAAGTTGAAGTTTGCGTATGAAATTCTAGAAGAAGAGATAGATATTTATTGGAACCATTGACTGGAATTTATTAGGCCAATAGTTAGCAATAATGTGAAAGTGGGGCATGAAGCAGCTTTGCTTGCTTGGTTGTTTGGGATACGGTGGGATGGAGATGGACGCATTAGCTTTGGCACTGAGCGGTGACTCCAAGTAATGAAGGCACCACACCACACATTTCTTAGCCTTATCGTCATCGCTTTGGGCTTGGCTTTGGCTTTGCTGTTCACGTTTAGAGCAACACTCCCTCATCCAATGGCTTCGTATAATTTGGATTGTGCTTTCCACTTGCATTGCATTTGCAGGCAACGCCTAAATCACCTTTCACCTACGCATTACGCCCCCAGCTCAATCAAATCAATCATCCTCCATCCCTATCTTGTTTCATTTCAATTCAAGCGTCCCACGGCTTCTGCTTCCAAATAGCCTCACTACATATCTTCGTTTGCCTCCCCTTTGCCTTCTCTTCACCTTTCAATATCATTAAGAATAAATTGCACGTATTTTTATTTAATTTTATTACAAGTATACAATTTTTTATTTACTTTTAAATTATCTATTTTGATTCAATTTTTTTGTTGGAATATCCTCCACAGAAAAAATTTAAGAGTGATCAATGATAATTCGTATAATTTTAACAAAATTTTTTTAAAAAAATTCTATATAGTTTACTTTATCATTAATTGTATTTGTCAATTAATTGACATTTTGTTCGTATTGATTTAAATGGGTTTAAAAGTCAATAATATATTTAAATATTTAAATATGACATAAAAATTATTTAAAATTAACCTCAAATTTAAAGTACCAAACAAAAACGCGTGTGTGCATGTACCACCACAGAGGATTAAATATAAAATTTCTTATGATACTTTTTGTTTGGTACATAATCAAACGTATGAATTTAAAATTTCTTGATAACTATTTATATCCATCATCAATAAATCACACTTATCTCCTATTTAGTACATAGAATTATTAGGTATAAAAATAAAAAAATATAAATATTACTAGAATAAAATAATTATATTTAAAATGTTATAGAAAAGAATGCAAATATCATTTCATTTGTATTTTTGGTAAGATAAAAATAATATAAAAATAAAAAAATGATAGAGAAATACAATAAAAATAACATAAGTATAATAAATTTTGTATAAATTAAATACAATAATTATTCTTAATATAAAATAAAAATATCTTTCTTCTTAAATTCTATAAAATGTATATCAAATGAGATTATTTAATAAATTTCTTCACCTCGTTTTTTCTATCTCTTTTAGTAAACAAGACAAGTGACTTATAATACTTTTATTTTTAGTATTATTATTATTATTATTATTAGAAGCAGCAGAATGAATTACTTCAATATTACTATCTCTTATCCTTTTTTTAAAAAATAAAAAACTATTTTACTAGTATTAAGAAAAACAGTTAATATCAGTTTAATTCATTGATTAGATTTAAATTTGATAATTCTTTTCCATTTTACCCATCTTTATTTTATATAAAAAATATTATGCATTGTTAAATATATTAGGTGTAATAATAAATGAAGAGTAAAAAAAAAATTATTATTTAATAAAGTAAAAAAATATACCATATTTCTTATATTTTAAGACCAAAAAATTTTTTTAAAATTTTTGTATAAAAAAGATCGGAGGGAGTATTAGTCAAATATTAATGACATAATCAAAATTCTTTTTTTCTCCTCACCTATGTTTAACATTTTTGGCATGAGGATTAATGTAGGACAGAGTTTAATAAGGGGCAAACAAAGACTTATTTAGGGGAATTGGTGCCCTGGAATCTCATTAAAAACAGACGACCACAAATATAAGCGCCTGACACTATGGACTATGGAGATCGAGCGCAACACGGCATGAAAAAAATATATTTTCTATTGAAAAAAATTAAATTTGAATATATAAATATCATATTTCTAGAAAAGGTCATGGATTAAGTAATATTCTATTGTCAATTATTGATTAACTAATTACTTATCTTTAAATTTTTTAAAAAGAAAAATTCATCAACTTGTTTGATATATATATTCCACCTTAAATTACGGAAGACTAGTTCATATCTGCTTTCTCCATTTTGTAATTTCTAATTGAGTAATATCTCAATCAAACAGGGGAAAAAAAAAAGTCAAACATATTAATGAACGTAAAATGTGTTTATTATTATTTTCACGTCGATCTATAAGGTAGTTGATAGAATTAATTTAAATACTTATTGAAATGTCAAAGTCATAATAGTATGATCGAAAATTCAACATTTTTATATTTAAAATGTGTATTCTCGGAACAAATTCAAATGCCAAAACCAAACACAAAGCTTTCAATTCTAAATTATACTTAATACTTTAGTATCTCCCGCTTCATAAAACTACCATTTACAATATCTTCCAAATGAAAATTAATGCTATATGTGTATTGAATTAATTGATAAGTGTCGGGTGATTTGAAAGGTGCGAGTAGTGCGGTAGGTTGGAATCTTTAATGTACCAAAAATTAATAACAATAACCATGCATGTTGTTAATTTATTTTTCGATTTGTCATTATTTAAATCAGAACAAGCTAGAGAACAGGAGAGATAAGGCTTTGTTTGGTTCACCGCATCATCATCGTATTTTTTTTATATAATTTGTGTAATATTTATTATATCCTTATACTTATTATTTTATTTATCAAATCATATTTTTAAATATAAAGATAAACTAATCATTTCTTATCTCATTTATCTCCCCTAATTATATTTTACATTTCTTTTACTATTTCCTTCTCCAACCAAACAAGCTCTAATTTTTCACCTTATTAGTTTTTATGTTATGGACACTAAAAGGAACGCAAGCAAGCTTGCAAAACAAGGCATTTAATTAATTTGACTTATTGAAAGGTTGAGGTTGGTTGAAATATCTTTTCCTGGAAAATTTGTTGGTGAAACGGTGACCTTATATAAGTGAAATCATGAGTTTGGAAAGAAGAGTAGGACCTCATGCTTAATGCTAGTCACATTTCTTGATTTGCATTGCTTCGCGTTCAAGAAATCATGCATAACCCTTTTTACAATGCATTCGATGCTCCTCAACGTGATATTTTCTCTCCCTTTTAAGTCAATAATAAATAATGGTCCCATTTGAGAAATCTTACTCTAACGTCGATTTAATTATTTTGATTTGTCAACCTTACTTATTAATTTTATTTCAATCGTATGTTATAAAGAAATTGATTTCTTAAAAAAGTATTTTTATTGAGACTCTTACATCCATTTTTTAAATTTATAAGTCAATTATTAAATTATTATTATAATAATAATAATTTTAAAATACACTTAATTAACTAGTAAATAAAACTCAGGTTCTTAAAAAATTTCATAAAACTACCTTTACAAGAATGTAATAATTTTACCTAGCCATAGCCTAACTATCGTTTAAGGATAAAGCGATTTGGAATATATTGATAAAGATTCCCTAACTTAAAGTTTTCAAAAGATGCTTATCATATGGATTTCTAAAAGATACCATTATTATCAATGGAGTTTTAAAAAGAAAATTTGGTTAAGTAGATTTTAAAAGCTTATTCAATTTAGTTCCAACCAAGATAAGGTTGGAATTAAATTGATGTATTTTTCAAAAATATTAGAAAACATAAAAACATTTCTTTTTACCAGCTACATTATATTCTTATATAGTTTAAGCCCTACGTATAATTGTTAAACATATAACCCGTTTGTGTTTAACAAATATAAATGAAAGTACGTTAATAAGAAGGGGAAGAGGAGTGTAAAAAGACATTAAGAAAATAAAAAAGGTATTGTAAATTGTATATAATTAAAATTTTTAAATTTAATGATAAGAAAATTATTATAATAAAACTAATAGATTAGAGGTCAATTATATTTTTTAAGTTAAAAATATTACAATTATATTGGAAGCAGAGATTAAATAAACATAATTATTTTTTAAAAATTAATCTATCATGACTCATAGCTTGTCAATAATATGTTGATTTTTGCAATAGCATATTATCGACATTTTAAAATAAAAGAGAGGGAAGTGTCAAAAAGAATATGAGCAGAATAATTGGTATTCAAATTATAATTGACCTAAAATGATTTTTTATTATACGACTTACTTTTTAAGTAAATAGTTATTAGACTAATAAATTTATAATCAATTGATATTAATTTAGTTCTTAAAAATTTATTGCGATCTATTTAACTCTATTGTCATTAATATATATAGTTTTAACCAAGAAACTTATTAATATAAATTTAATTTCTATGATATTTTAATGATATCAATTGCTTTTTAAATTATGACTAAAATAATGTACTTTTAAAATATTAAGCGTAAATAAATATCAATAAACTTTTAAAAATTACATCAATGAAGGCATCATCTTGATCAAAGTCAAAGTTTTATTTTTCCAATTATTGTGCGTATTTTGCATTTGCTAGTCCGAGAATGAATTACTCACGAATCGGTTCCATCTTTCCACCAATCTCCAGATCATGAATGAAGGCGAAGAAGATCCAAAGAATGTGCTTCCATCTAAAATTTAAAGTCAAAAGATAATAATAGAAGCAGCATATATGCCCTCTAATATAGCTTAAATGCTAACCACAAGCTGCGAATGAGTGTTATTCATTAATATGATTATATTTAATGTTGAAGTGCTTTAATTTGAACTGGTCAACTAGACAAGAGCTCATGCATGGCTTCAAAAAAAAAAATTAAGAAAAAATTATATTTCTCTTCTTTCACGTATGACTAATTTGAGTTAATCAGAAATTAAAAAAAAAAAGTTGACCAAAAATTTAAAAATTATTTGTTTATTCTATATAATCACACTGAAAATTGTTATAAGATATAAAATATTATTTTTATACATATATGCATGTAAATTGGATTATGAGTGACAGCTCTATTTCCTTAAATCTATCTGTTCTTTAATTAAGCAAGGTGGCATTCGGCCCTAAATTGTGATTAATGTGAGACTTTATTATTTAAGCAAACTTATATTTACCCATTCCTTTATAAACAAATAAAAATAAATACTTGTACCTTCACAAAACCCAAAAGAAAATGATGTCATCCTGAAAGGATCATAAATAGTTGAGGCAAGAAAAGAACGTGGAAGAGATTCTTGTGAAAGTAAAGCCGTGAAGATGTGGTTTAGTTCGAATGTAACACTTGGTGGGCGTTGGAGAAAAGGATGTGAAACTGCAAATGAGACGCAAAGACCTAAATAAATTGACATTAATATTATAGCTACACAACAATCTATGAAGAAGAAAAAAACAAACTAATTATACGATATTATCTTAATGATATCCAATTACGTCAGAACAAATGGAAAGTTGAAAGCGAAGCTTGCTTTGGGAGGAGAGAAATCAACCACAGATTCTAAAGTTTATTTGGTCTATATATGAAAGTGATTCATAAATAAAATATCACATATTTTTATATACATTGGCAATTTCTATTAATATCGTGACAAAGCTGGGTGAGGGGGGGAAATTAAGAAGTTTTGTCCATTGGCCTCAATGTCCTGAGCCATGATAATTGACTTAGAAATGGCTGAAAAGTTGGATCAGCAGCCAAAGGTCTTTCTTTAGCGTAACCATTTAAACTTCTTCTTTCAAACATAAATAAATATCAATCATGCATATCTGATATGGTTGGGTTGGGTGGGGTTGTGCTAGAATTTTCTAGGTCTTTCTATGAGAAAGGGTTTGTCTAACTCAACTCTTACAGCATCTGCCAACTTTGTGATGGGATTGATTACTAATTATAATTAAGTAGAACCCTCCATTTCCTTGAATTGTTTATCAGCCACAGAAGGAAAAGAAAAATCAAGATCGTATGGCTCAAGTCTAAGTGGGCTCCCAAAATTTGTCTTTACAGATAATTCGAAAAAAAAAAAACAAATGGGGTGTAAATTTAATAATATGATATTTTGCTACGAGAGCATCACTAGTTTATATTTTAGAAAGCTAGATCTAACCACTAAATGAATAGGTACATCACTCGCCAAAAAAACAAAATTTAAAGATTCCAGAAATATTATAATCCAGCATAAACAATAAATTATTTATAATTTGTAGATACAGATGTTGAAAGTAACGTATAATAATTAGTATTACATGCTAACATCATATGTGCTAGCTTTATATTTTAGTATACTGAATCGCTTGTCTCGTTTCATATGGATCAGAATTTATTGACTACATTTTTCACAAACGATTTTCTCTTCTTCTCTCTCATTTTTTATGGTATCAAAGCCTGAAGAGCAAAAATTCTAATTTACCACCATTAGTCAGTCTTTTTCTCTTTCCCAAAGACTACGTTGTCATTCCAATAGCCATGCGTGTCACTTTTGACCATAACACCCTTTGGATCGCCTTAAGCTGTGTTTGAAAACACGTTAAGTTCTTTTAAAATTATGTTTCAACGAAGCAAAATATTGTTGCTTTTGCCTCAACGTGATTTCTCACCCCATTTCCAAACATACAACACTTAGACATTGCTAATCAAACTTCCCGCAATCACCAAAGCTTCACCAACCACCGCAAGCGCTAGATTGGAACCCCTGCAGTGTCGTCCAGATGCACCGGCAAGTGAAGATGCACGACGTCTTCATGGTTGCTCCTATTCATACTTCTTTAGCCTAAAAAATCTAGTACTTTTATTATTGCTTATTTTGGAAATCCAATTGTTACTTCTCAAAAATTGAATGGATCTAATTATTGTTGGCCGAAGGTCCACTATAGCTAAATGATCTCACTCTGTATAATAAAAGCTAAAATTATTTATAAAGTTGACTAACTTTGGCCCATTTAAAATTTTGCTATGCTAATATATATATCTATTGAAAGAATTTTATATAAGACAAAAATGTTGACCAACGAACAAAAGAAATAAAAGAATGAAAGCAAGTTTCTTTTATATCGCCCTTTTGTAATTTTCTATTTTAACATAATATAAAAGGGAATTTTTTTAACTAACAACTTAATATGCATTAATGAGTATTTATGAAGATTAGACAGTTTAAGTTACTTTACTGGTTGAAGATATAAGAGAAGAAGGATTTGAACATTGAATCATCATCTCCTCTAATTACGTCAAAAAAATAAAAAAGCAATTGGAATTAGCTCCCTAGTCCATGCTTCTACAATCAGCAAGAGAAAAGAAAAACTTATTGTCTCTAATGGCTAAAAAGTTGGTAAAGATATAAATGCAGTTGAAAGATTCAAATTATTTTTATTTTCTTTGTAAATCTCTCTATGCATAAGAATAAGTTGAGGATGAACTTTAAAAAAATCCAGAGTCTATAAAGTTTATGGTAAACTAAAACCTATGCTAGAAGTAACGATGTTAAAACCTGCTACTTGTAAATTGATTGATTGAAAAAAATTCGCTAAGAATTTAAAAAAATTAGATGTAGATCAAAGGAGCTGCCCCAAGATAACTCCATAGCATCTTTCCTTTTTCTAACTTTCTTATCTTTTATTTGTTTGATTTAATAGGATATTCTAAAAGTTGGAGCCAACTCTAAATTTCTTTGTTTAGTGGCCACTCCATTTCCATGGAAATAAACTCTAACATTCTGGGTTCAAAGAATTTGCATTATTTATTCTTTCTCCACACTATATCTATTCATTTCTTTTTAGATGTGATCATTAATTATGTTGTTTGGGCTACCTTTAACGAGCTTTGATTTCTTGGCCAGAGTAAAAGATTACTTAAAGAAACGTGATATTTATGAATTTGATAAGTTTATTTGAAAGAAAATAAGTCATTAATTATGTGATTTGTTATGGCATCTTATTTACGATAAATTCCATATTTTTTGTAATTATAAGACATGTTATACATTTTAAAAAATGCTAAATCTATGTGCACTAACAAAATCTAGCATATTCGTGGTTTTTTCTTTTTGGCTAAAATGGTAAATTTGAAACATCCTGATACAAACGTTAATACATATGAAGAGAAGGTTGAGAGGTTGAGAAATAGATGTTCAATGAATTGTTCTTCATTTCTATTGATGTCAGGGAACAAGAACGACTGAGAGAGACAAACTATTCATAAATGTTAGTTTTGTGGGCTTAAGGCCAAACCTTGCTTCTATCTATGAATAAATTCTCTCTGGAATCCATCTTTAAATAATGTGACTTCACATTTGCAGCTAAGGGTAAAGGCAAAAATTTCCTCTCAAGGGGCTTGGGATTGTAAGTTATAATATATATATACACACACATACATACACACACACACACACACACATATATATATATAAACACACACTATTTGAGTGACTGTATCACTAAATAGAACGCTATGGCGCATTGTTATAAAACACCACAATATATATATATATATATATATAAGAAAACAAAGCATATTTTGTAAATAGATTTTATTTTATATGATTTATTTCATTTGCTTACTCTTTATGAATGATAAATTGATTTCAAACTACACACACACAAAACCTTAATAAGTAGGAAATTTATCAAATTGATAAGTGAAAAGAGACTGAAAAATTAGAAACAACGTAAATACAAAGGGTGGGTTGAGAAATATTTATAAAAAAGACAAAAAGAAAAGAAAAAATCTTAAAAAAATAGAAATAGTAGATATCAAACAAAGTGAAAAATTAAATTTATAATTACTCATAATTTTCATTATAAATTTAAATTTTTAATTTTTTAAATTAAAATTTATTTTTATTTACAAAACTTGGAAGATATTAGTGCCTAAGTTATTTTAAAATAAATTAAAAAAATTTAGTAATATTTTCCAAATAGGTAGGATGACCCAGTGTCAATTTCACATTTAGTAATGTTACTTATTTTTATTTATTTATTTAATACAAAATTAATTACAATTTATTTTTTTAACTTATTTGTATAAAATAATATTTTTAGTCTCATTAAAAAATTTATTAAAAAACATTTTAATTTATTTAAAATAATAAATGGACTCTAATATTCAATTTATTTATTCTATTAATGAAATAATATAATATGCCATTAAACTTGTTACTGATCTATGTGATCTATTATTTTAAATAAATTAAGATACTTTTTATGTATAAAATAAACTTTTAATTAAAAATATAATCTTATAAAAAATTAAATTTATATGTTTTTTATTATTAATTATATTTTATTATTTTATATTAAAATTTAAATAATATATAATATAATTTTTATTTTATATATTATATTAAAATAACTACCTCCACCAAGAAAGACAAAACCGAACCCGACGTCACCTCCCCCCCTTTCCGTTCACCCCTCACCCTTCTCTCTCCGGCCCATTCTTCTATCCCTCTACCTTCTCATTGCCAGCAAGGAAAGTCCGATTTTTCATAAAATAGCTTAAAAAACATAGAAAAATCAGAATTAGTATCACTGACTTCTCCAAAAATATAAGATATAAATAAATATTTTTGTTAGATATAATTTTATATACAAATATTATTTTAATTAAAAAGCTTAAAATTTCACTATTATCATCTGTCATTACATTATTAAATTTTTGTTATTGGCTCATATATAATTATTAATTTTTATAAAAAAAATTGGAGTGTATCTAAAATATTCTTATTTTTAAATATTGTAATCAAACACATATGTAATATTTTTATGAATGGCAAAAAATATTTTTAAAAATATGTTAAACGAACCAAATTATTTTAGTAATATTTTTATGATTCACACTCTCAGAAATCACATTCTTAAAATGTAATTCCCAATTTTTTTTTTTTTAAAAAAACCATATCGTCATATCAAACACCACCTTGTGATATTTCCAATATATATATATAGATAGGATTCCATCGTCCGAAACCAGTCTTTAAAGTTGAATAGAAGTAATTGGGAGAGGGAAGTGGGGTTATTCCGTGCATTTAGAAAAACTTGATTCTACTATTGAAAGGGATTTATCGTTGTGCTTTGTTGATTACTTTGCTTGAATTACACGCTTAACCTTTGAGGTTGTCACTATCACAGCCACGTCTTTAATGTATGTTTTTGTACTATCGTTCGATGAAACGTGTTTGACAGAATATATATGTTGAGGGGACATGCTTAAACCAATTCTAATTATTGACTAAGTATAACCCTTAACCCTTTGGATAATCCTCAAAAACTCGAACGGCCCTTTGCTACACAAAAATGTAGGCACTGAAATAAAAATGAATTGTATATGATGAATGAAAAAAATAATAAATATCTCTCATAGCTCTATATATAAGAGAATAACAATAATAAAATAAATAAATATTATTATTTCACGCTCTCCTTGTCCTTTTTTCCTTGTGCAACTAATAAACCTTATAATAAAATGCTTTGCTTGCATATTCATTTCAGCCTTCCTCTAAATGGATACATGACCAATTTATATTGACTTTAAAATTATTAATAATAAATTAAATGGACTTAGTTCATCAGATTGTGCAAAGAAACCCATAGAAATTAATATTTAGCAGTTTATTTAACTTTTTTTTAATTTGAAGCCCTTGTCAGATTAGCTATATGCTTTTATGGTCTAATGCACAAATTAAAAATATAATCCAAGTTTATCAAAAAAGTCCTTAGACAAAGTATGATCATTTTCCATTTTATCTCCTTCTTGATTAGTTAATCAAGATTTAATCAAATCCTACTTTCTCTCATCTTAACTTGATGATTTTCTTCTTCTTTTTTTTGGTTTGGTAATACAATGAATGTGTAAGCCTTGGAAGTAGACAACTGCAAAAGGCGCATAGAGAGGAAACCTTAGATATCAAGCTCAATTTAAGAATGAAATCCATATGATGCGAATTATCAACTAAACAAATTTTAATACAATGAATATGTGCTTCTTCTTTTTTTAGTACTTTAAGCTAAGAAAAATTATTGTGAGTGCGGATGCATTAAATATAATACTTAAATATATTTTTAGTGTTTCTAATTTTATAATAATTTTTAATTACTCGTGTCACATCATTCATTTAAAATTCAATTAGAAACATAATAATCCGTTAATTTAAATATTTTTTATTTACGCAATAGCATTGGTTTACATTTAAATTTAATGTTCAAGTCAACAAATCGTTAAATTTGATATTGAATTTTATATGAAAATGTGATCAATAAGAAAATTTTGATTGTTTAAGAAGACAAATATTACTTACTTTTAAATTGGAGAGATTAAATTTAAATTTTTATGAAACTAGATGGATCAAAAATATTCTTACATCACACATTATAACTCATAAAATTACACCTAACAATTTAAACTTTTAAAAATATGTTAATTTACAAGAGAGAAAAAAAAAAAACTATGTTCATATGATCATACATAGTTTTGGTACCTTTGATATTTTCATTATTTTAAAAATTTATAAATTTTTATTATTATAAAAAAAGTATACTCCATATGCTACTCTGTAATCATGTTGATGTCTTGATCTATTAGCAAGAATCATGTCTGAAGTTAAAGAATGAACCATTTTTTAATTGTTAGAACGCATTTGTCTATTATAGAACATTTTAGAATAAACATGTTCCATTCCACACTTATCTTGAAATAATCTGCCCCAAAATCATATTAAAGCAATTAAACAAACCTTTCGTATATATGTTGTATCGACCAATTTTTTTTTTTTTGGTTGGAAGTATTTTTCATCATCTTATAAATCGTTACATAGGAAGATTGAATAAAGGAAAAAGATTCTTAATTTATGCGGCCCAAAAAAAAAGAGTACTAACATAATTTCAGCCTCTAAAAGTACGTTAGTGGATTGGGCTGGTTAGTTCAGCGAAAGATCCAATAAAGACATATTTGTCAATTACAGATGGGCCCATCTGGTTACTTCGGGACGAGTATTCTGATCCAATGAAGACATTAAATTATACTTTTTTCAGTTCGGCTCTAACCCATATGATCGGTGACTGAAAGCCCTATTTTCAGATTTTGGAGTTAGAAGATATACTCTGAACAAAACCTCGACAGTTCATAACAATAAGTAAATAATTACAAAAATTTGTGTTTACTGGTTTACTGCTACACTTAGATTTTACTCAGGCTAAAATTTCTCCTCCACTATAGTCCTAAGTGTACGTTTTTCTATATTGATAATTTTATTCTCAAATCAAAATACTCTCCAGGCAAATCAAACATAATTTACTAAGCCAGGAAGTCAGCATTTTTACCCAAATTTACGATCTTTTTAAAAGTGGGTGTAAGGATTTTCATTATAAGCTCTTATAATATATTTTTGTCTTATGGCCGAAACACCTTGGAGTTGACCTCGTATTAAAGAGGAAGAATCTGGTGAATTTGCTGAAGAAGAGATTAAAGGTCTATGGGGAATAAAGACTTACGCTTTTCCCCAAAAAAGAAAGAAAATGTTATATGGGGACATCTTTGGTGGAATCTCTGGCGATAGAAGACTTCGTTAGGCTTTGTGTTCTTTTTAATTATTTGGTTCAACATACAAGTTTATACATACATATATATATATATATATATAACTGTAAAGTCTTATCATGCATTTCATATGTATGCTAATTTAGACATTTTTTTTATGAAGAATGTAAATTTATTTTTGTCGGCCTGAAATTCAAATTTAATAGGCTAAAATACAAAAGAAAAAAAATGAAATTAAGAGGTTGCACAATTTATCCTCTCAACTTTAAAATTTTGACTAAAGACATCCTTTAAAATTTCAGTTTTATACCATATATAACCTCCCCATTAAAATTCTCATCTAAAATCTTAAAATTTCAGTTTTGTACCATATAGGTACAAACCTCCCTATTAATATTCTCATCTCTAAAATCTTAAGGGCACTTTAATGAAGCAAAATCAGCAAAAGCACGTCCATGAGAGATGGACGGTCATTTTCTTCGATGTTGCCAACCATCTTCCTCGACACTTCGAATCTCCCCACCCATGACCACCAATAAAGAATATGCAACAGTGGCGACATACCCAAGTCGAAGCAAAAGTTATAAGCTATCAAATATGAGCAAATCAGTTGGTTGAAAATGACTAAAATTCCCTGAATGTCACTTGGTCATGCCCAACTACCTAGTTGGATGTGTTTTTGTTAAGTTGATTCACGTTAAGATTTTAGACCAAAAAAGAAAAACATCAACAAAAGGGGTATATTGCACCAAGCTAAGAGTCTAAATAGGGTTTTAATCATTTTTTAAAGTTAAAATGAATAAATTACACAGTCTGTTCAATTTAAAAAAGTTGTTTGCATTTTGACCAATTTAATAACAAATGTTATTGCCCAAAAACTATCCCATTCTGGTTGCTTTATCCTTGAATGTGCTATTTGGATTTAGGAAACACCTAATTGTCTAGTGGATGTAATTTCTAAGCTTTGCAATAAAATTCTTCCGCTTTTATAATTTGATGAAAAAAAAAGAAGGTGCTCCACGAAAGATGATACAATAGTAATATTATATGGATTAGATTTAGGACTCTTACTTATATCTTTGTAATTAGATTTATTTTTTGATAAAAATTTGATATGTAAAAAATAATATTTAAAAATTTAGTAATGTGATGTTAAATTATAAAAACAAGCATTAAGCCCCGCAAATTTAGAGGTTTTAAAAAAATGTGAGTCACACCAAAAAAATTTAAAAAAAATGTGGACCCTATAAAAAGAAATAACAAAAAAAATGGTATAGTTGAATAATGATAAATAATAATAAATAATACATAAACAATAAGAGAACAATTTATAAACAGTATAATAATGATGTGACCTAACACACAGTGCAAATGAAAAGCACTTATATATATATATATATATATATATATATATATATATATATATATATATATATATATATATATATATATATATATATATATATATATATATGTATGTATAATTATTTACAAAAATTATATACTAATTATTATATATATATATAAGTTATGATTTTATTACTATTTATTTGTATTATTTATAGTGTCACATCACCTTTGTACTGGTTATTAATTATTTGGTATTGTTTATACACTATTTATTATTATTTATTCACTATTTATTCATATTATTTTTTATTTTTTTATGAGATTCACACTTTTTTTAAAAAAATTTTGGTGTGAGCCTCACATTTTTTTTTCCTTTTAAACCTTTGGATTTAAAGGGATTTATGCAAATTATATTATTATTAGAGAACATAATAACAAAAATATAATATTATTCTTCAGTTTTTAATATAATATTATAAGAAATTAAATAATATAATTTTTATTTTTATCAATTTTTTTAATAAAAATATGACATATATATATATATATGATTTTTATAATTTAACATTACATAATTGAATCCTTGAAAAAAGAAATTTCATATTTCTGTTAAAAAATCGGATAATAAAATTATAATAAATTATATCAAAATCTAATCCTATAATCTTACCCATTTATCTAGTTGCACCTAGTTAATGGCTTTTTTGCACAATTAAATTATTCTTAATCTAACAACCTGAATGGCACGCATGGGCGTATTACTTCTCTCTCTCTCTATATCATAGACACACACACCCACGACTAAATGCTAGAATGTGACATATAATCAAAGACCCAAACTGCCCAAAATCAATGGAGAAATTTCCTGGCCATTTCAATTATGAAGTTCCAATTTGAAAGCGACATATGATGCGGTTCATTCGTCACTGCAAAAGTATAAGATCCCATTTATCACATAAAATTGGAAATATTATTATTTACTTTTACTAAGTAGAAATTTAATAAAAAACAGTGCCTGCATTTCTATGACTTCCAAGCAGCCAAAGTCCAAACAAGGTCGTTAATCTTTTTCAATTTCTTAGTTCGACTCTTTTTTTTTTTTTTTTTTTTTCAAAACAACGTGATCGCTCATATTCTTCTACACCGATGGT
The DNA here is from genome assembly GCA_032878935.1 of Erythrophleum fordii. Lineage (NCBI taxonomy): Eukaryota > Viridiplantae > Streptophyta > Magnoliopsida > Fabales > Fabaceae > Erythrophleum > Erythrophleum fordii. Next base: position 5,352,130 of record JAVQMF010000027.1, read on the forward strand.
CGACCTTTCCTTCAAACTCACTACTCAATCGATAACCCTAAGCTCTCCATAGTCCTTCTCTCATGGAAGCCATCCTACATTCACGATCAAACTACTCCTCGTGTTATGTGCAGGATTAGTCTTCATCGTTTTTTTATTTTATTTTTGGTGTCGCGAATTATTGTACATGTTAATAAATCCTATCATCTAGAGGCTAATGCACTGTATCATTTTACCTAATGCTATTCTGTCAAAGTACATTTACCAACTTGATTTTTAAGATAACACTTGGGAGTTTCATCACATTCTTTCGTTTAATACATTTATATGAGATTCAATATTATTTGAAACGTAAAAATCACAAATTAAAGCTTTTAATTATGATTTTTGTTTTATAAATCAAGAAAACATATTTTCTTTTAAATTTTTTCTTTCAAACGATATGATTTAAGCAAAATTAAGGTTTGATTTGCATAATTAAATATTTAATTTTCTATCATTTACTCTACAACCTATATGCCACTAATAACATGTATTTGGCTGACTTTGATCTGGCTAGATTTCTTCCACTAAAAAACTATAGTCTAGAGTATTATGAAATTTACATAGAAGTGAAACTTAATCATCTAAAAAAAATTATTTTATAATGATATTTATATATTTTATTGCATTTAAAATTTATTTTTAAACGTGTATCACTGATATTATATCAAATTAATGATTCATGTATACATGTGACAGTTTAAATAAGATTTTTTTTCCTTTTACGTTTTTTTTTTCTAAGTTTTTACTGAGATTATTAAGACGTTAAAAAACCTTGTTATATTTTCTCAAAGAAAGTGAGGTAATTTAATAACTTTAAAAATTTTAATTAACAGCGTATTTTTTATTATTCATAACTTGAGAGGGGAGAGAAGAAGGACTTTGGACCCTTTTAATTCCCTCTCCATCAATTTCCTTTAAATTGAAATGAGAATATTTAAGGAGAAAAGGTAAAAATTAAACTAAGATATCATATTCACATCAATGTTAAATATTTAAGTTATGACATGTGAGATATTAATTCCTTGACAATTTTTAATAATATTATAAAAATCAAATTAGTCATTAAAGTAAAAGATAATAGCATAGTTTCAATACTAGGGAAGAAATCATGGGAAGAAACAGGTTGCTTGCTGATGAATTCAATTATTTTTTATTTTTATTTTAACTTTGATTGAGATTTAAATTTAAATATTTTTGTCTCACTAATGGATGAGCCAAGTACTCAATCATTCATTGTTTTGGCTTGTTCATCAATTATTTTGTTCCACTGTTTGTCGAATATTTTAGAAGATAATCGAATAGGTGAAACATTAGTTTTCAATGTTTGGTCTGAAAGGATTTTTTTTTTCTCTAATAATATTTGTTTAGTTTGATGACTATTATAATATACTTGAAATTATAAAAATTTTGGACACACGTTAAATGCATGCCTTGTGAAGAATTGCCATACGAATTTTGTCTTTTTCTCATCTCATTCCCGTGTGATCTCTTTGAACTTTTGCCATTTAATTTTGATTAAAAAACATTTTATTCCACTAATCATACTTATCTAAGTCAATAATGTAAAGTTTCTCCAGAAATTGAACATATGCGTGAAATAGAATCAAGGCAGAGAGCATAATTAAATCAAAAGTAATATATACGACTTTGAAAGTTGCCCTTCACATGAAACCCTTCTTTGGTTCTTTCACGTAGAATCATGGAATAATTGCTTCCTCCCACAACTATTGTCAATTGCTTCTAAATAAAAAAAGGAATTTTGTCTCCTCTTTTTTTTCTCCCCCTAAATAATAAAATGATAAGAAAATTATACAATCTCTCCTAAATTTTATTAAAATTTTATATATATATATATATATGTGTGTGTGTGTGTGTGTGTGTGTGTGTGTGTGTATTTTATTTTTAAAATATACACAAATTTTTTTGGAACAAAAAATTATCTTATAATTTTACTTAATTTTAAAATTTTTAAATAAAATATCTTCTATAAAAACTAAAAAAATTTAAATAGTTGGTCAACAATTTAAAATTAAAATATTTATGTATATTTTAAAAATATTTATATAATTTCAACAAAATAAAAAAAAAAAAATCTATGTATACTCTGAAAAATAACCTTAAATCTCTCGCTACTTTTTTCTTTTTTTCTCTTCTTTCATTCTATCTATTTATTTTTCTTAAAGAAAAATGATTTGTAATGGTTATATACATGAGATAGGTACAAAGCATGAGAAAAAACTTATTAAATAGGTGTTGATAAATTCTATCACCTAGGATACTAGCTTCAATACGTTTTTATTCAATCCTTTGCATCAATTTTGAATAGAACTAATGTATATTTCTATATAATAAATTTTCCTTCAACGGGATAGCTTGTGACGGGGAAAAGGTGTAGGCTGCCACTATCAAAATGATATAAATCCAAACAAGTTCCACCTAATTTTGTTAATCAATTCAATCTCACCAATAGAAAGATCGACAGACTTAAAGCTAACGACGGAAAGCAATTCTTTGTTTAATACAATATAACAAAGATTAGAAAAATACAAAAATAAAAAGGAGAAAACATGTTTTTTCTGCTGCTGCGACTACACTATTATGTTTAGTGAATGTTTTTTATAGTTTAAGATACTTGAATCTTTTTCTTAAAAAAAATGTTGTATTTTTATTAGAAATATGACAGTAAATATATAAAAATTTTTGTTGAAATCTAATTCTTAAAATAAATTTAGATAAAATCTTTATATGCTTCCTACCAAATTATCGAATAAAATCATAAAACATGAAAATTTTCTTTTGAAAAACATAATCATGCTATAAAAAAACTACACTTTTTGATATCTTTATAAGAGAAGTTGTTCAAATGCACAAAAAAATTATTCTTAAATTTTTGTTAACAAAACCGAAGAGAAAAAGGAGGAATTAAGTATCACAATATTACAACCTCAATCTCTGAACAATTAATTAATCTTAAAAAAACAAAAATATTAAATTTATTTACAAATTTATTATATTTTTATTATTAAAATTTTTAATTAAAATATAATAAATATATAATTTTTTAATAATAATATAATAAGTGTATGATTATACACTTATTATATTATTATTAAAAAATTATATATTTATTATACTTAAATAAAAAAACAATCCAAAATACAAATAACTGAATACAAACTTTTTGCACGAAAAAAACACTAGGGAGATGAAGATATTCAATATCTTCTTCGGAGTTCGGATTAAACAAGGGACTCACTGATTCCTTGGTGTGTTAGGACGGCACGTGAGCCCACTGCCGACAACCAAACCTACGCGCCACCGCTCTCACCGGCCTCAGGAGCCACGGTGTTCAAATCCAAGACATCATTATTGATTATCACCGCCTCCTCCTCCTCTTTCTTATCCATCAATGGCAACGCGACCTCATCGTCGCCTCCAACATCATCGGCGTTTTCTCCGTCGTCCACCGTGATCTCCGCCTGCTCTAACGCCTCCCTCCACTCCCTCCCACCCTTCCCTCTCTCATCAAAGTACTTCACAGCCACCTTCATCCTCCTCAGTATGGCAAAAAACTCCTCCACCTCCTCCTCCGACGGCACCACCACCGCGCCGCCTCCACCGCCATGGCCTTCCTCCTCCTTCAGCTTCTTCAATCTCTCTCTCTTTTCCTCCTCCACCTCCTGTCTAATCATCCTCTTCTTCCTCTTCTCCACTTCCATAACACAGAGGAATCAGACCCACAAGCTATATCAGTAAGGCATGTAATATATAAATTTGGAGATGGTGATCTCTTTATTTATTTATTTTTTTTCGGTGCGGACATGATTCCTATATTTCAACTACATATAAATCTTGTAGGAACGGGTTGCGAGTGCTTTGCACTTGCGATTGTTGTGGGAAGGGATAAAATGGTAAATTACATTTGCAAGACTTTTTTTTAGCAGTATCCTCAGAGTAATTTTTATGATTAATTTAATATATTTAAAATTTTATTTTTAACATATTCTTCAGGAAAATCAAATTCTGTCAAAATGTACATCCCACGTTGATTTGTTCGATTTATATTTTATCTTAAAAGTACATTTAAATAAATCAAAATAAATAATATTATAAAGAGCTTCTTCTTACACCGTTAAAACTTATTAATAAAACAATTTTTTATCACCATCCGTGATAGTGCGATGCGACCTCTCCTACCAAAATTTAATTGAATTTAAAATAATAATTAACAAAAAAAGAACTATGTTGTTAATGAGCTATTTGCCTATTTCAAGACCTTAGGGGTTATGATGGCGTAGGGTCATGTTGTGCCGTTAGATAGGGGAGAGATTGTTCAAGAATCAACAGCAAGGGATGACGTGTTAAGTTTCGTAAAGTGACGTCAATGTGATTGCGTAAGTGTAATTATGCGATTCTGGGGGGACGGGGAGCCCCACTCGCAGAGAAACGACACGCGCGCAATAAATGTAGTTGTCTTGTGTGGTGAAGAGCATAAGAATAGAGAATTTTTCTATGGGGCATAATACACCAAGCACACTCAATTGTACATTTAATTTGTACCCGTGCCCTTGGCACGCAATAAATGTATTTGTCTTGTTGGGTAGAGATTTTTTTTAGGCTCTTTGATGCATAATACACCAAGTGCAATCAAGAGTTAATATTTAATTTGTCCATGTGCTTTTGGCATATAATAAATATAATTTTTGTTTGGGTGAAAAGCATAAGAGTAAAAAATTAAATTAATATTTAATTTATATAAATAGAATCTAAAAGCAAAATAAATCTTAACCATTTAGTCGACGCATGTAAAAATTACTCTAGAAATAGGATGTTTGGTTGTAGAGGTGTACAAGTCAGAGACGGAAATATCGTGCAACCGATGCTTTCTTCCTTGGCTCCAAGTTTGGAACATGAGTCAGCAGATTTCGATTGATTATATAAATTTGGATTACTTTAATTTGGATTATTTAATTATTTTTTATTTTGAATAGTAATTAATTATTAATTATTTAAATTTTTAATTTTAAATGAAATAAAAAACATTTTTTAATTTTTATTAAGTAGATAAGTTGCATGATAAAAATTAAAAAACTATTTTTATTTTGTGTTTTATTTTTTAAATAAAAGGTATTTAAGTAAATAATAATAATTAGATTTTTAAAAAACTGAAATTTATTCAATTTATACCTATATAAATGATTCAAACCTACTGCTCCAACATGCTCCTCTGAATCAAAGGAGGAAGTGATACTGAAAATTCTGGCCGTGGACATAGCTTTCAAGATTTAAAAAAGAAAAAGAAAACAAAACGAAAAACAACAGATCCTAGGAGAATATTCTAAAATTTCCGTATTAATTGGAGTTTACATTTAGAATTTCTTTATAGTTTTTTTGTCATTTATTGGGACCAAATATAAATGGATTAGTTGGAGAAAACAAATTAATTAAATTATTTTGTAAGAAATATTTTCTTTCTATTTCGCTACGAGTGTTTCCACACCTTTTGAGGGTGAAATTAATTTCAATCGAGGCATTGAAACTATCCCTCCTTACGAGTGTTTTGCAATAGAAAAGTGATTGTTTTAGTTGCAAGGTTGATTAATAGATATAATTTGTCAAATTTTTTGTACATATTTTTAGTGCAAGAAACATTATAAAATTTTCTATTAATTGACTTTCTTTGTTTCTTATTATTATTTTTAATTTGAGTTACATTTACTAAAATCTAAATTTGACATAGAAATAAAAATAAGATTATATAATTTTTGGGGGGTGTTAAAGGAAAGAAAAAAAAAGGAAGAAAAAACTAAAACTTAAAGAATACAATAGAATTTGGTGAACCAATAACCGTAGTTCCAAAAATTGAACTACATTGGTCGTTTCGACTAAAAATTAGTCTTTAAGTCTAGTTTCAATAACTTAAAAAATTATTCATCTAAAGAACTAGTCAAATGCTAATTGAATTAATTAAAATTTGATTGGTCAAAAATAAGTTTAAACCAATCAATAATATTTTTTATATAATAAAATAATTTACCATAAATAAATTTGATAAATTAAAAATAAAAAAACAAAAAAGAAAGAGAGTTGAAGTATAAAATTTTTTTAACAAAAAATATAAAAAAAAAAATAAAATATGCATGTTTGACTATTTTTTATATTTGCTATTCATTATACTCTATCTTATAATAACATTTCTCTTAAATATTAAGATGTTTAGCCAAAATTATTATTTACTTTTTTGTTATTTATTTTTTTATTTTTTAATGATAAGTGGAATATTAATATAATTTGAAAACTCTAAAAGTTTAATATTAAATATTCTTAATTTTTAATTATAGATAGTTTTGTATTTCAATTAAAAAATAATTATTTTAATATCTTATAAAATATTGAATTAATAATCAAATATTTAAAATTTACTAATATTTATTTGTTACATCAAAATTTTAATATATAAAAATATTTTAAAAAATTATATTTAATTATTACCAACTTAATCAATAAATTGTATATCAGTACCTTCATTGATTGAAAGATCAGTCTAATTTTAAAAATATTTTCAATAATTAATTTGTTTATGTGAGGACATGAGTAATCAATAACACCTTATTCTTGAACTAAAGCAATCGAATATTATTAATGATTATTCCAATCTTTATGTCAAATATTTGAGAATGGAATTGAATGAAATATTATTAAAAAAAAAAGAATTAAGTGGAATGAAAAATGATAATTATAATTTTATTAAAAATAATATAAATAATATAAATGATTAAATAATGAGTAAAAAATGTAATAAATATTTAAAAAAATTTCTCATTTTCTTCCATCGTAATGCTATGAACCAAATGTGGCTTTATTGGTCTATGATTTATTATACTTCATTATAGATCATGCGTATACTATACATTTTTGTGTAGAATCAAATGAACGTATTATCATGATTTTGGAAGTTTTTCTTTTTCTAAAGATGTAAAATTAAGATCTTGACTCATTCCTTTCATGATTTCTAACATTTTGAATAGTATCAATTCCTTTCTTTCATTTTCAAATTCAACTAGCTCTTCATCTTCTTTTTCTTGATTGAATGAAGGTGTTACAACTTGAAGTTTAAAAAAAAAAAGGAATCCATACAAATTGTTAAAATTTGCATATATTTGGTAATGTCATTCAAAATGGTACCCATAAGTTTAATTAATTTGGATCTTACTCGTTGTACTACTACTTTTGGAGTAATTTGAACCATCTAAAATGGTCCAAATTTAAGTTCTTTTTTTCTTTTTTTGGTTTTCTATTTTGAATGAAGCAAATATAGAATGAAGACATTTTTTTTTAACTTCTATAGGTACACAAACTCTGTTTGACAAAAGTTAAAAAATTATTTTTATTTTGTATTTTATTTCTTTTGAAATAAAACAAATGTTCAGATTAAAAAATAAAATAAAAATAAAAATTGGATTATCTAGACCAAATCTAAATGATCCAGAAAGAATTCAAGTTGAATTTTAATTGGTTTTTTTATAAGAAAATATTTCATATCATATTGAAAAATTTTATGCTGATATTTGTAGTCAATTTGAATACTTGTAAAAATTAAAAAAAAAAGGACAAGTTCAACGTGCGTACAAATTCAATAAAGGAACATATTAAATTTACTTATAAAAATAAATTTTAGCTAGAGAAATGTTTTTCAAAATTCCTCCTTACAATTTTGTCCACTCACTATTAAATTAGTTTTAGGTTTTATTTAGAAAGAAAAAAGTTGATAATATATTAATATAAGTAAAATAATGTTAATTTGTTAAGACAAGCACACAATTTTATTACATGTAAGCACTTACAATCAATTATTTAGAAATCTATAGACAAATGTTGAGGATTAAATGGATTGAGTTATATTAGTTCACATATTTAAATGGGTTAAAAATGAGTTGAGCTAATATGATTATGAAATTATAAGGGCTGCTAAAATCTAAATCCAATTTACTATTCTAATATCTTAAAGAGGTCAGTGTGTTCCACATTTTACTTGCTTTAAAACAAATGCTAAAAAAATAATAAAAAGCACAATTACAAGCAGAAAAAAGAAGTAAAAGTACATATAGTTTAGGTAAAATATAAATTCAAATAATATTATTATCTAAATTAATGTTCAAGTTAATTTTGTTTGGGAACAATTTTACAAATATATTCATTCAAATCAACTTAGTACATTTAAAATTTTTATTCCCATAATACATTTTAGAATAATCAAATTCATATCAACCAAAAAAGAAGATAATTTCTGCACTCACAATTATTTTTTTAAAAAATTGTTTGTAAATATTTTTAAACTTTGTTTGAATCAATTCTTTCCCAAATATTTTTATAAGTACAGTCCTTCATAATTTAATATATTTAAAATTTTATTTTCACAATACTTCTTTGAAAAACTCTAATTCAAATTGATAAAGAAAGATGCTCAAATTCATCTAACTCGTTTGATTAGTCAATAGTTTTGCAATAGGGCCTATCTGATAGTGTTTGTCAATCAATTCAATGAGGAAATCCGCGTTGCCAAGCGGCGCGTGTTGAAGAGAGAGGCGCGTGAGGGGGTTCTTGTTGGTTGAAAGAACAAAGGGAAGTGGGATGACTTTAAACACGACGGGCCACCTTCCTCGATGATTCCAAGTGGCCCCGAGGATGACCCCTTCCAACCAAACACAGTCAACATTTTTAATACAGTTCTTGCAGATCTCAATGTTACTGTTTTTATCTTTACATTATTTAAAAATTGATTTCACACATGAATTCACTGTATACCATAATCATATTCATCATCTAGCAGTGCCTTTTACGGTCCAATTAATTCGCTTGTTGCCATGTTGTTTGTAACGTAATTTTTTTTAATACTTGTTATGTTTGTATAATTATTATTTAATAATATTTAATTATTTTTTATTATTTTATAAAATAAAGATACAAATATATAGGTATGTTTACATACTTAATATTCTCATTCAATCAAACAATCCCTTAATATCAAAATATTATGAAATATTCACACATAACTTTAATTTAATAGTTATGGGCTATATTTTTTGTTGCAATTGCTCGAATTCTTATCTTATGACTAGTACTTTAAAGATTTTTTTTTTTAAATGTACTCTACTAGTATAAAAGATGTGTTATTAAGATTGCTTAGAGAAAAATTTAGTCATATTTGATACACAAAGTCGCTTGAACAAAGGTCATAGAACAAAATATATATTAAAATCTTTTAGATACTTAATTTTTGACTGAAATTATTTTAGTCTATTTAAAAATTGATAACAGCACTAATTAAAGAGAATTTCAATATATTTTGATACTAAAGTATTGCCATTTTCACAAAAGACTACGGTCAAATTATATTTGGACTAACTTGCATGTATTAATTCATGTTCGGACTAGAAGGTTTGAATTAAAAACCAAAAAAAAAAAAAAATTTCGTGTCGTCGATTAGACAGATAGAACTTTAAATTATAACTCTCACTCCTTAAGTTTTCTTTAAGAAAAATTAATTTTTTTAAGATGATTAAATTATATAATTTATTATGAAAACATATATAAATTTCCCCTAAACTTAAAATATGAGAAAAAATATTCAAAAATGATATTTATATATTTTATTAAAAACATAAATTGTTAAAAAATTATATTTTTTTAAAATTTTATTTTAATATTATGTTATTTTGCCTTTAAAATTGTAAATTTAATTTATTTTAAATTTAAAATTGATTAATTTTATATTAGTTAAATATATATTTAATATTTTTATATAGCATATATTTTGATTCTAAAAGAGCGAAACATAGATTTTTTAAATAAAAGAAAATAATTATATAATTTTAATGTCCTTTGAAAAGGAAAAGTGTAATTTATTTTTTTAAAATGAAACATCTAATTTTGGTCGAAAGAAAAAGAATAAGATATTAAAGTTGGCACAAAGAATAAAAAGTTTCCTGGTTAGTGGGCTCAAGAATTCCACCTAGTCCATCACAGGGGCCCAACAGAAAGAAAGGCAAATCCCACCGCAGATAGTGGGCTAGCAATGACCCATTAAAGTTTGATATGACTAAAGGTGTCGCTCAAGAGCACCTCATCAATCATCACTACAACGAGGAGATGATAAAGGCAACCAACAGAATAATTATATATGAAGAATTTTAGCAGAATATATTTATATTCAAAAATTTTAAATTCTAAAATTATTTCAAAACAAATCTCCATTCTCCACATACTTAGAGGGTGACATGGCAAAAGCATCTTTAGTGACAAGAAAGTAATGTTATATTTTTACAATGGGAGAAAATCAAAGATAGAGGAAAAAAGCTTCTAATATAAGAATTTTTTTGGAGCGGGAGAGGAGGCTTTTAAATTATAATTTGAGAAGGTTTCTAACATTTTTTTCTCTATATTTTAAATTATATATATTAAGATAAAAAATGACTAAAAAATATAATATTTTTTAAATTTAACAATGACGGAAATCCTGCAGGTGATATGATTCACATCCCCATCCTATGAATTATTCTTAGGGAGATTTTTTCCTTGCTCCCCGCTCCCATTGAAAAAAGGGAAAATCAAATATGGGTCCCAAATAAAGCAATTATTGTGAACATCCTCAAATTTAAAGAATTTTTGCCATCATATATATATATATATATATAATTTTTGAATATGCATAAAAGGACATATATATATATATATATAAAGAAGTCTATAAATGTCTATAATCACCCCATACATCTAAAGATACATTTAGAAAAAGACCTGAGATATTCACTGGAATTTTAGGGCTTTGAGGAGTGGATTCCTTCGCAAATATGATGCATCAAGTATTCCATTTTAATTATCTCTTGCACAACGATGGGAAAGAGAAAGGGCACCGCTTCGAGTATTCCATTTTCTCTCTTCCCCTTCAAGTAACCCAACCATTATAATAACGACTATCATCACTCTTTTCTTTAACTTTAAGCAAAATCATACTTTTACTTCTTATAGTTTTACTTTATTTTTAACTCAGTTTTTATAATTAAAAAATATATAATTAACCCTTATAATTTAAACAATTTTTAGTTTAATCCTTGTCATTATATTTTTGTCAATCTTTTGTTAAAATTTATTTACTTTACTACTCTTATCTTTTTTGTTAATATAAATTATATATATTTAGAGTAAAAGTTTAATGGTAAGAACTAAATTAAAAAAAATATATAATGATTTAATTATAAAATTTTAAATTATAAAGACAAAATTTAAATTTAAATAAAACTACGAGGACAAAAAGAATAATTTAACCTTAATTTTAATTAGACTGTTGCTTGAGTGTTGATCTTTTCTTCGATTTCCCGCGTGTTGATCTTTTCTGTGATGGATTATGCACACACTACAGTAGACTCGATGAATGGACTGATAATGTGGGCCTGACCAACTAGATTGTACATCATCCAATAACATGGATTGTGGGCCAAATGCCCAAATCACTTTTGCAATTGTGGGCTTAGAGTAGGCCTTATTTGCTCATACCGGCAATAGAATGATTATTGATAATTTTAGATACCATCTTAGCACTTTGGTGTTACTTCGGAAGGATATCTGCTTCCGTTATGAGTTTCCCTCCATAATTTGGTTCATAATTCATGATTAATGAACTAAAGTGATTTTAAACAAAAGGAAAGAGAAAAAAAAAAAAAAAAAGAGACAATGATTGAACGTTGATGTTGATAGAGGGATTAATCGATAAATAGAGTTAGAAAGACACAACTCATTTGATTAGAGGAATATTAAGTATATTAAAAAAATGTATACAATAAAAATAGGCGAAAAAGAAAATAACATATGTATTTTTATCTTTATAAACATAATAAAAAATTAAATATTATTATATAAAAATATATAATAAATATTATATAAAAAATTCCATAGCAAATTATATCTAGACATACAAACTAAAGGGGTCCTAAAAATTAAGAGAAGTACGTATACAACCAGCTTTCAGGCCCTCCAAGGACAGATAGAGTTGCACTAACCGATCCGCTTGCCGTCTTGAAACATGAAGATCGAAGCAAAATTATGTACGCAATATATTATTATTCATAATATATGGTAATATTTTTTTCAAAAGATAATAAGTATTGAATGAGAGAATATTTTCCACTTCCTCTTTCCTTCCTTTTTTCTTTTTATTCTTTTTCCTTTATCTTAAGAATTTTCTCCTTTTTAAAGAAGATGAAATATATATATATATATATATATATATATATATTAAGACTATAAATTAAAAATATTTATACAAAAATTTTTAAATTTTAATATTATTTTAAATAATCTAAAAATAAAAAAATTTAACTTGAAAATTTAAATTGTAATTTTTTTTATATATTGAATCATTTAAAATAATTTTAAAATTTAATATCTTTCAATATAAATATTTTTAATTATAATTCTTTTAAATAAAAAATTCCCGCTTGTGTCCACTGACTCCCCCATAGTATTTTTAAGTGTGGTGTTCATTATTGACTAAAAGCTCTTTAACTCCTGGCTACATATATAGTATATATCTATAATATTTGGATTTTTTTTTTCGGTTGGATAATATTTGGATTCATTTAACAAATGATTATAATATAACTATGAAGAGCAATGATATACTATATTTAAAGTACTGAAATTAGGGGTGTTCATGGGCAAGGCCGGCCCGGACATTTAGTATGCCCGATGCCTAGCCCGATTAAGATATTGAGCTTATTTTTATGCCCGTGGCCCGATCCGACCCGAAACAAACCCGATTCTAGGGTAGGTTAGGGCGGTTTAGGGCCGCCCGAAATTTTTTTTTTATGAATTGATACTTAATATAAAAATATTTTTTTATAGACTCATAGGCATATATTTTAAAATAATAAGCTTTTGGAACTTTTATGCTTTTATCAATAATAAAAAAATAACATAGTATTATCAAATAAAATATAAGTTATACTAATATAATTAGTTTTAGGTAAATATATGTATTTTCATTATTCAATAAAAGAAATATTAGTAAGCATGTACATCAATAATAAAAATAATTAAAAAATAGAGAGAGTTTAAGTAGATAATGAAAGTTACAGTATACAAAGAGAATTAGATAAAATAAACATAAATATATATATATATATATATAAAATGACAAGATATTAATAACTTTTAAAAAATATTAGAGCAAGTTGGGCAAAATATGTCTTGCTCGTGGCCTGGCCCGTCCCGATATAGTTTTGTTTAAAATTTTATTTATTTATATTTTAACCCGACCCGACCCGACCCGATTAGGTTGAGTTAGAACGAATCCCTAGAGTCAATTGGACCAATAAACACCCATAATTAAAATCAGCCCCCAACTGATCAAATAGAGCTAACATTCAACGGCACCCCTTACAGTAGGATCTCCTACTGGAGGGGGTCTAGATTCAACATTCATTCTCTGCTCAAATTTGGTTTGAGCAGAAAATTTGAAATGTTTGATACACAGAATTGTTATAATAAAAAATAAAATAAAATAATCTGATTTGAAAATAAAAATACTTTTTATATCTTTATCTTAAAAAATAATTAAATAATTATTATTAAAGTATAATAAATATTATACACCGCTAAAAAAAATTCCTTTTTACCGGTGGTAACTTCTAATATGTGCCGATGATGAGTTCCTTATGCTAGCCTGTTGTTTGGTGATTTGATGAGGGGCAAAAATTAATTAAAATTTAATATTATATATTGGGTTTCCTAACCAATGGGGTTTAATTTGGAATACCCACTAATTCCATATGTTCAATCTCTTTCTATCCTTCTGTTCCAGTTCCTGTTTTGCGTAAGATAGATAAATTATCTTCACATAATTATGTACTATAATATTTATGATATTTTTATAATTATTATTTAATAATATTTATATTTTTTATTAAATTTAAATTAAAGTAAAAATAAAAAAAATTATATATATATATATATATATATATATATTTTACCTTTTTCTCCCATTTTATGTATCAAACGTAACAATAAACTGTGTATGTCAATTGTCAAATCAAATGTACCATAAACCAACAACGCTGGAAACCACTAGAATAGCAAATGTGAAATTGAAAATCAATTTATTATCATGAAGACGGAACTCTGGATTAGTGAAACCGTTTAGGTCATATTACACGGCAATTATGCTAACCTCATTCTGCCAGTCAAAACATGACAAACAGAAAAGCTTAGTTAGCAAACCGACAGTGAGTTTTGATATTTAATATATACCGAAAAGATTCTTTTTTCAACTTATTTTATGCCATTAAAATTAATCTTTCATATAATATGTGCTTCTTTTTTTTTTTTTTTTCCAAAAATGAAGTCACTAATTTATTTTTATTATTATATTAAAAATAATATTATAATTTCACATTAAAATTTAACATTAACTTAATTATTTTTACTATCATTTCAAAATAAAATTAAAATTTTGTCTTACAGTTTAGCCAAATTTTAAAATAAATTAATGTAATTTACTTAAAATAAAACACATTGATAAAGGATTTCAAACTCTCAATTATTAATTTATATCTAAAAATTTGTGTATGATAATAAAATATCGTTTATTACAGATGACAAAAATAATCTTAACAATTTCTATAACCTAATTTTAAAATATAAAAATTTTCTAAAGTAAAGATTTGTAACAGTGCATTTAAAGTGTACACATTACACTTAAAGGGCATTTTTTTCTAATTTTTTTAAAATAAAATATTAAAAATTTCAGATACTTCATTAATCGTCATTTGAGAGAATTCATGCTCAAAATATAATGGGATATAATTATGGTACTGTTCCTGGTTCATGCACCATACATGTAAAGCCAAATTAAGTGACCTCCTCCTGCTGATATAATTATGGACTGATGCTGAAGAACTGTGAAAAGTGTCAAAGAATGCGTGCTAAAAGCCATTTTCTGCACAGAAAAGTAGAACAAAAATTAAAAGGGAAACCCAGCGATTCAACCATAATATCTCAGGTAACCGTCAAATTTACCCATTTTCAATAATATAATTCTCCTCATTGCTATTATTACTATTTTATTAAAAGTATTTATGGTTTCCTTTATCTGTCTGTTGTTTTTTGAAATTATTTATAATAATTTCAATTTCTCTCCTTTCCATGTATTTTCTGTGGGTTTCCCGAGAAAAGAGAGTTACGCGGCAAATATATGTCGTCCGGGTCTGAATCTGAGCTGTCTACTACTGGAGCTCTGAAGCAACTCTGCCATTTTCCCTCTCTGTTTGTCAACATTTTGGATGCAACCAAAGAAACGGTTCTCTCCAACGTTTATCATGAGACCAAGGACGAAACGGTGTGTGTTTACCTTTTTATAACACAAAATTTATTCGTTTATTATGAATTTATTGAGACATTACTGACATGGGTTTTTGAAGGGTTTAAGGTTTTTACTTTTTACCATTCTCTCACGGAGAATGATTCTATTTTGTTTCTCATGCAGGGCTTCCATTGGGTTGGAATGTTTTGGGTTTGGTATCAGAAAACATTGTTACCCATTTTCGGTCAAGGGTTATGAGCTTTTGGGTTTCTCTTGATACTCAGAAATCTCTTTCTTTTTTTCTGTTCTTTTTTTCCATTGTTCCGTTTGATTTTCTTTCTTTTTACATTTGGATTCTGGGTTCTAGCTCAAAATGCCAGGCTTAGCCAATCAACTTATAAAGCAAGGAGGACATTGTAAGAGAGGAAAATTAAAAGCTCCAACAGAAGAAGAAAATTCGAATTCTGTGAGAAAAATTCGAGTTTTATACACAGACCCAGATGCTACTGATTATTCAAGCGAAGAAGATGGTGAATTTTTTAGCAATGGCTCTAAGCGATTTGTTAAGGAAATTTTGGTTCCAACCAAATCATGTAACAAAAAGATCAAAACAGGTCCCAATTTTGTTGCTTGCACCAGGAGGAATCGGAAATCGTCGAGCTTGCATAGAGGGGTACGGCGTCGTAAATGGGGAACCTACGTGGCAGAGATCCGAGACCCGTTTCGAGGGATCCGAATATGGCTCGGAACTTACAATACTGAGGAAGAGGCTGCTATGGTTTATGAGAAAAAGAAGAAGGAATTTAAAAGCTTAGAGTCAGATTTGTTATCCCGTTCATCCCCATCATCTGTGCTTGATGTCACTTCTACTAAAGCTTCTTTGGGTAATGACATTGAAGCTTCTGTGAAAGAGAAGGTGAATATGGAACAATATTCTGAAGAAGATGGGTCAATTCAACATTTGTTAGAGGAGCCAATTGTGCCATCATTGGAGAATAGAGAAATGCTTTTTGGTGATAACTCTGATAATTTCTTCAACAATAATGAGATTGATGGAGGTTCTATCTGGGATGAAATGGAAAATGGTGAAGGAATAATCAGTGTTCCACCTGTTGAAAGTGATTCTACTCATCCAGAGCTAGCTTGGATTGATGAAGCTCTGAATGATGAATGGCCTCAGAAGTTTTGCATTTAGGGAGTGGATTCAGTAACTATGGCTATAAAGAACACTATATTGCCTTTAACCGGTAAGGGTTGGGTCTTCATTAACAAGAAAGAGAGGTCTTGGGATTTTGTCTGAAGCTGTTTGAGCAGTCCAAGATTTTCCAGCTCTAGTTTTTGCTAGAGATAGGACTTGGGAGTAAGCTATTTGTCAATTTTGAACGTTATAGATGAAACTTGAAAAGAGAAAAAATTCCATCTTTACTGGTTGCAGAGAGATTGTATGTCTGCACTCTTAATTTTGTTGCAAGACTTTATCAGAGAGCATGTAGGTTGGAGGATGGCCATGGTTCTTTTGCTTTTTATTTGTTTCTTATTTTTGCCCTTTTCCTTTCTTTCTTCTTCCTTGTGTTCGCCTTTTAGAAAGAGATTGCTATTTAAAGTATTACGAGGAACATGTCTGTTAGGTTAGTGCTTATGAATGAAAATGAGAAGAAATGACTGCAGGGGAAATGAAGTTACTTACTTTAATGTTTGGAAATATTTATGATCCTCACCGATAAAGGAATAAATTGGTAGCCCACCCTTTTTTGGTTACTGGATCTCTGGTTGAATAGAATATATCTTACAGGATTATAAAATTAGTGCCTTTCACAATCATATCTTAATTTTGACCCCAAATGACAAAATCATATAAGAATATTCTCGTTTCTTTTTTGGTCCAATTTTCAGGTAAAGCAACAATCTATATTCCATAAGACGCTGTTTATTTTCGCATTTCAATGACCATGAACATAATCACTGCTAGTTCACGTACCATCGACTAAAAATGGATGTTTGTTTAGTATCAAAGAATGTAATCTCTACTGGTAGCTCTTTGAAAAACAATCACACCTTTAACATTAGTCAAAACCCTTGTATGTAAATAGTATAATTATGTAATTGGTAATTTAAAATGCAGTGTATAAATTGTTCGAGTCTTCCATTCTCATTCACGAGTTTTACTGAACTTTTCTGTTTTAACTATAAAAATTTACTAAAGACTCCCATTTTTGGGAAGATACTTGAAAAAAGGAAAAATTTGCACCACTCAGAAATAGAAAATTAGAAAGAATTTCGTTTTATTTACAGCGGGCAGTTTTTTCATGGCCTGATGCAACTTTTTAAGACAATTTACATTAAGGCGTCAAATGAAACATGCTAACACATGAACTTACAAGCATGGTATGAGACAAACCTTTCTAATAAGATGGGATGCTTTTACAAATTCAAAGTTGTTTCCGCAGGATAAAAGGGGCTGCAATGTATAATGACACCCAATGCCTCTTTGAACTTTGCAATTACTTCAGATATACTATTCTCGCAACGCATTTTAAAGGACTGGAGCATTCACTCGTTCGAATTTTCCTTTTTTTGGGACGAGTTTTAAAGGACTTTCATGCAGCATACCGGGCTAGGAAGGAGAGTTTGCAGATCTTCAGCAAACGGTAGGCTGGATCTCACGATGCTCCTTTACAGTGCAAGCAATGAGCAGAGAAAGATTAAGAGGTCCAGAAAGGGAAAGAAATTAGACATTAATTGATGAATTCAATGAGATCATTAATGGTGCCAGTGCCTTGATTCTCCCCCAATCCCCACGCTGGTTAATCACCTCAAAGCTCCTACATTCAGCATGGGGTTGGAATCACTTACCGAAGCCAATCAGGACGCATCTTCATCGTTTGCAAACGCCAATTCGCAGACAAGAGCAAGATGGTCACTTCCCCATTTCTGCAGGGAATAAAATAGTCATGAATACACTGAGAATCCAATATGGAAGTAAGGCTTCGTTTTAAGTAAAGTACCTCACTGGGAAGTCCTTTAGTTCTTCTTAGAAGATCAATGGGCAAGGTTTCCAGAACTCTAACTGGAACAAGTTCCTTGGTATGCCTGCTTATCAATGACGTTAATAATTAATGATGTATAAAGGCAAACAATCTGAGTGCATATTAGGAAACTATAAAACTACCAGATATAATCAACAGTTCCCAGGAACTTGGAGTGGTATGACGTTGCCAAGGGCTCCCCAATATCATCCCTCGTTTTATAGTTTCCCTGTCAAAAGCAGCTATGTAAGATTTACGCAAGAACAATCAGTATGAGCGGGAAATGGATATGTAGCCCGGACAGCCAAGCGCTATATAAGCTTTGTTACATATCAGACACGGGCAAACATGTCTAAGCCATGCAAAACTTAATTTTTGAAAGGACTTTCTCATAACAAATTTGAAGGGATAACCTTTCATCAAGTTATAGAAGAAGTTAAAATCTAATGAACTTGGAGAAGAGGGAGAAAAATAATTGGCAGATCAAAATATCATACAGGGATGCCAGCATACGCACTGTGGAGCTTTAGTCGGTTCTGTAAATGAGTGATGCCTTCTGCACCAGTTGCAAGTCTTAATTCTTCCTTACTCCATCTATATACCCATGGAGTTGAAACAGACATTGGAATGCTGCACCAGATACACACCCAAATAATTACAGAATACATAATACCCACAAATCAGCAACAGATAATGATTCCAACCCCTACTATTAAGCCCAAAGGATGTGTAATTACGGTTACAAGCAATAGACATCCTGAAGTCTAAATTGATATTATACTGCTAAAAGATTCTATATATTGTCATTGACAGTTGGGAGGTCAAGACATGCTTTGCATCAGGAAATAGCTCAAAATAAAGGACTTTATATGGGTTTGAAAACAACCTAGCTTCTTCACCGACTCGAGATCTGAAGACTCTACAATTGGATGAGACTTCAAGCTGCCCTGACATATTTCTGCGGTCATATAATTGGATGTCTAACTGCAATAAATAGGACCACAGTATTTAATACTGGAAACTTATTAAGAGGCCATATAACTAATGTTTATGTAATAAACCACCTCCCCCCCCCCCCCCCCCCCCAAAAAAAAAAAAAAAAACAAAAGGAGAGAAAGAAAAAGAAAGAAAAGACGGGAGCAATAGAAAATGGATCACTTACTTGGGAGCTATTCATACAAACGAATTTCTCTTCAAATACTAAAAGAAAATGCTATAGCCTAAAGGCTTGAAAATATAACACAAGCAGGAGACTCAAGACTCACCTTGGAAGAAGCCAGGAATTTGTATATTGCACTCTGACAAAGTAAGATGAAAAAAGAATATAAACAATCAAGTAACAGCCTGTTACTTAACAGCAAATGGTACCTCTAATATGAAATTGCTCAACTAAAAAGGAAAAAGCCAAATTCTTACTTGCGGAACACTATTTAAATCCCCAGCAATAATAATAGGAATGCTGCCCCATTCTTGGGATAGCTTGTAAGCTTTATCAAGAAAAAGTCTGACCTGTATCATTAAGTCACACAGAAAATTATCAGGATCAATAAAATAAATGAGAAAATATATTAACTAGAGACACTAAAATAATATTTTCTTCTAAAACCAAAGGAAACATTTAATCACAATTTAAGGAAAATTTATAAGTGCCATTCCCAGCCCAGGAATAAAAAATTGATTTTTATATAGAAAGAATCACAGGCACAAACAAAATTGTCTACATGTGAATAGTAAGTATAACGCAACCCCAGTGGCTGGGAAAATCAACAAGTACCTGGCCTAGCTTGATGTCTCCACGATTTGGATTAAACAGCAAATGCGTATTTCCCACTAGAAATCTTCTATTTCTGGTAGATGGTGTCCTAGATGTAGATGGAAGTTTAGTAACTAAACAGAAGATACATAAAAAATTAGTGGTCACAGTAAGGCTCTTTCATTTACGAAAAGAGATCAGGTCTGTGCATGTGCATGCGAGTGAATTATTATTAAGGCAAGTTTTCCACTTAAAAACCAGATGCAGCATATGATGCATGATACTAGAAAGGTGTAGAGCATCTGAATTTGAATTTAAAAAAAAAAAAGCAACAGGTAAAAGCATATTAACAACTGAATTTGGGGAATTCCCAATATAAAGAAGAAAAAGGAATCAGAAAGAATAAGAAAGACTGTTTGTCCACTACACATTGGCTCACAGAAGCTTTCCAAGGTTTAGGCCACTCAATGTTTATCACTCTTTGATACTTAGATAAGATTATACCAAGCGATACACAACAAGACATATCAGACAATCGATGATTCTGTTCACCATGCATGCTAAATTTTACCGATTTAAGAGATATAAAACTCACAACGTTGTTAGGGTACATGCGTCATATTCCAATCTATCATGGTTCACCTGTACAATAGATAGAAAAATAGGGTAATAAATATAAAAATAAAATTCAATATATAAATGAATGTATAACAAGAAAACATATTAGCACAAACAAGATAGGGGAAAGAAGCTGTAGGAAAAACTGGGGAAAAAAAATTATGTTCAACAAGTATAGATCAATTTCACAGAAATGCCTGGTCTTAAGTTTTAACTCATGATAACAAAGTTCTCAAAACTTTTGGAGCACTGCGGTCCGTCTGATCTTTATTCTTCTCTCGAAAAAAGTCTTCAAATCCACATTAACTTTGAACTTGCACGTGTGGGTAACATGCAATTGATCAAATGCCAACTCAGTAAAAAGAGGCAAAAAGATTTCCATGTTGGCAGTCTACACTACTTTTATAAAAAGCAAACCCCGCAAACCTCAGCACTAGCGCAACACACCAAACTGACACTTCAGGCATCAGAGTTGAAAACAATGGGTTTGTACAGATATATCAAGTTATGTCTTCCAGAAACAAGTACATCAAGACTAGCAAATGACTTGTGCTACAAACTACCAGACATAATGAAGGTATGCTACTAGAAGCAGCAACAAAGTTATGTGAAATATTGGTAATGTTAGTGTAATAATGTGATCAAATATATTGCATAATCTATCATAATTTAAAATAAGAAAATAGATCAAATCTAAAACAGAGACAAGATCAAGTGAAATTAATAATAAATCAAATCCTAAATACCTCCAAAACACAAAGCTGAGCAACATTGTTACGAAGGCCAAACTGATGGAACTCTATATCTTCTTGATGCAAAAGGGTAAATCTGCGTTCAAAATATGGCTTTGCTTGATTCAGCAGATTGACAGAAAGGGCAAACAATAACAATTGAGAAGCAAACATCATCCTAATCTAAATGCCCATACAATATTTAAAAAAAAGAAAAGATATACAAATTAGATGAGATGGAATGTCCGTATAAACCATGTGCTATAATAATTAGCACATCTTTGAGCTATTGGAATTTTGTAAGAAATCAATTCAACCCATATTAACCTATAGTAATTAGACAGCCCATCAACTCAGTACTTATTGACAAGGGGTAGACGACGTTAGTTACCAGAGGAAAAGAAGGGTACATGATGTTATATACCCCCCCCCCCCCCCCCCCCAAAAAAAAAAGAGTAGATGATACAAAATCTTAGCAACTTTAATCACTTAGAGGTAAGGAAAACCCACAATTTGTCTTTCCAGAAAATGGCACACCCGTCATGTGCTTCCCCTGTGCGAGCCTGAAGAAGATTAATAATGATAATCCAGGTGAGCCAATAAACTAATTATTTGGACTACAAAGATTGATACGACAGTTCATATGTATACGCACACACACTCTTATATATAATACCTTGTAAACACCTTTAAAGCCATCATTTTGAAAAAGATCACCCAAATCATCAAAATGATCAACCTCCTGTATCCATAGGAGTTGTCTTGAGAATGCAGTCCTTGAAAAACGACTCTAGACAATCCTATTCTAGCGTATGTATATATATATATAGAATGACATAAATTTTGATATAAACAATAGGGCAGCAAAGTCATATATACTGATGTCTTTTCATTCCATTTTCAACTTTTCTAAGCTGCTTAAGGACAATGTCGAAAATCTAACGTATAATGTATGCCATGTAAAATAGAGGTTCTTAATAAACTACCTGGAAACAGAGTATGCTAGCATTATAGCTATAAATCTCCTCACGTATAAGCAATTTCCGCCTTTCCCACTCCAAAAAACGATGTGGAATATTAGCATACAAATCCAAATGCTTTGACGCATTTTCAACACCGAGTATATTGTATGATACAACCACAACCTTATCTGCAAGAAAAGGAAAGAGTTGAAAAGAATAATCATCAGATCAATATAAACTAGTCCCACAACCCGATAGTATCATCAATAGAGAGGCTATTACAATCAAATGTTTATCTTAATACGTTAATTACGGTAACAAACTATGTACCGTGAACCACCAAACAATAAAGCAAAGGCAACTAATCTTTATATTCATATCATTATCCATTTTCCCTCTTTACTTTCAGTGCAGTACAGGAACATAAATCCGAAGTCAATATTTCATAGGGAATTAGAATTCAAGCACTTATTCTCCAATTTTTTTCCCTCAAAAAAGCCATCACTATTCCTTACCCTTATAGTTAGAATAATCTCTGGTAGAAAAAACCCATCTACGAGAAGGCACACCGTAGCTGGATTTTCCTCCCCTTTTCTTCCTACGTACTCGAGACGAAGAACGGAAGGCTTCGAATCGATTCGAAGTGTGTGAGCTCCAGTTATGGCTGGGATTTCGAGCTAGAGTATCCGAGTTGAAGACCAATCGGCGCTTCTTAATGTGAGTGCTAGAGGATTCCAATTGATAAGGTATCCTCCGCTTTGCCGAATGATTGGCACTTGAAATTTCCGGTGTAGGTCTTCCGCGTTTGGTGTTCGTCATCCTATCGGCGTATAAGGATAATGGCCGCGCGTGCAGAACCAGGATTCCGTAATCGCTCGGAAGAAGGGCAAGTGGCTGAACGCGCTGAGATGATGGTTGCTCGCCCCTTGACGGGGTGTCGTTCCTAACCGTAGTAACGAGCCTTTTTTTTTTTTTTTTCTTTAAAAAAGAGAAGATTACTTTTCCTTCTCAACAAATTGATTAAATTATACAGAGTTTTCGGCTGTACTTTTAGGATACAGACGGCCCGGGTTTATGCTCGCTCTAGCATGAATTGGGCTTCAAAATTCAAACTCAAGGCTTGTCTCGGCTTAGGTTTGGCCCATCTCAAATTGGGTCAGGCTGGCCAGGCAATCAGATTTTTTATTTTTAAAAAATTTTAAAATTTTAAATACTCATAGTTTTATAATTATTTAACCATTTGAGCACATAATTATTTATTTTGATATGTCTTTATAAGATATATGTAATAAAAATAAAAAATTGTGGGTCAAGAGGTAGAAATAGGGGGAAAAAATATAATCATAAAAGGTAAAATTTCAAAAGATTATAATTCAGAGTTTGATAATTTGATTGGGATGGACATGAGTTTAGCTCACTTATTTTTTCTAAAAATATATATTATTATCTCAATTTTATTTTTTTATTCTAAAAATACATATTTTTAATCTCATCTTTTTTTGCCTAAATATAACAAACATACTTCTAAAAGGTCTTAATTTATTGACTATTTATAATTTGTAAAATATATTTAAAGATTTGTTGCTAAAATTACAAAATGGCCCTCAAAAATTTCTTTTTCATTTTAGTTCTTTTTTTATCATATGTACACTAAGCTCACCTGAACCAAACTAGGTAGCTCAAGGCTCATCTTGATTTAGCTTTTTTTTTTTTTTTTTGTCTTTTCTTCAATGACTTAATTTGGCTGAGTAGCACAAGGCCAATATAACCAACATTTACCCTTAATCGAAATGTTGTAAATAAAGTAATAGATGATCTAAATATTCAATTGTAATTCTCATTCTTTAAGATGCTTAATTTTTTAAGGGATGTCATGGGCATTGGTTGTTTGTGTGTGTGTGTGTGTGTGTGTTTCTAATTTAAAAAGAAGAATGTGGGCAATTACCCCATATAGGGTAATGGTTTTTTTTTAAAAAATGTATAAAAATATTAATCAATTTAAATAATTAACATAAAATATTAATAAATTATATGTAAATTTAAATATGAATTAAATTATAATTATAATTTATTGTCATTTTTCATTTTTCCTTACACATTCTTAATTCATGAATTCAAATATTAATCAAATATATATACACATACTAGGAAATTTATTCATTTTTTTACAGGTAAAAGTAACTAAAAACATTTAAAGTGTATTTCTTACATCAATATACTACAAAATAATTTATGAAGTTTTTTTTTTAATTATTTTGAAAGAAAGAAAAATATAATAAAGAAGACAATAATAAATAAATAAAATATATGATATTGTAATAATTTACTATACCCTATAACAATTTACTAAGCACTAATATAAGATATTTGGATTGATCTGTATTACTTGTTTGAAAACCACTCTTATGGTGGTCTTTTCTCTGTTTTTCTTACTAATTTTACCTCTGCACATAGTTTTCTCCTTCACATGCATGGCAAACGCATGCATCGATGAATGTAGATGATTTCAAGTCAACAAAGCTGCCCCCAATAAGATTTGGAACCCTCGGCGGATTCCTCTTCTTGGGCTGAGCAGCTGTAGAGAATTGGGAACTTCCCAAAGCGAAGATCTTAGATATCAAATTGTTCAACTTCTTCGCTCAATGAATAGCAAGCTTCAACACCTTCATTCTCTTCTGAAACTTCAGTCCATCATAGATGAAGGCAGGAAAGTTGTTTCCCACCAGGTCAAAGTGACCCTTTCTGGTGTAAAACTTCACAGGAATTTGTCCGCTCCCCTTATTTTATGGCTAGTAATCTGCACTCTTGTCAAAATCCAACAGGCCCAACCATTTCAACCATCCCACAAAACTGAGCACTAGCATTTACCAAAAAGAAGAAAAATATAAGGTAGGCATCTTGCTTGCGAAAAAAAGGTCCCACGTGCACTTGTTTATCATTTGACAGCATACCATTTACCTTCTTTATGGCTTTTTGAATAGATTCCTTATTAGCAAATTGTACGAAGCCAGAGCCTTCTAACTGGCTAGATGACTCTGTAGCCACTTTGCAAGAAAGGATATTCTTAGGCGTTGTTTGGTGCAAAGGGAGAAGGGGAGGGGAGGGGAGGGGAAGGATTTTAATGGATAGGAAGAGAGGGGAGGGGAGATATATTGTTTGGTTCAGGAGGGGAGGGGAGAAAAAATAATAATACGTAGACCATTTTATCCTTATATATTTTAAAAGTAATGACAATACTGCTCATTATTTTTTTATTTTTAAAAATTTAATATTGTCACCGTCAAATTAAACAAATGTAAGAAATTATATATAATTATAATTATTTTAAAAAAATTTGTAAACAAATAAAATTAACTAAACAATTATTTCAACAAATGTATAATTTAACATGTTTTATTTTATAAAATTAAAATGCATTTAAGTTGAAAACATTAACATATTTATTTTTTTCTCAATATGACAATATACTCGTGTTAATTGGTAGATTGAAATTTCTTTTCAATCATACCTATAAAAACTTTATGAAATATAAAATTAATAATTAAGATAAGGGGTATTTTAGTCTTTTTTTAACTTTTCCTCCCAATCCCTCCAAATTAGAGGGATAAGAAAGAGAGGGAAAGAAGAAAAATTTTCATTAAATTTTACCTCTCCTCCCCTCTAAAATTGCAAACCAAACGAGGGCTCTCCTCCCTTCAAACCAAACAAGGGGTAAATGTAGAAAAGTATCATGCAAAGCTATGCGATCAATGGCCTTAAACAATTCTTAACATCACAACTCCAATGAGTATTAAGTCAAATACCCGGTGAACTTCATCCAAGGAGGGAGAGTGGTCCTGTGTTGGTACCTCAGACGCAACCGTGTCTTCATAAAAATAAGGCAACAATCATTTGGAGCATTTGGGCATCCTTAGTGATAAGTCCATATGGAAGAGGAGGAATTGTTAGAGGAGAACCAGATTCACCATCTGCTAGCGCAAGAGGGATGGCGAAAATGGGTTCAAGTAGCGGTCCTGGGTGGTGAATTCTAGCTTCATCACCCATTTCAGGGGCGTTCAAGAATCAAGACTCCACTTTCGTTGGGGAGGTTCTTCGGCAAGCTTGACATTTTGTCAAACACAAGCCAAGCATCATTCAGAACTTGAAGAGGATCATGACGAATCACCGAAGCGATTGGAATATTTGCGGTGCCATTTTTTGCAACCGTCACTCGAAGTCAAGAACTGAACTGGTGGTACCTCCTTTGCGACTGATTGTAGAAGGGTTACGTGCTGCATCTGTAGCTTGTTGTGCCAGGTAAGGAACTTTTTCGATGGGTGTAGCAGCAGTGTGGAGCATCATTATACCTGCATTTGGGGTGAGCATTTCAGCCTTAGCAGCACCAGCGACTTCCATTTTTGGTACTAAAGCATTCTGGTCAGGAAATCGTTGCTTCTATAGTTGAAATATGGGATGCTTCGTTGTTGGTGGGATGTTGGGAGAAGATGCAATGAAAGTACTATTATCCCATAAAGGAACTAGAATTAAGTAGCTATTGTGTTGAGAAGAAGGATTAAAGGTAAAGGATAGGTTGAATCCTCTCCAATTGTACGGTCTATTAAAGAAGATCTAATCAAGGTTAAAATGGTATTTTTCAAAGAACTTTTTTTAAAATTTTTTTAGGTCACAAATTTTAAGTATAAAAATAAAAATTATAATTATAAAAAAAATTACATTTTAAATTTTTTTATAGTTATAATTTTTATCTTTATATTTAAAATTTATAGCCTAAAACCAAAGGAAAAACAAAAAAAAAAAAAGCCATTTTGGCCTTGATTAGGTTCTCTCCAATCACTGTATAGCTGGAGATGATCCATTTTAGTTCCCCTTATGATAGAAGGGATGGGATTTCATGAGACTAAACTCTTTCCAAATTCTTTTTTGTGTTTACAAATAAGCAACTAAACCCTAAATTCAAGGCTATAAGGTCCTTTCCAAACTTATTTATTTCATTTATTTTATTTTATTTTACTTCTTCTTTTTTTTTTTTTTGGGGTCATCTATATTCCTAACACAATGTGTCTGAGATAGAATGGGTATCCTACTACTCAAATCTAAATTTAGATTCTTAAAATACCCACCATAAAAATTCTCATACTCAGATTTAAATAAATAAATTTTATGAGTATTCATAAAATCTAAATATTTTACTTATCTTCGACACAACAAATTGACAACCTATCACCGAAGGAGTTGTTTATGTTAATGAACAACAAGAACAATTTGAACTTTCAGGTCATATATATATATAATTAAGATACTAACTAGGTGTTTTTGGATATCTGTGAGAATGATAGTTAGTTCTAACATAGGCATGAACACTAAAAAAGAAAAGAGATGTTGATCTTTTAATTTGTTACACATCAAAACATTTTTTATTCTTTTTAAAATAATTTTTAATTAACATAATTTAATTTAAAATTTAGTTGCAAAAATTTTTTATTGAAAATTGTTTTAATTTTTTACAATTTCGAGATTCTTCTGATCTAATTCATATGTTAACTTTGTTAATGAATTTAGGGGGGATGATATATTTTTGTCGACTAGCAACCAAACATGCTTTTTGTCATGAGGTCGTAAAATTCATTTCACACAATGTTTCCGAATCTGAAACTCTTTAGGCAAGTCTCCACCAGATCCCTTCAATTTTATAAAATCTTATTTGTGGAAATTTGAAAGCAAGAAACTTATTAAATGGAAATTTGAAATGAATGAGGAGAAATCAGACTAGTATGGTGCTGGAGCTAAGTTATTTTGTTGCTAAATCTCCTAGCAAAATTAGTGATGATCCCTATCGGGAAAATTAAATTAGACAAAATTTGAACTTAATTTAATGTGGCTGGTTTAAATTCTTGATGTAAGCGTATAACGCAGGTTCTGTCCCAAATTAACGACTGGTAGGTTGCTCGTAATTACTCGCCAGCTACCAGATCCCCATTTTTGCATGCATCATCATTCATCGTCTCTTCAAACTTGAAACATCCCAATTGTACAAAATTCCAAATCCAACACCATCATCACCATGTGCATATCCACCTACCCATTCTACTTCAAATTAATTCACACAATAACAACAAACATCACAAACTCAACATCCTTTTTTCTTCCACGTACATTCTTGCCAATCAAAAATGAGAAACCATATGCAGTTTCTCTTGGGCCTCGCACTCTTCAGCATTCTATGCCTAGTACAAACCAAATCCACCATCGAACCATGTGCCTCCTCAGACTCCTGCCCTTCCCTTCTCTCCTTCGTCCTCCCTTGGGACTCCAAGCTCTCCGAAATCGCATCACGCTTCCAGGTCAACATCTCCGACATACTCGCTGCAAACTCCGTCTTCCCAATAACACAAGCACTCGGCAATCAGATCCTCAGATCCAAATCCATCGTCAAAATCCCCATTTCGTGCCCTTGCGTCGACGGAATTCGAAGATCCATGTCCACAATCTACACCGTTCAAGCATCGGACACACTCGAATCCATATCCGATGGTTACGGTGGGCTCGTGAGTGCGGAGCAACTTGTGAGTGTGAACAGCATCAATACGACGAATCGTTTAACGAACGGAGGGAGCTTGGTGATTCCATTGCCTTGTACGTGTTTGAATAATATGCGGAATGGCGAAACGACAGTGTATATGTCGTATGTGGTGAGGAACGGGGAGAGCTTAAGGAGTATAGCTTTGGGTTCGGGTACGACTGTTTCGGACTTGGAGGCTATCAATGGATTGGGTCAAGACGCGGTTGAACCGGGAGACATAATAGCTGTTCCCATTGCAGGTTGGTATACTGGAACTGGAACATCAATGTGCTGTAAGTTTTGTACTTGTCTTTTGCAGTAAGTGTATTGGTCTGGTCATAGCTGGTCAAAATGAAATAATTTGCAATTCGTACTCGTTTGTTCACTATCAATGCTCGCTGGTGTCTTTTTCTTGGGATGATTAAATATTAAAATATTATAGTGCGATGCCCGTGCTCATATTTACTCATTTAGCACTGTCCCATGGGTCGTGGCTCAACAACTTGAAACCAAAATTGAAAAAATTCTTGCAGGTGCGCGGATATTCAAGAATTAATATTTGATTTATACACTTAGGATTCATCATATAAATTAAATTTTGATCCTTAAATACATGTATATTTAGTGTATTTAGTGCATGTAAGAATTTTTGACAAATTGTCTTCATGCCTTAACTATCGGTTCATTTAAATTTTATAATTTTTAAGAGATATTTAAATTATTTAATTTTTTAAATATATATATATATCAATTACAATTACAGTTATATCTGTTTTAATAAAAATGTTGTTATATTTATCATTTATATAATATAATAAATAATAAATATGTATATGACTAATATAAAAATAGTTAATTTTTTTAAAATTTAGAATAATTAAATTCATAGTTTTTAACACAAAATATATAACATTGACATAAAAGTTTAAAATTTTTTTTAAATAAATTATATTTTTAGTATAAGAGATTAATATTAATTTTTGGGATATTTTAGTAATTTGCATATGGCATAGATGACTGTATAAATATCTGAACAAAGAAGTGTAATTTACTCATTCATTTAAGCTCCAGACTTGTCCAATACATTCATATATAATCTTGTGTAGACTTGTACCGTCCTTTGCAGCATGTTCTTCAGCAACTCTGAATTGGTACAACGAGAGTCTCATAGTCCCAAATGGCTCCTACGCTCTTACTGCCACTGACTGCATCAAATGCTCTTGTGGCCCAATTGATCTCAGGTAACTAAACTGCCTCGATCATGCAACTAAATTACAATACAGCATGTATATAAATTCAGTTTCTGCTTATAATATTTGAGTAAATTTGTAAGTGGACGGATATATTTTATATATGATTGCCTTCTCTCTTGGTAACCAGGCTGCAATGTTATCCCTCTGGTTTGGAAGTCCCCTGCTTTAATTTACAGTGCAAAGATTCCAATCTTGTACTTGGGGATGAATATGTCACATATTCAAAATCTGGTTGTAACGTGACACAGTGTCTTTATCGTGGCCACAGAGGTGGTAAGATTCTAAGAAGGTACGCAAAATGAATGCCAATACAACTATATTGCGTTTGATTCTTGTGTCATAAACGGTACAGTTTAATTGACTATTGAATACTATATATATATATATATGTCACATCACAATAATGATAATAAATAAATTATACAACTTTTTTCATTTATTTATAAAATTTATATAAATCTCTAAGAAAATTATCTTATATTTTAGTTTATTTTTAAATTTTTTATCA
This sequence comes from Erythrophleum fordii, assembly GCA_032878935.1. Taxonomy (NCBI): domain Eukaryota; kingdom Viridiplantae; phylum Streptophyta; class Magnoliopsida; order Fabales; family Fabaceae; genus Erythrophleum; species Erythrophleum fordii. The sequence goes on from JAVQMF010000027.1 coordinate 5,382,919, forward strand.
AAATATTCTTCATTTATTTTATTAGTTTAATACGATATGTATTTAAGGAGTATTTTAGCAACAAAATTTAAAATTAAATTAAAGTATAAGATAATTTTTTATTTTTAAAAAATCAGTATATATTTTAAAAATAAAAAAGATGTATGTATAATTTTAATAAAATTTAAAAAATATATATGTATAATTTATTCTATAATAATATAATGTTGTGCTTTATTAGTATCTGTGCTTGTTAGCGAACAAATAAACATATTAGGAAAGATGGAGAACGACATAAGACACAATATGAATCTACACAGATAGAATGAAATGTCTATGTCGTATTTATCTGATATACAAGTGGTATCAGATTTATGTATGACACAAACATAATTTTCTTTATGAGTACATGTTTTATAAAAGACATGTATTGAAAAATATGTAGAAAAATATCATGTTATATCGATCTTTGAGATGATATCTTCTAACACGAGTTTCTGTTGTTGCTTGTATTGCAGTATGAGGAATTCCTCTTATCTCAAGTGCCCGCGTAAGTTTCTCTCGATAAGCAAATAAGCTTCATATCAAGAGGTTTCAGAATTTCTGATCTGATTGGGTAAATTATTAATTTTATGCAGAAAATCAGACTTATAATAATGGAGCATCTCGTTGGCCATCAATAGATCCTGTAATGCCATTAGTGGCATTTTCTCCATCTCCATCTCCATCTCCATCGCCTATTCCAGTTTCTGATGCCTCAATGCACGCAAGCAAAGTTTCAATTATCAAATTGGTGAAGTTGCTCCTTCCACAACTACTCCTAGTCCTCTGTTTTTTTTTTTTTTCCTGTGATTAATTAAGTGTCTGAGAATCATAAGCGAGATCCGTTGTTCAATTTAACCTCAATCACCCTCCTCAAATTTAAGAAGTCAGATTACATTTAATGGTACCAGTACTAGGTTACAAGGATATTTTTTATTTATTAATGAATATGGGATAAGTAGTTTGAACTTTATATACATAAATTGTAATAATCATTTAGTAGTCTATCTCAAATTTTAAAAGGGATTCAATTCAGTTAGAAATATTTTCATCTTGAATTTTTTGGTTTATAATTCAATCAACGAATTATTAAGAAAATAAATTTAAAATGCATTTAATGATATAAAGCTCACTTTATTAAAAAATTCAAAATTTTCTATAATTTTTTTTAATCATTGACCTAATATGTATAAAATACAATTATGTTTCGAGGAAAAATAATTTGTTATTTGGCTTCAACAAATAGATGGTTTAATTTTAACTTTCTACTAATTATCTAATGCATTTCTTGGAATTTTTTTTAAACAAATCAAATTTAACAATACCTTAATTACTGTACTTGATTTTGAAAGCAACAACAAAAAAATTCCTTTTTTTTTTTTTCTTTTTTCTAATTTCAGGGCATTTCGTTTTCGTTTTGGCATGCTTTAGGAAGAATATCTGAATGATCAATTACATTCAAGAGTTGCCAAAAGTCAAAACATTACTCGCTTCTACGTACTGTTCCAATTCTGAACATTTTTCTAACATCATGATCTGATTGACATTGTATGATGAACTATTCTTTGGACTGTTTCCTGTTATAATATCAACATTATTTGGAGTTGATTTAAACTGCAGCTGCCTGCTTACTCTAATCTCACGATCGGTTTCCCATAAAAATTTCCTTCCATGAATAAAAAAATGTGTAAATCTTCTAACTGAGGAAAGCAAATGGGTGTTCTCCTCCTGAATCGTATAGATTTGATTTAGAAAGAAATAAAACATAGAATATAGAGAGTCTTTTAACTACTAATTTAAGAAAAATAAATATTGAGATTAGAAAACAAAAAAATTAAAATATAAATCATCCATATTTGCTTCAAAATAGTAGCAAGCAATCAGCATTCTTAATTGGGCGTTTGGTGTGGCCAAAAGAAATGGATTTGGTTTCCATAACTGTGCATAATGTTAGTAGTGTAATTATTATTTAATAATATTTATTTTTTATTATTTTTTAAAGTAAATGTATGAAAATTATTTTTTATTTATAAAATTATTTTTTATTTTCATTTTCATTTGTAACAATTTTGCCTACCAAACGATTAATGTTAATTTGTAAGTAATAAAGTGAAAGATACATCTTGGAAATTTAAGCCCAATGAGAGGAAATGTTCACATTTTATTTTAATTTAAGGTAAAATAGTGTTTAGAGTTTTTTTTTTTAATTAAACTTTTTACAAATAATTTTAAAAACACACTATCTTATATGAACTTATGGTTAAGTGATTTTGAGAACATCATATTTTATATAGGTGTGGTATATTTAAAAGTTTACTTTTAAAGTATTCTTCAAAAAATTAAACCAAAATTAATAATTAAAAATTAAAAATAATATTTGTATTAATTGGACTAATGTCCTTGGATAGGAAAGTATTTGATTATAGAAAGGATTGGATATGGAGAGCATTGTCCAATCACTTCTTGAGATATGTGTATAATTATAAAATTATTTATTGCAAATTTTAAGACAATCACTTGAATCTTGAGATGATCAGATCATGAAGAACTTGACTTATCACTTTTCAAAATACATGTATAGTTATAAAATATTATTATAAAAAATTTTAGAATAATCGTCTACATCTCAAAACATTCAAATAACAAATAACTTGAACACTTCATCATGCTCTTATAAATAGAAGATGATTTAGATTGAATTCAATTTCATCAGGATTACGTAGCACACGTAAAAAATTTATGATTTCAGGACAATCAGTTAAGGCTAATTTTAAGACAATCACCTCTATCTTAAGATGGTGAGATAATGAAAAGTCCCTTATACAAACTAGTCTAACTCGTCTTCTATTTATAAGAACTGGTCATGGTCCTAATAGAAAAATTCATGATGGGTATAATGGTACAATTGGTGGGTATTCGCTATCAAAAAAGCAAAGCCACTACCGTGAGATAAAAGGGAAAATAAAACAAGCTTCAATCCTCCCATATCCCAAATTTTTCTAAATTTGGGGCACGACATTAATTAATGTTTTAAAAATATATTTAATCAAAACTTTATATAAAATTTATCCCCTTTTTTATGGTATTATATTAATGCTTTGCATTTTTTTTTAATACCAATATAAGATGGCTGAATGGAAAAAGGCATGAACCAATGTCTCAAGTTGGATTAGTTTTTGAAATTTTTGGGAAGAACACGCGGACCGATTCAACTTTTCAATTAGTATTGGCTCACACACGAAAAACTTATCTAGTTGAACTTGATTATTGACCAATTTTTTCAAGCTTTATTTTACAAATTCCTGTCTGATTCTGCCAACCATAACATTAACACAAGTTTATACATGCCTTTTTTGTTATGGTCCAAAAATTTCCTAATTAACAAACTATAGAACTAAAACTCTAAACCCAACTTGTGACATATTATATATTTAGGCACTCTTTGCATACTATGAGAAACAAAAGAGAAGAGGAGAGATAGAGAGGGGTTGAGAGAGCAACAAAGGATTAAAAGAAATTGTTAAGTACGTTATAGGTATCAACCCCCTGTCCATACAATAAGTTAATAAATAATTATTCAAATGAGTGTAGCAAGTAGTAGCATCTACTAGATCACATGAAATGAATACTAATAGTTAGAATTTAATTTTTACATAAAATTTTACTAGGATAAACTTATCAATACAACCTGACTTTTTTAATGCCAAAAAAAAAAAATACAAAGCAATATTATAATTAGTATGTGAACAAAACTAAAACTCTTTTTTAAGTTGGGGTTTCCATACATTATATGTATCAACCCCCTCTCCATTAACAAAATTTTATTAAAATGAGTGTCACAAGTAGTAGCATCTATTGAATCACGTGAAACAAATACTAATTGGTGGAATTTAATTTTTAAATAAAATTTTGCTAAGATAAATTTATGAATAAATTATATAGACTTCTCTTAAATTTTATTAAAATTACACATACTTGCTTTATATTTTTAAAACATATATAAATTTTCTCTAAATAAAGGATATTTTAGTCAACAAATTTAAAATTAAACTAAAATATAAAGTAACTTTTATTTTAAAAGAGATTTGTGTATATTTTAAAAATAAAATAAGATCTGTATAATTTTAGTAAAACTCAGAAAATATTTATATAATTTACTTTTAACCCTTCACCCATCTGTATGGACCAAATTGAATCAAGATATGCAGACGGTGCAGTAGTATGTTTTTAGGCTTTTGCTTTTAGGATTAAAAAATGATATAAGATATCTAAAAATTGTAATTATAAAAAAAGTATAGTTTAAAATTTTTTAAATAAAACCCAAAAATAAGGACCGTGACATCCTGCACGACGAGTAATTTTGACATATCCACGTCATTTGCATTCGACATACTGCATATGAATTTTGTTTACTGCAGTTAACCCGGGCTGGTACCAAATTTAGCTTAGCTCCTCTTGCAATATGGGGTATTGGGCCAGAATATAGAACAATCGTGCGACCCAATGGGCCGAGCCCAAGCATATTAAATGGATGAATCGCTCGCTCGCTTGCTTTACCACTCGGCAAACGAGTATCCAAAGCTTCAACAAACAGCAACCGCAGAGGGTCCAATAACCGGTTAACATCCGGTGGCGGGTAAGACAAAAGAAAAACACTACACAGTTTCTGAAATGAAAAATAAATAATAATAAAAAAAACTTCTCAGGCTCTCACATTATAGCCATCACTTGGCATTTTAGCAACTTTGCCACCAGAATCCGCCATCATCTCCGAGCAGATGGTCCCTCTTTGCCTTTCCTTTTCCTCCAATCATTCAAAAGTTGATCTCCCTCCATTTTGATATTCAATTTGTTTTCTGTTTTTCTCAGAGATTCTCTTGTTTCGTTGTTGAAGCTGGTGGCGCCTACTCGTACTGTCTCGGTTTTTGCGCTTCATAATCCAAGCACCTGATCCTCCTCAATTTCATCCTCACCTTCCAAATTGTTGTCCTCGTTTGCGCTTTCAGAATTCGCTCTGCTTCAATTTCAAGGTACTTCTCTTTGATTTTGCAATGTGGAACCTTATTAATTTAGTGAAACTCGGGAAGAATCGAATCTGAGTTCTCTTTCCGGCGGTTAAATTTGGCAGAGATTGACTAACTTGATTGAGAAGCGGAAATGCTTACATGCATAGCTCGTCCTAAGAAACTCGGGCATGAGTCACCGAGTCAGCCCGAAGAATCCGATTCTACCAACCCAAACGATGCCAAAAGTCAAGCTACCAAATCCCTCACTTCTCAGGTACCAAAATTTTCCTCTGTCGTTTCAATTAGAAGCTTCATCTGATTGAAGTGTCAAATTCGAATGTCTCTGTGACGTTTAGCTCAAGGATATGGCGTTGAAGGCATCCGGAGCTTACAAGCATTGTAGCCCCTGCACCGGACTACCGACGCAGAATCGACTCCGGGGCAATACTGAGTCAGACGCGGAGTCGGATCGGTTCCGATGGTCGTACCGGCGAACGGCGAGCTCAAGCTCGACAACGACGAGGACATGGGGGAAAGAGATGGAAGCAAGGCTGAAGGGAATTTCGAGTGGGGAGGGGACGCCGAACTCAGCCAGTGGACGGCGGGTGGAGCCGGTGGTGCTGTTCGTCGAAGAGAACGAACCTAAGGAGTGGGTGGCGCAGGTGGAGCCCGGCGTATTAATCACCTTTGTTTCACTTCCGAGCGGAGGGAATGATCTGAAGCGGATACGGTTCAGGTACGCCTCCAATTCCTACTTTTAGGGGGACGCTAGGCGTCGTATTAGGTGCCGTTTTGAGTTTTGATCAAACGGTGACAGTTCGTTACAGTGTTGGTCAAGGTGGACATTGCAATTGGAACCTGCCGCATCATGCTAGTAGTGATGTGATCATAATGACAATGAGTGCCTTTTACTGGGGTGAACTGTCAATTTGTCTCACATCATTGAATGATACATGCACAGCCAAATTCCTAGGTTATCCTTAGATTTAGGATCAGTGATTGAAAGGATACAAATACAAATTTTTAGGCGAATTTTAAAGAAGAAATTATAATGTAAGATTTTAAGTTAAAAGATATTTATATTAACAAATTTTAAATAAAAAATTAAACTATGTCAAAAAATTATAATTTAAAACTTTAGATTTAAATTTTTAGTCATAAATTTTAAAATAATTTTAAATTTTAAAATTTTTTTAATATAAATATTTTCAATTTAAAATCTTTAACTATAATTTTATAAGTTAGTACATATATATATATATAGTATATATATATATATATATATATATATATATATATATATATATATAAACATTGTAACCAACCCGACTTATTTTAAAAAAAAACACTTGTTGTTGTATATATATAAACATTAACTACACCTAAAATTGAGAAATAAGAGTTAATAATATAACATTAATATTTATCATAAAACTTTGGTATTTTTTAAAATTATTTATTATCAAAATTTTTAATAAGTAAATAATATGTAAAATAAATTTTTTGAAAAATATTGTGATGTTGAAATAAAAAAGAAATCGATCACCGATTATATTTATTGAATGATCTTTTTAAAAAAATATAAGAAGTTACACCTTTTGTTACTTATTAGAACCTCAATGCCCATATTTAGGACGCGTCACAAACTGATGTGCTTGGATGCGAAATTTAATTTAATGTCTTTTAAAGAAATAAAGTGCCAGATGAAAAAATTCACTAAAAATTTAAGGAAAGTTTATATTTTTGGAATAAAACAGGACATTTTACATTATAATTATAAATTCAGCTACTCAATCGTTCAAATAAAATGAGCACAATTAAAAAGATGAAACCCATAATTAATAGGCATTAACTTTTTAATTTATATAATATGCCAATATATGACTGATTGTCATACTATGTTGTGCATTCTGATTTTGGTTGTTACTAATTGTAATTTCTTATATATTTATTGTTAAATTTTTTATTAAAATATTATAAGTATATAATTTTTTAAATAAAATATAATAAATATATTTTTTAATAAAAAATTATATATTTATTTATAAAAATTATACACTTATTATATTGTTATTAAAATATCATATAATTATTATCTTTTAATTCAAACATCTAATACTACAAATATAAAAATTTATATATATATTAATGATTTTGTAGTGTAAGGTATTATTTATGCTAGGCCATTCACAGCCTATTTTGTTGGAATAATATTATTGAGATAATCAAAATAAAAACAATTAACTATGTAAATCATTGAATTGATATCTCTTTATGAAGTGAGAGTTCTTTTTACAACTTTTTCTTTTTCTTTTTCTTAAACAAAGCAGCATTGCCCTTGTGTAATAGCATCCAAAGTCCAAATCCTATTCCGTAAATGTGAAAGGGATTGGGTAGGGGACCCCATTCCCCTGTAATTTCACGCCCCTGCCAAAAGGCCGTAAAAGAAGGTTCAAAAGGAGAACTATGCTTGTTTGGTTGGTAAAAAAATTGTTGTGCACTTGAGAATGTAGAGTCTATTGTCATGAAAGCTTATTTCGTTAGAAATTTGCATCTAGCAATAAAAGCCTATTCTACAAATCACTGTGTAATAAGGAATGCGTGGATTGCTTTAAAGTTTTTTAATGGAATATTGATTGTTTTGTAGGAACGATAAAATCAATGACCTAATTGTCATTGGCTTTTATATATTTTTAATCTTGAAATTTTTAACAATTACAATTTTTTAATGGTAAGAAAAAATATTTTTAACAGCTTTAAAAAATTAAAAAATTTAATTTTTTTTATATTTAATGGCAACATAAATTTTGATATATTTATATTAGGTTATAATAATTAAAGAATAAAGTCGAAATCCAAAGTATAGAAATAAAAATATTTTTGAATTAAAAAGTAAAATAAACATTTTTGTATTTTTTCTTATCATTGGCAATTTTATTGGTAATTAGAAAAGTATTTTTTAGAAGTAAACAATAAAGAGTTATTATGGTCATTCATTTATTTTTTATTTTTTTATCTAATTAAACATTATTTTTTTATTTTTTTTATATCATACTAAATATAATTATAATCTATTTTATTCTTATAAAAATTATTCCATCAACCAAGCGGGTGGTGGAACCTTTTCCCTTGGTCTTTGTTGTCTTGTCGGAGGAAACTCTTGTCTTCGGCTCTCGTTCACAAAATTTTTAGTATAAACCAAACCAATAAACAATAACTATATATGTATGTTAACTAATTTTTGAGAGATCTTTAAAGCTTTGATGTACAAAAAATATTTCTTTTATAATTACTTTGACTTAATTATTTTTTAGATCGATTCTAAAATTTTTTCTTAATTTTTTAAATAGATTTTACTCTTGATAAGTGTTTGTGCCTATTGTTCATTTACTTAATCTACCAAGAATTAATTGATTAAGTCTGTACAAAAAGCTTTAATTTAGTATTTGTCTTTTAATATGCAATATGCTGGGGAATACCCTTATCATCTGCCACTCAGAATTGTATGCAAGACAAAATGTGAACTCTTTCTTGGTGGGCACCAAACATTGATCGAAAAAATACAACTTAAAGAGGGTTGTTTGACCTTTTTTTATTGTTTTTCTTTTATTTCATTGTAGGATTGATACACGTCTGCAGATGTTGTTGGTCCTACTTGGTGGCTTGTGGTGAAATCCCATTTAATATGAACATAGATTGACGATCTTAAGGCATATATTAAATCCTATTCACCATCTAAATCATTTCATGTTTAGGTGCGTTGAGTAGTGTGGTTAATATTAATTAATTTTGGACCCACCTGCTTTTGATTGCTTAGACAAACCCCAAAACTAAGGTCAATGTTGGCCTTAGAACTACCTTATTCCATGCACCGAATGACCCGGTTTTGCCTTTAATTATTCGAGTATTCTTTGTCAAAAAGTATCCACTTAGAGTGGCTCACCATTATTGACAACGGTGTCAGAAACCACTTAAAAATTAACAATTTCGTCAAAGCAAAACTCATAATAATACGAACAATAACATAAAATAAAATGGAATTAATTGAAGCTTTCAGGCTTGGTCACGAGATCCACTCATACAACATGGGAAAAGAAATAAAACTTCACAAAAAGCTAGTGGCCAAAAAAATTGTTTTGATCAGGTTACACTCAATTTTGAGTAAAGTATTTTGGTCAATTTTGTCTGACTTAACCATATATAAATACATATTTTAAAAAATTATTTTTAGGACTTATATAACATTTTTTTTCAAAGACAATATGTAATTTTATTAGAATTTATATATGAATTTTATTTTTTGAAGATCATTTTTAAATTTTTATTTGAAAAAAACTTACTAAGACGTTGTTAACCCACACTTGGTCTCGAGCTAAACAAATGCATGATCCGTGTGCAGCTCTAAAAATAAAAGTTTAATTATCTTAACATGAAAAAATTATTATTCCATTATTCTACCCAACGTCCCACAAGAGAAACAAAATTTGGAGAGTTAAACGCGGGGGAGGCGGGGAGAAAATTACTAATTTTCTTTTCCAAAATGCAGTAGCTATATGCCATGGTACAATATTTTATCTGTAATTTATAAAATGACATTAGGACTCGAGTTCATTAGTAGTGAATTGAATTTTGGCTTATTTTCTTTGTATAGTCGGGAAATGTTTAACAAATGGCAAGCTCAAAGATGGTGGGCAGAGAACTATGACAGGGTCATGGAACTTTACAATGTTCAAAAGCTTAATCGCCAAGCTTTCCCTCTTCCAACACCGCCAAGATCTGAAGATGAGGTAAACTCTGGATTTAGTAGCTCTTAGACATGTGATCATGCAATTTAGTAATTGGCAGCTACGTGTTACTTGGAGCAAATGGTTATAGACGTGTGGCACATATATCGCACAGTATTCTTCCATTTGATTGTAGTGCACTGTTGGAATGGCGACTTCAGTCAATGTCTATATGCATTTGTTTATTGGTTATGTTATTTTGACTTACTAAATTTTTCTCTTCATAAAGAGGTCAAAGAATCTTTCTATTGTTCTTAATCCATATGTTCGATTTTTCATGGGCAAAAAAGATTAGACAGCTAAAAGAAGTTGTAGTTTTTATTTTTATTTTGGGGTTTGTGGTTGTGACAGAGCTCAAAGCTTGAATCAGCAGAAGATAGCCCTGTAACACCTCCACTAACCAAAGAACGGTTACCACGTAATTTTTATCGCCCAACAGGGATGGGAATGGGATACTCATCGTCGGATTCTTTTGACCATCGTTCAATGCAATCCCGCCATTACTATGACTACGGTGGTCTCAACTCAACCCCCAAAGTCTCCACCATAAGCACGGCCAAGACAGAGACATCATCAATGGACGCTTCTATCAGAAGTAGCTCTTCCAGAGAGGCTGATCACTCAGGGGATGTATCAATCAGCAATGCCAGTGACCTTGACACTGAATGGGTTGAACAGGATGAACCTGGGGTTTACCTCACTATCAGAGCCTTGCCAGGTGGCAAAAGGGAGCTAAGACGAGTCAGATTCAGGTATGCTTGCGGCCAACTAATGGGAAAAGATAGGAACGAGAAATAGAAGAAATTTGTGTATAGATCTAGTCAAGTGATAGGATTTGCGCCCTGAGGAGAGCTTATCCCAAAAAATTAGCCTATTGTATAGAAGATCCTGAAGGCTTAAATACCACATCATGTCTTTATTATCATCCCCTATGGGACATGTTAAATAGACTAAGCCAATGTTAATTACTTAAATAGTTTTACGTAGATATAGGTAACTTTTCTAGTAAACTAATCTCCACAAGAATTTCTCTGAAAAAGGGGATCCTCCTCTTTCCTTGGACGGTGCATTATACAAGTTGTGATATAGTTATTCCTAATTCTTTCATCTCTGTTATAGGTTTGAGGTTTCAGATTGTTGTCACGTAATAACTAGGATATTTATCTTCACACATGTTCCTAAAAAAATAAATCCATGCATGGAGGTGTACTTCTGTTTTTTTTTTTTTGTTGTGGACTTGTGGTTTCATTTTGATGTAGAACCATATTGAATTTATTGCCGGGTGTTGTCTTGTGTGGTGCAGCCGAGAAAGATTTGGGGAGGTGCATGCTAGATTATGGTGGGAAGAGAACCGTGCGAGAATACATGAACAATACTTGTGAGATTAAGTAAACAAAAGGGGGTGACTGCGGACTTTGCAGAGCATGGCGGCGTTGTTGCTTATGAAATTGTTTCATATCTGTTTTACCATACTAGAAAGCCTTATTATAGGTAAGTAGGTATCAGAAAGAGGTGCTACTGGCACCTCTGCCTGTTTTAGGCTACATACATAACTAGTCACACTTCCATCTTTGTGTGATCAGTTCAAGTTTCTCTTGGATGTGGGCGGTAAATTTACCTTCTATCAGTTATATCCTTCGGATAATGTTGGATAAGAGAGCAATTGTTTACATAACAGTTCGGTGGATGTAAATTTTATAGTTAATCAAATTGGGTACAAGAATGAATCTACTCATTTCTTTTTGTTTCCACTTATCTAACTTCTAGATGCAGGCGTGCAGGCATTCATCTAACCGCGATTAGAATTTTCTCAAACTTATTCGAGGGTAACATTTCGGTACCCAAATGGACTGTTATCTTCTCTAGTTGTGTTTAAATGTTCTTATTTAATAACAACTATTCAAGAGAGTTAGTCTGATTGAGAATGATATTTCTTCTTCTTACTCCTCTTTAACAAGAAGAAAAATCAGTCTGCAGAATGACAACACATTAGCACGCGCAACCTATTGGATTTTAGATGAGAGGCATCCTTTAGTAAAAAATAAAGAAGCAGAAACTGGATCCATTAGTATTGGTCTTCGTGGAGGCTGCTTAGCCCAGATTATTAACCTAAAGCTCAAGCTGCTTGGTACGGATTCCTGATTGGGTCCTGATCAGCTCAAAAATTGTCTCTTGTACTTAAGCCTAGGGCAAGGCCCAGAATACCGCTTTAGATGTCAGCGCAGTTTTGTAAATTTGGCTGTATTGCCCGTATCATCAGTGCATGAATGTTATTAACTATTAAAGTTTAGTGAATTTTTAAGTGTTTTTAAAATAAATTAATACAAATAAAGATTTTTGTTTGGTATCACTAAGAGAGTAAGGTTAAGAAGCCCAGATTTACTAAACGAAGTATTATTTTAGAAATGAAAAGAACTCAAGATTGAAGACTCAGAGAAAAAAGAAAAAGAAAAAGAAACCACGTGACGACATATTTTTTATATTTGATTTAATAACTAACAACTATATAGAAACTGAATTTAAAAATGGGTAAAAGAAACGAAGCACATTGAAAAAGCATCAAGGTGGATGTGGTCTGAAAGGATCACCCGCACGCGCGGGAGTCACTTTCCCACTTCCTTTTTACTCAGAAAATTCCAGGAGTTGTTCACATCCAAGAGTGTCATATCACCCACATCATTAACTTTATTCTAAAGAATTTGCGTGTGTCTGTTCTCGCCTTCTCACCATGTCATATTTCCCCTCCTATGTTTACCTAAAGCTCTACATTTCTACAACACCTGAACGTGCCTCTGTACAAACACATATAAACACCTTCAACATAATCCCACCTTCAAAAAAAATCCCATTCTCTATTTCCTCTCTCTCTAACCTCACACGCTATCTTTCTCTGTTTCTCACATGATCCATTTGCGTTCTATTATTAATGTCCATGGCAGCTTTTGATATTCTCTGCGTCAACATTACAGCTCTTTCTCTCTCTTAAACTAAACTTCGCTGTCTTCTCTCCTTTCATCGCGCACCAACAATCTCCACCGTCCTTTGTTTTTATAAATTTCTGTCTTCCTCTTCTTTGTGGAACTGTGCTTGGAAAAACATGTACAAGAAGGAGAGATCCATGCGAGACCACGAATCGTTCCCTCAGAGAAGAAGAACCCCGTCTTTCTCCTCCAGCCTCCTTGACTCCATTTACCGTTCTATCGATGAACCAAAATCCAGTCTTGATGAGAATCTAGAGCTGGGTGTCTCTAAACAGAGCAATTTCAGCTACAAACACAGCAACTTGAGCTACAAACAGAGTGTTTATATGGAGAAAGGAGGAAAAGTGAGGATGAATCTTCGTCGAGCCGTTATGATGGAAGACTGGATGGAGAAACAGAGCTCTCTGTTGATGAACTCAACTTCAAGCTCATCAGAATGTAGCTCTGCTGGTGCAGCATTTTCGTCTTCAGAAACAGAGACCAGCTTCAAAAAACTAAGGCCAAAGCTCAAATCCGAGAGGACCCACAAGCATGAGAAGCCACAGAAAGTGAAGCAGCCAATTTCACCAGGAAGTCGAATAGCCAACTTCCTGAGCTCTATCTTCAATTCTGGAAATGTGAAGAAGGCCAAGATGTGCTATGTTGGGGCTGTAGAAGATGTCGGCTTCGAGCGAAAATCGAAATCCCCATGCTTCTCTTCTTCCTCTACTTCATCCTTCTCGAGAAGGTCTTGCATGAGCAAAACGCCAAAAGGGAAGAAGTCAGGCAATGGCGGCGTCAAAAGATCTGTGAGATTTTACCCAGTTAGTGTAATCCTCGGTGAGACAGAAAACTCTCAACCATATCAGAATGATCCAAACAGTATTCGGAAATTCTCAAGAAGCTCTTCAATTAAGAAGCTGAAGAGCTGCTCAGTAGTGGCAAAAGAAAACAGAGCTGAAGCAGCCGCATGTGGTAAGTTAAATTTTAGAGGTTTTCATGATCGTAACATTGAACATGGGGTTGATGAAGACGACGATGCTCTGAGCTGCTCGAGTTCAGATTTGTTTGAGCTGGATCATCTTATTGGAGCTGCAAGGTACCAAGAAGAGCTTCCAGTTTATGAAACTACGAATTTAGAAACAAACAACGCCATTGTTAATGGTCTTCGTTTGTAGTCTAGTACCCTTGAAAAAAAAAAAAATTCACTCTATTTCATTCCTCGGTCTGTGAAATTTGGCACAAGAATTGTTCATATTGCTTTCTCCAATAATAGTTACCCTTGAATCTATTTGAAGAATATTCTATTTTGGCCCCGTGTCGTTTGTAGTTTGAATTTTATCTTTCCTTATCTTTTAACTTATCCCCCCCCCCCCAAAAAAAAACTTTTAAGATGCTTTCAAGACTGCACTTAATTTTCTTTAATGAAAAATTCACATTAAACCTAATATATCTACAATTTATTTGGCACTATTAATTTATATTTTGAATTTCTAATTCGATATGAATAATGTGAAAGGTTTGGTGTTAATTTATTTTAAGATTAGACTTATATGTATTCTTATTATTAAATTTTTTTATTTAAAACATGACAAATGTATAATTTTTTAATAATAAAATGATATATATATATATGATTTAATTGAAAATTATGCAATTATTTATAAAAATTATATAGCTATCATGTTAGATTTATCATGTTTTAATTTAAAAATTTAATAATAAGAATACATAAAATTGTATATAATTTTTTGAAAAAAATAATAGAATGAAAGTTTATATTAATAATATTTTAATGATCGAAAGAGTATATTAAAAAGAATAATTTATACAATATAGAATTAAAAGTACACCAATTGAACAAATTTGAATTTTTCCAATCGATGTTTGGTTCGCAGGGTTTGTTAAGAGAAGCTGAAAAGAGTAAAGGGGAAAGCAGGCTCAGATTTTTCTACTCAATGACGATAAGAAATGAAAAGTTAAAAAGAAAAGGTTAAGCTTTTCCACCAGCTTAGCAATAGCACATGGGCAAAGTGAGAGACATAGTAAAAAAATTAAAATAAAATAAAAATCCCAACTTTTAACGACGTGGAAGGTTGAAAATAAAATGATTACAACTTGCAACTTCTTGCCCGTTTGAAAACTCATAATTACAGGGTGGATTCGAGCTGGTTGTAAAGCCAAAATTGAAGCTAATTTCATCAAACAAAAATATAACACTGCGTGGGACCTTTGGTAAGGATCTGTACAAGTCAAACATGTGGCAGGCTCAGATCCAATCATCCAAACTCACTTTTTCCCTCCAAAGTAGAAAAAATGAAAAGCAGTGATCAAACCTATTTCCAGTTTCCACCTATGATAATTTGACACCCCTCTGGCCAGCCCACCATGGTTGGCATAAATAGAAGATAAGTAAATAAACTTGATTTGAATAGGTCAAAAATTAAATTTTATTGCAATGTGTGTGTGTGTGAGTGTGTGTATTTATTTACAATTACTTTAACAGATCACTTATTTTGTCTTCCAATATTACTTCCTAATGTAGAAGATTAAAATGATGAAAGGAAAAGATGACAAAGACTAGAGACTATTTGTCAAAGAAAGACAGTGGGTGACATTTGAGTCCAGGTACATGCCATCATTGCCAAATTCCTCATCGGTCTATCATTATGTAACTGGCTTTTCATAAAGGAAGACTGGTTCTTGATATGAATGACAATTTTTCGCAATGAGAAACGCGAAATTATTAAATATGAATTTTTTTAAAAAATGAAAATATAAATAAAATAAAATCATCACATTTGACATTTTATTTTATTTGTATGTTTGATTAAATAAAAAATATTGAAATAAAAAATGATGAAAAAATTATTATTGTATTCTTATTTTAAAATAATAATAATAAAGTAATAATGATAAAGATATAATGAATTTTGTATAAATTAAATATAATGATTATTTTTTATTTATGTATTTATGTGAAAAAATAAATTTCTATTCCTTTTCTGGCATTTAAACAAAATAAAATTATTAAATGGAATGTAAAAAATAATTTCTTTTCTTTCTCCCTCTACTTCTTATTATCAAATGAGGTGAGATTTTTCACAGTGCTTTTGTTAAATATAAATATAAGCGAAAAGTTATATATATATATATATATATATATATATATAAAGATGAAGATTATATAAATAAATTGATCCACGTCCATTCCTTTGCAAAACCTAGTAAATAAAAATTTCCCTTTGTTTGGATATCGTTGAAGAGAGAGAAGGAGGGATGAATTCGGAACGGAATCCATTTGAGTGTTTTTTTAGTTTGTGTTTGCATGCATCTCTCTTTAATTTTATATTGTAATTTATTTTCAAACTTATGAAGATAACAAAGGGAGAAAGTGCGTGTTTCATGGGTATGTCACCACCCTTCCCTTTCATATGAATTTGAGGTCTAGCTATAAGCTAATGAAATTTTTGTTTGAATTAGATACACTGTTTGAAATGATGCCTCATTAAATTTTGTCTGATGCTTCTGATAATTCTAGATTGAGACCTTGAATGAAAAGCATAATCGAAGACAAAGCTAAAACAGAAGAGTACGTAGAAGCAAGAATAGAACTTTACATGAAGCCTCAACATCTCCAGAAGATAATAATCAAAGACAACAGAAACAAAACAAAGACATATATGAAACATAGTGCCAGTAAGTATAAGTGGGGATGTTTCTTACCAACCAAGCACAGCTTGTGGAACTTAAATATACCAAGGTTATGCATGAATAGCAAGTTCATGTCGAGAAGCAATATCCCATTATCACTCAACTCAAACCAAGGACCACATACCAGCTATATATGCTTCCTTGCAAAGGAAGGGTGTCTTGTTGTCGTATTTGTCATGTATTATAACTCTTTAATAGTTATTTAAAATTTTATCGTGTTACACTAAATATATTTATATTTTAATATTTGATATTTATGTTCTTGTATTTGATATGCTAATCAACCCTTCCCCATCAAAAAATATTCAAATGAAAAGGACCATGGTCAAAACAGTTCAAGAAAATGTAGCTAAAAAAATTGATTTAATATTTGAAAGATTACTCTACTTTTAAATTAATATTTTGAAGATACAACTTTTAAATTTAGTCTTTCAATCCTTTTCTTCCAATTAAAAATGATCCTTCATATTCGCAAAAGTCACTGTCACTTAATAAACCAATTGGCATAACATAAATGAAAATTTACGTAATTGTTAACTAATAATCTAAAATTTCTTTGATGTCATTCTTTTAGTAAATTACACATATTTTTTTAAAATATATATAAAGCTCCTTTAAAATAAAAAATTATCTTATGCTTTAGTTTAATTATAAATTTTTTATCAAAATATATTTTATTTAAATTTTTTAATTAAAAAATTGTATTTAGATTTTTAATGCAAGGCATTTTGGTTAAAAAAATTGAATTAGATTAAAGTATATGATAACTTTTTTTTTAAGGAAATGTTGTGTATATTTTAAAAATAAAATAAAAGTATATATAATTTCAGAAAAATTCAAAAAAATTATGTAATTTTCTCTTCTTTTTTTTTTTTTCAAATAACAACATTTTACCTCATTTTTATAATTTTTTATGAATTAAATCATTAATATCCAATCCAGACATTTAATAGACCTTATGAGCTCAAAATATCGGGCCCACCACATAGGCCCAACTACAAAGTGCTAAGGCAAGTTGGCCCAAACATAAAAACGACTGCCAAATGATGAGGGTCCACACGTGTCCACACGTGTCGGCCACGTCACGTGTGAGAAGGTTCGTTGGTGATGATCCCTCCGTTTAACTTTTACCGCGTAAGAAAGCTGGACTATCAATTCCCAAACCCAAACTCAGGAGCATCAAATAGGATCGGAGGATACCGGCTTTGTTTTCTGATTATAGCTATTTGATTGAATATCAAATTTCAATTTCTGGTATATCCATTTATTTCCATTCCAGCGCCATGAGTTTCATCTTCGGAAAGAGAAAAACTCCCGCAGGTTTGTTCACGTGCTCGTATTATACATTTATCATGGGATTTAAGTTTTGTATTGGATTCAACTCGAGAGGACTTGGATTCCCAATTCGGATTATACGTTTACCATGTGATTTAAGTTTTCTATCCATGATGGTTCCCCCTTTTATCTCTTTTTGGTTTGCGATGGTATCTTAGGAAATTTTCCTTCCTTGTTCTGATGGAGTGATAATATGTAGAAATTGCAATAACTATATCTGTTTGCTTTAGTCATACTTTGCGGCATAATCTATTTGTTTCAGCAGAGCCGTATGGCTGGACCATATTCTCGAATTCATTTTGTACTTTTCTAGTTATGGGAATCAGAATTTTAAGGAAACTATAAAGATTCCCGCATGCATGCACGTTCTTCCATAGATATGGTGGTATTTACTTTAAATTTTACAAACGGAAGCACTGCATATTGATTTTATAGTACATGACCGTCACCTTGTAATTTTCAGAGCTTTTGCGAGAAAACAAGAGAATGTTGGACAAATCAATCCGAGAAATAGAACGGGAGAGACAAGGTTTACAATCACAAGAGAAGAAACTGATTTTGGAGATAAAGAAAAGTGCTAAACAAGGCCAGATGGTATGGTGTTTTTCTAGTATTAGTAGCAACTGGAATATGCTAGCTTAGCCGTTTTTTTTTTTTTTTTTCCTTTTATAACAAAGCATAGAGCGTGCCAATTCTGGCTTCTAAGTTTATGCCATTTTGTCTAATATTTTAAATATTTATGTACTTTGCTTTGTACTTCTCCTGTCTCCACCAACGCTTGTGGTGCAGTTATTGTTATTCTGATTTCCAGGATATAATTCACAACAATGTTGGCGATTAAATTTTTGTAGTTGTTCTGGCCACAAATCACTGTTTTCCCGTTGTAGTTGTTGTCTTATTTATTTTAGTAATCTAGTTTGGTTTCTTGTATGTGGATCAATGAGCAAATTGATCCACTGTTTTGTAACAAAGATCTCACATGTCAGTAACGCTGAATTTGTGTCCATCTATTGTAAAAGGTTAACACAGTTTATCTGTTAAGGTGGGTAGTAACATGTTTCACTAATTCCATTTCTTATTTTTATATAAATGTTTTCAGGGAGCTGTGAGAGTGATGGCCAAAGATCTTGTTAGAACACGGCATCAAATTGATAAGTTTTATAAGCTTAAGTCACAACTCCAGGGTGTATCACTTAGAATTCAGGTATGCTGTAGTTGGTTTAATTTTATAAGTGGGTTTGTTGTAGCCGACTAGTACATGGTGATTGTAGGATATTAAATGTGTTCTGAAGATAATGTCTTTTTTTCCTTGCAAAATGATTAGCCAATAGCCTGGTGTGGACATGCATTGAACATGAAAGACTCTATGTTAAAAGTGGGCCCCATTGAAAATTGTGCACAATATGCTTATGTGTCATTTCATGACTAGTTTGGTTTATTTATTTTGTATAAACTGATCTACATCAGGATTTTCCTATTAGAACCCATGGCTATACCTTAACAGGGTGCTAAAAATAGGAATCTTCTCTAACACAATTGTGCAGACTCTGAAATCAACACATGCAATGGGTGAGGCAATGAAAGGTGTGACAAAGGCAATGGGACAGATGAATAGGCGGATGAACTTGCCATCTTTGCAAAAGATCATGCAAGAATTTGAGAGACAGAATGAGAAGATGGAGTTGACAACCGAGGTCATGGGAGATGCAATAGATGATGCTCTGGAAGGGGAAGAGGAAGAAGAGGAAACAGAAGAACTGGTGAACCAGGTTCTTGATGAGATTGGAATTGACATAAACCAAGAGGTATATTAATCACTCTTCTTCCAATTAACTTCTTTCATAAGCTGAAAGAAAATTAATTCGTCATTATAACAATGCCTCCTAACAAGTTTTGTTTTCATGCACAGCTTATAAATGCACCATCAGCAGCAGTTGCTACACCCGCAGCAAAAGCTAAGGTGCCTCAAGTTGAAAATACAGGGAATGATGACAGTGGGATAGATGGTGATTTACAGGCAAGGTTAGACAATTTAAGAAGAATGTAATCTTCACTTTTTATGATATATACAGAAACTCCACCTCTGCTAGGAAAATTGGAGCTTTTTTTTTTCCCTTGGTGTATATATATGACACAGCTAGCAGAAATTTGACCTCTGATTAATTACTCGTACCCCTTATATCACATCTATTTGTTTAAATTATGGCCTTCCCCCCCCCCCCCCCCCCCCCCCTCCTTTTTTTTTCCTCTTTTGCACCATCCAGACGGATACCTTTTGCAGTCATACTACATTTACGCTTGCCATCGTCATATTGGTTATTTGACTCTCACCCAACTAATGCGAAGGGTGAGATAGAAGTAGACTGAGATTGAGAACAACAAAAGCTGGTCAATTTATAACCGCTTCTCGTCATGCTGATACCATCTTTGAAATATATTGATAACGGTTTGTTAATGTGCAGCACTGTCAAAGTATCGGTGACTATGTTACTGTTAGCAAACTCTCACCAGCACATTTTAAAGTTGTTGCTAGCATGATGAAAACTGTTACTAATAAAATCAACGCACTTAATTCCCTATTGTGAACTGTAGAATTCACCTTTTATATATATTCTTATATGAAATTTTTAAATAATTTAAGAAAAAGGGAATATGGGGAAAATAGTAGTCCTCCCCTCTTTAAATATTCACAATTGTTCCTTTTCAAATTACAGAATTAATAGGGAACTGATTTTTTTTTAAATGGTAATATACAACAACAACAATAAGGTCTTTTTCCATTAAGTGGAGTCAGACATATGGATCAAACAACGCTATAAAGTTATATTATAAATTATATTTTTAGATAGATTATTTAAATCTAAATATTTCTTAATAGTTTTGTCTATAATTTTTTGTAGTCTTCCTTGACATCTAATTATTGGACTACTCTCCATCTGATTTACTCTTCTTACTAGAGCTTCTATAAATCTTCTCTATATATGTCCAAACTATCTAAGACGCGATTTTACAATCTTTTTTACAATAGGTGCAACCCTAATTTTTTCTCTAATGTATTTATTTTTAACTATATCTAATTTGGTATGTCCACTCATCCAACGCAACATTTTTATCTATGTGACACTAAACTTATTCTCTTGTTGACCTTTTATTATCCAACACTCAGTCCCATACAACATTGTCAGTTTTATAACTGTACAATAAAATTTACCCTTAAGTTTGAGTGGCACTCTCCTATCACTAATAACACCTAGAGCGCTTTTCCATTTCATCCATCCTGTTTGAATCTTATGATTTACATCTTCCTTTATTTTCTCGTCATGCTATAAGATAGACCCAAGATACTTAAATCGAGTAACTTGTGGTATGGTGTATTCTCCGATTTTTACTTATACACTAGAATTAGTGTACCTCTTACTAAACTTATATTCTATATATTCTATTTTACTTCTACTTAAACAAAATTTATGATCTTCCAAAACAAGTTTCCACATATCTAACCTCTCATTTATTTTCTCTCTCGACTTTCCAACTAGGACTATATGATTTGCAAAAAGTATACACTGTGACACTGACTCTTAGATATGTTCAGTAAGCACATCTAAAACTAAAGTAAAGAGATAGGGGCTCAAAGTTGACTTCTGATGCAAGCCAATAGTTATCAGAAAATCCTTAGTGGACCCACCTTGAGTTCTCACACTAGTTGTAACCTCATCATACATATTCTAAATTGTTCGAATATATGCAAAACAAACTTCTTTTTTTTCCAAAGCCTTTCACAAAACATCTTTGGGCATCCTATCATATGCATTCTCTAAATCAATAAATACCATATATAAATCTTTTTTATTCTTCCGATATTTCTCCCTTAATCTACATAACAAGTATATTGCTTCCATAGTCGACCTATTAGACATAAAACCAAATTGATTTTCTATAACTTGAGTCTCTTGTCTTAATCTTCGTTCAATAACCCTCTCCTATAACTTTATAGCGTGGCTCATGAATTTAATTCTTCTATAGTTTGCACAGTTTTATATGTCATCCTGTTCTTATAAATAGAAATTAAAGTATTTTTTCTTCACTCGTCTAGCATTCTCTTGGATCTCATAATCTTATTAAATACCTTTATGAGCCAACTTATACCTTTTACTTCTAAACATTTTCATATTTCAATAGGTATATTATCTGGTCCTACTGCTCTACCATTCTCCATCTTTTTCAAAGCTACTTCTATCTCCACCTCTCGAATTCTACGATAAAAGGTATAATTTTGATACTTTTTCTGCAGTGTCTAGGCTATTTGAGTGTAATAAAAACCCATGTCTTTCATTAAAAAGCCTATAAAAATAACACTTCTATCTATCTTTAATATCATGTTCCGTGACCAAGACTCTTCCTTCTTCGTCTTTAATACATTAATGTCTTTTGTTTTTCTTTCTCTACTTTTAGCAAGCTTATAAATACTTCTTTCCCCAACTTTAGTGCCTAAGCCCTAACTTTCACTTTGCTCACCGCTTTTTTAGTATCTTTCTTAACTACTTTATATTTTTTTTAATTTTTCTCACTTTTACACAAAGACCATGCTTTATAACATTCTCTTTTAACTTTAACCTTGTCTTATACGCTTTTATCCCACCACCAAGATTCTTTATCCCTAAGTACGAAATCTTTTGATTCTCCGAGTATCTCTTTTGCAACCTTCCTAATTTCTTTAGTCATCTTATTCCACATATCATTTGCACTTCCTTGTACCTCCCATGATCCATCTTCCAAAATTCTTCTTTACAAGTTCTTTTCTTTATCCCTTTTGAATTGTCATCACTTTATCCTTGTCATCCTATCTTGACCTCTACTTTTTACTCTCCTCTTAATTCGAATATCCATTACTAAAACCTTATGTTGTGTAGTCAAACTCTCACTAGGTATAACTTTACAATCCATACAAATCTTTCTATCCACTTTCTTTAATAGAAAAAAATCAATTTAAGAACAAATCTTCCCACTTTTATACGTGGTAAGATGCTCTTCACACTTCTTAAAATAAGTGTTAGCTATAGTAAAATCAAATGCTAAAAAGAAATCTAAAATAATTTTACCCTCTGCATTTGCTTCTCTTAGACCATAACCTCAATATGAACCCTCATAAACTCTAGATATACTCCCAACAGGACCATTAAGATCCCCTCCTATGAGAATCTTCCTCCTTAAAGGTATTTCTTAAACTAAACCTTCTAAATCCTCCAAAAACTCTATCTTATAGTGCTCTTCTAACCTTACTTATGGTGCGTA
Source organism: Erythrophleum fordii (assembly GCA_032878935.1). Lineage (NCBI taxonomy): Eukaryota > Viridiplantae > Streptophyta > Magnoliopsida > Fabales > Fabaceae > Erythrophleum > Erythrophleum fordii. The sequence goes on from JAVQMF010000027.1 coordinate 5,406,031, forward strand.
AGCACTAATAACATTAAAATTTTTTTTTATTATAAATTTTAACGCTATAATTCTATTTCCTAATCTTTTTACATCTACTACAGCATTTTTCTAATACTTATCCACAATTATACCTATTCCTTTTCTAAATTTAATCTTACCAATATACCAAAGCTTAAATGGTAATATATTATTAAATAAATATATAATTTGATTTCTGAACAATATATCTTTTTTATGTTTTTGTTTTTGGATTTATTATTTTATACAAATTAATTTCTCATAGTTTATAATTGTTTTATTTGCATATTGAATTAGTCTTTTAAAATAAAATAAATATAAAATTTAATCTAATAGAGAGAATAACCAATTATAAATAAACTTTGAGAGACTAATTCATATATAAAAATAAATTCAAGTACTAAAATATTAAGAAGAATAGTTTAGGGACCAATTTGTGTATGTACCTTATATTATTTTACCTTATATTATTTTACCTTCTATCTGTAGTAAAAAAATTAGAGAGTTACCTTAACATTTTATTCCATTCTTACTCTTCAAAATTTTCACATATGCCCATAACCATTTATTAAATCTCCATTTGACTCTTTTGTTTCCTCGAGGGACAAGAATTTAAATTTAAATAGATTTCAGCAGCCAATGAACCATAACAACGTTACCATGATATAGACTAGTGGACAAGCCTCAAACGCTACAACAATAATACAAAGATATAGGCCATATTCAAATTGACAAACCTGAGAAGGCCGAAAATGCTTTAATGTGTTCCAGTCATACCACCCAACCTCATTTATGAATCACAATTCACACTTACAAATCAAAAGGAGACCAAGAGTTAATAATACATAAGAACTTTAATTTGATAGAACCTATCTCTCAAAGTTCATGTGACAAACGCATTTGTGAGTGTAATTCGTGTAATTCCCAATGGCTCGAGCTTTATCCAAACAAACACGGCAGAGCAGAGCATCCAATGGACCTGCCTGCTTCTTCTGAATTCGTGGTTGTCATTTTCCCAGGCCCCACGTAACGTAACGTAACGCACCCCTCAAACTGCGACGCCACTAATGGCGGATTGGAGCAAGCCTTCACCAGAATTCGCCGGCGCCTGAAAACGGTGACAAAACTGCACGACAGGTGTTCGACAAATTGGGCAATCGAAGTGAGAGTAAAGCCACATGTCTATGCAAACTGCATGAAATCTGTGCTTGCACCTTGGTAACTTCCTCACCTCTTCCCCTTCTTCAAACCCTGAAAGGCAAACGGGGCATTCACAGTCTCCTTCTGCTTCGTTCTTGTACTTGAAGCTTGAGAGTAAGTTTCTGTTTAAGCTAATCTCAAAACTCCTACTGGGTGGGACGGCTTCAATTACCCGATTTGGAAGCCGTGATGATGATTGCATATGGTGGCGGCGACACCATTTCATGATGATAAGGTTGTATAGTGCTAATACTATGGCTAAGGTTCCTATAACCACTAGGCCATAATACAACATGGGTATGTCTGAGTTCTGGTCTGAATTTGGAGGAGGACGAGGAGGAGGAGGTGGTGGTGGTGATGGTGAGACTGCTGGCTGGGAATTTAGGACGTCACCCATTATTGGTTTTTTACAGAACAAGTTGGACAACATATTATAAGTAGACAAGCCACTATATTTCAAATCAAATCCTATCCATTAGTTAGATGATAGAATATATAGTTCTGTTTCCAACTTTGAATTATTTATTGCTTACTAGGTGGTTAATCTAGACGTTTATGAGTTCACTCAAGAATTTCTTATTATAAAAATTCTTGTAGAGTGACGACGCATTGACTATACATTACATTAAACAAAGGTGGTTGAGAGCGACTTGAATTGTAGCCCATTCTCTTATCTTTCTTGCATTTGTTTTCAAGTGTTTCACTTTTGGGCCAGAGAGTTTGGTAATCCTCAGTAATTTAATCGGCTTTTGCTTTTTTTAATAACCATCGGGAAGGCAGAATTGTTTGACAGTAAATTAAACTCGCTTAGAGGTTTAGCTTAAATTATATGTAATATTTCTTTCATTTTAAAAATTATATTCAGTTTTCTTAACATTTGATATGTATTGAAAAAAATTTTCACCCAATTTATTTTATGCTAATAAAGTTAACATTCTATAATATTATATAAGATTATGATTTTATTCTTAATATAACAATAAAAACATAAAATTATGATTTTATTGTTAATATGATAATAAAAATACTTAATTAATTTGTTTTAAAAAATATATTATATGAAAAATTAAATTTATTAATAGAAAGTAAATTAGAAGGAATATTTTTGCCATATATATCAAATATTAAAAAATTTGAATATAAATTTTGAAATAAAAACAATATCATGTGGAATTTATTTAAACTCAAAAAAAAAACTAATGTAACTTATTCTTACTTTTATTTATGAGATTCGATGATTTATATGTTTATAGATTAAAAAGGTATATTTAATAGACCGTTAAAATTTGAGCACTACATAAATATGATTCTTGTCTACATGTATAAGTTTTAAATTTCTGCAGTCCAATGTTATTTTTTTCTTTTTTTGGCCAAAGCCGTCCAATATTACATATGTATTAAAAGTGCGTATATAAATTTCTCATGATTTACTATAATTGTCTTATTATGTGTTTGAATGTTCGCTTTCTTTAGTCTTTAGGAAAAATATAAAAACTCTCGTTAAATTTTGAATAATTAATTAATAGTTCTCTAAACATATTAAAATTGAAAATTATGCCGTCAAACTTTTATGCTAGCTTTAAGAAATAAGTCATTTTATTTATTTTTTAATGATACTAACTCCAACATCTCATTAAATTTTTTAATGATTGATATGTTAAGATTGGTACTATTGTCACATAGCAGTATTGTTACCATTTTTAACTAATTATATGTAAAGTTAAAGGTTCTCCAAGGACCGACAAATTTTAGTTTAATAGTACTGAAATTGTCTTCAAAGTAAAAGATCTAAGCTCAAATTCTAATGATAGCCATTTTTTTTTTAATTCTCCATATGTACATGAATTTTGAAAATTCTTATTGCTAAGATGTTTGCACCTTTTAAGGAACAGAACATGTTGTTTCATTTTTCAGAAATGCCTTGTGTTAAAAATAAACTCTACCTGCCCATAGTTTTTTTGGTTGAATTTTTAACTCCCGTATCATTGAAAGAAAAACCAAAATGTCTTGGGAAGAAATTGATTCCACTTTACCTCTTTGGGTTCCTATCAAAAGAAAAGAAAATAATTAGAAATTTTTGTGTGACTAGCTGACTCGTTTGAGTGGCTAAATAACATCTAGAATAATATATAATATATTCAAAATTAATTTTTTTTTCTTCAGTGAAGTTGTCACACTAATTATTTTTTGTTTGACCTGTGGGCTTAGTAGGGTGGTATGTTCTGTGGCTTCCATTAGAGTATCTACATTGAAAAAAAAAAAAACATAAAATAAGCCATTACGTTGAAGTTTACAGAATTAGTTAGATCTCTAACAAATTTAAAAATAGAAAAGAATTAAGGTCTTATCACCTAATAAATGAATTTACTTGTGGAACACTACTAAGATGATTTTTTTTTAATTAATTGATAAAATGATAAGGAGCATAGATTATTCTAGTACTATGATGTCATTGTTAAACTTATCTGAAGTCTGTATTCAACACTTTAGTTTATAAAAGAACGAAGGACATAATAACAAAATCACGTGGTAAAGAGGATAAAAATATGTGTAAGCACGACAATTAATAAAGGCCAAAAGGACTGAGGTTGGAGAATATGGAGGGATGTTTATATATAATATTTGCTTGGGCTTTGGCTAATTACTTAATAATTGAATACTATCATCCATTTGCACCGCCCTAGAAAGCATCATCGCCTTATTTTCGAACGATTTCGAATGTTGAAGACCAAAAGCGAATATTAAAATAATACTAAGGATGTCAATAGAGTAGGCAGGGCAGATTTTTAATTAGTTGTTTTCGCTTTATAATTTTGTGGAATTTTTTTTTCTTTGTCCCATATTCACGCAGGAATTCCATATGCATTCAGGCCTCCAGACCGTTTAGAACTGTTTTAGACAGTCTAGATTTTATATAATTTTTTTAAAAATTTTTAAATTTTTTATTTTATAAAATGCAAAATATAGAATACAAATAATTTTGTAATTAGCAATTACAAAAAAAATATTTTATATAAAAAAAATATAAAATTTGAACCATTCAAATTATATCTACACAACTCAAATTAAAATGCACAACATGCACATCCACTCGAATTCCTAGCAAATCCAAGTTTCCCATATTCAAACTCACAAATATTTTATTATCTCTTGCCTATTATACCTACAAAATTTTCAATGTTGGGATTGAAACCCAGGCTCTATTAAAAGCATTTTACCTTTCTAACTATAACATCATATATACACTTTTAATAAAGTATGGAAAACTATTATATATAAATAAATATGAAATAGGATAATATTTTTACGTGATATATTATACTATTTATAAATATGTATATTAATTTAATTTTTATGAAAAATTTGTATAAATATATTTTCAATAAAATATATATAAATAAATTAAAATTTTGAAATCAATATAAATATTAAAATAACATATACTATCTTTTTTTTTTGGATAATATTCTTTTCTTTTTTACTAACACATACTTTTTTTAAATGACTTATACCATTAGTTAAAAATTATTAATTTTTTATTATTAATTATTTTTAAAAAAATCTAATAACTAGTGCTAAGATTATAACTAATTATTACTTAATTAGATTTTTTTGTCTAGAAAATTTTTATTGATAACTTTTTAAATAGTTATTTAGTCTTAAATCATCTTTATTAAAAACTTAAAGATGTTAAAAATACAATGATGATTCCTAGAAACTTATGATGCATACATTTTATGAATATCATTTTTTACTTTGTAAATGTGAAGATCTTACACATGAATTATCAAATTTGTTAAATTTTAAAAATATTTGACTATATACATTTTCTATAACTATAAATTTTTATGTTAAATTTAATAATCTTATATGTATAAAATATCAAAATATTAGCAACTAATATAAAGTTCTTCATTATGTACAATTCTATTACAAAGTAATTTATTAGCAGCTAATATAGGAGGTTCTAACATCTTTTGACTTATGACTTAATAATATATGTAAAACACATTTTAGAATTTGATTATTATTAAAATTTAATTATCTCATTTTAATAGAGTTAATATATTTTTTTAACATTTTATAGTCAATTTTCATATTTCTATTTATTTAGATAATCATGAATTTTTTAAGTAATAAAGAAACAAAAAAGATTATTATTAATTTTACTATAATTGAATTAAGGTGGGTATAATTGAAAATTTATATAAAATATATTTTCTATAAATATATTAAAGATAATTCTTAATAAAAATAAAGCAGTAAATATTAAGAATATATTTATAAATAATTAAATAATGTGTATGTGTGTGTACGCACACGTGTGTATTATTTATATGTTTATATATATATATATATATATAATACTTTGCCTTTATATAACAAAAGTGCAATTTTGGAGAGATAATCAAGTAAGTGCATCTTATCTTTAATGTTAGATGTTCGGATCTTACTAAGATTAATTATGCATATTTACATTCTATTAAATTATAAGGTAAGTAACAAATTGGGGTACTTATAACCCAATATTTAGTCAATTGTTGACTTACCTGACCCAAGGGGGTAGGGCAAATCAAATACCCATAGGTCGGGTCCAGATTGTCATCCTTAAATGATACTATTGTTTGTGATTTTGTATAAATAATATATATATGATAAGTTGACAAACTTGAATATTTTTAACTTAATAAAAGTAGATGATTTGCTATTTTATTGACTCTTATATATTAATATGGAATATTGTGATATATTTAGGTTTTCTCTAACCAAAGATGTTGAAAGCAAAAAAGAAACTATAAAACATGATTATTATAATAATTAACATATGGCTTCCACATAAAAGTGGATTGTCAATTGATTGTACTGTTCAAGTTAGAGTAATCTAGATTGTCCAAATGAATTGTTGATAATAGTTTGAAAAAAAAAAAAACCAAGTTTGATATAAACCAATTGACTAAATATGAGAAAACAAACAAGCTAGCATCTAGATGATAGTAGTTAACTAGTATAAAGTAATCAATCAATTAGTCTTATCGTCCCTACAAGTGGTAGTTGACTGGCATGGTGAGCTAGTTAAATGATCTAGGTTAAAAAAAAAATGAAGTTTTGCTATTATAATAGAACAATAGACTAATGACAAGGCATCAATCAACTAGTCATGTAATAGCAATTGATTGGTGATCAAATTAGTTAACTAATTTACCTCTAAAAACATGATCCTAAAAGTGATTGTTGCATGACAGTGGATTGGTCCTTTGGAGAAGTTGACTAATCAAACAAAGAATGTTTGAAAGATGAAAAGCTATTATTAGTTTTGATGTTCTTTGTAACATTTGATATTTTTATATTAGGTTAGACTTCTAGTTGGGGTCAGATTAAGGGCCCCACATGTTTATATGCTCGATAAAATAAGAAATTTGGGTCAAAGGTGGTAATTTTCAAAATTATATAAAATATTTTATGAATTTTTAAAGTTGACCCAAAAAAGATTGTCAAAACAAGAATTTTACCTTGTTTTGGGTTTGATCTTAAGGATCAAATGAAATCTTTTTATTCTAAAATTTTGATAGTAAAAAGTACATGTAAAGAGCTTTCTAACAAGCCCAAATTTATGAAATATGGTAGTCCTTAACTTTAAACGAAATAAACTTTTAGTATGCCAAGTAAGAGAATGAGATTATAAAGAGTGCAAAAAGAGACTTTAATTTAAATCAAGCACTTTATATTGAAGATTTATGGTTAGATAGGCTAGAGTTAATAATTATCTTGCATAATTTGATGTTTTAGGCCAAGTTAGGGGGCCATTCCATAAAGAAGTGGTGAGAGTAAGTAAAGGTGTTACATTCTTTGGTTTAAATAATCATACTCCTTCATTTAAAATAGTCAAATGATTTTTGATGAGTTCAATTAATCTAAAATATTCATTGAATTTCAAATTCAATTGAGCAAAGGGATATGATAGTTGACATATGGGTCTATATATACATGAGTTCTGGTTTTGTAGGAACAATGATAAATGTCCTTTCATCTTCCTTGTTTTATAAACCTTTTCCTTATTACAAAAGCTTAAAGTCATACTATTTGCTAAGTATGATGCTTTAGATTAATCATACAAGCATATTATTAGTTTTTTTGTCTATGAGATGTTGAAATATTGTTTTTATCTTGTGTTTTATTTCTTTTAAAATAAAAAAAATAGATTATGGAATCAAACAAAATAATTAAAATAAAAAATTAAAATTTGAACCATCTAAATCTCTATCTAAATAGTCCAAATTGCTCTGGCATAAGTAGTATATTATGCTATTCAAGCTAAAGCTGTAGACAATACACTCTCCTTCCACTTCCCACTTATATTGATAACTACGTACAAAATTTATTAAGAATACAATTAAGTTAATTATATTTTGAAAAAATTATTGTATAAGACTCTAAGTTAAAAATATTTACATTAAAAGACCTCAAATTTTGAAATAATTTTGAAAGGCTCTAAGACAAAAAAATTTTGAAAGATTATAGGACAAAAAATTTAAAATATGTGTAAAAATTATAATTCAATATCTTAAGTTAAAACTTTTTATTCTAAAATCTTTCAAAATTTAATGTCCATTAGTATAAATGTTTTTAATTTAAAATTTTTAAACTACAATTTTCCCTTACATTTTACCATAAATAGACCTATTTATAATACACCAACCTACAAATTGTCTCATTAATATCATTGTCATTTTGCTAAAGATACATATATAGCATCAATTGCATGTGAAATTCAAGTCTTTTTTTGTTGGGTTAAAAACTCAATTATTTATTATAATCAATGATAACACTATGAACTTTTATGAACTACCACCATAACTAAATAATTTATTATATATAGAATAATATTTTGTCTATTTTATTAATATTTTAAATCCAAATTAAAAGGCATAATTTGTTCCCTTTAAATAAAAAAAGAGTAAAAAACTAGTTGTTGATATGTACTTTTTGGTCAAAAGTTGTTGATAAGTTAGTTATTAACTATTAGTAAATGGTATATTTTCTCTACCATTCAAATGAAATTTAACACAGGAATGCTTAAGTCAGAAGTAACAATTTAAACTTGATATCCCCTTCCTATTTTTCTTCATTTTCAACATTTTTTCTTTTAAAATTTATGTTCTGACTACTCTTAACACTACAAAAAAAATATCACTATTTTAGCCGCTTTTTTTTAGTGGCATTGCAAAGTGATTCAACAAAAATTTTAAAATTTGTAGTTGAATTGTGCATTGTGAAAGATCTAACCACAATACAAACTAATCATTGATAAAATTGTGATTAGACTATGGTTTAACAATAGGTTACGAAACCTCTAACAACATATTTTGAAAATTGTGGTTAAAAATTTGCTAATTTATTATGGTAGTTTTAACTGTTGCTCTATATATATACACATATATTTACCTTCTAATATTTTTTTTTACTTTTTTTTCTTTAACAAACCTATAATAAAACAATTTTCAACCTACATCCAATAACAATAAACAATTTCCAATAACAACAACCATATGCTATTAAAATTGCATATAGATATTCATATTCTAATTAATTTACAAATAAATCAGTACAAATATAAATATAGAATCTATTCAAGCAATATGTCTATCTTTATAGAAAATGACTATTATCAGTAAGCGTACGTCCATTATTCTAATCACTTGGTACTTAAAATTCAAAACAAAATGTTATTAGTAATAAATAAAAAATAAAAATATTTATTCATATGATTCAACTAGAATAGAAAGTTTATAAAATTACCTCTCGAGTGCATGATTGCAAGCTCTAATGGCAATTGATCCTGAAAACTTTAGAGGATGAAAGCTATCGTTGCTTCAATTTTTCATTGTCGCTAATCTCTTTTAGCATTTGTTTGTCGTTGTCAATTATCTCTTTTTACTATTTGTGCTTTAAGTTGTATGATCTCGTTTTGTAACTCTATATAAGAAGGCTCAGATGATGAGCCCTCACAAGCTTAACATCAAAACACTTGAGATAAATAATCATCTAATTCCATTTTTTGGACTCGACCACAGTGCTCCTGGATTCTTAAAGTCCTAGCCAATGAATCATTATTAGAAATTCCTTGGGATGAAGAGTCCTTGGCCTAATACATAGTAGTCATTTCCTACAAAAAGAAACAAAACATTTAAAAAATAAAGCCTTTTAAAAAAATCAATAGTCCTAAACAACAAAAATAGCCTTTATAACCATACCTTTGATGGAAAGTGTTTGGCTACTTTTGCAAGTTGCTTCTTCTACTTTTTACCTTTAATTTTTGGTTTCCATCTAGATATATTGGATTTTTTACATATGTTCTTATTTTCATTTTCCCCTAAATATGCCATGCAATTATTTGGACATACATGAATTTTTGTGTAGTTGAACAATTTATTAATGATTCTCTTGACCTCATGAAAAAATGTGGAATATTTGCATATTCAAAAGCATCAGCTAATAACTATAATATAATTGACATAGTCTTATTACTTATTCCATATAAATACTTAATGTGATACAATTTCATTAAGAAAGATAATTTTAAATACTTTTTACAATTTTCATATAAATTTTGTTGCCCATCCTTAATTAACTTGTAAAATTCTCTTGCATCATCATTCATCCTTTTGGTTTGATTGTGAAACTGGACCTTTAACCTCATTTATACTCTTATTTTCATGAATTTTGAATGCATCATGGACCATGTTCTACATAGGATCATCGCTGCAAATTTGTTCTTCTCTCACTTGTGGTCTTGATTGAGATCTTACAAAGGCTCATGTCTAAATATCTCCTTATGTCCAACTCAAAAAGTATGCCTTTGTGAGAATGGTTTAAGAATTAAGTAAGCAGACACAACTTCTCTAATATACTTTTTCTTAATTGACATTTAGAACATGGGTGTATTATTATATTTTCAATACTTCCATTGACAAATGCAAAGTTTAGGAATACATGCAGTCCATCTAAATATTCATGGATATTATGGGATCTAACAATCCAAAACTTATCCATTTTTTAAAGAAAAGGAAACCCATTATATTAAAAGGAAGCATAGTATAAACTTATACTAAAAGGAAACATAGTATAAACCCAATTTAGGTAGTTCAACTTTTAAAACTAACATCTATAACGTATTCGTTCACTAACTTCACACTAGCAATAACAAGTTAATTAAAGCAAGCTAATAGCACATAATTCTCATACTCATAGCTTGTTTATATGAGATTTAAAATAATATGAAGATTTGTATTATTTGTGTACAAATATTTGGAGGGTTCCTCCGTTACATTATAAAAATTAAATTATATGATTCTAATTAAATAAATTATATTACAATATATAAATGACAATATAAATAACCAATCTTTGAATAAGATACAGACTAAAAATTCACTATATCTATCTTGTTCCATTTATAGGCATGTATTATTCTGTGTATGAAGATTTGGAGGGTTACTCCATTACATTGTAAAAGTTGATGTTGCAATAATGTTTTTAATTAATATTAATATTAGTGGCATGTATTATTCAGGTATGTTAATTTATCATATGCCTAGTATTCATAAAAGTTACCAAAAAAACATATGAATCAATTCCCAACAACTCGTTATTGGCGAAGAAAAAAAGTTCATAATAAGTTGTCAATTTGTTAAGGTCATAGTTCTGGATTATAGAATTTGTGTAAATCAATTTACAATAACTTTAATTCACTCATTGATTCACAGACACACAAAGCAAAACAAATTCATGAAAATAGTTTTAATTCCATTACAAGAGTGGCACTAAATAATGGAACAAGCAAGTTTAACGATGGTCTGCCCCCAAAAAAAAAGAAAAAAAGAAAAAAAAAATCAGTTCGGATATGGAGGCCTTACGCCAAAATTTTGCAATCTTGGATTCAAGATCCAAACATATACCCACTAAGTGAAATGTGTGGAAAAAAATAAACCAGAGATTATAATTACATTAATTGATATCATATTGGACAATAATCCAATCACATTGCGTCAAAGCTCATTTGAATCCCATTGACGTCCCCCATACTCAAGAGGACGCGAGGGAGAGGGGTTTGAAACTAAAGAGGTCGATTAAGAATATGTTACCCATTGCACATCTAATAGAGATTCTCCTGACATAGCTCTGCCAAGTCAGAATGTTAATACAAGCCCTATTACTCCACGAACGCCCTTGATTGGAAAAGATGATGAAGAAGTGCACAAGACTGCAAATCGTAAAGTGAGCCAGAGATCAGGTAAAAAATGGAGATTGACGTTTATGTTAGAGGGCGTTGCTGTTGTTTCCATTTTGGGTTTTTGATAGCGAGCTTTACACTCCATAAGCTTCAAAATAGAGTTTTCTGGAGTTTAGAGCTTTGGAAATGGTGTTTTCTGGCGTTAGTAATCCTTTCTGGCAGACTGGTCACAGAATGGTTTATGAATTTTCTGGTTTTCTTGATTGAAAGGAATTCCTATGTATTTTGTTCATGGTGTTGAGAAGAGTTTTCAGGCCTTTATCTGGTTAGCTTTAGTTCTTATGGCACGGGGTTTATTGTTCAACCATGGAGTAGAGAGATCTAGAAAAGTCACTAAGATTCTTTATTATATTACTAGAGCACTTGCTTCTTGCCTTATCGGGGAAACTATATAGCTTGGAAAAACTTTGTTGATAAAGCTATTAGCTGCTTCTTTCCAATCCTCTAGATTCTTTGACAGGATTCAAGAATCAATCTTTCATCATTACATTCTTCAAACTCTTCCGGGCCTCCCATGGTCGAGGCAGCTAAAATGCTAGTTAAAAATGGAAGTAGCGGCTATTTAAGTTTTAAGACTTCAGACAAAGACAATGAAGGGAAGAAAGAAGAAGTAATCGATGTAGACAAGCTCAAGAAAATGAAATAAGTTTTCTGCTTGGACCATGCAAGGATTTATTAATGTGATGAGAAGTTCTGGATTGTCTACCATCTCTTACTTGCCAGAGAGTGATGATAATGATGAAGAGAGTAAGAAGAAAGATAAGGAAATTACTAGTGAATAGGAAGCAAAGGCAGCTGCTTATCAAGTTTTCAGGGATGTAGCCAAGCCAGGAAACAAGTAAAATCATGACCTTTTAAGAATTTTTTGCAATCCTTTTCTCATTCATTTTCTTTGGAATTGTCACTCACACTTAACCCTCAAATTCTCTAGGTACATTAAGCAGGAGGATCTCCTGTGATTCATGAAAAAAGGAGGTGGAAAATGTGCTTCCACTATTTGATGGAGCAGTTGAAACTGGAAAAATCGGTAGAGGAAGTGTTTGAAGAAGTGGCTGGTAAAGTCTCATGATATTGTCTTCATTATAAAGTATGGAATCCAGAAGCTCTTGAAATTTTATGTAGTTTGAAACAGTTTCCTATTCTAAAAATTAGCATTTATTCATCATGAATCAGCCATTACGTACCAATATCTTATGATCGAGTCTGTTTTGGTATATGCTTCTAAGGTAGCATAATTCATGCGGCAAGAAGTATATATGTCATGTGTTTCAAATTCACTTATAATACACATGGCTAAGCATAAAATTTTTCCTTCCCAACATGCTTGTGTATTCCCAATCATGTGCTTAATTCTCAGTTGATTGCGTTATATATTTTTGTTTGTAGGTGGAAGTCTACCTTGAACGTCAACCACTAGTATATTCCTTAAATGATGCCAAGACAGCTGTTGAAGAGTAGAACAAGCTTGCTTCAGTGATTGTCCTTGCTGTGATGGTTATCGTGTGGTTACTTATAATGGGGTTCTTAACAACTAAAATACTTGTCTTCGTTTCATCTCAGCTCTTTCTTGTAGTGTTTATGTTGGCAACAGAGCTAAGACTCTGTTTGAAGCTATTATATTTGTTTTTGTGATGCACCCTTTTGATAGTGGTGATCAATGTGTCATCGATGGTGTACTGTACATGTAATTAACTTCCAACTCTTCAGACTTCTTTTAGCTTCATCCATGTGACAAAAAGTACCTTAACTGTTACGTTCATTTATATTTCACAGAAGGTGGTGGAAGAGATGAAATACTGACTACTGTATTCTTGAGATGTAAGTGACAATGAAAAGGTATTCTGTCTGAATTCAGTTCTGCCTGGTAAACCAATAAGCAACTTTTACAGGAGTTCGGAAATGAATGATTCAGTTGAATTCTCTGTTAATTTTTCTACTTCAACTGGGATTATTGGAGCATTGAAAGCTAGAATAAAAGCGTATGTATGTTACTTGCCTTTTAACTTTGGTTTTGAGGTTGAATGTCTTTAATTGGATTTATTGTGAAGAGTGTCATGACTGTAGACATTCGGTCCAGCTTTCATAAGCAATTCTTGTGTACACTATAAGGGCAAGCATTGGAATGGCATCATGGCGTGGGACCCGTGGGACCCACATGTACAGCTGTAATCCCGGTCCCTGAGTGCACAAACCATATAATGCACAGTAAAATTTTTCAACTGTCATTCCTTGAATGTGATTTGAAAAGCAACACTTCTATACTTCTTTGGCCCTGTGTTTAAGCCCAAAAAAACTGGGGTGATGTAAGCTTAAAATGCAGAAGATTATCGTTAATATATTAATATGATGCTTGTGAGTAAATTGATAAGTTAAGATCCACAAATAAATTTTGTTATAATCTCATTTTCACTCTATGTCAATGACCATTGTAGCTCAATAGTTTTAAGATGTTAAGTCAAATTCAATGAATAATTTTCATTGTAATCTCTTAACAATTTCCTTTCTTCTTTTCGCTAATGCTGTGTTTGGATTGGAGAGGAGAAAAAATAAAAGAAGAGAGGAAAGGGAGAGGAGAGAAAAATGAGGAAAAAATATTTTTCTTCAATATGTTTGTATGGATAAAAAGAAAATGTAAAAAAAATGAAATTTATTAATTTATAATGATAATAATACTTTTATTATCTAATATTAATAATTTTTATATTTTAAAAAATTATGTTTTAAATATAAATTAATTACTTAAATTTAGACAAATTTTTTTAAAAGAAATAAGAATAATACATTTTAAACAAATTTATGAAAATTATATTTTATTTTTAAAAAAAAAATTAGTCAAATAAAAAATAAAAAATAATTATAAAAAATATTAAAATAATAAAAAAATTATTTAAAAATATAATCAAAATAATTTATTATTAAAAAATAAGCTTAGATTTTAAAAAATACATACTTTAAATTAATTAAAATTTAATTTTTAAAAAAATTATTTATTCATTTAATATAATAAGTATGATTTTTTATTTTTAAAATTTATAAATATTATTTTAATATTTATTAATTAATTTAAATATAATAAATATTTTTAATCTAATATATGTATTATATAATATATTATTATATATTATATTTAATTATATATATATATATATATATATATATATATATAAAAGGCTTGCATCATCCCATCCGACCAAGAAGCAGTCGGATGTTTTGGTTGCAGCCAACTAACTTGCAGTTGGTTGCTTTTTTTTATAGTAAGAATACAATTTATTAATTTTACTTTATAAAATATATTAATATTTTTGTAAAATATATTTATTATTAATTAATTTTATAATAAAATTTTAAATAATTAATTATAATATTAATTAATTAATTAAAATTCAAAAAAAATTAAATTAATTTTTTTATTTATGACTGCATTATAGTCAAACGAATGTATCCAACTGCTATTTAGTCGTTAACCAACCAATTGCAGTTGGTTTTTTTTAATAAAAATATGATTTATTAATTTTAGTTTAAAAATATATATTATTATTTTATAAAATATATTTATTATTAATTAAAATTCAAAAAAATTGTTTAAATTAATTCTTTTAGGTTTACGCCATATTTCAATCAAAAAATACTTTTTTAACTATAATGTAATCAGAATGTGAATATTTCATCTCATTTTTCTCTCAAAATCTCTCTTATTTTGGAGAGAAAATTTTCTCGTAGACTCACATAATTTTTTTTCCCTATTTTTCTCTCTTCCTCTTCCCCCATCCAAAGAGGACAAAATTATTTTTCTATCTTATTTTTTGTTTATCTTTTCTTTCTCTCCTTATTTTTCACCCCATCCAAACACATTGTAAGTGTGAGGCTCCATATACAACATTCCTAACACACTTGATTTTTTTTTTTTTGTTTCCCTTTCCTTTTCAAAATAGAAGATATTGTTCAACACTAAATAACAGGTCAATGATTTTGTTTCTTGCTAGAGCTGATTAAATTCTCCATCTGTATTTACTGATACTGATCTTTATGTTTAAAATGTTCAGATACTTGGAGAGTAAGCCTCAACACTGGCACCCTCCTAACCACAAAGTGACAATCAAGGGTATTGAGGGTGTGAATAAGATAAAAATGGTTCTCAATGTTATTCACACCGTAAACTTTCAAAACTATATATGGGTATAAGAACAGCACAAGATCTGAACTTGTATCAAATATCATCTCCTGCCACAACAAGTTCATCTCAACTCAACCGATTTCGAGACAACCTCTGTGGTTCTGTCCATCATCTGCTATTTTTGCTTTTGCCTGGTCCAGTGATGTTGTATTGTTAATCTATTGTATTGTTTTAGGTCTAGAATAATTCTTGCCTAAAGAGTGCTGTATTATAGTGACATTGTTATTGGAAGATGGCTCAAAGACCAAACCAAGAGTTCCATTTGCTTTGTGCAAGAAAGAAAATAACATACGTTGAGCCATATTTCTTGTACCTTAGTGGAAGATTTGATCTCAAGCTGGTTGGCATGTCTCCCTCATGCAAAGTGTGTAAAGAATGTCAAGATGCCAGGGGATAAGCATTAGAGCCGAGAATTGTAAAAGTTGAATCACGTGATGTGTTTTTTCAAATGATTTGTAAGAGGCTGAGTTATCGTTTTAATGAATAATATGTTCATCCTACCCTTATTTAGAAATTTTCGAGCGGATTAAGTTGATAAGGGGCATATTTTAATTCCTTGACAGGTGGATTTTTAATTTCATTCTTTATGTATCATTTCTTTTTAATTTAATTCTATAATTATCAATACACTTGCAGGGTTATCTTTTTACCATATCTCTATTTAAATTTAAAAATAAACTTCATAAATCACTAATTTGAATCTTACTTATCTACTTGATATCATTAATTTATATCTTAAATTTAATGTCTAAATTATCAAAATTAGTATTAAATTTTGAATAAAGATGGGAAGACATATCTTAATGATTGACTTGAAGAATTAAATTTTAAAAAAAATGGAAGACTAAAATATAATAAAAATCATCTAATTTGTGAGAAATTAAAATAGTTTTTTTTTAAATAAATTAATCTATTGAATTAATTATTAAGAGATATACAAATTAAGAATTATTACATAAACAATGACATGATAAAAAGGCGACAGAGTGGGTCAGTTAGAGTTGCAAACTAAGCTAAGGGTGTATTTGGTTTGGGATATTTGGAGGGAGGGGAGATTAGGTATTTGGTTGAATAAATTTAGAGGGGAGGAGAGGAAAGGGGAGGGAAAGAAGTCAAATTTGCCTCCCTCAAAATTGGAAGGTTTTGGAGTGAAGGGGAGGGAAGAGGTGTAGTATTTTTTAAATTTTAATTTATTTATTTGTTTTTTTTTAATTTTTTAATTTTTAATATATTAATTTTTAATAAAAATAAAGATAATTTTTTTATCAAAAATTAAAAATAAAAAAGATTAGAATTTATAATTTTTTTAAAATTATTGGTATAAATAATTTTTTTATAAAAAAATAAAAATAATATAATATAATAAATAAATTTGTCTAAATATAATTACTTCCCCTCCCTCCCCTTCTGAACTAAACAATAATCTCTTTTTCTCCTCTCTCTATTTTTTTCAACCAAACAAGACTCATTAAACCCCCTCCCCTCTTTTTCATTAACCTTTTCTCCCTTCCTCTCTATTGAACTAAACGGAACTTAAGGGTTGTTAGTTAGACTGTTACAATATAATTTGAGATATAATTATTTTTATAATATTTATTATATTTTTGTAATTATTATTTTAATAGTATCCATTTTTTATTTTTTAAACTAAAAATATAAGGATCATTTTTAATCTTATTTATTCATTTTTTTTTGGGGTATGTACCTAACATTTATCCACGCTAAATCTAGCAGAATTCTGTATAATTTATCGTTGTTTATAAAATGTGTTACAGATGCTGCGATTTCCGGGTAATATGTCAATGATGAGGTGGAGGGCGATGATGATGTCTCTGTACGATTGTCTTGTTACAGACAAAAATTATTGCAACTTTTCTTGATTAAACAAAGAATAATAAACAAAAACCCACGTGATACCACCATAAATACTAATAAATATTATCTTCTAGAAAATTTTGTTTGGTGGTCTTTGGGGCAGAACGATGCTGGTCAGAGGATTTTACGTAGGCGGGCAGGGAGTATCATTCAACGTTGCGTTTAGCAGCCGGTAGGAATCAGGAAGAGATGAAATGCATGAGGAAGTCATGTTATGTAGCTGCAAGTCGTAAAACATAAAATGAGTTCCTTTTAATAAATATTTATTTAGAGGAAACCACGAACACTTAGATCAAGTTGTTCTAGCTTAATTAAGGGTCTTGAATTCGAACTTTGAAAATATAAGTGGTCAGGGTTTCCACCCTTGTGGTGCCGTCATGCACCAATCCGAATTAGTTTGGATCACGTTTTAAGTCTTCACAGTTTGAATGAATGCTGCATTTAAAAACGCGTTTGGACATCTCAAAACGTGATTTTGTCGGAAGTAATAAAATGAAACTTTTGAATAAATGTAATTTCAAACGTGATTCTAAATATGCGGGAAGTCAGGCTTGGGATATCGGTGCGTAAGCAAAAAATATATATATATTTATTTAGATGAAAATTATGAAACTTAATTTGTATAGAATTTGTTAAATTATTATTATTATTATTATTATTACATTTAATAATACTTATTTTTTATTATTTTTAAATGAAAATAATTTTGTTATTTCCATTTTTATTTTAATATTATTTTTATTTAGATAAATATATAAATAAAATAATATTTTTTTTATTTTTTTAATATATTATATCAAATATAATTATTTTATTTCATTCATGTTTTTATCCTCGTTTACTTTTAATTCCGTTAAATATAATTTTGCACACGGCTGTAAATTAGTCGACGACAAGTTGCTATTACCTTTTCTTATAAAAAGAATCAAGTTAGTTGTCTTAAACCCGGGAAAAAACCAAGCAAAATTGAAATGTTCTGCTAACCCTTACATTTGCCATGCAGTTAACGAAATTCCCTGCATACACTTCCAACTTTTTTTTTCTTAGGAAACAAGCAGGTTTTGTGTTCTGGGCATGTGTCATTCTTCTTAAGTTTCAATCTTTTCAGGGGGAAATTTTCATTTTGCCATTTACTCTTGTTGTAGCAAGAGAGGGTACGTTATTCACTAGTTGAAAACATTTTACTTTGCATTAGACTTCCGAGTTCCGAAATCCTCTGCATGCATTCCTAACTTTTTTTTCTCAGGAAACAAACAAGTGTTTTTCCTCTTGTTCTGACATTTATTCAAACACAGACGACTTTCAATTCGTATTGGTATTCTGGGCATGTGTCATTCTTCCGATGTTTCGATCTTTTCAGGAAAAGTTTTCATATTGCCACTTCCCTGTTGTAGCAACAGAGAGTTGACTATCTCAATGTGTGGCTGAAATCTTCTGAAGTTTCAATCTCTCGATTTTTTTTTTTTCATGGGAAATAAACGGGTTTTTCCCCCCTTCTCCTGACGTAAAGTCAGAGACGCGTCCCAATTTGTTTTGGTATTCTGGGCATGTGTCATTTTTTCTCAAGTTAATCTTTTAAGGGGAAGTTTTCATTTTGTCACTACCCCGTTAGCTAAAATCTTCTAGAGTTTCAATTTTGTTAGTGAAAGCTGCACATTTAGAGCTATAATGGAAGCAATACAAGGGGAGTTAGACAAGAAGGCGTCAAAAAACGAAGTCGTTCTGCAAATTCCAGAAAAGGAAGAAGCTTTGTCCGCGAAGAAAGAACCGCAGATGGATTCTTCGTCGGAAATAAGAAACGTGAGCCCAAAACCCAGCAAGCCCCCAAAAATTCCGACAGAGACAATAACCAAACGAAGGTTAATGTTAAGGTCGGAATTCTCGAAGCCAAAATCGAGATTGGTGGAGCCGCCATATCCGACAGACCCAAAATTTGTAGACGGAAAAACCCAAATAACAAGTCATGATTCATCTAATAGGAATTCTCCTAATGTGGCTTCGCCTATTAACAAAATTACAACAACTACTCCAAAGAGTAATCGTAGTACAGCTCCGGTAACCCCACGAACACCATTGACTGGGATAGGAGGAGAAGATGAAGATGATAATGAAGAAGTGTACAAAACTGCTGATCTTGAAGTGAACAACAAATCAGGTAAGAAAAAGTGGAAGTTGATGCCTTTGATTGAATGGGGTGCTTTTGTTTGCATTATGGGTGCTTTGATATCGAGCTTGACCGTCCATAAGCTGCAAAATAGTGTGATTTGGAATTTGAAGCCATGGAAATTGTGTGTTTTAGTGTTGGTTATCCTCTGCGGTAGAATAATCACAGAGTGGTTCATGAACACTCTGGTTTTCTTGTTTGAAAGGAACTTCTTATTCAAAAGGAAGGTTCTTTATTTTGTTTACGTATTAAAGAAGAGTGTTCAGGCCTTCATTTGGTTAGTTTTGGTTCTTTTGGCATGGTTTTTACTGTTCAATCATGGAGTTAAAAGATCCAGAAAGACTACAAAAATTCTCAATTATATTACCAGAGCACTTGCTTCTTGCCTTATAGGAGCAGCTATATGGCTAGTAAAAACTTTGTTGATAAAGCTATTGGCTTCTTCTTTCCAATGCACCAGATTCTTTGACAGGATTCAAGAATCAATCTTTCACCAGTACATTCTTCGGATTCTCTCGGGGCCTCCATTGATGGAGATGGCTGAAGTGGTGGGGAAAACTGCGAGTACTGGTCAGCTGAGTTTTAGGACATCGAACAGAGAGAATAAAGGGGAGAAAGAAGAGGTCATCGATGTGGACAAGTTAAAGGAGATGAAACAAGACAAGGTTTCTGCTTGGACAATGAGAGGGTTGGTTAATGTGATAAGGAGTTCTGGGTTGTCCACCATATCCGAGACACTAGAAAGTTTTAACGACGATGAAGGAGAGCAGAAAGACAAGGAAATTACTAGTGAGTGGGAAGCAAAAGCAGCTGCTTATAGAATTTTCAGGAATGTAGCGAAGCCAGGAAATAAGTTAGCTTATTACCACATTCTTCAAAAGCTCTTTGATGATTTCTTTTATGCAATTTTCTCACTCTGGTTTAACTTTGAAATTGACTAAGGTATATTGATGAGGAGGATCTCTGGAGATTTATGAATAAAGAGGAGGTGGAGAATGTGCTTCCTTTGCTTGAAGGAGCTGTGGAAACTGGAAAGATAAAGAGGAAGTCTCTCAAGAACTGGCTGGTAGATTGCTATCATATTGTTCTTTCTGCATAGTATACTTCCTATAATAATCCATTATCCAAATGCAACAGTAATCTTTTTTACCCTTCTGATTAAAATGTCATAAAGTAGCTTAATACAAATAAAATTAGCCTTGTTGGCTATAATGACTTCTGTATGAGTTGGCTCACTTAGCAAATAGAAATAATAGTCTTACAATCATCTATGTTGCCTAGGTTTAAATTCCCCTGCTAATAAATCCCTTGGCACCTAGTCCTATAGGTGAGCCTCTGTTCATTCTTCGGCAAGCCCTATTCCTATGCTCATTCTTCATTTTACTTCATTCCCACTCCCATTTCCTACTTCTCTAGTCACATGTACCAAATGCGACTTAAGTAAACATATATGTCATAGTAGGTTTGATAAATATGAGTGTTGAGCTACAGCAGAATATTGGCACTCCAAGTTGGAATATCGATATATATATATATATATACATATATCTCTATATTTCGTGTTTTGGGTTCAGAGGATGACTTTCGTTTCACAATATCATTGTTGTTTTCAGGTAAAAGTTTACCTGGAACGGAAATCACTGGTGCATTCCTTAAAGGATACAAAAACGGCCGTTGATGAGCTGAACAAACTGGCTTCAGTAATTGCCCTCGTATTAATCGTCATAGTTTGGCTACTTTTAATGGGACTCCTAACAACTCAAGTGCTTGTCTTCATCTCATCTCAGCTTTTACTCGCTGTGTTTATTTTTGGCAACACAGACAAGACTATGTTTGAAGCCATCATATTCGTTTTCGTGATGCACCCTTTTGATGTTGGAGATCGCTGTGTCATTGATGGTGTACAGGTATGTAAATAAAAATATATATGTTTTTTAAGTTCATGACATGTGAAAAAATTAACCTTCATTGAGACATTTATTTATATTTGGCAGATGATAGTAGAAGAGATGAATATATTGACCACAGTGTTCTTGAGATATGACAATGAGAAGATATTCTATCCAAATTCAGTTCTAGCAACCAAACCAATCAGCAACTTTTACAGGAGCCCAGATATGAGTGACTCAGTTGAATTTGCTGTCGATGTTTCTACCTCCATGGAGACCATTGGTGCTTTAAAAGCTAGAATAAAAGCGTATGTATTTCATTTTTCTCTAGATCATCTTCATGATAAATTTCATACTAAATTATCATTTTAGTCCTTAAAAGACGCTTGTTCTGTCAAGTTTAGTCTTTAGAAAATAATTAAAATTAAATCAACCTAAACATATTGGGAAATACATCAATTGGTCCTACCGTGATTTTTGTTAACCTCATATTAACCGTTACTCAAGTGAACTAACTTTCTCCAATGTGAACTTAGTGGCTAACGTGAATAGTTAGCAATATACGTGGATGCTTGCCAACGGAAATTGATGACATTTTGGATTTTGATTTGGAGATAAGAAAGAGGTGATATCACATTTGATATGCTTGCCAAAACGCCATCGTTTTTTTTTTCCCAGCTTTCATCCATACGTAGCAGGTTAGTTACTTAAGAGAATGTTGGTCCTCATGAGTTACTCTCCTAACATGGGTAAAGAAAACTCACGGCAATATCATATTGATATATTTACATATTTGATGATAATTATCTTTCAATGACTAAATTGGCAGAACAAGTATATTTCAGGGACAAGGATAGTGTTTTACTTTAAATTGAAAAAGATTGAATCATTTTAGTTTGCGTCATCTCCACTATCAATTGGTGGGGTTAGACTTATGGGTACATGTTCATTAAATTATTAGATAGCGAAGAACTTCGTGTTAAAATTTTTCAGATACTTGGAGAGCAAACCTCAGCACTGGCGTTCTGGGCACAGTGTGGTTGTTAAGAATATAGAGAATGTAAACAAGATGAATATGGGTCTGCATGTTACTCACACCATAAATTTCCAAAACTATGGAGATAAGAACAGCCGAAGATCTGAACTAGTGTTGGAATTGAAGAAAATTTTCGAAGACCTTCATATTAGATACCATCTTCTGCCCCAAGATGTTCATCTCAGTTACGTGGGACCAGAGGCAGCCTCTACAGATCAACCAGTTTGGAGATGATCTGTGCTCATCATTTTACTTCTTTATATGCTATTCCTTGAGTTTTGGAAATGTGTGGATTTGCAGGGATTTTTCAGTAATACATCCTTAAATATTGAAATCAAAGATACCATGACAATTTCATAATTAAGTTATAAATTGAAGAAATGGGTACTCTTTTCTTTTCTTTTCTTTTCTTTTTTCTCTGTGGCTCACTTGTGTCAAGCGAAGACTTCCATTAGAGATGCATAAAACAGTCCTTCAACTTGGCTGTGGAGCCCACAGAGATCAGGAATGTAAGGGCAAGAGAAAACCCTATTCAAGCACCTCGCATTAAACTTTGGATGGATTTGGACCATTAGTTAATCCTTAATTACGAGTCTATATTAAAGTTAATTTACATCCAAAACCTAAAACCCTATTGGACTAAAATCCAAACCTGCCCGGCCAACCCCCAAGTAACTGATTAAATAGTCTCGTTAAATGTTGGAGAACTAGTTTAACCCAAAAAAGGAAAAAACGAAGAACCTCGAAAGGAGTTGTGACAGGCTTTATTTATGAACTTAGATTATTACCTTATCTCTAGTAATAAGCATACAATTTAGGTCAAACCTAAAATTTATTGAGCCAGATCTAAACCTAATCCGACAAGGCCCACAAGGCCACAACAGATGTGCTCAATTGCACGTTAAGCTTTAGAGAACTAGATTATGCCTGACCCACATTACCCGAGGGAAAAAAGTTTTAAGAGCGAAGCGTGACTGGACTAATAAGATAAGATTACCTTATCCCTCAATTTCGATTTTCCACTGGAGAAGCCGCCACGTAGGACACGACAAATGTGCCAAAAATTGCCACCACTCGTTGCTCTCTTGCCTCGTCCACCGTCTCTCTCAAAACACGTAGACATCAAATCCATCTCCTTCCCTCTTTAACACGAGTTTCAGTGAACCAGCAAGGAGTAGTTGGCAAAGGAAGAAGAAAAAGAGGTAGCTCATCAATGGCTTCAACTTCAGCAATTTCCATGGCTATGCCACCAGCTTACGCCGCCCAGAAGAAGGCGGTGGTGCCCAGCTCCCAGACATTTTTCAAGCCACTGCCTCTGCGGGCTTCAAAGAAGGCGACTACAGCAAAGCCCAATTCAAGGTTTGAAGTGAGGGCCTCCTTGAAGGAGAAGGCCGTGACTGGTCTGACGGCGGCTGCGTTGACGGCTTCCATGATGGTTCCCGATGTGGCTGAAGCCGCCGTCACGCCGTCTCTCAAGAACTTCTTGCTCAGCATCGTCGCCGGTGGGGTCGTGGTTGCAGCTCTTGTTGGCGCTGTCATCGGTGTTTCCAATTTCGATCCCGTCAAGCGAAGCTGAGGGGGAGATGCCCAACCTCTTCATCGAATTTTAACACTTGCCATTGTCATATGTATGTGCAATGTTATTCAGTAATGAACTTTGTTGTGTGTAATATGTGACTCTTGATCTCCAAATGAGCAGAAACTTTCCAATTCTTAAATTACATGTTTTTGGCTGCATATGAAGGAAATTAACATGCAGACACAAGATATATTACTTTTTTATATGAATGTAGTAGAATTGTACTGACGGATCAACTGGCAGGCAATACCAAAATTCTCCGTGATGCACCCAACCTCTAAAGATTATGTAACATAATTGTACTAGATACAAAGGCATTTTCCACCAACAAAAAACAGAGATAGAAAATTCAGAATTAATAGAATCTACATCTAGGTTTTACAATGGGCATATAAATGATACGGTAAATAGTGTTAGCTAGCATACTAGAGGCACGGCTCATCATCGTATAAAGAAACTTCGGAATCCAACACAATTACTGCTTACAAAATTTTGAAATCAAATCTAGCATGTATCGACTCTCTGAAGAGTAATTCACCTTATCTGCCTTAACTACTGTAATCTTCACTCTCTGTTCATCCCCATACAATTCCTCCTTAATTTTCAGCCGAAACACAAACTGGTTGAAGAGTCTTGTACGGATTATGTCCGCAAACTTCTTATCATCCTGCTCTTCATACTTCAACAAGTACAGCTCCTTTGCTGAGCAACCCAAAATCTCCTCCCCTGATTCTTGGAATGCAGTGACCCAAGTTATTCCTGTATGATCCAGAATTTGGGCTTGAAGAAGGTAACGGTAATCACACTCCTCAAAATCTTGATTGCATCTGTCGCATTGCCATCTAGTGTCTCCTGACCTAGTCACTTTTTTACTGCACTGTCGATCTCCAATCATCAGTGGGCAAGCTGTGTAACAAAATGTATCTGTCTTGATGAAAGATATGGTTGCCCTCACCGTTATCCAGTCTGGCTTATCTGATCGCCCGAGGCCTTCATCCTTGATCTGAGACACAGTTTTACGTATCTCGTTCTTAGGTCCTCCAGGCATAATGTCCTTAGAAATGGACAGAGAAGCTGAATCTTTTCCCCCTCGATCAAACCAGTCTCTTAATCTATGAGCCTCGGGAAAATCTGGGTTAATGAAAAGTTGTGTAGCAGAAATAGTTCCTATAGATTTTCCACTAAAGTCATTCACCTTCCCAGCCTTGACTGCCAGAACTGGAAAAACCCCACCATCAACCATCTCTTGCAGCTTTTGACCTTCCCTATTGCAGAAATCACCCCAAAGGGTTAGCTCGACACTCCTGCCAGACATGTCCTTTACATTCAGAATTCGTCTCTGAGTTTCCATTCCATTCTTCCTCAAAATGGGAACTGAAGGATTCACAGATGTCACAACCCCAATAACATCAAGTATGCAGGTACTATCGACGTTCTCAATATCACTGATAGGCCTAAAGGAGAACTGCTGTCTAGGTATAGAACCATCTTCATCAGGGCAAAGCTCCACAGTTGAATTCGACTCCAGAAAAATTTCCCAGTCATTCTTCAAATGATTGAAGTTCTTCTGCGCAGGTTTTAAGCTACCTTTGGATATCAAGTAAACTTTACCAACCTCAATTGCATCATAAAAGCGATCAACAACAGCATTGAAGCAAGTTACTCGTATTTCGCCTCCATCAGAGTCAAGGAGGTCAAAAGAGAAAACTTTTCCATCTCCACGAGCATTATTATAGCGGCGGAGATCCCCTTTTGCAGTTACTCTTGCCTTAATAGCCCATCGACCTTGATAAGGATTTAAAGCAGCAATAGGAATGATGCGTGCTGGTGCTTCATTCTTCACAATTGCACCATGGTTTTTGTAAACTGGAGGTGGTCGGAATGGAGGTTGAACAGTTGGCCTGAAATTCTGCACATTATGACTTGAATTTTGAGCAGGCATACGATTATTATTAAGCCTAGACGTGTTCTGCATATTGTTATTAGGCAATGCTTTCTGAACTGTTGAATCAGATTCCACAAATGAGTTGGGATTCCCAATAATCTCACAATCTGGTATTATAGTTTCCATGTTGAGCACTACAATGATCCTGCACAAGGATAGGAGCGTCATATGACTTGTGTCTACACCAGGGCCACCACTATGATGCCAAACAGATAGAAGTACAGATTAATATACAGAATTATAATCTAGAGTGGAAGAGGTTAGATTGTTTCTGCGATTAGTACTGAACACTACAGCATGAATGCAAATACTTAAACAATCAATGTTAAGGTTAAGCAAATCTACTACGAGGTTGCATAGCTTTAGTTCTACCGTATATGAACTGAAGATACTGCCACTCTGATGTTTTTTCTCCCTAAAATACTAGTCATTGACTCATTAACACAATAAAAGAAGTGAATAACAAGACAGAAAAGAAAGAACGCTGACAAGGAAAGCTCAGATAGGATGTGTAAATGAATGTGTGAGTTGTCAGACTGGACTTCAAATTGTTTTGTCTATTTGGCAAAGAGATTGAATCTAAACTATACTTGTCTATGCTCAGGGATTAAAATCGCAGAAGAATTCTTCCATTGAAAATGCATCTTCACCAACAAGAAGATTGGACTCTTACCAATATCTGAAAGACTTTTTCCTACTTATCTTTGCTCAGCCAAAATCAAGCGAAGTTTTGCTTCCAGAAGGAAGATTGTGAATCAACATTATACATACCAACCAAAATGATTACCAATTTTCAAATCGACAAGCAATCTTCTTAGTTACTCTTAAAACCATACCCTTCTAGTCTCCTACTTTCAACCGAATTAAGAAACGAATAGCGTTTTCACACGAATTATATATATAGATAGTATCCCCCTGCCACTGTTTTAAACTTCTAGTTTCACTATAATCACTCTGAAAATTGAACTTCGTCTCACATTAAATATAATGGCAGTAATAAACCAAAATTTGATACAGGAACGAAATACTGACTTGCGGTTCTGAATAGGACTGCAAATGTACTCAATCAGCTGAACGACGGAACCTTTCTTAACCTGTCCGGTACTGACTCGGTCGTTGAGCTGAGTCGCGAGCATAGCGTGCTGAGTGGAAGCGGAATCGGAAAGCAGAAGCCGGTACCTCTCCCGCTGCGTGTTACTGGAAATCAACTTGATGTCCAGGACCTGGACGAGCGGCTTCGTGTTCACGTCGCCGGCGACTATCGCCGGGATCGCGTTCGGCGTGAGATTCACCGGCATACTCCGATCCCCAAGGGCTCGAACAAAAACCCGATGTGTCTACGCAGATGAGGAATTTCCGCAGAAGCGGTGGTTGCAATTTTACCCGAAATGAAAATCTATATTTATTTACAGAAACAGAGGTTTTGGAGGGAGATACGTAATCGGATTCGGGCAACGAGATCAGTTTTGTACTAGGTTTGGGCTTCCCGAAACGGGCAAAATATGGAAACATAATTACAATGATACCCCCGCGGAGGGCCCATTTCACTACAGACGTTGTTACAGTAAGCTTGGTATGCAAAGAATACTCTAATAAAAATAAAAACTAAATATTAACTAGAATGAAAAAAAAATGGTATAACTTGTAAAGGAAATAGAATATTTTTGTAATTGGGCGTTTGATATAGAAAAAATTCGAAGAAAAGGGAAGTAGGACTTAAGAAAAGATCAAAATACCATTTAATAAAATAAAAAAAAACTGTAATCCCCCAACCTCCCATTTTCTTTTTAAAAAACGCCTTTTCTTCCTCTCAATTGTGAGTGGCTTGAACGACGGAACCTTTCGCTGCCTATTGTTCGTCATCCCTATCCCTCAACTCAGCGGAGACTGATTTAGATACCTTGACGCTTTCAACTCGGCAGGATCTGATTTATATACCTTGACGAAGAACCCATCGGGTGCATAGAAGAAAGTGGGTTTTCGATGTTTAAGGTGTAATTGTGATCGCTATATGGTGGGTTATGCAATTTTTGACTGAATTGGGTTTGTTTTTGTAAGCTGGCATTTTTTCTTTTAGGTTGATTCACACAATTTCTTGGGATTTTGATTTGTGTGATCTTTGGAACCTTCTCCCCTCATTTTCTTCCTCCACTTACTGCATTTGATCCTTTTATTGCACTAAAAGCTATTTAAATTTGAAAATTTGTTATTCCTTATTCCAGCATTTGATCCTTTTAGTGCACTAAAAGCTATTTAAATTTGAAAATTTGTTATTCCTTATTCCATTTATGTTTGGTGGGTATATATAAGATGTTAGTTTTTTTATGATTTACATATTCAAGATTCGATCTTTTTTTCTTTCTCTTTATTTCTATGTTATAAATTGTATAGACCAAATTCTCCTGTACAAGCCTAACTCCATTTATATTTGGTGGGTATGATTGGTTTAATTGCCTTCAGCTATACATTTTTCAAGGGTAGAAAAAGTTACTTCTAACAAAAAACAACAGCCAAACGATAAGATAGACTAAACCTTAAGCTGGAATTTCAATATTAAAAATCTCCCAACCTATCTTTAGTTGTATTAGTCAAGATAATAATAATTAGATTGGACCAGTTAATTTAATAGGTTGGACTAAGAAATCAATACAAGCAAATTGGATTAAATTGATCCTCTTTAAAAATCTTTCAAACTTTATTGTTAGTTGGATTCAAATCCTGTACACCTTGCTCCCAAAATATATATATGCTATTTGACCTGCAATGCATCTTAAAAATCTTCCAAACTCCACTACTAGCTGAATTTGAACGTGCATACACCTTGCTTCCAAATATATATAAATGTCATTTAACCTACAATGTATTTTCAATATATATGTATAAATTTTTATATAAATAAATTATTAGTGAATTTGTTTACATTTATCTATGAAAATGGCCACATGTAGGGGTGGACCAATGACCTAAATAAAAAGATTTTAACATCTTAATTATTGCACCACCTACTCCCTTTAATAGGATTGTGCATAATATTATATAAATATAATTATAGTATTTCTTTTAAAATTTATGGCATTTAATTTAAACATTTATAAGCTATCATTTTTTTTTGGTACACTATGTTCAAATTTTTAAGAATTAATTAAATTTTATTATATAATTTTTTTATTAATATATTAAATAGTTAGTTTTTATAATGTATTTGTTTCAATACTTATTTCAGCATATTAATATTTAATGATTATATTTGTCAATGGGTAACTTATTTTATATTCAAATTTTAAAATTAAAAAGTCAATTGAATTTAAATATCATATTATATTTAATTTATTTATATATATATATATAATTAATAATAAAATATTTTAAATTTTATTAATATTTATTTATTATTTGTTATACTAAATTTTTAATATATATAATTTATTACCAATTCAATCACGATTGAACTAATAAATTATAAATTAGTATCTTCACAAATTTAATGACTTGTTTGATTTTAAAAATAGTAATATTGTTTTATTTCTATCAACTTAAGGGAACCATGTGGTTGCCTACCTTTATTGCAATGCCTTTCACTTGCTTTACTTGTCTCTTTGTTTTTGTATTTTGCTAAGTGTATATGTCAATTGAGTTTTACTTCTTGTTGGAAGGAGAGGAGCTGACAAGTGATGACGAAGATGAAGCAAAATGGGACTAACGCAACTTAAACAATGCTCATGAGTTATTGTACGGTGCCAAGGCAAAATAGTCTATTGAGCTACACCACAGCAGAGTCCCTGTAAAGTCTATGGAAGTGTACAGGATAGCTATTTTGTTTTTCCTCCCACTTTTGACATGCCAAACAAAATTAAGTAATAGATTCCATTCCCACTCTCATTTTAACTGACAGTGAACAAAATCAAATTAAACCAAATCATTAAAAATAGAATAAAATTGATTAAAAATAAGTTTAGTTTGATTTTTGTTATTTTAAAATTAATTAAATCTATTTGATTATCGATTTTTTTTATGTTTAGTTCGATTTAACCGAACTTTTAATAGTTCTTTTTTTTTTTAATTAATGAGATTTTTTGTCAATTAAACTTACATTAAAATTACACTCTTTATATAATTTAAGAAAAATAACATATAACAATTGTCTATACTATTTTATTATAAGATGTTGCTCCTTTTTTTTTCTTACTTTTTAAAATTTTTTTATAAATGTATGAAATTTTTTAGACAAAAACAAAGATACAAAATAATAAATTATTTTAACATTATTATTGGTCAAAAATTTAAAAGGTGTAAAATATTATTAAATTTTATATATTACAAGGAATAAAATCTTTAAAAAATCACTTTTGGGCAAAAAAAATATAAACCAACCTAGACCAAATCGAACCAAACTGAACAAAAATCAAACTAAACCAATTAGAATTTAAAACTAACAAAGTCTAAAAAATTACTAAATTGATTAGGTTAGTTCGATTTAATTTTGATTCAAAACAAAACTCAACCAAACCTTTGAACATCCCTAATTTCAAATGGCATACCAAATAGAGCCTTAGATGAATGAAACTTATTTTTGTTTAAAAAAATTCAATTGAAACATAAAAAAATGTATAAATTTGTAATAATAATAAGATGATGATAAATATATGACTTTTATATATATCTATATAATTTTGAATTAGACTATGTATTTACTATGTTATTATTAGATAATTTTACATTTATCATATTTTAATTAACAAGCTACACTTAAGTTTAGTTCTTTATTAAAATATGATAAGTATATAAATTTTTTAATAACAATATAATAAGTGTATAATTTAATTAAAAAATTATATATAATTATGTGCAAAACATCTTATACTTAATTATATTATTGTTAAAAAATTATATATTTATAATATTTCAATTAAAATTTTAATAATAAATATATTAAAAAATTGCATATACTTTTTTTTTATTAGACCATAAGGACTCCTATTTCTTTTAATAAAATAAAAAAGGAGCACTTGAACAATACAAGTATGGGCTATATAAGTGCTCAAATGTATACTTTTTTTTTTTTGTAATCACACTTCATAACTATAAGCTAAAAATATTTATTAGACAAAATTTTAAATTCTAAAATTATTTTAAAGGCACAAATTTAATTGTCAAGACCAAACATATAATTGTGAAAAAATATTACAGTTCATATTATAAAATTCATAAGTCCTTTATATTGTTGACTCAATTTTCCCTTTTGCTTTTGTTTATTGTTATTTAAGAAATGACTTATCATAGCTAAAATTTTTTGTCTTTTAAACCTTTAAAATAATTTAAAAATGTAAAATATTTTAAAAGAAAAAATTTTAATTTATAATCACAAAGTATAATTTTTCTCAATTTTTCCTAGTGAATGTGGTTGAATGAATAAAATCATGAATTGCTTGCTTGCTAGTTTAATGATTTGCTCAACTTTTATGACATCATTATGCCTGTGCATATACGTAGACATATAATTTTGAGTTTTCTTTTATAAATTTAAATAAAGAGTAAGTAATAAAAAATAGCCTTTGAAATAAGAAAAGAATGAAAAGTTATTTAATCTTTCACTACATATATCTTTTTTAAAATTTAAAATTTAATTATTAATTAATTTATATATAAATATTATATTTTAAAATATTGACATGCACTAGACCACAAGTTTATTGAATTCTTAGTTCACTTTTCTTGCATTACATTATCATTATTTCATTTCCTTAATGATGTGTTTAAAAACTTGTTTCATTATTTGTAAATTTACACCATTCAACCGAGAGAAAGAGTTGTATAAGATTTTGTATAATTTTATTTAGGGAGCACTTAAATTTAGCTCTTATTAGCAAATATGATATGGGGTGGTTAAAGGTTGAGTGGGGTGCCTCATAAGCTTATAAATTATATGTCCACTTATAAACTTAGCATTATCTTTAGTACAATTGTCAAAATGGGCAAGCTCAGTGAGTTTGACTTGTTTAACCCACCAATTTGATGGGTTGGATTGACCCATTTTTTGTAAATTTTTTTTAATAAAATCATTTTTGACTTAGCTCATATAACCTACCAAATAAATGGGTTGGCCTATTAAATATATATATATATATATATATATTTCAAATCCACTTTAAAAAATAAAATATAAAATAATTGAATCTCTCTCAACTCAACTTTGATATGAATGACAAGAATGACTAAACTTAACTAACCTAAGTGAAAGTGTGAGAAAAAGACCAGATCCAAACCCATTAATGCCCAACCATCATAAGAGTGTGACAGGCTGCATGACTAAATGAGAATAAAGAGAATAGTTTGAACCATCAAAGCTTTCCTCTTTTTGGTCATTAAGTGTAACTAAAGTCTAAAGCTCTTCCTCTTTCGACCATTGAAACTCTTCTTTTTGTCATACATGTGTCTTTTGAAAGTGAAATGCAAATCTAAATCCTCGTATCTAGACCTAAATCCAACCCTTTTAACTCACTTGATGAGTTAGGTTTGGGTTATCAACCCATATAACTATGTAGATTTAAATAGACCAACCCATTTAACATATTACTAGTGGTGGGTTGGCTATTTGATAACCTTAATCTTCAATTAGAACATAAGTCTCATTTATAAGTCTACATCAAGTTAATTAATAATACATCCATTATTATTAAATTTATAGTGTGTTAAAAAGAGAGAAAGAGAGAGAATATTTGTGTGTGTGTGTGTGTGTGTGTGTGTGTGTGAGAGAGAGAGAAAGAGAGAGAGACAATGTTTGAAAAATCTTGTTAAGAAGAGTAGTTGGCATAATAAAGGACTATACTTAGCTACAATTTCTTATACTTTTATTTTCAAGTTCTCTAACTAAAATATAATAAGTGTATAATTATCTAATAATAACATAACAAATATATAATTTAATTAAAAAATATACAATTATTTGCAAAAATCTTACATTTCTCATATTATATTTTAGTTAGATAACCTAATAACAAAAATATAAGGAAATACATGTAAGTTTTTTCCCATAATAAAAAAAACCATCAAGATAATAAAACTCTCTCTTTATTCTTTCCCTTATTTTGTAGTTCAATTCATCCCTATCTAGTTTGGTTGCTTCCTTTAAACTCCAACAATATTGTGAATATTATATTTTGTGTGGGCTTTCTTTTCAAATTTCAAGATAAATTAGGAAAAATACAAAAAAGAAATAACAACAACAATAATAAATATAACAGAGTCTTAATTATGTTTACTTTTCTTTTTTTTTTTTCGGTGGGCTTAAGTCTTTCGAGTCTTAAAATAAAAAATTTAAGAAAAATATAAAAATGCTAATTGTATTTTTGAGTGTTAGCCCATTAAAGAGAATTATAGATTTTTCTATTATGGGTTGGAGCCTTATTATATCTTTGGGAACCCATTGTGCTTAAAACCTTTGAAATTATATTTGACAAAAAAATAAACAAAAAATAATACAAATAAAAATACAAAAAACACAAATTGTTTCTTTATCCTATCTTTTAGGTGCTAGTTAAATTGAGAGAAAATTTTATTTTTAGTCAAGTCAATTTGGGTCATTGATTCACTTCCTCCTAAACCAAGTCCCAAATTAAAAAAAAAAAGTATCAAAAATTAAAAGGAAAAAAATGAAGAAGAATGAATGAATTTACCCATTTCCTTTTCTTTTCTTGGTGTTGACAAAGTAGGACAAGAAGACTTTCTCCCTCATTAGCACTGTGATTCAAAAAACCAAAAGGAGGAAAGTCTCCTGTTGATTTAGGCATGCAGCGTAAGAACAAAATGATAAGCATGAGACTTGGGAATAAGACAGGGAGCACAGAGATTAAGCAAATGATTCTCTCTTCTAAAAAGTGATTCTCCTTTTAGCCAAATTTCAAAAGATCCACCTTTTTCACTGTATCAAGAAAGGAAGGGGAGAATAAAGAGAAGTAGGGAAAACTTATTTGAAGGAAAATTTTGAACAAAAGATAAAGAGGAAAAGTTAAGAACTGAGAAAGAAAGCAAAGCAAGGGATTTGAGAAAGGAAGTAAACCTTCAATTTTTTTATAAGATGAATTTTTGTTGACTTATTATAGAATTATGCAATACATTATATCTATTAAATATTTTTATGCTATTTGCTTTCCATACATTTGTTTTGATAGATGTTTTTAATTCTTACCAACACTTATCCATAAGAATTTATGTATAATGACTTATAGGTTAGTTCTTTATTATTACTTTTATAACTAATACATGAGTTACAAAGTCATATGCTATTGTAATTCACGTTGGATCTCAGCTTAACACTTCATCAAATCAATTTATAGCTTAACTACCATTGACATGTTAAATGAAGCTACATAACTTACATGAAAAATTTAATAGAGAAAGACTGATGAGAAAAAGCTTTTTCATTGGCCAATACCACATTGCAATGTCTTATCAAGTATGCATTGCAAGTTTAATAATGCAAATGTGCTAGGCAAAGAAAGGCATAAAGCTATAGGGCCAACTACTTATGAATTTACAATCATAAATTTTCATATAGGATACAAGAAGAGTTTAATTGCGATTGCATTTGCCATAGTAACCTATCTTGGAACAACAGGGGAGGAAGGCATAGCATCCTAGACTAACGCAAACCTGAGATAACAAAATTGTGCACTGGATATTCATTTAGGAATACCTTTGGATGTAACATAAGGAACAAAAATAATGACACAATCTACTATGACTACTTAGGACAAGGATTGTCTCTTGTCGTAGTGAGGATCATGTCCTCTAAAAAACATTTGGATTCATTAAGTGGGTCTTTCTTTCATTTTTTTTCTCATATTTCTTTTTTTATATTTCATTCAACCAATTTTTTATTCATTACTTTATCATTATGGAGTAATAAGTAATGATAATTGTTCAAAGTTTGTATCTTCTATTTTTAGCAAATAAATAAGCAATGTGCAGTTGAAAGAAAAATAAAAAGAAAAGCAAGAGTAAGTGGAGAGAAAAAAATGGGTCTCATACATACTTTCACTCTTGTTGCATACAGTGTATTACTCTAAAAGATTTTTTTTACTAAATGAGAGGATGTAGACTTTCATAGTTGTGATTATCTATTACTCCATACTGGTAAAATAATGAATAAAAAAAATTAGAGCCACTGGACATTGAAGAGGATAAGATCTTATCTTGTATTTGCTAAGACGAGAGAGGATCCCTGTAACACTGGACTTATCCGTAAATATGAGAAATGTAATGTCCAGTTTTTCTATAAACGTATGAAACATACTGAATATAAAAGTAGATCCCCTGAAATGAATAATTTAAAGCTAAATAAAATTTTAAATAATACAAAATAAATATTTAAGGCTCAAGGTGCCCAGAAACTAAAGCTAAAGTGGTTCAATAAGATTACCGAAAGTATAACGACATTTTTATAATTTTAGGCATTTCTTAGAAAACTCAAAGGATGAATTTTTAAATAGAAAAACTGAGTTTCTTAGGATTTTCAAAGGCTCTAAAAACTATAAGAATCTATAAAATAGTTAAAACTCATCCAGTGAATAATTTTAGTTGTTAGTTGATCGAAACTTTGACCTAACGGTTCGATAAGGTTTTAAATCCAATTTGAGTGAAATCAAAGATATTTTATAAATTAGAGAATCTAAATTTTTATATAGAGAAAATAGTTTTAAAAAAGGATTTAAAATGAACTCAAACAGCATAGTCAAAGTATAGTGGCAAATTGGTAATTATAAAAAGAAGTCAAAATACCTTTTTCTACTTAATTATGATGCACCAACCACCTCTTCTTCACTTCCACCAACTTAAAGCAGCTCCAAACAAGTCTAGTATGGCATCTAAAGAAAGAGAAGAGAGAAGAAAAAGGAAGGCAAGATAGGTATGGAAATTTACCAAATTTTATGGTCTTGTTTTTACAAATCTTGTTCCTCTCTTTAAACCCTTTCTATTGGTGGTTTTAGCTTCTTGAAAGGAGCATTTTTAGGGCTAATCTCTTAGAGGAAGAGTGGAGTTTGAAGGAGAGGAGTTTACCAAGTGAAAAAACACTTGAAACAAGGTAGAAACTAAGGTAATTTCTTTGCCTTCCATGCTTCCTTCTTATTGCTTCTTCTTGTGTGCATCTCGACCTCATATAGGAAAATGAAGAGGGATTATTTGTGACCCAAACCAAGTGTGAAACCCATGATTAGGAGTGTGGGAAGAAGGTTAGCCAAGAGATACCAAAAGGGAACTAAGGAAACTAAGTTAGGAAATTAAGTTTGCACAGCTTGGGGTTTCAAGATTTAGCATTAAATTTGATTTTTTCTAGACATCTTTCAATGCATATGAGAGTTTGTATAAGCCTATTTAACCCTTAGGAAGCTTCCTATAAACCAACCAATGTAAGAAAGCAAGCCAATTTCATAAGTTCATGTGTGAGTGTATGGTTCGGCCACTTTGGGGTTTTCATACCTAGATAGTGAATTTTTGTGTTCTAAGAAATTTAAAGGCTTAGATATGGATCATAAGAGTGAATGGAACCAATGATTTGAATTTAGGAGGCTTGATTTGATAGTTGATATTTTAAAGTTTTGATTTAGACGTAAAGAAGCAACATGGGCTTAGGCTTCTTAAAATGAGTTTATGAAGGCTTTAGTGAGTCTATGTGAAGCCAAGATCAAGATTTAAAGTAATTACTTCATGGTGTCCTAAATGAGCATTATGTGTAACTTAAAACCAAGCAAGCTAGCTAGCTTTCTTTGAACATAGAATTGGTTCCTAAACCTAATTTATGTCATGTTTATTATGTCTAGGCCAAGAGAGACAAGAATTCCCTTCTTGTGTGTGCTTGAGCCGAGAAGAAGGAAGAGAAAGTAAAGGAAAAGTGTAGCTCTCGATAAGGTAGCTCTTTAATCATTTTCTTTATACATGTATGCATTCATGACTTGTCTTAAATTGCTTGTATATGTGTTTGATATTTGGAAATTGCTTGTAGCCATTAGATGAATATTTTAAAACCATTACTTGATTTATGTTTGCAAAATTATGTGAAATGACTTGAATAAGTGTGGTAAAGCCAAAAGTCTCTTGAAAATGATGGGGAAGAGCCAAAAGTCCCTAGGAGAAAGTGAGACAAGGCCAAAAGTTTCAAGAAAGAGTGAGGCCGAGTTAAAAGTCCCGAGATACGAGGAAGACAAATCCAAAAGTTTCAAGATATGGGTGAAGTCGAGCCATTGCTCTCTTGAGTCCATAAGGTGTTATTTGTTTATGTATGATATGAAAATATATGGCTATGCATCATTTGTGAACATTACATGACATACTTGCATTATTTGACATATACAAACATGTTATATGTATACGTGAAAGGGATTTAGAGCTATTGAGATTTCCTTAAATCTCATTCCCCTATAGTTATGCTAGGTGAGGCGAGCAAAGCAAGAAACTAAAGCCAACCTATGAGGAGTGCATGATTAGTGGATTAAATGTATAGAAAAAGGTTTTGAAATGTACTTTGTAGTCAAATGATGTACCCAAACTATGTATTTGTAATGTAAACTCATGGATAGCTTATATAATGTATATGAATGATGTATGAATCCCCTTTGCACTTATGTGAAGGGATATGTGTAAGTTTATCCCTTGGTGGCCTTTATGTATGAGTATGGATGTGTGCATGACAAGCTAAACCTATGTATATGAATCTTATAGCTAGACAAGTGTAAAAATGGATGTGTATGATGAATGTAATCTTAGAAGAGTCATTTGAATACATTTGTGCAAAAATGATTGTTGTATGCCTAATAGAAAGTATAGAATCATAGGTATGAGTTGGAGCTAGGAAGTGAATTTGAACTCCATGGCTTTTTGAATCAATCGACATGCATATTTAGGGTGTTATGGTGCTTTTGGATGTGCCCAAGTGGTCTTGGTTCAAGGAGAAGACCATTTGGCATATAATTGAACTATTTTAAGGCAAGAAATGACCAATTTTGTAAGCTAAACCCCAATCTGACCAAATGAGTGATTTTGAGGTTGAAATTTTGCACATACATAAATCTCATATAGATATTTTTTATGGTCCAAGAACTCATTATTTGGAGATTTATATAATTTATTATGATTTTTCAAAATTCACATTAGAAGTTGGTTTTGGTTTATGCATTGTTTATTGGGTCAGATTGCATTTTTATGTCATTCGAGAGTCACGAGGTCCAATAATTCTAAAATTTTATATGAGGAAACTAAATATTTACAGTGATTTGTGACAACTAAAAACACTTCATTTGAAGGTCTATAGAAGAAGAACTAAATTTTTGAATTTCCATATCAATATTAGGGGCACAGTAAGACCTCTAGTACTATTCCATTAGTTTTCATAGCCTTAATGCTTTTGTTTTGGTGTGGAGTTATTTTTACCCTCTAGTAGACATCTATAATTTTTTAGAATGATATGGTTTGCTAGGTTTTAATTTTTTTAAAATTAGTTATAAATATTTCAATTTCATATTAGTAACTTGTGATAGCAAATCTGAGTAGCTAGACCTTTGATACTTTTTTGTTGTCAATCATGGTCCATCTGGTGTTTTTATGGCTTGAAATGATTTTTAACATATAGTTGACATTCAAAAAATTTTAAGAAGCTATTATTTACTTGATTTTAATTGTTTAAAATTTAGTTATGATTTTTCAAAATTTGCACTAAAAATTTGGTACTGGAAGCCGCGAGCAGCTTTAAAAATTCTGGTGTGTAGCCTTCAAATTTAAATGGTTTGTGATGTTCTATGATGTGTATGAATTTGAATAGATGGAGTATGAGTAAAGAATGATATTGATGGGTTCACAGGGTTCATGGAGCGTAAAAATGAATTTTTAATGCCTTATGCAACATAAAAATATTATATTATTTTTCCCATGAATATCACATGTGTAAAACTTGTTTATGGAAAAGAAATCCTAAGGGCTTAAGGTATGACAATCCCTATCCAATAGCCTGTGGCAGATTTATTTGATGAATATAGAAGAAATAGTAAAGGGAAAGCATATGGAGAGAGGGAGACTATTAGATCTAACTATAATGGGTATAATTGTAATTTTATTTAAAAATTATTTTCATTTCCTCCTAAATCCCAATTTGAAAGGTAGACTTGATTACGAGTTAGACTTATAAAAAAATTAAAAAAAAAATCTAACCTATTTTTTTTTTAAATTATTTATTTATTATCTTTTTTTTTAATTTTAAATAGTACATTATTTACTTTATTATTTGCTTGACTCTTTTTTTTTTTGGTTTTAAATACCAAATAACCCAAAAGAGATATTACAAGAAATTTATTTCTTGATATTTTTTTATTAATATTATTGATTCATAATTTATTTTATTTAAATTATAATTTATTTCTAATAATATATTATTCAACAAATAAAAGTAAAAAAAATCATATATATTATATAATTATTTTGTACTTATATCTATAGTTATAAATAGTATTTTTAATAAAATTATTTATTAATAAAATATAAAAAATAATTATAATATAGATTTAGGCTTGAATTTAGGTTGGGTTTAAAAAAGTTTAAATTTAACTCATTTTATATTTAGATTTTTTAAAAATAAGACTTTTTTATTGATTTTTTTTTACTTATATCTATTTTTTTTTTCCAACCAAGTCTATCGTGCTTCTGGCTTATGATCAAATCGATTGAAAGGACAACAAAAATTTGGATTTTAAGTAGCAATGAGGCATTTTAGAATCATTCTTTTAATATTTCATTTCATCTTTAAAGAAATTTTAAATAAGAATTTACATCAAATCAGTTATTTCACTCTGTCACTTTTTCACCGTCCATTTAAATATAGCATTAGGAAAGTACAAAACCAAATAAATTTATAAGGAAATTATGATATGTGTTGTAGAAATAAAACTTTCTTAACAAAATAAAACAAGACGTGATGATCAACAAAAAAAGATATTATGGTTAAGTTTGGACCATTCCACCCCAATGCCGTTCTCAATTTCTTATTTTTAAAGTTTTATGTCTTTAATAAAAATTTCAAGAATATTCATCATGATAAGAAAAAAAAATTCATTTAATATTAAATTAAAATAATTTGAAAACAATAATAGTAAATAATTACTCCACTTTAAGAAATTAAAATAAATAAAATATAAACTTATTTTGAAACTTTTATAAACAAATCAATAAATGATAAAAAAATATTTTAATTAAAAATAAATAATTAAATTGTTTTAATATATTAAAAGGGTATTAATTCACCTTAAAAAATTAAAAGCACACTTAAATTACAGAAACTAAATTTTTAAATCAAGATCTCCAAACCCAAAAGTATAAAAGCCAATTAAATATTACATTACAGCTAATCTCATCCGTTGAACACCGAACCCTAAAATAGCCTCTGCCGTTGGATTGATCGTCGCCTCAAACATATAAACCTATGTTTCCGCTCGAAGTACCTCTGCGGATTTGGGTTTGCAGAGACTTGACGCCTACGCAGCGACCTTTGGTGTTGAGATCTTTGCCTCTGCGTCTGCCCTCCGCTGCGACAATGGCGACTCAGATGAGCAAGAAGAGAAAGGTCAGTACTTTATTAACGCCTTGCTTGTTCGTGTGCCTATGAGATATTTAAATTTAGCTGACCCCATTATTCCTTATGGTTTGTTTTAGCCTCAATCTATGACTCCTGCTCTCGCGTGACTCTTCATTTTTCTATTGTCGATTTGCAGTTTGTTGCCGATGGAGTTTTCTTCGCCGAGCTGAACGAGGTTTTGACTCGAGAGCTTGCCGAGGATGGATACTCTGGTGTTGAGGTTAGAGTTACTCCGATGCGCACTGAGATCATTATCAGAGCCACTCGAACTCAGAATGTACTTGGTACGTTGTTCTATTATTTAGATTATCGAGTTATTTGTGCTTTTGGTGTAATTTATTAATGCTGATCGTTAAGGAGACTGTGTTTTGGTTTTGGAAACGTAGGGGAGAAGGGAAGGAGAATTAGGGAACTGACCTCAGTGGTGCAGAAGAGATTTAAGTTTCCAGAGAATAGCGTGGAGCTATATGCTGAGAAGGTCAACAATAGGGGCCTTTGTGCTATTGCTCAGGCCGAGTCTCTTCGCTACAAGCTTCTTGGTGGTCTCGCTGTACGGAGGTACATGCTTCATGTTAGTGATATGATGTAATTGGATCTATGAATATGCAGTATGACGTTTTTGGTGCTTCTCATTCTCAATCAAATGAGTGCTTGCATCTTGCTTCTCCACGTTATTGTTATGTAATTAGATATCTGCAACACAATATTTTCAGTTTAGTATGAGCTAATGGGTAAGGCCTACCGCATATTCAGCAGCACATTATTTCCTTCAATGTATACTCTATCCTTTTATGCTTCAATAGACATGCCCCGGCGTTTTATTTCCTTTGGTCATCTATAAAGCAGGCTGGTGCTTCCGTACCAACTTTGTGTCGGAAGATGACTAAACCATATTTTGTCCTCCATACCTTCAAAACTCGTGAAATTCTATTTTATTCATGTAGTAACTTTGGAGGATACATGTTCAATCTTGTTAGGCTTACTTAGTGCCTGCCTGCCTGTGTTTTTTTTTAAATATAATTATCTTACTTCGCCTGGCTAGGCTTGATGCGATGGCCTAGATGGGGCCTGTGTCCTTTGATTTCTTTCGAGATTGGACCCACCTGTTCTATTTAGTCATCTAGATGGTTATTATTCTTAAAACATACCGGGTTTGTGTTGGAAGGTGACCTTTGTATCTTTGTGACTCAGTCTGTGATGCTTATAAAGTATATATTGCCTACCTTTATCTGGACAAGAATGTGGTGACTTGCTCAGCAGTGCTTCTGTTTGAATACATGATTAGTTTTAGAATTTTATTCGCTGCCTGGTTTTCCATGTTTTTCTTCTGAGATCTGCTTCCACAGATAAGAACTATCACTGCCAGTCTAAAAAATTATGTTCTGTTGCTTTTGGTTGTTAATTGTGCTGGCTATTTCTGATATAGCCAGGATTGCTTTCTGTATTATGTATGCTCTTGTAGGATGATCTAATCTTGTGCTTCTGAAGCTTAATATTTCCATATGTTAGCTTCTAAATGTTGCTTAACCATTCCTTCGTTGAAATTTGATTTTCCAATGTATTTAT
Organism: Erythrophleum fordii; assembly: GCA_032878935.1. Classification (NCBI taxonomy): domain Eukaryota; kingdom Viridiplantae; phylum Streptophyta; class Magnoliopsida; order Fabales; family Fabaceae; genus Erythrophleum; species Erythrophleum fordii. Next base: position 5,448,364 of record JAVQMF010000027.1, read on the forward strand.
CTTGGTGGCATAAACTCTATATTCAAAGCGATCTGTTTCAGGGCATGCTATGGTGTTTTAAGATTTGTTATGGAAAGTGGAGCTAAGGGATGTGAGGTACCATCTTTGAACCCTTCTCCTGTCACTGTATTACTTTATCGAATGGTCTGATATCTAATTGCTGTTTGAATTGTGAACAGGTCATTGTAAGTGGAAAATTGAGGGCTCAGCGAGCCAAATCCATGAAGTTCAAGGATGGGTATATGATTTCTTCTGGTCAGCCAGTCAAAGATTATATTGATTCTGCAGTAAGACATGTACTTCTTAGACAGGTTAGCTTCAACCTGGACTCCTTATAAGTATATTCTTGGTGCTGTTGAATTTTGAGCATTTTTTTTTCTAGCTTTCTTTTATTACAACGCGGCTCTGCTTATTATATTCTTGCTCAATGTCTCTTAGGGGGTTCTTGGTATCAAGGTCAGGATCATGCTTGATTGGGACCCCAAGGGAAAGCAGGGTCCTAAAACTCCCCTTCCTGATATTGTTACAATCCACCCTCCAAAGGAGGAAGAAGAATACATCCGGCCTGCTGCTATTGTGGCAGCAGATATTGATGTCCCTGTGGCTGTGGCTTGAACTGTTTTGGAGTAGCTCTTCGTTCGAGTTTTGTAGTATCTGAGTTAATTTTTTTGGGAAAAGCTTCCCGGTTTCTATAGATATGAGCGTTCAAGTTTTTCTAGTTTCTTAACTATTCAGAAATTGTTATATACTATAGTGACAAGATTTTAAGCATAATCGGTTCTATTCCTTGTTTCTATACCCGCATTTGTTGTGATTTTTAGGTTTTATTCTGTGTTTTTTAAATTTGGATTCGATTATTTTTGTTCTTCTAGGTTTTCTTTGACTAAAATAATTCTCATGCTTCGGGTTCTCGATTAACTTTTTTCTTTTTTGCGTCCCAACGAAGGGAGACTGTCATATTAAGTTATTTATGTGGGAAGAATGTTACGTAATTTGAAGTATATCACAATATATTTTTTGAATTCAAAATCTCTTTGGTATATTTTTTTGTAAGGCCAAAGGCAAACGAGATAATCTACAATTCCAAATTAAGTGATGTTTTTACTACTAATACCAAACATTCGAAAAAAGTTTAGTGCTATTTAATAAGAGTAAGTTATATTGATTTATGCTACAAATTAGTCTCGTATTTTGTGTCATTGTATGAAGCATTTAGAGCAATAAATTTTTTTATTTGTATATAATATATAAATTATTAATATAAATAAATTTTAGATATTGGACATCAAGATTTAGACACTTAAAACTACGAAGAAATAATTTAAAAGAAAAAAGAATATCTCTGAATTTGAATGTGGTTGCTGGGGGTTTTCTGATGGTACTACTGCCCGTTCAACGGTTTTGGGTCGTGTCACCTCATAAGACTGCCAACTCTGCATAACCAGAGTTCATCAGGTGTTGAAAAAGTTGGCCCGTGAGGAAATATTCTAAAAGTTGACGCCAATTGCTTAACAGCCCATCATCTTATGGAAAATTTTTTAGTACTGAATTCCTAAACAAAGCCCAGTTCGACAGGGAGGAACCAAAAAAAAAAAAAACCGGCCCTAAGCTTCTCAATCCATTTTTCCGAATCAAGACATGGTAAATTCAATTATAAAGTTTCTTATAACTTTTAAAATTCATTCGACCCCTGCAACATTGAAGATAAAATAGCGATGTGATATCATTTTAAGTACCAAAAATATATTTAGCATATGTTCCAAAAAATGTAGTCAATGTCAAATAATTTAGATAATTAATGCATAATGTTTACAGAAAAGGAATATTTTCTAGTATCTAGAGATAGTAATTAGTGAAATTAAAGAATCAGGAATGTCAACTTAAAATACTTTTAATTTTCTTTTCACTCACAATTCTAGCGTGACAATTTCAATTCATCTATTCAATAATTTAAAAGAATGAAGAAAATTATTTAAACTATTTGCGAGATGTATTTTTAAATTTCTTGACATCAATGAAACTAATCAATTGAAGAGGATTATAATCTTGAAGACATTACATTCATTCCTTGAACCAAAAAATAACGTGGTCAAAATTCAGTTCCACGACACTAACAATGAGAAAGACAAAAATGTTCGTACCAAACGGTTCAATGAATGAAAACGGAAATGCAAGATTCACGGGTCACCTAACAAAGTAAAGTCAATATTTTAAGGTAAGTGGAGATGGTTAGAGCAGACAAAAGAAGGAATAAGAATGATTACGAAATATTAATTCCATCTCAACTTTAAAAGAAGGAAACCAATATGATGCGAACTGTTAATTTATTGACTAATGCTTGAATTAATGGAGTTTTACTAAAAGTAATCACCACGTTATTATAACTAAACATTTTTGGAAATTACAGTAATGGGGAATTTTTGGAAATTTCTGTAATGGGGACCAACCAATGATGTTGATATCTTGAAGTTCCATTATAATATAATATATAGCTTTGAAGAGCAGTTTAGTGCTGGGCTCCTTTCAACATATTTGCTTCAAATGCAAGGAATAAAGGAAAGATATATAGGCTAAACTAGAATCCCACTTCACACCTTTGTTTACTTCATAATGTTTCATTTGTCTTGGCTTGATGTTTCTCTTGTTGCTTCTTGGGTCATGTTTGGTATGTGGAACAGGAGATTGGGGGAATAGAAAGGGGAAAAAAAAGTGGATAGATAAAATGAAAAATGATATTCATGTTTTCACTTTTAAAAAAATATAATAAAAAATAACAAGTATTATTGAGTAATGATAATAAAAATATATTGGATATTTCTTACTTTTTTTTTTAAAAAATAAACTCTTGTTTTTATCAATCTTAAAAAAAAAATTCAAACAGTGATTGCATATAATAATAAAAATAAAAATAAAGCTTGCTTAATTAATTGACACTAGTTTTTTTCGTTTTTGCTTTTTGAAAAAATTATATAATTCCTTATATTTTTATTATTAAATTTATCACTTAAAAAATGAGAAGTATATGATTAACATAATAAATGTATGATTTTTAATTAAATTATACACTTGTTATATTTTTATTAAAAAATATTACAATTGTTTTATTTTAATTGAACATTCTAATAGCAAAAATAAAAAGTTTCTTCTTTTTTTTGGGAGGGGGGGATGAATTTGGAGTAATTTGACTTTGATTTTTTTTCGGAGAGTATTGAGTTTTAATCAATGAATAATTTTACAGAGAAGTTGAATTTATTTTCTCATCATCTCAAAATTATTGAAATTTAAAAAATTTAATGATATAAAACTTAACTTCTTAAATTAAAATGAGAGTTTTGACCTTCTTTTGTGAAAAAGATTTTATAGAATTATCTGTCATGAAATGGGTTACTTTCTCTTATTAAGGGAGTGACTCTCGCATTAACTTGCTAATCAAAACTTGCAATCAAAATTCAGCTCCGGTTTCCCAAAACCAAGTCAATGTTTGTATTCATGTGAAAGTAGTTAATATACAATTCTTGTGTTACGACTTAAGTAGTTTAATTATTCTTTAAACAAAAAAAAAAAGAAAAAAACTAGTAGGTTAGCGGAGAGAATCTCAACACAACCCTGAGGTCAGGAACTAATGATGCTCTAACAATTATAGCTACATCTGATTGTGAAGGATGGACGTTGGGAACAATCTGTACAAAGGTTAAAATGTGTTATCTTTCATGCAAAATCTAAACCAGAAAGTAATCAAATCCTCTCTTAGTCAGGACATGATCTTATAGGAAAGAAAAAAAAGATATTGAAATGAGACTCACATGAGGAAAATATAATTCATATCACTGTCTCTTTAAAAGATCTTTTCTTGAATGGAAAAAGATCTGTTAGTACCAGAAAGAAGCCATTTTCAACGATAATGAAGAGAATTATTAACCAAGAATCGCATATTTGAAAAAATAGTTGTCTTTTAAATCGTATTTTGAAAAAAGTAATAAAATGTTGCTTTCAATAAAAGTGGGTTAAGAAACCGTGATTTTGAACATCCCACCATTTATCCAAACACGCCAAAAGTAATCAACTGGAATAAAAAGTTATTTTTAGAAGACATCTATTGGATAAAGAGAGTATAAAGAGGGCAAAAAACTGAAAAGTAAAAGAGAAAGATAAGAACCTAACACTAAAATGAGATAAGCTTGAAGAAATTCTCATGCTGATTTATAAATAAATAGTACAATGATCAAGATCAAGTGCTAATCATTAAATCAATAATTATAATTGTTATTAGTCAAAGAACGAAGCTAACATTATTCGATCTACTAACAAATGATTCGTTCTTTATTCAAATTATAGTCAGCACACATGGTCATATTTTCCATGTTTTCTGTCAAGTTTTTTGGTTGGGTCACTAGTTTCAATCAAAGACAACCTTTGCGTCCCTCGTCATGCTGTTGGGGTCACACTATTGACTTTAGTGCTCTGTTTTGAGGAAAATACGTATAATATATCATTGTCTCACGAATTAATTATTTTTTTTTTAAATGAGCCTTTCAAAAATAATGAATGAAAATCAGTTCAAATTTTTATTAGCTCATCATATATAAAGAATATACACAAGAATTTCTAGTTGAGACAATATAAATACTTTATTATTGTTGGAGGGAGCCAATACCATCCAAATTCTAAGGATTGTGATTAGATATAAAAATAGAAAATAAATTATATAGATTTTTTAATTTTATTGAAATTATATAAATTTATTTCCTATTTTTAAAAGGTACAAAACTTTTTTAAAATATGAAATTATTTTACATTTTAATTCAGTTTTAGATTTTGACCAAAATACCCCCAGTTTATTTTTGTCCTAGTTAAAAAAATATATAATTAAATTAATAAAAAATATTTTAGTCAAAAATTTTAAATTAAATGAAAGTGTAGGATATTTTTTTTATTTTAAGGGAAATTTGTGTATAATTAAAAATAAAAAAAAATTTATATAATTTCAATAAACTTTTAGAAAAATGTATAATTTATTCAAAATAAAAATAAAAATCAGTCAAAAGGGGATCATCTCTTATCTGAGATTCTGTGAAAGTGGTGGTTTTGTGATCGGGAATCGGAAAGAATTAACTAAAGCTGCTTTTCTCTTTTCAATTTGTCACTCATCATCTTCACTCCTGTCTGCAACTATGCCACTTTTCTACTCTTCCACACCCACATCACCTCAAACGCCACCTCCAGCTTTATGCTATGTCCAGTTCTCTTATCCTTAGATTTTCTCAAAATTCATATAAAAAAATTTATTTATTATTATAGACACAAATCACGAAGTGATCCAATAATTTAAAAAAAAAAAAAAACTCAAAGTTGCTACAACATAAAAAGAAGTGCTAGCCTCGTGGGAAAAGAGCCCTGTAATTCCTCTCACTTCCACTTCTTACCTAAAGTAAGAACTTTGAGTAACCCTTGGGGGTTTGAAGCTTAAAGCGAATAAAGGTGGTTTGAAGAGTCTCCATCAAAAGTAGCTCATAATCCTCTTCACACAGGAAAAAAGAAAAAAGAAAAAAGTATATGGAAGCTAAAAGCCCTTACCTCCTACAAAGAACAAACAAACAGAACGATAGCTCATTTGGTAATAATTTGGGGTTAAATGTAGTTAGATTCAATCTTTGAATATTCATTTGAACAAGTCTTCAAAAAAAAAAATTCGTCCTAGATTAATCCTTTTGTCATTTTCGAGTGACTTAACAAAAGAATTAACACGCAACAAATTTAACTTTTTCAAAGACTGACTTATATGCTCATCGGTGAGTGATCAGTAAAGTATATTTCATTACATGATGAAAGGGAGAAAAAAAGGCAATTTTCTATTCATTCCTTTTGAACAAGATCAGCATAAAGAAATTATTACAACAGAAATATGCTTGATTTCTATTAGATCCACAGTAGCAAGGTTACAATGAGATCAGAAATTCTGGAAAAATCATTATTATTTGGAAATCTAAGAACTGAGTAATGAGTTATTAAACTACACGACAGATTCAGCTACAGATTCTAATCTTGTTCTATATCTCGGAAAAAAAAAATTGAGAAACCAAACTGATCTCTAAGCAGCAGGCCTGAATCTTTTGTGGCCACCTTTCGCATCTGATTTTACAGCACCACTAGAATCCCCCTCTGAAGAAACTTCCATGGACTTGGTGAAAGAAGTTGAAAGATCAGCATAAAGATCTACCACTCTTCTGATATTATTATTAAGCTCTTTGATCAGAACCACGTTTCTGTTAATGTTGTCTGGTAACTTAGACTCATGATTCTGGTTTATCTCATTTATGAGAAGCCTATTCTGATCCAAGATGTTCTGTACTTGAACAAAGCTCTCCTTGAATGTCTGCAAGATCTTCCCGTCAAGCTGTACACTATTGTTAAGACCAGAGAATGTGTCACCCTCCATTGTTGTTGAATCAAAAAGCTTAATCAAAGTCAGAACCAGAACTGCAGAAAGAAGAACAAAGGATGAGACAGTGGTTTCAAAAACTAATACTTCAGTTGTTTTATTTTTTTTTCCAATCATACCCTGTTATCTGCACGTACATGCCTGCACTAACCAATACAGAACGACAAAAACATGAGCAGTTTTTGAATTGTTCAAGACATCTTGGGCATATGAGACAAGTTCTGCAGAAAATAGTAGTGGGAATCATGACATCCATGAGCTTCTTTTTCAGAATGCAATTTTACCAATAATAGCATTATTATTATTTAATATTATTGTTTATGATTAAATGGGAAAAGATGATGCATCCCATTTCCTAAAAAGGGGACCTTTTTTAATGTACTGAGGAAATACACACCTACAGCACAGAGTTCCAAAGAAGAATCTCAAATACCCAAAAGAAAAGAAAGAAAATAATACCAGTCAATGAAGCCTTTTCTGGCAAAATTACGAAAATACAAGATAGTTCCAAATGTAAAATTCCGATTGACCTAAATTCTGAGAACATACATACATTGAATAAAATCCAGACCCATTTTAAACAATCCCAAATATCAGAGGAATCCGAAATAGAATTACCATATAGGGAATTCATAAACATTCAAACCGTACTGAAAAGAAAAAGCTTCCACTTTTCGCAGCAGCATAAAATTCCTGAAGTAGTAAACAGAAATTGGGTGAAGGGAAAGCCCAAGACACAACACACTCATTTGATTATTCCAACAAACAATAAACAAGAAAATCTCAAACCCATTCAAGAGTGGAGATCTTCTCGGTATGTGTTTAGAGTAAAAGACCAGAAAATAAATGAATAAATGTGTACGAAACCGTAGATTAAGGAAAACATCAAACAACAGAGGAAGAAACTCCAAACATAAACGAAGACTAAAGAACAGAATTCATTTTTATTAAGCCATGTTTAGCAGGTACATAAATAACATTAATAATAATAATAGTAATTAAGAAAAAATATATATATATATATTATATCTAAACTCGTACCTTGAAAATCTGGAACATTATATTGAGAAGACACAGATTGAAAGGAGGAAGACGAGAGATTCCCGAGGAGAAGAAGTAAAGATCGGCGATTGAATCGAATCTGGTGTGAATTTTCTGAGAATGGAGAGAGAGAGAGAAAGAAAGAGAAAGAGAGAGAGAGAGAATATGGAAGATTTGACAGTCACGCTCTAATATTTCAATGTGTTAATATTTAGGATTAGGAGTATTTATTTGGGATTAAGAATGAATAGATAAATTATATATCCACTTGCTATTTCAATATTTATTTATTAATTTATGTTCCAATTGGATACACTCTGGGAAGTGGGAACTTCTCCCGTCCTTTACTCAGATCCAAAGCACCACTTCTCGAGATTTTTTCATCCTGCCACGTGGCTCTTTAATGCTGTCAATACTTCTATCATGAAGTGGGCCCACTTTTGCCGAGATAATTTATTAATCTTCCAAGACCTAGACTAAACCTAATTTAGATTGGAGTGATGATGTGATAAACTTTGGTATACTATGAATTTTAATAATATAGTAATTATTATATATAATTTATTTAATTTTTTTGTGATTAATAAGTATTAATCTCCCAAAACCAAGATTAACCTAATTTAGAATTGAGTGATGATAAATGGAGTTGAGCCTAACATCACTGGCTTAGCTCAGTTTGTTCTTGTTAATTAAAAAATATATATATCATTTATAAAAATTTATATACATTTTTTATTTTTTTAAGAATTATTTTATAATTTTTAACAAAAATTTTAAAATAAATAAATAAAAATAAATTAGTCTAGCTAGCTTGAAAAATTAACTCACTTGAGTGTTAGATTTCAAATTTAATACAATTCGTGCATCAGGTTAGATTATTGTAGGTGCCAACTCGGAGTTTATGCAACCCTTAATGATAATTTAAGTTTATCATTAATTGAAGTAATGATATAATTATTATTAAATATAAAATAATATGTTCTCTATAATTTTACATGTAATTATTTAAATTTTAAATATTTAATAATTTTTAATTTTTAATAAAATCAATATAATTCTTGTATAATTAATGAATATATATATATATATATATATATGGCAGCTATCATGCATTGTTGTTTTATTATAATGAACTGTAATTGGACGAATCCTTGTATAGGTTCCGGAAAGCATGTCGATATCTCAGAAATCTCCATGACTTGGTCAGATTGAATATTTTGCAAAGCTTGACAAAAGTCAAAGTCTTTGTATGAGAGAGTTTACACGCATTTTAATCTTCTGGAAAATACTCGCATACTTTTGGAAAATTAATTTCGTGGAATGATCTGATGAGTCAAAGAACAAGAAAACCCATGACAATAATCTCCAATAATTATAAGGTCGCATTCTTTAGCGGGTGAGCTTCCAATTGCAAAACACAAAAAGCCATGGGATTTCCATTTATAAAGTCTCATAGTCTTGGTTTATGGCTTGAAGTAACGAGCTTTAACTTGAAGTTCCTTCTTTCTCATAAAAATTAATGATAAGGATCATCTAACAAATCCAACGGGCCATGGCTACTTTGTCAAGATATCTTTATCCATGTCAAGGGAATCAGACGTCAGTTAGGCATATATTTTTGGACTAAACTTAAACCTCTTTTTTGGAAAAATATTCAAATTATATCATCATTTTTTTATTTTAAAATTTTTATATATTTTTTTTCTAAAATCAAAATATGCATTTTACAAACCTTACGACATTAAAAAAAATGAGTTTCAATATCTTTACATGTGTTATCTATATAATATAATAAGTATTAAATATATATTTGATAAATATATAATTAATATTTTAAATTTAAAATAAATTAAATTTATAGTTTTTAATGCAAAATAAATTACATTGGAATAAAATTTTTTAAAAAATATTTTTAATAAAAAAAATCAATATTATTCTTAAAAGTGTTTTAGTTATATTTTGATTCTAAGAAAATTTGTGTATAATTTTATAATAAAAAAGAGAATTGCATAACTTAATTATTTAAAAAAAGAAAATAAAATTTTAATTAATGAAATTAATTAAATAAAAAATTAAAGTTTCCATTATTTTCAAAGTTTACAATTTTTTTTTTTTTTTTTTCAAAGAAAGAGGTAGTACAGTACGTAACTGTGCAGCTAATGCACAGCTATGTGTACAACTGAAACCTCGAACGATTTCAATGGTTATCCGTAATCAAGAAGGATATTGCTCTTCTGAAAGGAACCCATTTAGAAACGAACTAATTATTCTGAGACTGAAATAGATTTCATCATAAATCAAGGGAAAGAATATGAGTTAACAGAATATTCTACTTTATATATATATATATATAGATATATTTGAAAAATGATTTTGAAATTAGGAAGAAAGTTAGGCGACAAACATTGAGGTTGAATGAATGCAACAAAGTACTGGGAGGATTAATGAAGCACGTGGTAATTATAAATAAAAGGGTAATAAAGAAATAGACGTCTTGAAAATGTGGAAGGCACATGCACATGATGAGGGGTCACTATGTCACGCCAACTAGGCAAGATCTGCCTTCATAATTAATCGCTTCGCTTGTTTGGCTGTGGCCGGCTTTTCTTTTTTTGGTTATATCACACTAACTACTACCTAGCTAGGGTTCCGGCTTCTCTGTTGATGGCATTTTTGTTGCTAGCAGCAGAGGAATGCGGCGATTTGAGATATTCAAATTATATTTAGATAGTTTAAATTTATATATATATATATATATATTTGTTTTATGATTATTTTCTTTAAGTTTATACTTAATTTTTTTTATTTTTTATTTAAAAATAATTAAAAAATCTAAATCATCCAAATCACATTTTGACAATTCAAAATCGTCCACAGCGCAGCAACATCCTCTGCTGCTGTTAAAGGATCGGCTTTACCTAGCTGGGCACTCATATGCTAATATATAACAATAAAGTAAATTATAATAATTTCACTAAATTATACTTAATTTTTTTTTTAAAAATTATCATTCATTCCTTCAAATATTTAATATATTCTTTCTGTTTTTACTTTCAAGTTTTTTGATCAAAATATAATAAGTATGTGATTTTTTTGTCACAATATAATAATTATATAGTTTAATTAAAAAATTATATACTTTTTTATAAAAATTATACACATGTCATATTCTTATTAAAAAATTATACATTTATTATATTTTGATTAGAGAACTTAATAGTAAGAATATAAGAAATTGCCAATAAATTTTTTTTGATATATATATATATATATATATTACAAAAATGTTTCCTATACACTATTTATTTTTGTCAATAAAGTTAATCTTTTATAATGTATTTTTTTAAATAACATTATTTTATTTTTATTATCATATTATAGTCTCATATTTAAATTTATAGTAAATTATGCAGATTTCTCCTAAATTTTACTGAAATTATACATATTTCTTAACTATTTTAAAATTATACACTTTAGTCTAAATTTAAATTTTTTGACTAAAATACCTTCCATTAACCTAAACATATAAATATGTATTATATCCAAATGTGCACAAATAAAAATAAAAAGAGTGGATTTTATTTTCATTAAATATATATATATATAGGTTAATTGAGCTTATTTTTGTTAGAAAAATTGAAATTGAACTAAAATGCAAAAAAATTTTGTATTTTATGAGAAATTCATATATATCTTGAAGATAAAGGGGAAATATGTGTAGTTTAAATAAAACTGAAAAAAAAAGTCTTTGTAATTTATTCATAAATTTAGCACATGCACTCTTCTAGCTAAACATTTTAGTGAACAAATGACTTTCATGATACAGATATAAACAAAACAAACAATTGAAAAAAAAAACGATGTTTTTAAAAGAGAGAGTGGTATTCATGCTCTAAAGAAATGCATTAAAATAACATTATTTAAAAAAACAAAGAGAGAGGGAGAGAGTATGATACTTTCATGCTTTAAAAGAAACGCATTTTGTGCAAACAGGTAATTTTCATTTATTAAAAAAGTAAATAGTAATAAAAATTTATACAATATATATGAAATAATAATAAAATAAAATGATATTTTATAATATATACATATTAAATATATTTTAACCAAATCTTATACATAATATACTTTTTTTTTATAAAACTTATACATAATATACTGTATATAACATACAGGACAAGTTTATGGCATTGTGGGGTACATCGTACTAGGTTTTACCCCTGACAGCTATTAATCATCTCCTCTGGACAAAGTTATGAACCATGAATACCGTGTGGATATGAGACACAAGAAACATATGAAAATTCTTTTTACAAGTGAAATTCCACCACTACCACTACCACTACCATAGATGGACATGGACGGCCATGGATTTGATAAGGCAGAGAAAAAAAAGGAGAAATCAAAGAAGAACCGTCTGTTATGGTACGACATATATCTAACACATTTTGGGTCCTGTTCATAAATGAGGAAGAGACCATCTGTACCAACCAAAATAAGTAAACAACAACAGAAAATTGTGACATTGACGCACACAAATGTGAAGATAGAATTTCATTTTAGAATAGTAAGATTATATAGAGACACAGCTCAGAAAATTAATGGCTACTATACATGAAAGGAGAAAGTGAAAAAAAAATGTAGTATTCCATTTTAGAATAATTATTAGCATTGATCTTTTTGTAATAAGAATTGAGTTTACAATTTGACAAAGTACTGTATATAAGATAAAAACATGAAGTTTAGTCCGCCATCAGATCTATTTGCAGTTATATTTTCTGCCTCCTTAGCCTAACTCGACACCATTATTTAAATCAGGTTAACTCATTAAGTAAAATAAATGAAGGATTTTGCTTGAAAGAGTTTACTTGTGGTGGATCAAGATTAGATGTAGATATAGTTCTTTTAATTCTTTATTATTAATTTCTTTAATTAAAATATAATAAGGGTACGATTTTTTTAGGTAAAATATGACAAACATTTAAGTTAATTGGAGATATATATATATATATATATTAGTTATATTTTGGTTAAAAAAATTTAATAATAAAAATATAAAGAATTGTATATAAAATTTTTTTGATGGACAATATTCAAAATGGGCCGCACGTGTGAAGCTGGCCTCATAAACTTATACTACGCCTTAGATGACCCTCTCTTACGTTTTGTTACTTGGGCTAAAGGCATATATGGGCCTTCGATCACCATTAAAACGCCTTCCACAAAATATAAAATACTTTCTCAAAACAAACAAAGAAGAAGCATAGACAAAATCAACTTGGATCCAGTCAAGCCATGCCAGTTTCCAAACGCAGTTTTTTTGGGGTATGCTGCTATGTACTGCGTCTGAGAACCTGGTCATATTTTGCCTCTTCATTTTCTCTGGCATTCTCGCCATCCAAACACTGTTTTTCACTGGGATAACCTGGTCATATTTTGCCTCTTCATTTTCTCTGGCATTCTCGCCTTTCGGACCAGAACCTTAATCTGGCACCTTAGACCAACTCGGCCATCTCCACTTTAGCAGTAAATTTTTCTGAAATATAATATATGATAACTATTTGTTGAATAGTTCATTGACGCAAATCCGCATGCACTCTTCCAAGCCTTCTTAGCACATCGATGGCGAGGGAGCAAATATTCTTACAAAGACTCTAATACATACATACATATATATATATATATATTGTCCTAATATAAAGAGTCTAATATTTACATGAGTAGATATGCAATGGACTCATTTAGTTGGATAATATAAAAAATATAGATGCTGTTAAATAATAATTATAAGAATATAATAAATATTATATATAATTTGAAAAAAAAGATTCTTTTTTTTTTTTACAACAAATCAAATAAGACCACACAGTGTAAAAATATATAAAAATGTAAATTAGATATTGTGGCTTATCTCCACGTTTTAAGTTCTAATTAGATCTGAGTTCTATAGAAGTGGGCATGTGATTAAATTGGTTGCAATGGGGCGTGATATTGACCTATTTGAAGACGAGGCAAAGTAAAATGTGGTAAAATTGTTTTCATGGTAACACGAAATATATGCGCTCAACCCTTTGTGAGGTGAGTTCACCAAATTGGACTATGCTCAAAATACGTCTCATCAATCTCAACATGGATCAATATCAACATGGATGGTTTACAAGAAGCAATACAAGACAAGATTAGTTTGTGCAAGAAGCAATAAATAGCTGCTTCTATAAAACGTGGTTTGCCAACCGGGTTTCCAAACACACCACTAGTTTGTCTAGCTAATAACTGTGTGTCTAAGTATGAAATTTTAAATTTACTTATAAAAGTTTAAGGTCTTGGAAGATTTCAAATGTTTTTCAGAGAATAATAATAAAATTTAGATTATATTTAGGGGTAGTTACTTATATATTTTTTATTATTAAAATTTTTAATTAAAATATAATAAATATATAGTTATCTAATAATATCATGATAAATGTATAATTTAATTAGAAATTTATATAATTTTTTGTAAAAATTATATACTTATCATATTTTAATTAAAAAATTTAATAATAAAAATATAAACTATCGAGTATAATTTTTTTTTAAATTTTCTAAATTCACGTGTAGATAGAGAGGGCGTAAAGCGGTTGAGGCGACTGATGGTTAAATTACCGACTAAATCTTCCACAATTATTTGACTCAAGTGAAATTTATAAATGTCAACTTTTCAAAATTTCAGCTTTGTCGTCTAAAGAAAAGAGCCACTACTCCTTCCAAATTTAATTTGAAGAAGATTTCAATATTTCTTTCTTTTTTTTTTCTTTAATAATAATTTTGACGTGACGATCTTTGAGATGCTTCTGGTTTCTCTGTTCTTATAAAACAAGAGCATCTGGACCGTCCAGAATAAAATCTGGATGGTCCATATTTTATTTTTATTTTTAAAATTTTTTTAAATATCAAATATTAAATTTTTTGTAAGTTTATAATTATAAAATTATTTTTATTTTTATTTTTATTTTTTAAAAATTAAAAAAAATTCAAAACTTTCAAAAATAAAAATAAAATCTGGACAGTCCAAATTTTTTTCTGAACGATCTAGATGCTCCTATTTTACAGGAGCAGAGAAACCGAATGCCTCTAAATAAGAGCAGAGAAACTAGACGCCTCTAAGACCAAACAAATTTTCATTATCTTTCTATATCACTTCACGCCAACAATTATTAAAACCTTGGGATTTTGGGTGAATATTGTCTATTAATTAAATAATGAATATAACTTAAATAAAATTATATTATTCTATGGAAAGAATCGAAGGAGTGGTCCCAAAACCCATCCAATTATTTGGCTTTTCCTCACTTGTTTAATATTGTTGAATCGGTGCACACTGCATGAAAAATATTTTTCTAACCTAATATTAAAGGGCCGTCTGAATGGAAAATAAAGTCAACATTGTTTCACATACATAAAAATAACAAAAATAATGTTTCTAGAAAACTGTTAGTAAGCCGTGTGATTGTATTTGATCCAAATTTATTCGGGGAATCTAAAAGCAAGATTCTTTTCAAATTGTGCACATTTTATTTATTTACTTTTTTAAAAATATAACTAGATCTTTATATTAATAAAACCTACAGCATTTTATATGTATATTACTTGATTTGCTAAAACTTGTAAAAAAAAAATTCAAGATAAAAATTATTATATACTATATATTTTTTATTTTGAATTATTTTTCTTTATATATTTTATCAAATCAAGTAATATACGTATAAAAGATCCTATATTTTTAAGCAATCCACATATATGCATATCAAGCAACATTGTCTTAGTAAAATATACTTATATGAAAATTTGGCTATATTCTTTTTGAAAAGATTGAAAACAACTTTGCATAGAATGCATAGCACCGTGTTGGGCACATCTTTCTCCTAAAAAATATAATCGAGGATCTCTGTGGCTCTACAATCATGAAACAGTATATTAAAATATTATTAATTTGTAATTTTTTAAATATTATACTTAGTTCTAATTTTTTATATCTTTGTTATCAAATTTTTTAATTAAAATATAATAAATATATAATTCTCCAAGATAAATGTATAATTTATTTAACAAATTATATAATTTTATGTAAAAATCATATATTTATCATAAATATTATTAAAAATTATATATATTATATTTAATTAACAATAAAAAATATAAAAATGACATGTAATTTTTTTTTTTTACAAAAAAACTTCATATGACAAAATATATTGAAGATATCATGAGCATTATTTAATTATTAATACAAGAATTGGAAAACATAAAATAAACTGTTTTCTCAAAAGAAAAAGAGAGAGAGATATTTTGAGGGACTTCATTCCTTTCCGTTAGAAGCTGAATCTCTGATGAGTAGAGAAAATTCAGCCTTCCAAGCAAAGCATTGGATCCAATCATTATCCAAAGCAGAGGACAGAGGAGCAAATCAACGCCGTACCAAAGCTAAATTATCAAAATTTGAGTAAAAGTATTTAAATGTTTGTTATTAATTTTTTTAATTTAATATAATAATTAATTTTTATATAATTTAGCACAAAACCATTATTTTTTTAAAAAAATTTATTCACATATTATAGTTTTATAATATAATAATGATAACCACATTACAATTTTGTTCAATCTTAAAATCCCTATTATTCAGAATGAGATAAGACATGACCCAAAAAAAAAAAACATATCCCCGCGAAACTCCAAACAGCTAGCTCCTGTTAGCCATCGAACACAACCACGTCTACGTGTACAATTCCACCACCTCTTTTATTTATTTATTTATTTATTTATTTTTCGCTTTTAAATACCACAATAATTAACAATACTAACCCCCACACAAAAAATCTCTTCCGTCTTCCCTTAGCTCATCACTCTTCATCTTCCTCTTGCCCGCTATCTCGCTGTGTTCTCTATAGTCTCTATCTCTTAACAGATGGGTCCGATCGTGTTGTCCCAATTGGCGACGGGTCTGGGCGTGCTGGCTGGAGCGGTTCTGGTCAAATCGGTGATGGACCAGAAGCCCATGGCCGGACCCTTCACGCGCTGCCCGACTTGCAACGGAACCGGTCGAGTCTCTTGCTTCTGCTCTCGCTGGTCTGACCGCGACGTCGGCTGCCGAACATGTTCCGGTTCGGGTCGCATGATCTGCAACAGTTGTGGCGGCTCAGGAACTGGACGACCCATACCCGCAAAACTCATAGTTCGGCCGCCGAATCGCCCTGGCTCCTGATGGACCGGTCCGATTCCAAATTTGCCGTCGCAAATCCTCTTTTAGCGTTAGATAGATAAATTTCCCAATCTCTCTCTTTACATAATTTTTTTTTTGAATAATAGTTTTCTCTTTGTATATTTGGATTTTTGTTCTGAATCCCCAATCGCTGAGGAATGTAATTGAAAGTGAATGGCATTTGAAATAGATAGGGGATATGATTATATTTTAGGTTTGTAGTTGAAATTCTTATAAGGATGATATGGAATGGGGCCTTTTGGTTAAGAAAAGGCCTTATGGAGTTTATTTCAGAAACTAGTTAGTTATTCAGTTCACTAACAAGATTTGGGATTCTTATTATGGAAATGATGAAATTGAAGAAAAAATGCGTTGTTAATTTGCACGTCTGTGGTCTCCTGGTTTTTACTTTGTGAATTTTAGAATACGGTTTTATAACTAGCGGTGACGAGCATGAGTGTTTTGCTGCGTTTCATTTCGCATCATATGCCAATCCAATCAATTCAGTGCTCGTAGATCCATAATTCAGAGTCAACATTTACTTGCGTCTTTAACTTGTGATTTTTTTTTTTTTCAAAAGACTAATTTGCCTAGAATTCTTTGAAGGAAACTTGGAAGATGAATATTTTAAAATTTTTAAATTTGTACAAAATAATTTTTTTATTGTTAATTAGTCTATTAGCATGATAATTCTTTAATTTTTAAAATATATGTTGAGTAGATAATTTTCTTGATACATTAGTAAAATAATTGATTAAAATGCCAATTTATACAAACGTAAAAGTCTATAAAAATTTATTTTTAAATTTTAAAAATGAAAAATTATAAATTTAAGAATTACGTGTAATTTAACAATTTTTTTATAAGAAGATATTAGATTAAGTTTTTTCTCAGCCAATTTTTTTTTTTTTAATTTTTTTAACGGTGGTTTCTTTTATACACCGTCTCAAAAATGACAATTTCTAGTAACAGGGGAGGACATTGTAATTGGGTGTTAAGCATTTATATAACAAGTTCCAACTTTGTTTTCCTATATTTCCTAAAGGTTCAACATTTTTTGTTTTAAAGCTTGTTGTGGAAATTATAATTTAGTTCTTTCTAGTTTTAATTGATCGATCATTGTCATCCTCCAACGTTACGGAATAATATAATTTTGTTTTGTTCATCCTAATTATGACCATGTGGTAACCAACATAATAACATTTACATGATTTAAGTTACATAGATTTATTAATAACAAATAACCAAGTGTAATTATTTTAAATTTGAGAGAAAAATAAATTAACTGGAAAAAATTGTGTCAAAACATAATATCAATGGATTATTGGTCAACTGTCACGCAGAATTCATGGGTCTAAATTGCATTCATCTTAATTGACAAAAAATATAATTATATTATTTTTAAATGTTAAAGAATAAAACTAAAGCAAAATGCTGACAATACTAAAAAAATGAAAGGTATATTTAAGACTTTATTAAAATGGGGTGCTCACAAGTGGTAGAAATCACAAGAGAAATAGTAATTTTGCATCGCCGAGTATAAATCAAGGAGAGTTGATGGAAATTGATACTTCATAATGTTACATTGAATGTTGGCGCAAGCTAACTGTATTTAATTGGTTATAGCAATGACCAAATGAAAGATCGGACAAAATGAAGCGGAAGAATTTAGTGCATTGGAATTGTTAATCATAATTTGCAAGTAAGTTGGATGGCTTTCACTTTAATGAATTGCTAACTTTTTCTATCGCTGATGTAATTTTACGCATGTCAGCTGTCATCCAAACACATTCTGAGTGTCATTTTACGTAATAACCAACTCTCACTAGCTTTCAAGCTATTCAATGATTTTTTTTTCCCCATTGTCTTTTAATATTGGAAATAATCACTACAATTGCTATTTGATCCATGGCAATATAATAGGATATTTTTTTCTTGATGCAACAACTTAGGTTCACATGGCACAAATGGAGGAGTAATTACAACGCGAGTGGTATGTTGAAGGAGAAAAGTAAGAGAGGGGAGAGAGAGATGGAAATAATCAAAATATTGTTTGGTAGAAGAAGAAAACTCATGAATTTGGTCCTATACTCTTTGTTGCACTACTTATTCTATCCAAATATTATAGGAAAGTTAGGGTTGAGAAAGAAAAGATGAGTAAAAATATTATTTTATTTCAAATAACAATAATGTTTTATTTTTGTTTAAAAAAATTATAATTAAAAACTTTAAGTTAAATATATTTATATTAAATGATATTAAAAGGATCTTAAAATTTGACAAGATTCTTAAGGATCCAAGGGCTGA
The DNA here is from genome assembly GCA_032878935.1 of Erythrophleum fordii. Classification (NCBI taxonomy): domain Eukaryota; kingdom Viridiplantae; phylum Streptophyta; class Magnoliopsida; order Fabales; family Fabaceae; genus Erythrophleum; species Erythrophleum fordii. Next base: position 5,467,389 of record JAVQMF010000027.1, read on the forward strand.
AGATTTTAGTTTGATGTCTTGAACTATAATATTTTTATATAGATAAAATTTTTGTCATTGGATCTTTTAAAATAATTTTAAAACTTAAAGGTTCTTCAATATGAAATTATAAATATCTTCAACTTGAAGTATTCAACTATAATTTATTTTTTTGGTTTTATGTTAGTTAAAAAAATTTTAATTTTTTAATATTTTTTAGCTCCAAGGGCATTTTAGTCATTTATTCACTTTTTATTTCTATTCTTATATTATTTCCACTATACTAAATATTCAAATACAAAAATATTCTTATTCTTTTTATGTTATATTAAACATAATCTTAAGTTACAAGATTCCAATCTATTCTCTTAAGTTACTTTCTAATAAAAAAATGCTATTATAGATTAAAAAGAATTATAAAATTTGCACATACCTTTTGTATATTTTAAAAGGACTTCTTTGAGTTTATTGGCATGTACTCACGTATAAACAAAGTTAAGACAATTATCAATTATGCGAACTAGAGAGATTGGAGAGACAAAATGAAGAGCCACACCCAATTGAGTTTAAGAGTGGGTATTCAGTTGTCTTTCTCATCAACTGAAGCACTTGCGCCTAAACACCAATAAATTGAATTGGAGAAAGAAAGAGCCATTTCCTAGTTATGCTACACTAGCCCCCTTCTTTTACGAACTTCATGATGACGGGGGTGTGGAATAGACCGAACCCAATTACCTGTATAAGTTAAATGCAAAAATTGTAAGAACCTAGATTTTCTGAAGTAACTTTAAATAAAATGGCTGATATTGAATATAAAGTACTAGTGTTATATGTTTAATGCAAATTTTGTCTTGCATATATGAAGAAATGTGAACTCATAATATTGATATTTTATATTTAATATCAATAATTTTACTTAAAAGTTATTTCAAGGGATCCAAACTCAGACTTAGACACTTCCAACAATAATGAAGAGCAAAATCCAATACGAGAATATTTTAAACTACTACAACTTTTCAATGATGTCACTCAATTTGAATTAGTTTCTTAGAACTACTTCAACTCCCACATAGTTAATAACGTAAAGACCACCCATGAGCATCCTTTGAACCTTGGAGATTTATACTTGCAATCCCTTTCCTTTTAAATAATCTGAAATTAATCCGCACAAAATGAAAGAGAAGATGCTTGTGTGAAGAGAGAGAAAGACCAAGAATGGAGAAAGACCTTTGGTAAAAATATGAGAGAGAAGATGCATTATGCAAATTCAGTTTTAACTCTTACATTTATATATTAAAACAAAAAAACAAAGGAGATGGGATAAAAACAAAATTTTTCTCAAGGCTAACTAACCTACATAACAAGTTGCATAACTCTAGAACCAAGTAAATAGTGGCATCACATGCCACTTATAGCACCATAGAATCATCGAATATAATCAAAGCAATGCTACAGAAAGTTTGATTTTTTTTTATATATATATAGAAAATTGAGCTATCTTGTTGTTGGATTTTTTCAAAATCAGGATAAAATATTTTTTTTACTGTTATATACAAATTTCAAAGCGATCTATCAATGAAAAATCTTACTTTCTACAACAAAATGCATATAATAATATCTAAGTAAGTAGACCATTTATTATAATTAGATGGAGAAAAAAGGAACTTCTTGTAAGATTAGTGTAAGTCTTTTAGGTAGATTTATGCTGATTTTATATCTTTCATTGATATTTGTGTGTACTTTTAAAATAAGCTTGTGAATAGTTCCGGTAGAAAAGGCAGTTAACATATAGTGCATTATAAGATATGAATATTTAGTTAGACAATTTGATCTTATGAAGTATATGTTTTTATTATTCTAAATAGTGCATTATAAGATATGAATATTTAGTTAGACAATTTGATCTTATGAAGTATATGTTTTTATTATTCTAAGGGTTGTTTCTCTCATTGAAACATGACATTTCATTATAAAAATTTGAATATCAATCCCTCGAGTTGTAGAACTTTTAAATTATGACTAATTAAATTTGATGCTAGTGCTTTGTAATTGTAAAAGTCGGCATTATGTAATACTTTTTCAAAAAACCGCTATAGTTTATAATTTAAAGTTTCACCTAAGACAATATCTTCTTTTTAAAATTTTTACACTTGCAACAACGTCTGCCCAACACTACAATTACTTAGTAATTTAAGCTGCAGCGTTTCAACTTTTTCTTTCTTATTTTTTTTCAATCAGATAGATTTAAACGAACACCCACCTCAAGTTTTTCACATTTTCTAAATAGATTTTAGAAGTCACAAACATTTTCAACAAGACTTAATTCTTCAAGTGACCTTCAATTAGAGTTTTCTCTACTTTTTTTTTTTTTTGTGTGGCTTCCGTATGAAAAAGACAAGAAAGAACATATTGCACAAAATTCAACCAGCCACGTTGTGCACGTTTTAAATGTTCAATACTATTTAACATAGCGATATTTTAATTCCTCTTTTAAGACCATTCCTTCCCAATATCTCCATCGTTGACTGGTTTATGTGAATAATTCCCCCTCACTTAAATTTTCAGGGTCAATGCATTTGATCTCATACGCCAATCCAATCCAATCAGTGTTCATAGATTCATAATTCAGAGTCTAACATTTACTTGTGTCTGTAAGTTGCGATTCATCAGAAAATTTTTAATTCACTATATTAAAAAAAAAAAATTCAAATGCTTCAATGCAAAAAAATTATTTATTCATATGCTATATTTTATCTGAACTTGCAAATTTTGAAATTTTTTTCCTTTGCAAAATTTTCCTTTAAGTTTAAAGATTTCTTTTTTGGTTTATGAGATTATTTTATTTATCCATAGCAAACATGTAATGACCCCCAAAAAAAAGTTTAAAAGAAAATATTAGCATCCATTTTATATACCTTATTTTATTCCCCCCTCATTTTACTTTATTTTATCTTGTTTTATATTATTATTATTTTTTCTCCTTTTTTTTTTTTTTTCCTTTCTTCTCATTTCGTTGTTCTTGCTCTACTGTTGTTTGCTTCTTCTCCTTTTTTCCCCATGTTGTACTGCTTGCTGTTTGCTTTTGTTTCCTACCATTGTAACTCCTTCATGGGCATCATCTATCCTCCGCCAAGCCTCCTCCTTGCCTATTTGTCACGTGGTGGTCTGCAGAAGGTGGTCGAAGGGTGTTGTCGTTGGTGGTGAGTAGCTTCATCAAATTACTTCCTTTTTCCTTCATTTTTGTTGCAAAGCTCATTGATTCTTGCCTTCCTCTCTTCATTTTCAGTCTGTTCCCTCTTCCACAAGGTCAAATACATGGTTGCCCTCTCTTCCTTGTTAAGTTGGCTGAGAATGAGCTGATGACTTAGGGTTTGTGTGGTTAAGCCTTCCAACTACATTATTTATACACTAATCTTCAATTTTTGGTTCCTAAGGTAACCATTGAGTTTAAATTATCGGTTAGTAACTAAATGGGAAAAAACCTAAACTTATGGTTAATTATATGGATGAAGAATGAGGTGGTGAAATGGGTTTTTAACTAGTTAATTGTGAGTTAGATGAGTGTTAGGAATTGTTAGTTTGGGTTTACATAATAATTCAGTAAATTATAGGTATTGTTAAGAAGTTTATCAAATACCAATTGTGGAAGGAGATTGTTTTACGAAGAAGAATAAGTATTCTCTCAGTGTTTGGTGCCATTAGTGAGTAGATAACAAATTACGACCAATTCTATGGGTTTTTACATCACTGGTAAGCTTGTGGCAATAATAGTTAAACTTTATTCAAACAACTCGTGTGTAATCTTGGTGAGTAGGCTTTTAGGTTATTTATTCCTTCTATGCTTGAGTTGATAACATGTCAATATGGACTGATGTAGATGCTCAACGTTAAGTGCTAATGAAATCTTAGTAGGTATTTCTTGATGTGACATGATGTATTATTCGATAATTTAAGTGATATGAATTGTTATTGGTAAGGGGGATGAGGGTGAGTATGTAGTAGTCACTATGTTAACATATTGGAAAATGATATTATGACAATATGTAGGCTAAAAGTTTGTTTTATAACCTAGACCTCATGCTTGTCAAACTTTCCTTTAAAAATTTAACTAATCATAATCATAACTTTTAAAAACAGGATTATTTACTAACAATATACATATATGTATATAAATATATAATAATAACTTAGTACTTTGATATATATATATATATATATATATATTCTAACTTAATTAGATGGGCCATTTAAATACTTGAGTCATTGCTTAATTGTTTATCTATTTAATTGGTTCCACCTCAATTAACCCCTATAGTAAGATAAGAATATTGATGGGATTTCATAGATGTTAATGATATTAATGGCCTAGATGCACCTAAATGATGGAGAAGAGGTCTAGGCAAAAAAGAAACTACTTGTTAGGCATAGCCTCTGTTTAAGGATTTGCCAATGAAGTGTAGCTGCTTCCAAAGATACTTGTCTTGTTATACTAATGATAGATGAAAAAGGAGTTGTTTATTAGATGTAGCCGCTTATAATAAGATAAAAAACTGCTAACGAGGTATAGCTGCCACTTTTCTTATGTGGTTATTATATTAAAGTTTTAATAATCAAAGATTCCTTTATGCACTTGCTTCTAATGATATGAAAACTTAATTTTTTTTTTTTTAAATTAGTTGACCTTTGCCTTACTTTAATTTTAATTCATTATAAAAAATGCTCATCACTATGTAGAAATGAGGGAAGAGGATGAAAGAATAAATTTCGATTTAATATAATTCTCTAATTCCAATATTTGAAATTTGTTACTTGTTTATTAAATCTTAATTCACTCTTTAATTTTTTTTTAATATTTCAAATAACTGCATTAGATTTGACTTACCTCTTTCATCTTAAGCCCAAAGGCATTGGAATGATAAGCCTTGCAGTGAGTCATAAGGGCATAATTGATTATTATTATTTAAATTTAATTTTGTTGTTGGAAGGTTCATAGATATGGCTCCACTTGTCATAGGCAATGTTTCCCCTCCCCTTTTTTGTCATTTTTGATATTTAATAGTTGAGAATGGAGCTCTCTTTATTATTATTGTTGAACTTGACTGTTTATAAAAATTTTGAGATATCTACAATTTAAGAAAAATTTTGTCAAAATTTACACAAAAAGTCAAGAATATCTATAGGAATGTATAAGTATAATGTAATTTTTTTTTGGATGCTATAATGATATGTGATGAGATGTTAGAGACTTTTTTTTTTTGGGTTGATTAAGGGTTGTTATGTCTAGGCTGACAGAGATGAAGTTCCTTACTCTCGGTGTTGGTCTCTTCCTTCTTTGGGGGTGTGACAAAATAACTCATGAAATATATAGTATCTAAAAATACATTCATTATTCAGACTTAAATCTCAGTGGCAATGCCACCAAGTTTAAAAAAAAAATAAAAAAAGAATTGTAAACTCAATATCAGTGCCAATAGTTCAAAGAAATATAACACATGAATGCATAACTTTGTACTATAATATTTGACTCTTTATTTTTTTGGAGGTACTGTAGCATTTAGGTAGTGTCGCTTGCGATTTCTTTTTTATTAAGATATTAGATTAAGTTGTTCTCAATCAATTTTAAGGCCGGGTTATTTCCCACTGGCTTTCCTTATACACCGGCCGGCCCCAAAAAACAATTTCTAGTGACTGAGAAGGACGTTGCAATAGGATGTTAAGCATTCATAATTTTGTTTTAAGCCTATTGTGAAAATTATAATTTAAATCTTTTAGTTTTAATTGATCTATCAATGTCATCCTCCAACATCATGAAATAATATAATTTTGTTTTTTCATCTTAATTATGGTGGTAACCAAAAATAATAACAAATAATCACGTGTAATTATTTTAAATTTTGGAGAAAAATACACTGGAAAAATTGTGTCTAAAACATAATATCAATGAATTATTGGTCAACTGTCATGCAGAATTCATGGGTCTAAATTGCATTCACGTTAATTGACAAAAAAAATTAATTATATTTTATTAAATGTTAAAAAATAAAATTAAAGCAAAATGCTCACAATACTTAAAAAAAAATCAAAGGTATATTTAAATATTTATTAAAATGGGGTGCTCACAAGTTGGTACAAGTTCCATTTAACCGCAATATTTTGAAAAGAAAATCTACTCATAATGGAGCTTGAGTGGTAAAAATCACAAGAGAAATAGTAATTTTGCATCGCCGAATAGAAATCAAGGAGAGTTGAGGGAATTGATACTTAATAATGTTTTATTGAATGTTGGCGCAGGTTAACTGTATTTAATAAGTTATAGCAATGACCAAATGAAAGATTGGGGAAATTGAAGGGGAAGAATTTAGTGTATTGCAATTGTTAATGACAATTTGCAAGTAAGTTGAATGGCTTTCCCTTTGATGAATTGCTTACTTTTCCTTTCGCTGAGGTAATCTTACGCATGTCAGCTGTCTTCCAAACACATGCTGAAGTGCCATTTTACGTAATAACCCACTCTCACTAATTTTCAAGCTATTCAATAAATGCATTTTTTTTTTCCTCATTGCCTTTAATAATGGAAGTAATCACTACAATTGCTATTTGATCCATCCCAATATCATAGGGTGCTTTTTGATGCAACAACAACTTAGGTTGTGGCATCACGTGCCCCAAATACAGGAGTGATAATAGCGTGTTTAATATGTTGAAAAAGGAAGATGATGAATGGAAACAATCAAAACGTTATTTGACATGTTGAAAGAAGAAAAACTCAGATTCTATCCCATATTTTTTTTTGGTGTATTGTTCATTCAATTCAAATATTATAGGAAAGTTACCGTTGATATAAAAAAGGTAGTAAAAATATTATTTTACTCTAAATAACAGTAGTATTTTATTTTTATTTAAAAATTATAGTTGAGAATCTTGAATTAAAAATATTTATATTAAAAGATTTTAAAATTTTAAAATATTTTAAAGGACACAAGAGTTAAAAATTTGAACTTAAAAATTTTAATTAAACTTTTTTCTATAATTAAAATTTTTTATTTTGAGTCTCTCAGAATTATTTTAAAAATTAATATATTTTAATGCAAAAAATTATAAATATCTTCAATCAGAGGTTTTTAATTGTAATTTTCTCTTTTTGTTTTATGTTAATTAACAAAATTTTAAATTTTAAAAAAAGTTTTTGCTCCAAGAGTGTTTTAGTTATTTCTTCTTTTTTAATTTATATTCTTATATTATTTTCACTCTATCAAATATCTAAATAAAAAAATAGTTTTATTTTTTATGTTATAATAAATGTGATTTTAGATTATAAAATTCTATTTCATTCTCATTTCTATTCTTTTTTTCATTAAATCTTTCTACTCGCATAATCTTAGTACTAGACAGTGATAAGTGTATAGGATTTGTTTTCTAAAATAAAAATGCTCCTATAGATTAAAAGGAATTATAAAACTTACACATATCTCTTATAGATTTTAAAAGGACTTCATGGGTTTATTTGTACGCACTCACATATAAATAAAGTTAAGCCAATTGTCAATTGTGCAGAAGAGGGAGATTGGAGTGAGAAAATGAAGACCCACCCCCATCTGAGTTTGAGAGTGGGTATTCAAATTCTCATGTTGGGTTTTCTTTTTCATCAATTGAAACACCTGCGCTTAGTCGCCACTAAACGGATTTGGAGAAAGAAGTGTAGAAGAGCCATTTCCTTGTGCTGCTACACTAGCCTCCTACTTCTAAGAACTCAGCGATGCTATAGGTTTGGAGTGAACCTAACCTAATTTATATTTGCAATTCCTTAAAGAGTAAAATTAAATGCAAGTCTACCATACTCCGAACAACCATAAAGAGTAAAATCGAGTAAGAGCATCTTCCAAACTACCAAAATGTTTTAGTAATGCCACTTAATTTGAATCCAATTTTTAGAACTATCCCAACTACCATATAGTTAATAACCCACTCACGAGCATCCTTTATACCTTAAAAATTTATATTTGCAATTCCTTTCCTTCCAAATAGTTTGGAAATAAATCGGTGCAAAATGAAAGAGAAAAGCTTACGTGAAGAGAGAGAGAGAGAGAGAGAGCTAAAGAAGGGAGAAAGAGGTTATCTTAAAAAATAGCTATTATACAATTGCATAATACTCATATTAATCACATGGTCTAGTTCAAATTTTAAAAAAAAAAAAAGTAAAAAAAATTTAAAAAAATGGAAGAAATTTGAAAAAATAAAGATTAAGATCCACAAACAGTTTCAAAACATTATTCTACAATATAATCCCCCTCCTTATATATATATATATATATATATATATGTATGATATGAGAAGAAGATGCATTAAACGACAAACTTGGATGAGTTGCAGTGGGATAAGTCGCAGATTCAATTTTAGCCCATACATTTATATATTTTAAAAAAAAAAAGATAAAGGAAATGGGATAGAAACAAAATTTTTCTCAAGGCCTAAATAACCTACATCGCAAGTTGCATAACCATATAACCACGTAAACAGTGTCATGACATGCCACTTAGAGCACCACGGAACCATACAATATAATCAAGAATTCGACTTAAGTCTTTTTTTTTTTAAATTTTTAATTAAAAATATGATAAGTATATAATTATTTAATAATCTTATAATAATTATATAATTTAATTGAGAAATCATATAATTCTTTATAAACTCTATATATTTGTTGTTATATTATTAAATATAATTATATATTTATTATATTTTAGTTGAGAAATTTGATAATAAAAATATATAGAATTATATATAAGTTTTTTTCTATAATCAAAGCAATATTATAGAAAGTTTGATTTTTTTAAAGGAAAATTGAACTATCTTATTGTTAGATCTTTTTAAAATCAAGATAAAATAATTTTTTTTAACTATTAAACACTAGTTTCAAAATGATGCATCAACAAAAAAAAAAAAAAAAGAATCTGCACTTTTTGAAAAATCTTACTTTCTACTCCAAAATTCATATGATAATATCTAAGTAAGTAGATAATTTATTATAATTTGATGGAAAAAAGTAACTTCTAAGATTAGTGTAAGTATTTTTGGTAGATTTATGCTGATTTTATCTTTCATTGATATTTCTGTGTATTTTTAAAACAAGTTTGTGAATAGGTCCGATGGAAAAAGCAGTTGACATCTAGTGCCTTATAAGATATGATTATATAGTTTGACAATTTGATCTTATGAAGTAGATGTTTCATTATTCTAAAGGTTGTTTATCTCATTGAAACATGACATTTTATTATAAAATAAGAATATCAATTCCTTGAGTAGTTTAACTTCTAAATTATGACTAATTAAATGGGATGCTAGTGCTTTACAATTGTAAAAGCCAGCATTCTATTTGTTTATGATATTTCTTCAAAAGCCGTTATAGTTTATAATTTAAAGTTTCACCTAGACATTATCTTCTTTTTAAAATTTAGACACTTAACAACGTTTGCCCAACACTACAATTACTTAGTAATTTAAGCTGCAGCGTATCAACATTTTTTATCAGACAGATTTAAACGAACACCCACAACAAGTTTTTCACACTTTCTAGATAGATTTTAAAAGTCAAAAACATTTTCCACAAGACTTAATTCTTCAAGTCACCTTCAATTAAAGTTTTCTCTACCTTTTTGTTTTGTTTTTTTTTTCTTGTTCCATAGGAAAAAGAAAAAAGAAAGAACATATTGCACATTCAACCGGCCACGTTGTGCACGTTTTAAATGTTCCTCTTTTATGACCATTCCTTCCCAATATCTCCATCGTTGACTGATTTGTGTGAATGATTCCTCCTCGCCGCTGGTTTCGCATCACAATCTTTTTTCTCTTTTTTGTTATTCGGTGTAATATTTATTATGTTCTTCTTATTATTATTTAATAATTTTTATCTCTTTTATTATTTTTTTAAAATAAGAGTTGGAGAATCATTTTTCATCTATCAGACTAGCCATTTTCTTTTCACTTTTATTTTTATACTTAACATTTTACTACTTTTGATTTTATATATAAGAGATTTTTTTAGAGTTTGATTTGGTCTAAAATATAAAAAATAAATTATTAATGTCTAATATATTAATTATAATATTGTAATTATATCTTCCATTAAACGAATTTTTTAAATTATGAGTAGTAACTATCATTAATTCTAAGAAGAGAGTACACACATTAAATAAGAATATTTTAAAAAAATAATTTTATTTAAAAATATTAATTACTTTTAACTAACATTTTAAATTCTTATCAGTTAATTATTTATTTTTTATATACGAGACCAAAAATAATATATGCCAAATAGCTTCTAAATATATTCAGGGTCATTGCAATTTTTTTCCCACTTATCAAAAGTCAATGATTCCTATTGTTTTACTTTTCTAGTATTATTCTTTTATTTGCTAATTATTCTAGCGTCCTTGACTCCTACATCGACCAAAAATTTTTCTATGACTTTTAAGTATAAACGTGATAAATTGTGCTCACTTTCCACAACTTTTCAACCTTCTTCCATGTAAAGTTTGTGAGGATTCTCATTCAAATTCAACGACTTCGTAAGCCCAATCCCACCTAAGATTTCAAATTTTGTTTTAAATAAAAATTTCTCAAGCTTCGAATTAGAGTCTATTAAAAATTAGCAAAACTAAAACGCACCAGTGCTCCAGCCAAGAGGTATTGTATACCTTGTCCTAATTATCATCTACTCGCATGCTACTGTGATGGTCTTTGCACAAATTAATGTGACTACTACCTGAACTTACATTCATGGCATCTAACTTCAAAGTATTTGTACATTGGATCATCCCTATGCGCACCACATAGAAAAAGACACGTTACAATCTCCTCACATAAACACCTCCCTCCATAAACATATTAGCCCTTTTACAGTAAAACACATTCCCCAGTGTATCTCCCAGCCTTGCCACCTCGTCCAGAGATATTCTTAGCCTTCTCACTTGGGAGTGAAAGCCTGTCATAGCCATAAGCCATACATAAAGTCAGCAAAAATACTTAAAATTCTCATAATAATTTATGTACTGAATTCAGCATGGTCAAAACAGGTCGAAGCTCGTTAACTGGGCTAACTTGGGTTTGCAAAATTTGACCTATTTAAATACAGGCTAAATGGATTTAGACGGGTTTGACCATTTGACGGTACTAGAACTAATAATTTGATTCTTGAATCATTAAACTTATTCAATTTTAGTTTTCAAAAATTAGTTAGTACGTGAGTTACTTCTTGAAAAAAAATAAATTTGTTGTACATCAATCTTTTCAACATCCTTAAATTGTTTGACAAAAAAATTAACATACAACAAGTTTGTTTTTTTCAAGAACTATATTATACCCTCAATAATTTGAAATTTAAAGCTAAATAAGTCAGATGTAGCAGTTGGTTGAACTTACAGCAAAAATGGTGGCATGGCCAGGATCTGCTAGATGGGCAAAAAGGTTGTCAATAGGACCAGTACCAGTATAAATGTGCTGGAACCAAGCACCCATCACAGCCAACATGGCCAATCTTCCATTCTTAATCTCTTTTGTTCTCAACTCTTTAATCTTCTCAGGTGAGCCACTCCCCCAGCCCAGTGGATCAAACCAAAGCCCGGCTGGGTACCCAACATCGGTCCCTGTAAGCTTGTTGTTGGGGAAGATTGGGTCGGTGTTGACGCAACCGGGCTTGATTATGTCTGCCCATCTTCTTCCCTCGGCCCATCCAATGAAAAGGAGCTCAACAACGAAGAGGGTGGTGGTGTCTGTGAAGTATTCCAGCTGTCCAGCAATGTACCAAGAAGGAGTGTTCAGAATGCCAATCTTTGTTAGGAACTCTGGGATGAAAATCCCAGCAGCACCCAGCATTGCCCATCTGCAATGCACGAGCTCTGCTTGAACATTCCACCTCAGGCTCTCTGGATCAGATCCTATCAAATCAAATTCTCTTTTTGTCACTTTGTTTCGAAACAAGTAATATCAGCATACAAGTACTTAAAACTGGTTCATTGACAGTCAAAACATGCTGAAAAACTCTAGTTGTTAAATAAAAATCCATATATAATTTTATTATAATCTTTACCATGCCTCATGAAAATCTAATGACGGTAAATATCAAGGATCATTCCAGCTCAAAAGGTTAAATGAAGACTACGAGATTTAGTTTAATCTATGAGCTTATCAGACTCTTGGTATACTATCATTTTAATCCTATATCTTAAATTTTAGGCAACATCCAAGATGCACGCCTGTGTTTGGTGCTATGATATCTTAAATATTAGGAGGCCTACAATGACAGACACCATTTTGGTTCATGGCACCCAAATCATAGGAATCATTCATCTTTATACTTTTTTATTGACTTCTGTAAATTATCAATTGTATTTTTTCAATAAAAGAGCTTTCAATTGTCATATGAAACTTATAATCTTTAAGTAACATAATATCTTATACCATAGTATTCAAAATACTGAGAAATGTGAGATGAAAGTGACAGTAAATTGATTCGAAGGACTTACCAAGACCAAGAGGATCAAAGCCAAAGTCTCCAGGGAGGCTGCCGTCAAGCCATGGAGGAGGGGTGCTTCCTGGGAACCAGAGAGGCCTGTCAGGATTAGCTGCTGCTGCTGCACACACTCTCCTACTCACCGATCGTCCTCCCACTGCTTCTGTAAACTTGTTCACTTTCAACTTCCTCCCACTAAGAAACGAAGCCCTTGTTGTTCCCAAGACGCATCCATTCTTCTGGGAACTGCATTCAACTTCTCATTCACATGATTGTTTGTAAAAGAATCAATGTAAAGCATTTAAAATCAACCCCAAGTTATCAACAAGCATTTCCATTATACAACCAAATATGCACACCACATGTTTGGAAAAAGTACGGTGTAAGCAGAGATGGTATCTTCAATACAAGAGGTACAATGTAATGGGAGAGCAGAGAACTTGCCTTGGGGTAGAGATGGCAGCAGAAGCAATGGCAGAGGAAGCACAAGCAGAAGCCATGAGTGAAAATAGTGTGCTCAGTGGGTTTGTGAGGATGATTGATGAATGTGGAAATGGGGAAAACAAAAGGGGGAAGAATTGCAAATTTGTTAGAGAAGTGAAGGGTGTTCTTATCTTGAAGGATAGGAGTGTGAACAAGTAATTGGATGCAAGGTTGCCATGTGGCATGCAGAATCCAATATCAAGAAGCTCCTTCTTCACTTCATGGGCTTACCTGGATTGATCAGAATCTGATTCTTGTGGTTTGCATTTCAACTTTCAAGTTTCCTTTCATATCTATTATTTCACACCAAGTGGTACATAACCCTTCAATGGGGCTCCAAGGCCAAGGAAAATCCTTTACTCTTTTGTCACTATTCAATTTTCACGCTAGCCACCCATCAATTCAAATTAACGAGACTTGGTCAAATTATATTACGTGCTCTTTTTATTTTAAAAATGAAATTTGATTCTTTTAACATTTAAATATATATTATAAAAAATTTTATAATTTATTTTTATAAAAAAAATTAACATTGTGTACAACATGAAACTCTAGTTTTATTCTTGATATCATAGTCAACTAAGTATTTTTGGGTCATTATAGTCAATTAAGTTAATATTAAACTTTAATATGTAATTGTGATTTTATTTTTTAATATTACAATAAAAACAGTTGAGTAATTTAATTTTAAAAGAAATGCATATTATGTATAAAAATAATTTTATGGATAAAAAAATTAAAAAGGAATCAGGTAAAATTTTTAAAATAAAAAAATATTAAATGTAATTTAGTCCAACTACAGAAGAAATTGGTATAATTTACTTTAATTGTTATGATATTTGGAAAATTTTTTGTCACAAAAATCATAGGAGTTAAGAAAAATAAGAATAATTTAGCTGGCTATTTGTTATCAAATTCTGTCAAGAAAAATATAGTAAGCGAAATGTTTTTTGGAAAAGGATAAGATCTATGACAAAATTTTAAAATATTTAAGTTATTAAATAAAAAATAAAAAGTGGAAAATTTTTTTTAAAGGTGCAATTGTATAATGCTAAACCGTGAAAAATTTTTATGGAAGAACTTAATATAACAAACACTTAAAAATTATATTTAAATTTTATCCTTTTAAAAAATGCATTCATGTTCAGGTAAGTTGTAAAAAAATTCATTTTTCATATTTTAATTAAATAATTTGATAACAAACACTTAAAACATATACTTAGATTTTGTTTAAGAAAAAAAAAACACATTGAGAAGTTCTTTTTTTTTTTTTTCGGCGTCGGGTGTTCAATAAAAAGGGAGGTAATTTAGCAGCGAGATGATACTGCTACAGACCAGAGAAACAGATGGCGAGTGGAGTTGACGATGAACATAAAAGGGCCCATACCAAGAAACGGGATGTGGTCTGGGCTGAGGCTACATGGCCCAAAGCCCAGACAACTCTTCACTATTCAATTTGGGTAGCCCACTATACCAAAATTTAAAGTTCGTAGCCTCTTTTATTATTGTTTCACACTCCAAGCTCACATAAAAGGTCTCTATCTCTTTCCTTTGGGTAACAGAAGAAAGGCACCTCCAATCAAACAAGGACAAATTCGCATTTGATCAAAAGCAGCCTAGCCCACATGTCGCAAGGAAATGTAAGAATTCAAATCCTTAAAGGATTTCAGGTGGTTAAGTGAGAAGAGAAAAAAAGAGAGAATAGTAACATGCTTGATGAACCTCATATAGATATATGCTCCACTTCTCTCTTTTTTTTTTTTCTTCTTACTTTACCAAATGATTCAAATTAGAAATGTAAACATTATGACACAATACAATCCGGACTTTTCAATGCTTTTTTGAAAAGATTTATATTTCTTATATTTTTATTATCAGATTTTTAATTATAACATGATAGTATATAGTTTTTACAAATAAATATATGGTTTTTATAACTCAGTATTATATGAATAAATTTTTAAAAAATTTATAAGTTTATTAAAATAACTTGATGATAAAAATATAAGGTACTACACTTAAAGTCTAATTCTTCTTCTGAATGAAAGCTTTTTAAAATCACAAAGGGAACAGAATAAATGGAAAAGTTTTTTAAAATCTTCTAGTCTTATAGATTTGATTCCCTCTTTGTTTTGTTATTTTTTTTTCTGTCTATTTTGTTTTGGGTGATGTCTCTCTCAGGCGTGAAGCCTATCAACAACTTGGTGTGATTCTTTTCCCGCACAAAATAAGTAGGATCTATGTCGGCTGTAACATCCGAGCCCATCCTTATTCATAAATTATTGATAGAATAGGAATAGTTCTAAAAATAGCATCAATCATTTCTCTTGGAATGAGTATAATAGTTTTTTTCTCAACAAATTTGTCCTCCTCCAAGTCCAATTAATTAATTTTCAATAAACAAAAATTACCTTAAAGTACAAAAGGGGGGGGGGGGATACTATAACAACTCATGAAAACAAAAAATTGAGCCTAAAATCGACTATAAACGGTAAACCTGCATTGGAACAGCATTGGGAATTTTTTGGTAAATATGTAATAAGACTCAATTTTTTTAAATTGAAATTATGATTGTTTGAAGTTAGAGTGCCCGTTTAAACTTCCTTTCAGGTTTTTGATAATAAGCCATTTCATAAATTGCCGTGCAAGACCTTCCATGTCACCTTCCACCAATGAAAAAAATATTCCTTTTCAAGAAAATATATATTATTGGAGTGAGAATCTTGGCTTCAAAAGCCACCGAACATGACTGCATCTAATTCAAATGGTAGGGATTTAGGTTGTAAAAATGGGTGATCCGATCCATCGATCCAAAATGCATGCCTCTGTTCACTCTTACCTTCATGCTTCAGGCAAAATCATACCCCTCCCACTTTTGCTTCATTTTCAAGGTCCACCACACCCCCACACTACCCCTTGGGCCACACCACAGAATCTTGTGCACAACTGGCAAATATTCACGACACTCCAACCCATATATTCACTCAATATGTGTATATCTTCAGGTTTGACTTTCATCAATGTTTGAAAAATTTGAGAGCGAAATTCTTATATAAATTAACGCTTGAAACTCAACCCGCAATTGGATCTGAAATTCATACAAATTATGCATTTATGAGACACGTACATCAAGCTCACTGCAATTTTGAGTATTGATTCTGATGCTACATGAACAATCGGCTTATTAGATAAACTTGCAAGGGCTGAAATCTAAACCCGACAAAATCTTACTAAACTAAGCTTGAATCCAAACCTGAATAATGTATTTGAAGTGAGAAAAAGATTAATAACAAATCCAAAAGATTAGGTCTAATTAGATTTGAATTTTGAATTATCATGTACAAAATGCTTTATGTAGTGAAGCACCGACCAGGAGTTGGATGGATAGTTGGGTGAGAACTAGTCCTTTTTAAGGAAGCAAATGGTGGTTAGCAATGATAGATGTCTATTTCCATTATCGACTGTTTGAGGTCTACCAGCAACATCAAAACCTGCTTGACTAATGATTTTTAAAAATTAAGCTAACAGAAGAAACTGTGATTTGATATCGCTGTTATACAAAATCCCTTTGAAAATGCCTTATCATACTTTTTCATGCAAGCATGTGCTAGCAATTAGTGCTGCTATTATGGCCCAAAAGAACATTATATTCCCTTGATCATGTTTCTTCAGAATTATAGCTTAAATCCTTAGAATCTGTCTAAGATTGTCATTTATATGGAAAATAATTCAACAAGTGGGGTCTGTGAGCTTGTCTCACACAAATCCATCATTGAATTATAAAATTTATTTAATTTTATTTTTTTAAAAATTTAGTAAGTTTATAAATTTATTATTTGAAATAGTAAATTCATTGTATATTACCTTTTTCTGACATTCTTAAATTATTTGAAGAAATAATTAATGGATAATAAATTTAGTTTTTTAAAAGACTAACTTGTAACTTCATTCGATTAATTTCAAAGACTAAAATTGCAATAATTTACAGACCGAATTATTAATTAATTTATTTTTATGGTGTATAAACTCGTTTATTCGGCCATTTATAGACTTTACCAATAAATAAATAAATAAGAATTAATATTAAAAACAAAATCATTTTAATAAAATAAAAATTGAAATGAATTTCGTTGAAGTATGTGTGAGAAAGGTGACATTGATGAGAGTGGTTTTGGTGGGGTGTGAGTTGCGGAGTCAAGAAGCGAAGGGAGGCATACTTGTGAAAGTACTAAATAATGAATTTAGCATTTTGGTTGACAATAATGAGTACTAGTAATCTCTAAAAAGATGGGATTATTTTGTCGGCTTCTTGCAAACTTGGACCCCGAAAACTATGATTATGTTTTTGTTACAGTTAGTGTTCAAACCACTCATTATGTGGTCACATGCGGATGCTGGAGTTCTGCATTATGTTCTAGTTTTACAGATTGAGAGCCCAGATCCGAAGCCAATAATGATCCAACAAACGTCAAAGTTCAAATTTTGCCATCTGTATTATTAATTTGTGGCCAACGATTAATTCTACTGATCTGACACTTTCAACTAAGCCCGCATCGTCAAGACTCTCAGTTCTCTTCTTTATTAACTCGACATTGGTAGAGAAAATGTTGTGATAAAGAGTTGTAAAAATTAATGCTTATGTATTATGTTTCTATGCACTTACGGGAATTTTCCGTGCTCTAGGAGCGCAATCTGTAAAAGAACTTCAACGTCAAATGGAGCGCTGGAAGTTGAAAGCAAATATTTAACATACATGTTGTCATGCACAGTCTTAACTAGAGCTCTTTTCCAGCGGGAAGTAGAAGAAGTCCTGCATCCAAATTTGAATAATCATATCCAGTGTTCCCATATCAATAAGTTCTAGAGCTTTTTTTTTTTTTTCCTTTTAAAATTTTTTCTTGATAAAATTCTTACAATTATCTTATTTATGTGAATATATTCTGCACTTGTCTCTATATAATAATGTTGTGCATAAGAAAGTATTCATAGAATGATACAATATTTATTAAAAAAATTTACCTTGCCTTTAAGTTCATATCTCAAAAAGGCTTTCAGGAAGATTAAAAGAATAATGAATCCTAAGATGCCAATAGACATAGAAAGCCCAAAGAGAAAGAAAGATTAATTGTTTAGGCATATCAAAAAAAGAATTTTCTCGATCATAATTAGAATATCAAAATAGAGCATTATATTCTTTGTAAAAAAAATATTGAATCTAATCCTAGATTTGTAACTTACGAATGTCATAAACATCCTCATAGTTTTCTCTATTATTATTATTATTATTATTATTATTATTATTATTGTTATTATACTCCTTTAACTTAAGAAGAAAGAGATGAGTATGAGATTGCAAAGCCTCCTTCTTTTCTAGGTTTTAAGATCCTCTCCTTGAATGGTATCAAAGCCTCTATCTTCTCAAGGTAAGTGGAAGAATTCTAGAAAGAAAGAGAGTAAGAAGAAATGCTTCTCACGATATCTTCTACATGAATCTTTTGAACTTGTTAAACTGCCATCTTCTTTATCCTTTTCTAAATCTATTTGTTCTTTTTGCATATCTAATGTTTCTAATAAATTAGATAACCTTATGAAACCCTTCTTTATGAAACATAATCCCTATCCTTCACCCATATGAACTCTACCATCAAAACCAAATCTTTACTAGACTTATCTCAAAACTCATTTCTCTAAAAAAAAGTCCTTATCAAAGAAATTGTTAAAGGTGCTAAATTGGACTAGTGTGGTTTGACATCAATCTAAATTGAATAATATGTGACCTTAGAAATTCCTACCAACCTAATCTCCCACTAGATCAGACAAGGTTATACTCATTTTCATCTGGGAGACATCCAATTAGTTTTTACCCTTCATGGAATAAAAAGAATTTTGGCAACAACCAAAATTTCTCTCCTTGATATCACTTACACCTTTTTGTAGAATGTCTTAATTGGTACAACTCTTATTATCCTAAATGGTAGCAGCAATATCCTGACTATTGTTCATAATTTCAATATTAAGCTTTTAGATTTGACTCCTTTAATTAGGATCAAGGTGCAAATTCATATTATTGATGCAAAATAGATGGGAAATGCCATTCCACTTACTTTACTTTACTAGATGATTTATCACCTTCAAAATCATACTATAAATCTTCAATTTCCTAACATAACTGATGATGTCTGGTACTTGGTTTTTAATAAACTTGATCACCCTGCCATTATCTAGATACTGAGATAGATCCCTTGAAAAGAACTTTTGTAACTTGCGCCTCTTAAATGGATTACCAATTATGAAAAGCAATTTCATGGAAGTCAAAAAGTTTTTCACACTCTCATCCATATGTTATAGAAAAACTTGAAGATGGAACTATTAAATTAGTTTTTAAAAGACTAGAGTAGATGAAGGAACCTCCATAACCATCCTTGAAAGGCTTACAATCAATCAATCCTTAATGATCACTCTTAGTTTAAAGCAATAATAAGAAAAGGAGTTATCCTAATAGCTTGTTTCTACCTTAATGGATACTACAATTATGTTGCAAAAATCAATGATCATTTCATTTGTGATTGTGATCTCTCTATTTGTGACCTTAACTGTAGATAACTAGGAAGGACTAGAAGAAAATGACAACATGCTTATAGAAAATCTATAACAATAACAATATGGAAAAAGAAAAAATCATGCTGAGGTCATGGATTTTGCTCTTATCCAAAGACTAATTATGATGATGATAATGATAGGCCTAAACCCAATTCAAAACCTTCTTAGGTAGGAATCAAAAACCAAGTCCTAAACTTTGAACCATCCATAAACTACTTAGAGAATTAGGTCATGAAGACATTCTTCCAAGACTTGAACCTGTCATTAGCCCACAAACTCTACCTCAACCAATACCTTGCATGATGTTTTCTTCTTCATCTTAATCCTATGATATAGAATTTCCATCCATGGCAAGAAAGACTAATCTAAAAACTAAAGTCACATATAAGCCATTTTTTATTCCTATAGAGATTGCACCTAACGGAGCCATGAAGCTAGTTTCACAGATAGAAGAAGTTTTCAATTGGCATACTCATGATGTAATTACCTAGACTTAAATCCTTTAAAGAATTAATTCTTGTCTCAATAACTCGACAAGTCAAATAGTCTATACCAATTCTTACATTGATGGATTTTCCACTTAAATTCAACCATTGTATCATCAATTAGAACAAAAAGTTGCAACATTGAATGCAGAACTAAAAGGATTTATCTTCAAGGGATACATAAGCCCAACATTCTTAGAAAAGGAACAAGAGATTAGGAAACTTAAGTCACAACTTGGTCAGATTGAAAAACACTTAGCAAAAGACTATACCAGAGGCATTTATGAATTTTATTCTTCTATATAAAATCGGAGATAGGATTTTAAAACTTCAAAAAGAAGAAAAATTTGTAATCTTATCTAACTCAGCTCTTTCTTTTTGAAATAAAGGCGTACAATAATAACAGAGAAATATATGAGGATGCTTTTAACATTTATGAGTCATAAATTTAGGATTAGGTTTAATGCTTTGTCTAAGAAGAACATAATACTCTATTTTGGTATTCTAGTTACGATCAACTGAATTATTGTTCTAATATGCTTAGATAATTAGCTTATCTTTGTGGCCTTTTTTCATCTCTTGGTCCCATAGGATTAATGATTCTTTTAATCTTCTTAGAAATCTTTTCAAAATCTGAGCTCATGGACAAGATAAATTTCTCTAACAAATATTATACTCATCTATCTATTCTTTCTAATGCATAAAATTCTTATATAGAGGTGAGTGCAAAGCATACTCGCATAAGTAAGATAATCATAAGAATTCTACTAAGGAAGGATTTTAAAAGAAGAATGAAATTTTAGAAATGAATTATATGGGAACACCAAATATTATTACTCAAACTTGGATACAAGACTTCTTCTACCTACAATTGAGAAAAAGCTTTGTTTATATGGTCGAGAGTTAAAATATACAGGCAAACAACTTTTACAAAAGGTAGACATAATATAGACAACTTTTAGTAGAGTTGCTTTTACAAATTAGGAAGTAAAGCATGCTTAAAAGTAAAGCATACAGATATACTGTTATATAATATTTTAACCTTCAAAGAATCAGGCTTATCCCTTCATAATAGATTCATGTGAGGAGATAGGTTTGAGTCCTCTAAGCTGTCTGATTCTTCTAGGTCATCCTTTTTTTTATCAAAATCATCCATTTCTTTTAGATCTTAAGAATCTTGCATGTGCTCTTCTTGGGCTTAGTTTGAATTGGTTGTCAACTAGATTCTTAGAGAAATCTAGAAATTTAGGTCCTATCTAGACTTCTGTATTAGATAGAATGACCTTTAGGATTCTTGGTTCACCTAGTATGAATTCACTAGGATGTGGGCTAAGAGAGGTACAAAAGATGAATTAAGTTCACATAAAAATAACTCGAGATCTTGAAGAGCTTGAGTTTTCTATTTTGGCAAATCAAGGAAGGTGTTCCACTAATAAGCTTGATTTCTAGTTAGAAGTATGTTGTTCCTTCCACTTTAGCATGGCTTATACATGATGAAGATATTAATAATTTATTGGTCTCTTAGGAGAATTTCCCAGAGATTATATTAAAAGATGATTTTCTTTAATTCTTTATGCCACCAGTATAGTGATGAGAATCATTTTAAGAGTGTCCAAAGATTGGTATTGTTGTTTTTAGACTAATAGAGGAAATTATAAATGAGTAATAAAGGAAATTCTATGGCATTGGTGTAAAAAGTAATGAGTGCCCATAAGTGCAAGAGTACGTCATTAGTGACAAAAGTTTGGATCCTGAAGAGAATGAGGAATAGGATTTATGGATTGAGATAAGAAGGATATTTAGAAAGAAAAGTGTCTTTGAGGTAGTAGTAAAACTAGTAAAAGATAGATTTTTAGCAAGCTTTTTTTACTTCAGTTAAAGTAATTGGTATTTTAGAACATGATAAGAAGTTTTTCAAGCTTTATATTATAAGAAGGTAAGATGATGAACAGTATAGGTAGGCATGGGTTAAGCCATAAAGATAAGCAAAACTGGCTTGGTTGCTATGGTTTACTATCTTAGGTCAAACAAGGTAATTTGCAATAAGATTTGTGACATTTAATATGTTGAATTGTGAATTGATAGCAGAGTAATTGTGAGTCAAGTAAAACCTTTTTTTAATACTCAAGTATCTTAAAGAAAGATAAACTATTTATTTTAATTCCCTTTTTTATAGCTAGGACTTCTTTATAGATAGCATGATAATATTTTTTAAAGTCTTTGAATTATCCACTTGCATAACCATAGTAGTATTATTTCCTTTCATCTTATTCAATGAGGACACAATAATCATCACTAGTATTAATTTGGAGTATCCTATTTTCTTTATTAGGAATCTTTAGGGGTAAAGGATTTTATGTGATCTGCTTAAGGTGTTTCATAACTATTGTTTGTTCCAGCCACCAAGATAGAGGATTTTTTTTTTCTCAAAAGTTTAGATAACTAGTTAGTATGATTTGCAAGCCAAACCAAATAGGGAATGTTTCAATCTTTACCTCTTGTTGTTAGCCGGCAATCATAGGGTAAGCCCATTTCATGGAGAAAGTTTACATGTTAGGCTAGGCTAGTTTACTTTGATTGTTGGAGTCCATACAGTGAGGCAGCCATTTCCAATCCAGCCGAAAATCTTTGATAAAATTGACTATTTCAAAAAACTGTGGGATTTGTTTTAGAGTGAGGTCCTCGCCTGGAAACTTGATAAGTTCTTGGGTAATATGTGGATCTGGATAATAATGTTTATTAGATATGTTCATTCCAAGGAATTCAATTTAGATCTAGCCTAATTGGCTTTTGTGTGTTGAGAGCATGATCCTGTACTATATAGTAATCTCCAAAAATTGTTAAATGAGTCTTTTGTGATCTTCTTTATTCTTAGAAAAAGGAAAAATGTCATCAATATATATGAAAGTGTTATGTAGAATAGGCTTATATATTTTTGTCATTACTTAGATGGTGCAACTTTGAGAACAAATGGCATTACTATCCATTGGTATTAAGTATTAGGATGTAGAATGATCAATATAGATTGAATTTAGAGAAATTTTTATCTCTTTAAGCAAAGCTATTTATGAGCTGATTTTTAAAAGAAATAATTCATCATCTTAAAAAAAATGTATTTAAAGGCTTGTAATCAATGACTAACCTATTTTTTTCTATTTCAAGTCTGATCTTTTTTTAACATAAAAAACTTAACATGCCTAGTCTAATTTGGTTGACTTAATAAGACTTTGTCTCAGCAAAGAAGCACATTCTTTTTTGGCTCATACAAAATCATCAAGATTCATTCCTGGACATGATGCTTTAGTAGAATTAATATCTTCATTCCTTTTGAAAAGAAGTTAAATAAAAAAAAGTCTTTATTTCTCCAAAGTAGAGAATTATGATTGAATTGATCATGACTTTTTAGGGTAAAGTTCCATATATTGTTCTTTGATTTTTTCATAACCATAAGGAAGTTGTTGAAATTTAAACAATTTTGGAATGTTTGTATAGGGCTTGAAATTTTATTTAAATTTGATTCCTTTAACAAGGATTTGTAATCGCTTAGCTTGATAATAAACATCCTTTCCTATAAATATGTTTTTGTTAGAAAGATTGTTTCTAAAAATTTTTGTCCAAATAATACAATCTAAAAGGAATCTTATAACAATTTTCTTTTTGGCAATAAGATTTACTTTAAGAATCTTTCTATCTACCACATTGAAGTATTCTAAATGATTTCCCTAGGCATTAGAGGGAAGAATAGTAAGATTCATCAGACTCTTTAAGGCTTTAGTGTCCATATATGTAATGGCATGAAATAGCTTATGATACTTACTTTTAGGAACTTGCATTTCAATGTATAGGAAATGGGTTTCATTTTCTTTGCTTAGTTACATGGCTAGACTAAATAATTGTACTAAAAAGAGCCTTCAATATCTTATGAAATACTAGAATTTTTTATGTTGAAGAAAGGTTTTAAGTTTAAGGATCTTAAAGTAGGTAAGGCAAAGACACTAATATCATCAACATCTTTTTATTTTAGTAATAATTCTTTTATTTCTTTATTTTGCTAAAGAAGAATGCTAGCTTATAGTTGTTGAAAGAGTTTAACATCTTTCTTAAATTTGTTAAGACATTGTTTTGCAAAGTGTTTCTTTTGTTCACAAATATAACATCTATCTTTTCTTCAACATTAGGCAGTCATTTTTCCAGAAAATCTTACAGGCCTTCTATGTTTTTACTTGAACATCTTATGATGTTAGAAGCAAGTCTTATGAAAGTGAGACTTTTTCTTAATAAGGCAAAAACATCTAGTTTATCCTTGCACTTGATTTGAAGATATAGTTTTTTGTAAACTCTTTAAAGAGCTATTTTTCCTTCCATCATGGAATCAAATATTTTATATTGTTTACATAGCTTTTCAATAATAGTAAGGGCAAGCTGATATATCTTACCTAAAGAGATGTCAGTAATATTTCTTTTGAATGACTAGATTACTCTCAGAAGTTCTAGTTAAAGTTCCCTAAAAAGTGAGGCTACAAGAGTATGCTTGAGATTAACATTATTGAATCCATTCAGCATGTAATATCTTTTAGCTTCTTGGAAATGGAGATCGAGACTTTTATATTAACCATCGCACATGGAAATGAAAATCACCAAGAAATTCTTTATGTATCATGCGAAGAATTTGATTAGCTTCTTAAGACTGACTAGCTTGAATTTGCCTATGTTCTTATAGGCTTTGAAACTATTATTGGAGAGTTCCTATTAATCTTGCGACATATTCTATCAACACCACTTTTAAGTTTGCTGTTGACTTTGTCATTTAGGAACCAATCCATATTGTAAACTCATATAGTTTATGTCTCTATTTTTCTTCAAGGACATTATCAAATGTATCCTATGGTCCATTGGCAGGACAAGTTTAAACTTGAACATGTTTTGGAGAGCTTTCTGTGTAAGGATAGTGCTCAACATGTTCTTTATTTTTAACATGATCCATCTTGGATTCTTTAACTTCTTCTACGAGATTAGAAGTAACCATATAAAAGGTTCAAACATTAACATGATTATTTAATTCATCAAAACTGATTTTTTTCTAACCTATTTCATTTGTATGTTTTAAGCTAGAACTACAATAATGAGGCAAACTTTTTATAAGGGCTATGGTTTATTTTTAAGTTTCTTAAGATTTTTGGTTTTCATGATGAGTGAGTTGTTATTCTATTTGAATTGATTGCTTAATTGATTGTTTATCTCTATTGTTTGAAATGGGTGGCTGGGCTTTCTTAGATGAAGAAGTTGGTGTTTGAATTTTTAAGGGTTTGCAAGGTTGTTTAAAATGTTTGGTCTATAAAGGAGATAGTTCATATCTTGGATTTATGTATGAAGGTATTTATGATAGTTTAAGGATTCTAGGTGAAAGTGCTATTTTTGATTAGTAGAGAACTATCCCAAAGGTTTCTATCTATTCTATTTAAAGTTGCTTTGTCAATAAAGCTATATTAGAATCTACTATCTATAGACTAAAAAGAATGATTTTTGAAAGAGAAGCTATGATGTAGAGCTTTAAATATTTTTTTTCAATTTCTTATTCACTAATTCTAAATAAGCAATGTCTATTGAGATATTGAAATTGCAATATATATATATATATATTGCAAGCATTTTTATTCCAATATTATTACTCAGGTATTTAATTTATTATTGTTTTTGTCAATAGGTGGAATGAAAATTTTTTCATAAATCTGCCATATTTTCCTCTCTCTCAAAAAAGTTAAAAAGCTTAATTTGATTGATGTTGAACTATTTCTCTACCCAGGCAGCTACTACATTTTCTTTCTCTTCTCTACTCATCGGCTATTACATTTTCTCTACTTTTTCTACTTTTTGGCTACTACATCATCTCTCCTTTCTTTCTTTCTTTGCATGTGCACTTGGTATCCTGATCCTACCCTGTTATCTTAGGGATTTAGCGTGGACTAGACTAATCTAAATCAAGTCGGGTAAGACCACAAGGTTGGTAAGCTCTACACCAAGTTTTAATGCAGCTATATTCCCTAGTCTCAAACTCAAGATCCTTGGTTAAGCTAGTACAACACCAAACTAGTCAAACCATGTGCTTGGTGGTTTATCTCTCTTTTCTTTACTTCTCCATTGGTATGTTTCTCTCCACCTTCTTTACTTCTTCTTCATTTCTCCTTTACTTTTTCTTTCTCCACTTTTTCTTGATTTCTTTTATAGGTTTTATTTTTATAGCTTTTTTTTTTCTTGTGGTTCTAGCGTTTTGGTATGAAATTATTACTTGTTGTTTTGCTTTCTTTTTCCTGAACTTTCGTTTGTATTGCTTTCTTTTTTCCTAAGATTTCTTCTATTTTTGGTTACTAGGGAAAAATACACTCTTTTATTATATTCTTGATGGCCATAGTGTTATTCATATTATGATTTTGTAGTGGACGGGTGAAGCTGAGAAAATGTGAGAAAGGCCATTAGCTGCTTGTGTCCATGCTGCAAGTCTCGAAGTCCACCCAATCTTCTCTCCCTAAATCGCAACAGCCTTCTTTTTTTGAATCGCCCCGGCATTCTCTCCTTGAATTGCTCCATCTAGCCTTACCCAGAAAGTTTTTCTTACTTTCACATTCTACTAGATTTCTTGTTTTTAACCATTTTTATCTTGATAATAAGGGTTTGCAAATTGCTATGAAGCCTACAACATATTAAGGTTACTGCTAAAATTTTTTTTTTGGAACCTTTTTGCTTTGGAAAAGAAAGCCATATGGTTCTAAAAATTTTTGTTCAAGAAAAAAAATTATAGAAACACCTTTTTAAGACAAAATATGCTTTTATAGGTTTTTATATTGGCCTTGCATGTAAAATGTGTTTTTGTATATGTATAATTGATTCACTTGTTTATTTTACAAATAGTATATGATAGGTGCCTACATCTAAAAGTTCATGGAACTTTGACTTGGCTGTCAAAAAATATTTTTGTTTGTAAAAGAAAAAAAGGGTATTTAAGTACTATTTTTCTTCTTTAGTGCAACCTAAATGAAGTTGATCTGTATCATTGTCGAAAAGTTTAGTTTAAGGTTTTGACATGTTGTCTATGCCTAAAGGTGTTAGACACACATGATGACTTCATTGTAGTTATTTTGTTATTTGTCTCTTATCATTTGTGTTAGATATTTACATGAAATTCATCATTTTTGCATTTTTGTATGGGTGGCGCTCTTCATAAAGGTATTGTGCTTTAACATCTACAATTTAACAATTCATAAGAATGTTTAGGTTGCCTAAGAATTGCCAAGATGGATAGTATTGAGGGCTTATGCTAATATAATTATACATACACACTACTATTTCAATGTTTTATGCAAATAAAGTGGATCTCCTAGTTAGTTTTTAAAGGAGCCAACCATATATTGTCTCTTATTGCATTTTCTATTCTTTCCATTGCTTTATATATGAATTTAGTGAGAAGTAAAAAAATACTTAAAAGTTACCTCTCTACTCAAATGGGAGTATCTCATATTCTTTTGCCTTTTAGCTTCATTAATAACTTTACTTATATTTGCTACTATGCTTAAGAATAGGTCAATAGGTACTAAATGACAGTGGATTTTGAATTACAATGTACAATAAATGAATTTTTTAAAAAAAGTTAAGAATGATGTTGTTGGCTCCACTATTTTTTAATATAAAAGTGGTTATTTTGGTGTATGAAGAATTGGGTTAACTTACTTTGTCAATGTCTCAAAAGGTCTCCAAAGAATCAAAATTTGGAATGCATTTAGTGACATTGTATTTGAATGATTCTTTTGTATTTGTGTTTAGTTGTCAATTTTAAAGAATTTTTGTTTACAATTTTGCATGAGACATAACATGAACGTATTTATTATTAAATTGATTTAATGTTAGTTATATATATATATATATATATATATATATATAAACCTTGTATGTGGTTACTTTGATCAATGCATGCTCATGATTATTCCTTGGTTATATATGATCAAATAAACTCATTTTCCATTTTGTTGCTTTTTACCCGTTAAGATCCATTACTAATGAATAACAATGACTCACTTATTGGATTCTTTAGTCCTTCATCACACTCTTTGAGCTCACATTTGGCAAAGTTCATAAAGTATTGTTGCAAGATGTTCTATTAATTATATTTTTGTCTTCTTTGTTCCTTATATCTATTTATTAATTCTATAAATAAAATGGTGTGACATTTTCTTCACCTATGAAGTAAAAAAATTTTCAAACATTTGCAACAGTAGGGATTCACCTTAACATGGAATTTTTTTTTTAAAGGAAGGTACTAATTCAAGTATGAACGATTATATATCTATATAAAGGTGTAGCATTTAAAAAAAAACAATTATTTCTCATAATTTTTGATTAAATTCTACTTTTGTTATATGTCTTTCTTTTAATGATTTTGTTTGCTCTCCAATCGTACCACTCAAACTCCTTTTCCATTCTCAAGTTGAAAGTTCGCCATGCTCTAAGCAAGACAATACAAAGTCTGAAACCTAGAAATGTTTGCTTGTGTCATCGCATACTTGTTTTCCTTTAATGGCTTCATCTTCTTCTGATTCCTCCTTCCCTGTTATAACCTGTAACATCAATCTAAGGCTTGTGCTTTTTCCCCTTATTTACATTATGTTACTAAGATGTCTTTTATGACAAAGTTGGAAGATTAAAGAAGCTGTAGGAAATCGCTCATCCTCTCTGCTTTCTTTTAATAGGTATTAGAAACCAAGCTTTGATACACTTACTTTTTTTTTTTAAAAAAAAGGGAATTACTATGATTTTAATGCAAATCTTAGTCAATGTGGACCATTTCTTAATGAAAGTGCAGAGAATTTAAATGTGTCTTAATTTTTTGCAAGACACCAAAAAGTTATGTGAAAATGATTGGAAATGTGATTGGTAGATATCCATTCAACTAGAAAATAATATTATTGTAAGTTTTTAACTTATCTTCTAGCTTTATTGTTCTTTAGTGCATTA
The DNA here is from genome assembly GCA_032878935.1 of Erythrophleum fordii. NCBI lineage: Eukaryota > Viridiplantae > Streptophyta > Magnoliopsida > Fabales > Fabaceae > Erythrophleum > Erythrophleum fordii. Next base: position 5,496,448 of record JAVQMF010000027.1, read on the forward strand.
CATTGGCAAATTTGAAACTGCTATAAAGGTTTTCAAACTTTGAACTTACTGAGAAATATATATCAAATACATTTTAGCGATGCTTGGATAGTTAATATCTTCAAATATTATTTCTTTGCATCTTTTGTGGTTAAAAAAAGAAAAAGTAAAAAAGTTAAGATTGTGCTTCTATTTGGGTTTACTTACAAAAACAGAACATTAATCAAATCAACAAGGAAGAATTTGAGGAACTAAGGAAATTGGTTGTCTAATCTATTTGATTTGTTTGCAGAAATTTAAAGTGAAATTAATTATATCATTCTTTTTTTGCCTAGGTGATGACTAGTAGGATTAATTGTTATCATTCCTAATCTTGCTTTGCCTATTATATTATTCTACTTCCTTTTTTTACAAGGCATGGATATATTCTTGTCAGGTATTGAAATTGAGCTCATATTTTAGTGGGCTATAACTCTTACTTATAATGTTAAATTTTTTTCCATATTGAAAATTTGAAATGGTTTGATTGGCATTTGGTGCTCTTAAAAATTTTCTTTGTTTTTATGTGATGTGATATGTGTATATAACAATCTTTTGTTCAATTGAACTAACCAATATTCAAAACTCTCAGTTAATCTCTATACTATTTTAAGGAAGAAAACTAAGCAAGCAACTCTATGTTACTATTGTTAGAAAAAATCCTTGAGTATACAATGTCATTAATATCTACCAAATAAGAGCTTTTTCTTTATAGCTCATATGAAGAAAACAAACTAGCCTTATAATTACAAACTATACAAAATTAAGGATTTTGGCAATATTGTTGTTTATGACTTTGTAGATGGGTCTTGTGTAATAATTTGTGCACTTGGTCAATATGTCATATATGATAGACATAATCAATATTTTCTCTTTTAGTTTTTTTTTCGTCATGCTTAAAAACTTCCTTGTTTTATGTATAGATTCAAGATATTAGCAATGTTATTGTTCATGACTAGGTTAATGAATCTAATATGATAAGTTGTAAACTTGGTTGATGTATCTTTATATGATAGACATAATCAATTTTTTTTTAATTTAATTTTTCACATCATGCTTAAACGCTTCATTTGTTTTGTGTGCTTCAAACTTCATGCTTACGACTTTAATAGGTTCGAGGATTGAAAAAGCATTTGAAAATGCTCAATATCCTATAGCATTGTATAAGTTAGATATTTACTCGTTTATGGTATTTACCTATACTTTTCTTCTTCCATGGCCTTCTCTAATTGCTTGGAGTGTAAATTAAATGATATTTTCTATATTGTTCCTTTTATTTTCTCCTATTTAAGGGATTTCTTATGTATTATACCCACACATTTGGCTTGTTTCTTTTTCTTATCCTACAACTAACAACTTATGTTAAGGATAGACAACTAAAAAGTATCATTTTAAATATTTTTATTAATTGATTTATGTTATTGAAGTTTTCATATTATTGAAATTTTCAAATGATTCAAAGAACTTTTTACCTTTATAATCTTAGAAAGATTATAGTTTTGTCTCCTTTTGGGTAAGTTGCAATTTTTACTTATTTATTTTATATTAATTTATGACCTTTTATCTCTTCATATTGGACAGCAAGATAGTTTAAAACTTTCATTTCTTTGACAAATTAGATTAGGTATGATTATGCTTATGTTCTTTTTATTGTTTAATTACTTTGCCTTCTTCTTTCATTTAATTTTTTAAAATTGCTATATTTTGAAATATTATTTAGATTGCTGGTCTAGTATTCCAAAAAAAGCCTTTTTTTTAATCAACATTAATATGACTAGGTTGAGACATGTTTCTCAACAATCTTTTTTCTAAGTAGGTCAACAATTTTTAGTATCAAATTGATAGATTTACATATTAATGAAATATTTATAATAACTTTTATATTATTTCTAGATAAGAATACATTTTACATAAAGTTCAAAAAGATTTATAAAGAAAATCTTATGCACTGCATGGGTCTTATGCTAGTTACGTTCAAGTCCCTCTTCTCTTTTCACTTGTTACTACTGGCTCAATACTTTATCATTGTTATAGATTAAAGGCCAAAGCATAAACAAAAGAACTAGCTAAGAAAATGGCAGAGTTGAGATCCCAAATTAGACGTTTGCTAAAAAAGAATCTAAGTATCATGCTTTGATCAATAATGCATATTTGCAAAAAATTGTAGAGTTAGAAATATAAGTATGAATGTATAAATTAAATATATCTCTTTCTCTTTCTTAAACATTTAGAAGTCATTCAAAAGTAACACCTTTTTTTAGATTTTCCACTAGTAGATAAGGCATCGAATTTAATCTTAGATTAGTGACTTATGAATGTTATAAGCATCCTCATTGATTTCTTTGTTATTATTGTACTCTTTTATCTCAAGAAGAAAGAATTGAGTTAGATAAGATCGTAAAACTTCCTTCTTTTTTAAGTTTTGAAGACCTTGTCCTAAAATGATACAAAGCCTTTATCTTCTCAAGGTAAATGGAAAAATTCTAGAAAGAAAGAGAGTAAACAGAAATCCATCTCACCGTGTCTTCTATAGATGAGTCTTTAAAACATGTCAAACTATCTTCTTCTTTATCATTTCCTAGATTTATTTCTTCTTTTTGCATATCCCATGTTTCTAATAAATTATATAACCATGTTGAAATCACCTATATTCCTAATGAAACCCATCTTGATAAAACTATAGCCCCTGTCCTTAAACTCTTGTTACTTTAAATGGTGGAAACACTATCCTGACTATTGTTCTCAATTTCAACATTAAGCTTTTAGATTTAACTTTTCCAACTAGAATCAAGGTGTAAATTCAGATCATCAATGTAGAATAGATAGAAAATGCCACCCCTGGCTACTTTATATCACTAGATGATCTATCACCTTTAAAATCATGTTATAGATCTTTACTTTCTTAATACAACTTATGATATCCTATACATGTTTTTTGATAGAATTGATCATACCACCATTATTCAAATATCTAAACAAATTTTCAAAGATGAACTTTCGTAGCTTATGCCTTTAGAATGAATTACCAATTATGAAAAGAAATTTCATGAAAGTCAAAAGGTCTTGTAGACTACCACTCCACTTGTTATAAAGAAACTTAAAGATAAAACTGTTAAATCAATTTTTAAAGGACTTGGAGTAGATAAAGGAACTTCCACAACCATTTCTTAAAGTCCTACAATCAATCAATCCTTAATGATCACTCCTATTGTAAAGTAAAAATAGAAAAAAGGAGTTATCCCGATAGCATGTTTCTACCCTAATGGACACTACAGTTATATTGCAAAAACAATGGTCATTTTATTTGAGACTGTGATCCTTCTATTTGTGACCCTAAGTGTTGATGCCATATGGATAGATGGGGATGATTGAAAGATAACAAGTACATACTTTGAGACTCTGTAGCAATAATAGCATGGAAAAAGAATAAAAGATTAATCATAATGATGATAATGATAATGATGATGATAGACTTAAGCCTGGTTCAAAACCTTCTTAAGTAGGAATTAGAAACCTAAGACTTATGCTTATAACCATCCATAAACTACTTAGAGAATTAGGTTATGAAAACCTTCTTCTAAGACCTAAACTTGTCATCAATCCACAGATTCTACCTCAATAAATACTTTGCATGATGTTCTCTTCTTTATTCTAATCATATGATATAGAATTTCCACCTATGGAAAATAAAAGACTAATACAAAAACTAAAGTTACTTATAAGCTATTTTTTTATTCCTATAAAGGTTGCTCCTAACAAAGTCATGAAGCCAATTTCACAAATGGAAGAAGTTCTCAACTGGCATACTTATAATGCAACTACCCAGAACCAATTCCTTTAGAGAATTGAGTTTTGTCTCAATAACTTGACAAGTTAAACAATCTTGACTAATTCTCACATTAATGGAGTTTCCACTCAAGTTCAATAACTATATTATCAATTATAATAGAAAGTCGCAACATTGGATGTAGAACTAAGAGGATTTATCATCAAGGGATATATAAGCCCAACATTCTCCAAAAAAGAATAAGAGACTAGGAGACTTAAAAACTTGGCAAAAGACTAGAACTAAGGCATCTATGAATCCTATTCTTCTTCATATGACCTTATTTAGAACCTATACACTATTTATCCTTATTCTTCGCACCTTCTTGAAGTAGATGACCAAAAATGCTTCTAAATGATCCATGAGGTTCTTAAAAGGAAAGAATATTATCTTCAATCCTTCCAACTTACTTAACCTCAAAATAACTATACCTCCACCTAGAATCCTTACACCAACACAAAAATCTCAATACACAAATCCAAGACATAAACCATCTCTTTCATAAACCAAACTTTTTAAACAACCTTTCAAACCTTGGAAATTCAAACACCACCTTCTTCACCTAAGAAAACCTAATCACCCTTTTCAAACAACAGTGACAAACAACTAATTTAGCAACCTGTTTGAACAAAAATAATAGTTCACTTATCTTAAAAGCAAAAATCCCAAGAAACTCAAAAGAACTTTGGAATTATAACCTTGTAGAAAGTTTTCCTCATTGTTGTAGTTCTAACTCAAAACATACAGATGAAATAGATTTAAAAGAAATTAGTTTTAACGAATCAAATGATTATATTGATGTCTTAGCCTTTTATATGGTTATTCCTAATCCAATTAAAGAAATTGGACAATCTAATATGAATCATGTTGAAAATGAAGAATATGCTAAGCATTATCCTTACACAGAAATCTCTCTAAAACATGTTTAAGCTCACTTCATCTTAGATGGGCCATGGTTTACATTTAATGGCATCCCTCCAAAAATAAGAGAGATAAACTAGATGAGTTTACAGTATAGATTGATTTTGAAATGACAAAGCCAAGAGCAAATTTAGACGTAGTGCTAACAAAATTTGTTGTAAGATTAACAAAAACTCTCTAAGAATGATTTTAAAGTCTAGGAGAATACAGACAAATTTAGCTACTTAGTATCAAAGAGCTAATTGAATTCTTGGCATGATCCATAAAGAATTTCTTAGTGATCTTCATTTAGTGGATAAGCGAAAAAAAGTAAGGATATTACCAAATGCAATGTTACTCTCTTAACAAGAAAGATCTTAATTTCCATTATCAAAGGATGACTAAAAGATATTACATGTTAAATGGATTTAATGATGTTAATTTTAGACATACTTTAATGGCCTCACTCTCTAAGAAACTTTAACCAGAACTCCTGAGAACAATTTAGTTATTTAGAAGAGATATAATTGACATCTTTTTAGGTTTGCCACTCTTGAGAAACTATATGAATAACATAAAATATTTAATTCTATAACAGAAAGAAAAATAGCTTTTTAAAGAGTTTGCAAGACACTATATCTTCAAATCAAGTGTAAGAATAAAACCAAATATTCTTGCCCTACCAAGAAAAAGTCTCATTTTCATAAGTTTTTCTTTGAGCATCATAAGTAGTTCAAGCGAAGACATATAAGGCCTGTAGAATTTTTCAAAAAAAGCCTACCCAATATTGAAGAAAAGACAAATGCTATATTTGTAGAATAAAAAAAAGAACACTTTGCTAAATGATGTCCTAATAAGTCCAAAAAAGATATTAAGTTCTTTTAATAACTCCAAGCTAGTACTTCTTTTTAGCAAGACAAAGAAATTAAAAAAAAAACTCTTTTCAAAATAAGAAGATGCTTATAATGATTAAACTTAAATATAATTTCTTGTATCTCTATTATTATTATTTTTTAATTTGAAATATAATACTTAGAGTATAATTTTTTTAATTAAAACATTATAAATGTATAATTTAATTGAAAAATCATAAATTTATTTGCAAAAATCATACATTTATCGTATTATTATTGAAAAAATATACATTTAGTATACTTTAATTAAAAAACCTAAAAACATATATATATATATATATATATATATATATATATATATATATATATATATATATATATATAATCGCATATAAATTATTTAACTATTTCCAGCAGTTAATATATAGGGGTGGGGTCATAAGCTTGATAAGCTACCATTCAACATCTGAATACGAGAGGATAGTAATTTAGCCACTAGTTGGTATTTGGCGGTGGGGCATCTGAATAGTTATTAAGTAGTCTTAACTTTATATTCTTGTTCCCTAATATATTTAAAAGATAATAATAATTGAGTGGTCAATTAATTAATTAATTAATTAAAGTGAAAACTGGAAATATAATTATTGCTGAAAAGAGCAGGAGAGGCAGGTTTAGACAGACGTCATGATATTTATACGACAAATGATTGATATTGTAGATTTTCTTATTATAGTGGACCCTAAAATTGGACATAGCTTCATAACCCAAACGGAAATCCCAACTGGAAATGACTAAGATGATGTACTTATCATGAATTTTTAAGGAATATGACTATAGTGTTCAACAAAACTTCCAAGCTAATAATCGATTCCTTAAGCAATTTGTTTCTCTTTAATCCTCTTTTAATTTCCATCATATCATTAATTTGTTATTGTTTCTTTTAGTGTGTGCTAAATGAAACTTTCAAACCAATAATCGATTCCTTAATTAAGCATTTCGTTACTCTTTTATTCTCTTGATCAATTCCCATTGTATCTTTTGCTGTTATTGTTTTCTTTTACAGTGCGAGGTTGTTAATTACTTCAATTCTTGTGAGCTTTTTCTTCTGATGCTATCCAATAGAATTAAGATTCCTCTCAGATTTGTCTTTCAATAATATTGGTAATTTACGTGGGAGAAGGATATATGGGAAGACATGATAACAGATTTGTGTGCTTTGCCTAAAACTGAAATTCGTTTCCAATGAAACCAGCTTAAATAGCTATATATCATCATGAACATAATGAAGACTTCTCTTTGTCAATTAAAACATCGAAGCTAAACCAAGATTTTACCTGAAATTAGTTTTCTGAAGTCACTTTTCTTTGGTAATACCCTATAATAAAATATCAAGATAAGATACCGACCAAGCATCATGATTTTGCTTATATGTAAAAATAAATAAATAAATAAATAAAAATCAAAAGATGCAACTATTTTTAATTTGTTAATGAAACCTAATCCGCACCTATCTAATTACATTTACATCATTAAAACGATATTTAGGGAAAAAAAATTATATGCATTTTTTTAATATCAGATTCTTCAATTACATTATGGCATGTGATTTTTTAAAACAAAATTAATGTAATATTGAGATTAAAAAGATTGCATGGTATATTTTTATAAAAATAATCTAATAACAAACATTTAAAAATTATACTGAAATCTTACCCATATATAATACTATACAGGCCAATGTTGGTCCTCTGGCAGCCGTATAGCATTATCATGCTGATTGTGTCCTCCTTAAGTTCATACCTCCTTAATTATCATTATCACTAACTCAGATTAGGAGATTTTCCATTAATTATAATATCACAAACCAAGTTGGTTGCTATCAGTTTATTTTAATAAGAATTTATTCGGAGGCGTAATTAGATAGAATGTAGCTCTCAAAATGACGTATAACTTGTTATTTTTGTCAAGATGCATGCATACGGTTCAATCAAAGCCTCAACTGAGCATCAACATATATATATATATATATATATGCAAGTATAAGACATGTTTGTCTTTTAAAAAAAAATATCTGATAATACTGATGTGATGAAATGCGAAAACGCCAATATCTTATCGTTAATTAGTAATTTTGTGGTTGGCTTTATTTTACTACTATTTTCCCTCTCTAGTTTCCATGTTTAGCTAGCTAGGATGGAATCTGGAAATTATGTATACTACATAATCCTTCTGTGGGTGTGTGTGATTCTTTGTGCTTTAATTATTTGTATTTTTCAGAATGACGTGGGATTTCATGCTGCCTTGATGTTGAAAGATAATATATATGGGAAACAAAGTTATGCATATCGATTTGTGACTAATCACTTCAAGAAAACTGGAAGCTGTTACATCTAAAGCAAATTATTAAGGTAAGTTTGCTGTTAAAAAAATAAACAATATATTAATAATTCTAGGATCCATGATATAGTGGACAAAAAAAGCATATTACCCACTAACTAAAATTTTAAGAATAAGGAAGAAAAGGGAGAACCAGGCATATCATGAATAATGGGAAAAAACTGTTCTGTTAAACTGGGTGAGATTTCTTTTTACCCATATAGAGAACCACAAATTAATATGATATAGTTTTTCTATTTTATTTGTTTATTTATTTTATCTAGCCTGCTAGCTGTTAACTCCTGGATCATAAGATAATTGAGGTGAGGTTAACTTCACTTACCATTCACGTAAAGATTGTCCCAAAGATTGCCGGCAATAAGCAATTCATTTCATTGCACATCTCATTGGTTTCTCGCTTTGAAGGTGCAATTGCCAATAAACTTTTAATTTGCTTATACTCGTCAAAATCATTGAATTATGGTTTAAGTATATATATATACAAGATTTTTAATTAATATATTTAACTGCAACAAAATGACAATTAAATTATTAATTACATTATTTTTATCGATTATGCCAGTAACTTCTGGCTGTTAATAACATGGAATTAATTGTATCACTTCTCTGTATCTTAATTAGTATATCCTAATTAAAACTAGAAGTCTCCATTTAACATGAAAGTCTATGCTTTATATAGCAAGCAAAATTGGAAAGAAAGAAGAGAAAAAGTTTTCACCTTCATAATAATTATGCAACTTTCAAATTTTCTTCCTTTAGTTGACATCGAAATTATTATCGATTGATGACTGTAAAAGGGGAAGCATTAGTGGGTGTAGGTAGCTCTCAACACTGCTTTTCCCCATTTAACTTTTGACCAACTCCTGTACATACATATAAAATTTTCTTAATTTCTTAAACATGCTTTTTATGTATTTAATTCACAAAATTAAAAAATTTAAATTAACTTTTGTCAATTAAATTTATTTAAAGTATTAAATGTGTTTCTTAAATTTAAAATATATCAAAATAATCACTTATTTTTCATTTTGTCTCATAAATGTTATAAATCATCAAGTCTATTAATCCAATCAATGTTAAAATGGCTTTGATTAAACTAAAATAGTATTACACATAATTGTTTACTTTTTTAATTATCCTAAAAAATTTTCATAATTTGTTTAAAATTGAATTAAGTTTAATTTTAAAATTTTCAAGAATTATAAGATGCTATTTTAGCACAATTAAAATTATTTTAGCAATAACTAGGTTGATGAATTTAATGATTTAGAATGTTTATAAAATAGAATATAACTAATTATATTGACATATTTTAAACTTAAGATGTTGATTGAAAATTAAAGTACCAATTCAACCAAAATGAATAATAAACATTACATCGGGGGAAAAGTGAAAGGAACAGAGAATAGAGAATATACAATACATTAAGATGGCTTCGCAATCACTCAAACACAGTGGGACCAGCACGTGGAGCGACTAAGTGGGATTACATATGCTCGACATACGAGGAAGAAGAAGCAAAATGCGTTAAGCAACATTGTCACTCCCAATCCAATCCAACATGGGTTGGGTTCCCTCTTCTTAATCCTATTTATGCTTCGTTACGCTAAATTCTCACTAATCCCAATAATTCCTTTTTTTTTTTAGTTTTTGTTTTATTTAGCCTTCATAGTATATTCACTGTCAAGCAATAAGAATGTCATTATTTTTTAAGTTACCCCCTTCACCTCCCGATACCATCCCGTTGCCTGTTACTCAATTAGTTTTTTAATTACATATGGAATTTATAGTTTAAACACATTTTAGGTTAATTTATAGTTTAAATATTTATAATTTAATCTTAATAGTTCTTAAAATATTTAATTTAATTCTATTAAATTTTAACGACGTAGTTGTCGAGTGTTATTTTAATATTTTGATATACATGATTTAGACCCCAAAAAAAAAAAGGAGAGTGAAAACAAATAATGAAGTCAACTCGCGTATATAACATGTGATGCAATATATATTAAGTTATTTGAATAAATTAGTTTAAATCATATATATTTAGTCAAACTACTATATACTTGATCATATATATATTAACAAAATTTAACAAAATACTAATAAAAGTTTAACATCGAGGATTAAACTTAAAATTTTTTATACTATAAAGATTTAATTATAAGTTTTTAAATAATAAGGACCAAAATGAAAATTAGGTGAAAATATGAGGACTAAAAAGTAATTTTTCCAGAATTTTAAAAAGATTAAGGAGCATGAACAAATCTAAGACATAAATTTTTTTATCATGAAAATTGAAATTGGTATGATAATGTCACATGAATGATCCCTGTTCATTGACCATTATTATTATTAGTTTTTATTCTAAGTTGTTATATCGTTTTAACCTGCATAGCTTCATGCATCTACATCAAGGCTTAATTTGTTTGTTTTCTTTTGGAAATTTTCTCTTTTTCTCTTTTGTCATGGCAAATAGTTAATCACTACTGCATAGACAAGAAAGGAAGTGTGAGATAACAAATTGCTCGAGATAACTTTGTTTAATGAAATGGAGGCTAAAGCTTTAAAAGAAGAGAAACGGGTATAATCAGACAATATTTGCTAGCGCTTCTTTTGTTCTTTTAAAGAAAGAGATGACAACGTGTGTGTGTGTGTGTGTGTGTGTTGTCTTTTGTTTTCTCTTTTTTTTTTGGGGGGGGGGGGGGGGGGGGGGGGGGGGGGGGGTAGGACTCGAATGAGAGGACGGAAAATTTTCAACATTGACACAAACTTTAAAATTTGATAATTATTAAGTAATTGAATAATGAAAAGTGCAATGAGGGTACTGCCATCCCAATCCCGTAATCTTTGGTAGGAGTTAGTCACCGACTATGCTTTAGGACATGAACAAAATTATAAATGTTCATTTAACCGCACGAAAATGATTCATTAGGAGCCCTTTATTTCTGTAATTTGCAGCCAAATTGGACTTTAGCATTTGTTTGTATCCCTGCCAAACAGCTTTGTTGAATCCGATCCCACCTGGCAATTACTATTCTCCATCCTTCCACTGCATCCACATATCATACATTAATCATTTCTTATAATACATCAAAAGTTCAACATATATATATATATATATATATATAAAATTCAACGTACAGAAAATTTAACGATTAAAAATAAGCTTAAATACACTTTCGATGATTTTAATTTAATAAAAATTTTAATTTGGTCCCATTGGTTATAGTCTTTCTGTGTTTTAAAATAATCATATTTTACTTTTCTGCCATATCTCCATCCAAAACTTAATGTTAAATATAATATTTTACTGACTAAAACGCTAAATATGAATGTAAATTAATAATATTTAAGTTGGAAAATTGTTAGATTTAATTTTAAATTTTGGATAAATAATATGATAGAGGGACAAAATTGAATCTTTTTTCTTTTAATGGGAAGAAAAAATTTGTTGATTTTGAACCAGGGAATGAAATTAAAATTTTTACAAAATTAAAAGGATCAAAAGTACGTTAAATTTGATATGATAAAATTATTGAATTAGTTTTAAAATATATATATATATATATATATATTAATGGATCTACACAGAAAAAGATACCTCTCTTGACCTAGGTAAAATGTATAGTAAGCTAAATATTCCCCACCACTCACAAGTGGAGGGACTAGCGATGATATGTGGGGAATGAGGTTTGAAAGTGCGATTATTTGTGTTCCACCCACTCCCCCATCTTAACCTTATCTCTATTCAATTTTCTTCGTTTCTCAAATCTTCTACTTCATTGACCTGTTCTTCTGTCCAGAAATTTCGAAGGTTGTACATTAATAAACACTTAGCTTCCATTGCAAAACTCTAAATTTCAAACCCTTTGTACGTGGCAATAAATAACTGGATTAAACAGTCAAGGAGAAAGAAATTAATCAAAGAGATCAACACCCCAGGAAAGAACAGCACCCACATACCGTTTAGAACCATTGAACAAAAAGCGTGGAAGTCGTGGGAACGTAATGACTGCCCTAGGGTCTCCTTTAGTCGAGGAGGGCCACACGAGGTTCCAACTTTCAAGCTGTGTCTTTTTATTTCTTTTTGTGGTTTTCTTCTTTGTGCTTGGTTTATTATTGGGTGTGTGTAATTTTGAAGTTGAAAATTGGCGAACTTCACTTACCATGCACGTAAAGTTGAAGAGATGGAAAGTAGTAGTTTTGTCGTTGGACTGGGGGGCATAAAGCAACCTCTTCTATCCTTGCTTCCACGGGCAAGCACAGTGCCTTTCAAACCCTTCAGGATTTTCATTCTCTAAGGATTGACGTTTCTTCATCTCCACAGTTTATAATGCGACTTAAACATGCATCGACATTGGTAATAAATGAATTTAGCTAGATCCTTAAAAAAAATTAAAAATATTAATGTTGAACAAAGATAAACATATGATTGTGTGACACTCATACTCATTTTAAATACACCAATTAGAGTAATGAATTCCATAATACATGAGACTCACTCGTAATATGGTTAGATTAATTTTTAAAATGAATACTATTAATTAATATAATTTCAAAAATGTGTATATAATTTTAAAGTTTCGTATATCAATATTACAATATCTTACATAGATATGATTCTTTCTTTTGAAATATCCGTTACTTTATAGTATACAACTGATGGAAAAAAAATAAAGAGATTAAATCACTATTTTAATCCTTGTAACTTCATTCAATTTTTAATTTGATCTCTATTATTTAAAAATTTACAATTGAATCTTTATAGTTTATTTTTTTAATTCAATTATTGCTGTTAAATTTCCTTTAATATTTTATTAAATTTTATTGACGTAACTAATCTTATATTGTCTTAATATTTTAAATATATATAATTTAATCTAACTCACTCAAATAACTTAATATATACTATATCACATAAAATATATGTGAGTTACTGTTACTTTAATTATTATCTATTTTTACTCTTTTTTAAGTCTAAATCATATATGTTCATAATACTAAAATAATATGATTAAAATTTAATAGAATACTGTTAAAAGTTTAATAGCAAATACTAAATTAAAAGTTTTTAAAACATAAAAAAAATTAATTGCAAATATTTATACCACAAGAATCAAATAAAAAAATTAAGTTACAAAGATTAAAAAATTAATTTAACCAAACACAAATTACCAGTTCATTTTGTTCTGCGTGTGAACTGTCTTGCCTTTCAAATTCGACGCGCCAAAGACCAATAGAATTACAATGTCTGAGTAAGTACAAGGCAATGTCGTGAAAGAGTACAAAAGGTCGATCACATGCTATAGGTAGGTGCATGGACCCAGTCAAAAATCTGCTGCTACTACTGTCTACGGATTCACATTCACTTTCTTGGAGGAGAGAAAGTAACGTACAATCTAGTCGATCACGTGCCCTAACATCAAATGGTTGAAACTGCACGTGCATGCCCAATTCCATTCTCGGCTTGGCTAGGGTTACCACGAAACACACTATATATGGTGCAATGCTGTGCTTTGATTTACGTACACTATAATTCAGTGGAGAGCCTGGTTGACCTCAATTTGACTGCTGCATTTCTCCATAAAATTAGGGTTTCACCTTTTTCTTTATTTTTAGTAAATAACCTGCATCGTGTTCTCTCCCTCAACCTAAAATGTTGAAAACGAAAGTGTAACAATATCTATTTATAATTAACTTAATTAATTGTTTCTAATAAATTGATTTCATTTACAAATTTTCGCAATTTTAAACTATTAGTTAGTGGTTTATGTGATTTTGAAGTGTCTTGAGTGATTGAGGATCCTTTGTATTTTTATTTTTTTCTGGTGTGATGAAAATAGAGAGAATATGGCAGAAGTTAATAAAAGAAGCAAAATGTAGCTTAGAGAAGACTCAAGCGTGAGATGGCTTATAGTATTAGGAATGGTGAGATATGAAAAGAAAGGATCACGTGAGGATGGATGACAGCAGTTACGAGAGGAGTGGGATTTGGCAAAAGCGTTAAGCAACATCCTCTGCATTTGTCATCTTGTTCAAATTCTAGTGATATATATGCAGAAGTACGTGGGTGTAGTGGTTTATAAACTAAGTGATCTTTTTCATGGTTGCTTAATTTAATTCATTTGTTTCTTTAGGGTTTCATTGTTTAGCCATGCCCCAGCGTACGGAATCAGTCATGACATTGTCAATTTGTCATATTTTTACGTCAACCCATCATCATTCTCGAGTCTCAAATATCCCACCGTCCTCACACCTCCATTAATTCATCCTTCCAATTATATCACTAACCTTTCTTAAGTTCGGACTATATTATGAAGGATTCCACCCTTTGACAAGTTAAGTTGTTTTATCACTAGACTTTTCAAGATTTGTATATACAAATCTTTTTATTATGATACATATAAATCTTGAAATGATGTAGCAAAAAAAATTCGAGCTTTCCATAATAATATATTCTTTTAAAAAAAAAGTGGTTTGTTTTATCAAAAATTGGTTAAATTATTTTTTAGTCCTTATAATTTTACTTAATTTTTAATTTAGTCCCTTGTTTAAAAATTTGTAATTTAACCCTTATAATTTAAAAAAATTAATTTAATTCTATGTCATTAAACTTTTGACAATATTTTGTTAAATTTTAATGTAGTTATTATGTATTATTTTAATACTTTAAATATGCATATTTTTTAAAAAAATAAAAATAAATAATAAACTAAAATTAACCCACATATATAACATAAGATGTAATATATATTAAATTATTTGAGTTAATTAATTTAAATAATATATATTTAGAGTGTTAAGATACACTACAAGAAAAAGGAAATTCTACGGCGGTTGGATACTGGGAGTTGATTCAACCCCTGCTAAACCATATTTTAAAAGCGGTTGTTACAACCGTAGTTAAACACATTAGACATTCGCCCCAGTTAAAAAAAGCCAAAAGATTGCTGAAGGTCCCCACCCCCAAAATAAACAATCTGCTATGCCCTAACCCCTATCCCCGTCGAGACCCCACTGTCCGTTGGTGCGAGTAGCCAAGCATTTTATGAAGAACGCTAGTTTCATGCAGAAAAGGCAAAGTCCAAACAGCAGAACATCAACTTGAACATCCAGACCGAGTAAGTGGGAATCTGATTCATTCATTTAAGTGGCTAACTTCAGCTGTGGTAGAAAACAGAGCACACATTAGATTGGTTAACTAGAGTTATTTGAGTGCATGTGTATGTATATTTTAGAGAAATCTAAGTTATAGAGTACCTTTTCCACTTATTATGCAACTGAGACCTGAGATTCAATGAAGTGGTAAGTGTTTTTGTGGGTGATTTGTGTGTCTGTTCAGTTTCGATTTCTAGCTATGGTAGTAGTACTTTTAGTGCCCAACTACAGAAGAGAATAGTTTTTTGTCCTATGGCTTCTATTTTTAACTACGGACGAGAATAGTTTTTTGTCCCATGAAAAGCTACAGCTTTTCAATCAAACTCGTGTAACTATAGCTTGTAGCTTGAGTTCTATTCCTGTAGCGTGTAGTCACTTGAGCTAAGGAATATAAATTCTTAATCTTGCCCCAGGGATTAAGGAAGAAAGATAAACAATTCCAGAACTCTTAGAATGCCAAAACTCTTTCTTTTCACTGTGCTTGTTCCTTCCCTTCTAAACTCTTTCCTTTCCTGAATTTCTTGTTTCTTGTTTAAAATTGACATGGCAGGATCAGATCATAACTCGTTTTGCTTATTGATCAGTTTTTGAATTTGATTTCTTTTCTTGCTGACAGATCATGTTTTGTATTCTGTTTGTTCGATGAGTTTGTGCTATATAATATAAATTTATGCCTTCTGGGGTGTGTGGTGTGAGATGAAGAGAATCAGTATCCTATGTTTTTTATGGCTGTAAGTGCATGCATTTATGAGATGGAACTATTTCATTTTCCAACTTGTTCAATTAAAATAAAAAATTATAATGTCAGTGAGGCTTCTCCAAGATAATTTATATGTAGCAGGTTTTAAGAAAAAGAGTTTATGATTCTATTTGGATTAATCTAATTTATAGAAGGATTTTTAATTTGATATTTTGTTATGATCCATTACATAGTATCACAACTTAGGAAAATATAACAAAAAATGTTAATAAAATATCTTGAGGAATGATCTCTAGTAGTCATACCCCAGCTTTAGTATTTCATTTCAAATCAATACTTAATTTTTTTAAGAGCATTTTGATAACAAAAATTTAAAAATATTAAATTAATTTAGAAGAATGCTTTCTTAGTATTTAAGGCTCGAGAATAGATTTAGGCAGAGCCTCTAACATTAATAAAACTGAAATTAAAAATTGGAATTGATAAAGAACGCATCTCATGTGCCTCAAATTGAAAAGACAGGAGAATTCAACAAAATTGTCTTGGATTTCTTACGCGGGTCTTCTTGATTATATATTTTATAACTGTTGCTACAGAAGCATATTACTTGTGATCTATATGAACGAGATTTAGTAGTGGTGGGCAACAACCATGCTTACTTTATAATTAGATGATAATTTATGTAACTACGTCCACTTTTTTATAAGATCATGACGTTGATTTCTACAAGGTGTAAGTCTCTACTAATTGCCATTTAAGTTGATTATGATCATGCGCTTTTGTCCTTAACATTTGTGCTTGATTTTTAATGTCAATCATCTATAACTTCTTTATTATAATTTATCAATTAATTAATCAATTATAAGGGGAGTGTTTTCTTTTGCTGCTTGCCTACATATTTTAAAGTTTTGCATAAAAAGTCCAAATTGATTTAGCCAGCCAATGGACGGTGGCCAACCTTTTCCTTTGACAAAATTATTATGGCCGACTCAACTTGTTCTGTATAACTGGGCCTCGGAGTCTTTTCCTGACAAAACTACGTAGCTTTAGCTAGCTTTACCTGGCAGCTCAACCTTATCCATGGAAAAATGTACTTTTAAAATCTCCAGCTCATTGTTTTTTCTCTAAGACATCAACCCTAGAGCCTTCTATGATTACTTTGGGAAAAAGGAAGTGGAAATTAAAAATTTTGGATAATATTTATTATATCTGGATAATTATTATTTAATGTTTTAAAATAAGATAACAAAAATTATTTTTTTCTCTTCTACTTTTATTTTCATTCTTCATCTTAACTTGTTATTCTATTGCATAGACCCTACACTGAACATGGTTTCTTCTTGTACTTAACTCCGTTTGAATGGTTCAACAGGAACCATTCAATTGAATATTATACAGTTCCAGTTTGGGGACCTACACCTGTGCATCGTAAGTCAACAGCTCTATTCTGATCCAATAAAGACATTAAATTATAACTTTTTCAGTTTGGCTCTAACCCATATGATTGGTGAGTGAGAGCCCTGTTTTCAGATTTTGGATTTAGAAGATATGCTCTGAACAAAACCTCAATAGTTTCATAACAATAACTAAATAATTAAAAAAATTCGTGTTTACTATATTGATAATTTTATTCTCAAAATACTCTCCAGGCAAATCAAACATAATTTACTAAGCTAGGATGTCAGCATTTTTCACTCAAATTTAAGATCTTTTTAAAAGTGGGTGTAAGGATTTTCATTATAAGCACTTATAATATATTTTTGTCTCCTGGCTGAAACACCTTGGAGTTCACCTCGTATTAAAGAGGAAGAATCTGATGAATTTGCTGAAGCAGAGATTAAAGGTCTATGGAGAATAAAGACTTATGCTTTTCCCTAAAAAAGAAAGAAAATGTTATATGGGGATATCTTTGGTGGAATCTGTGGCGATAGAAGACTTCCTTACGCTTTATGTTCTTTTTAATTATTTGGTTCAACATACAAGTTTATATATATATATATATATATATATATATATATATATATATATATATATATATATATATATATATATATATATATATATAACTGTATAATCTTATCATGCATTTCATATATATGCTAATTTAAACAAGGACGCTTCCCTACTTGTTATAACATCTGTAAACAATGCTTTTAGTCTTTGGCTCACAGATAGCCATTCATATCTAACATTCTCACTCACTTTGCCCCGTCTGGTTGTGTGTATATGCCAAATTGTGCGTGTTTGCCTTGGTCCCTTTGCCATAAAATGTTCCATGTGTAATAATTTTCAATTTTTTTTCCTTTTCTATTTAATTGCCTTGTTAACTTATCATATACATTTAGTAGAATATCTCATTTTCATAAGGAGAATGAAGGTAGTGCAAGTGGGAAAAAAATCTTTCTAAGTAATTTAATCTTTACAAATATATTTATATTATTGGAATTATTATTTAAACTTAGACATATTTTTTTTTCAGAAATGGACAAATCTTGGATTAATAAGCCTCAGAATGCCCCTGAATATGTAGAAGGACTCAACAGATTTTTAGACTTTGCATTTGTTAATCGGAGTGTTGAAGGCAAGATAATATGCCCATGTCCTAAATGCAAATTTGACAAGTGGCAGATTAGACAAGTTGTTTATGACCACTTGATGGTTAAACCATTTCCAAGAGGGTATACTATTTGGCTTAGACATGGGGAGACATGTGCATTGGAAACTGTAGTTGAAACTCCTTCAAGGTCACATGTGATTCAAGATAGGATTGTTGTTGAAAACCCTATGCAGGACATGGTTAATGATGCATTTAGGCATCTTCCCAATAACGAGAGTGTAGATGAAGTTGAATTAACCTCTCCGCCATTAAACCAAATGATGCTTGATGAAAATGCAAATTTCTTAGAGTTACTTAAAGATGGCCAACAGAATTTGTATGAAGGGTGTAATAAGTATTCAAAATTATCTTTCTTGGTAAAATTGTATCACATTAAATCTATGTGTAGAATAACTGACAAGGCAATGTCGATGATCCTGGAATTGTTGGCTGATGCATTTGAGCATGCAAAGATTCCTCCTTCTTTTTATGAGGCCAAGAAAATTATTAATAAACTTGGGCTTAATTATACTAAGATTGATGCATGCCCGAATGATTGCATGCTATACTGGGGAGAGGATGCAAATAGGGAAATTTGTAAGACATGCAATACTTCTAGATGGAAACCAAAGGGTAATGGTGATAAAAAGCAAAAGCTTTCTGCAAAAATTTTGCGATACTTTCCATTAAAGCCACGATTGCAGAGATTGTTCATGTCTTCTAAGACAGCTGAACAGATCCAATGGCATGCGATGGAAAAGAGAAATGATGGCATGCTCAGGCATCCAAAAGACTCTGAGGCATGGAAGAGTTTTGATATAATGAATCCTCAGTTTGCCATAGATCCTCGAAATGTACGCCTTAGTTTGTCTACTGATGGTTTTAATCCATATGGCACCTTAAGCACTAGTTATAGTATTTGGCCAGTGGTATTTGTGCCTTACAATCTCCCTCCCTGGATTTGTATGAAAAAGAGTTCATTATTTCTTTCAATGATCATTCCAGGAAGAAGAGCACCGAGAAATGATATAGATGTTTATCTACAACCTTTAATAGAAGAGTTGAAAGATTTGTGGAATGTTGGTCTTGAAACCTTTGATTCTTATAGCAATCAAGTGTTCAATATGCGTGTAGCTTTGTTATGGACTATAAGTGACTTTCCAGGGCTTGAAACCTTATCTGGATGAAATGTCCATACTGGTTTAGCTTGTCCTTCTTGTAACTTTGACTCAACTCCTAATCATCTTCCTTATAGTCGAAAGTGGTGTTTTATGGGTCATCGTCACTTTTTAAGTCCTAAACATAAATTTAGATTGGCTCGAAGTAAATTTGATGGAAAAGAAGAGAAGAGAAATCCACCAGTGGCAATAAGTGGATCTGATATTTTAAGACAAGTTGAAAATGTTGACATTGTATTTGAAAAAACTACAGAAGTTGAAGGCAGAGGAAAAAGATCTCGAGGAGCTAGTAGTGTTAGAGTAGAAACTCAACAACGGTGAAAAAAGAGTTTTTTTTTTCAACTTCCATATTGGGTGAATAATTTGTTACGTCATAATCTTGATGTCATGCATATTGAAAAAAATGTATGTGACAATGTGATATTTACTTTGCTAAATGAACCTGGAAGATCAAAAGACCATCTAAATGCACGAAAAAACTTACAAGAAATGGGAATTAAGTCTGATCTTTGGCCTAATGAAAGTGGCAAATATCCTCCAGCTGTGTTTATATTGACAAGTGCCAATAAGGATGTCTTTCTTAAAACTTTAAAAAACATCACCGTACCAGATGGTTATTCAAGTAACATCTCTAGATACATTGATCTAAGACAATGAAAGCTTGGAGGATTGAAAAGTCATGATTCTCACATTCTTATGGAGCAACTTTTACTTTTAGCCATGAGAAAGACACTTCCTAAATAAGTGTTTATAGTTCTAACTGATTTGTGTTCATTCTTTCGGCAGCTCTGTAATAAAGTGTTAAATGTTAATGAGCTCAATCAACTTTAGAATAGAGTTGTTCTTACATTATGTCACATGGAAATGTTATTCCCACCTTCATTTTTCACAATTATGGTTCATTTAATGGTACACTTAGTTGAAGAAGCTAAACTAGGTGACCCTGTCCAATATCGATGGATGTACCCTATAGAAAGGTAAATATATACATAATTTGTTCTTAATTGTTTCAATTTGCACACTTTACTTTAATGGGTTATAATTCTATGTATTTCATTAGGTATCTAGGGACATTGAAGTCTTACGTACGCAATAAGGCTAAACCAGAAGGATCAATAGCTGAGGGTTATATGGCTCAAGAGGTTATGACTTTTTGCTCTAGATACTTAGATGGAATTGAAACTGTATTCAATCGTCCTAGGCGTGTTGATGATTAATCCAACATTGGGTCATTTGATGGAGGCACTTTGTTTCCCCCAATAGGGAAACCAGTTGGTGGGTTTGATTACTTCACTCTTTCTCCAATAGAGAAATTACAAACACATCAGTATATATTGACTAATTGTAGAGAAGTAGACCCATTTCTTCAGTAAGTAAATTACATTTATTGAATTAAGTGTTCCCTAACCATTATGACTATTTAATTACCTTATTTATTTGACATAGGGAATTCAGAGACTACATACGAAGACAATTAAGAAATCATGCACGATCTTCTTTAGAGATAGATAAGAAAGTCCATAGAGAGTTTGTTGAATGATTTTCTCGCCGTGTGAGTATATATAGAGGTATAACAAAATTGTTCCCTTAATAAGTAATGGTATAACATAGTTGTCACTCTTCTTTGTTTCAGATAAGGAATGATAGCAACGGATCCCATTCAGATGATTTGAAGTTTCTTACCTTGGGTCCAATTGATTGTGCCAAGCGATATAATGCATATAATGTTAATGGATTCAAATTTCATACTTTAGATAGAGACCAAGGGTTGAGCACTCAAAATTGTGGAGTTTTTGGGACTTTTGGTACAAGAAGCTATGCAAGTAGTAGTGACAATCATATGCAGTTTGGTGGTGTGCCTTATTATGGAAAATTAGTAGATATTATTGAGTTAAACTATCATGGTCGATTTACGGTTACTTTGTTTAAATGTATTTGGGCCAATACAACAAGTTCTAGAGGAATTGTAATTGATGACTTGGGTTTTACATCCATCAATTTTTCACGGTTAATACACACGGATGACCATGAGGATGACGAGCCCTACATTCAAGTTTTGGAGGCTCAAATGGTTTATTATGTGGAAGACCAATTGGATAGAAATTGGAACATAGCTATACATTTAAAGCCACAGGACTTATATGATATGGGTGAAAATGATGAGGATGTATTTTATACATGTGAGCTATATCAACCTCAAAACTTAGAGATGTTATTTCCAGATGAAGATGAAAATATACCATTGGCAAGGTGTTTAGAAATTCATAATTTAAGTATATTTTAAAATTTACTTTTATATGTCTTATGTTTTTTATATGTTAAATGATGTATTTTGCTTGTTTGAGTTTATTTCAATATTATATGTTTCTAGATTCATCTAAGATATGGCAATTTTAACTTTTGACAGGAATCCTAATAATGAAGCGATACTTCAACAACAAGAAGGCTAGATTAGGACCCTCTGGTGGTGATGCTCATAGTAGACCTAGGATTATGCATTCTGCTAGCGTAGGTGATCTAGTTATAAACATAGCCCTACTACATCTTGAGAGTGGCCCATCCCCCTAAGTTCCAAACCCTATATTCACTCATAATGAGGAAGTTGCCCATCCACCAAGTTCACCTAAAGTGGCAGCCCATGATGAGGATGAAGAAAATGAGGCACTTACGCAGCATAGACAACCTAAGCACAACAAATCTTGGCTTGTTGACATTGTCGGTATGTAAGGAAACTCTAATGTATTAAGTTTCCTAAAATTCTTTTGCTAACTTTGCTTTCACAGATGAGCATGGCATAAAAAAGGCACAACAACTAACAGTGAATGATGTTTGGGCACTTCCCTGTGGCGAACAGATAGTATTGCAGTGGAATGACACTGTCCAACCAATTGAAGATAGTGCTGGGTTATTAGCTGGGTTTTGGAAAAACTTGGAAAAGATTTTGGATTATTTCCCATTAGTTACAAAGATTGGAGGAGGGTTCCTTATGATTACAAGGACAATGTTTACAAGAACACTATTCAGGTAATATATCTTCTAAAAGCTTTTGAATTTTTTGTATGCTTTGCTCATTTGTTTTTGTTAACCATAAATGATTTTTTTTCCCTTTAAGGCTAAGTTTGATGCTCACACTAATGGGCACAAAAGTTATATCTTCAAGTCAATCGGAACCAAGTGGAGGGATCATAGAGGAAAATTATGGGACCACATATATGATCCTGCATGCACTAGAACCCAGTTGCTTGCAAAGTGCCCAGATGGCATTTCCAGAGAACAATAGGCATCTTTTGTTGACTATGGCCTTGACCCCACTACTCAGGTAGTAACATTTTATTCTATTTTTAATGTGTTTCAATTAGTTTTATAAATATGTTTCTGTCAATGATTAGGAGATTGCCAAGAAGAACAAAGAAAATAGAAAAAAGCAAACTATTCCACACACTTGTGGGTCAAAAAGTTTCGCACGGAAAAAGGCAGAAATTGTAAGCTTGAATTTATGGTATTAATATTATACTTTTTCTACCAATAGATGTATTAAAATCTCTTTAAAATCTGTAGGAGCATGAATCTGGGAATAAAATTGATAGAGAAAAATTTTGGACAACTTCACACAAAAGAGCAGATGGGACTTTCGTATGTGATGAGGCAAGAGAGATAAGTGTAACTGTTAAATCATGACTACTTAATGACTATTATTTTGGTTTCCTTGGTTGAATCTTTCTACAAAAATTATTTTGGGTTGTCTATAGATGTGAAATTGAACTAATTATGTGTTTCAATATATGTTTGAAATTGTAATTTATAGATTTGTATGAGAAGTATGTTTATTATAATATTGAAATTTGTTGTATATAGGAAAAAATTTCTATGCATGAGTCTCAAGAAGAGTCTTCTTCCCAAGAGATATCAAATCAGGATTCCCTGGCTATGGCTTTAGGAGGTCAGGAGCATTGGGGTCGTGTTCGAGGTTTTGGATTAGGCCCTTGCCCATCCCAAGTGTTTGGACGTCTCACTCGTTTTTATAATAGAACAAACTCATCTACTCCTTCTCATGTTGATCTGCAAAATGAGTTAGATACTCTTAGATTACAAATGGCACAACAACAAGCACAAATGGTAGAGCAACAAGCACAAATGGCACAGCAATAAGCACAAATGGCAGAGCAACAAAGAAAATGGGATGCAGCAATGTCATTGTTCATGCAAAACTATGTAGGCCAACTGCCTATTGAATTCACTACATTCCAACCTCAAATGGTAATGTTCATAATCTATTTGTTGTAATTCAATTTTATTAATTGAACAACATTTAATTCTTGTAATATAATTTTTTTTGTCTCTAATAATATTTTATATTATCATTTAGGTACCTGATCAAGGAAGTGGTGCTCGACCAAGTGTAGCAGAACATTCTCCAACTTCTACTAATCAAGATTTGTAGATTTAGGACTATGAAATTAAGATACATGTTATAAGACTTTTCTTTTCAAAGACTTATTTTTGCTTTGTTCTGAATACTTTAATATTTGTTGTAAGAATCTTATTTTAGTAGTTACTTAAAATACTCAATATTTAACTTTGGTATACTGGTTGTGTACTATTAGAGAAATGCATTTTATGTTATGCCTATATACAGGTCTATATATAAATGTTAAAAAAATTAAATTAATGAGGGTTTCAAAAAATCTAAAAAAATGGACAATAGTGGCAGTTTTAACCGCTACTAAAAAACAATGATTTATCAGCAATATAATCATTTTGCAGCAGTTGCACAATCGCCGTTATGTAAAATTTAGCAGCGGTTGGTGCTGCGGTTGAGAAAAACCGCAGTTATTTTGTTAACGACACCTCAATTAGTAGTGGAAGTTTCAACCGCTACTAAAGGAAAAAACAACCGTTGCAAAACGATTTTTTTCTGGTAGTGATATTATATAGTTGATCTATGTCAATAAAATTTAATAAAATATTGAATAAAGTTTAACAATATAGATTAGATTAAAAAATTTAAAATTATAAGAATTAACTAATGAATTATTAAATAATAAGGATTGAATTAAAAGTTGAGTAAAATTATAAGAATCAAAAGAATAGTTTTTCCTTAAAAATCTATAAAATTGATCTATTTGCTCTATTTATTTATTTTTTCTATTGAAACTGTATAAAATTTTAGTATGTTAAACGTGGATTTTAAGTTGTGCGACTTGGGATGGATGAGTCCTAATTCATCAAAAGATTTTCATTACTGATTTTTTAGGCCAAGAAATTTTGTCGGTCAGACAATGCTTATCAGCTAGCTTCGTGTTGTGTGTCCAAATGTAGTCCATTTATAATATGGGTGGCCAATCCTTTGTCAAAAAATTTAATTATCTCTATCTCTTTTATGTCACGTGAATCGCACTGAGATCATAATATGACAATTAAAGTTATTTCACACTCACGAAAAGCTAGCTGAACGATGAGGATTTTTTTTAAATTATTATTGTTTTTCGTATTTCAGCCAAAAATAGAATGCTTACTTGTATAAATTTCATTTTCATACTTTCTAGCTTCTACCTCATTGATAGATTTTTTCTTAGGCGATCGAGTGAAAGTTATTATTAAAGTATTAACTATGTCTACATATAATAAGAAAAATAAATAAATAAATAAATAAATATATATATATGATAAGGGCGGGGAAAAATAATGGGCAAATCAAAGATTGCGTCGTTGTATAGTTGACTTGCAGAGTACTTTGCGTAGCCCCAAAACTGCTAGGAGTTGAGTCAACGTCCATTTAAAATTAGGGATCTTCACGTAGCAGTTTTTTGTAATAATTAATAACAACCATGCATAACTTTTCAAATAAGTATAATAAGCAAATGGTAGTGTATATATTGTATAGGCTCCCAAGTAATAATAACTTTCTATTATTGTATTATCTACGTTGATTCACTTCATATATTTATTTATCTAATTGCTTCTAAATGATAATTTTATTTTTACATGAGCATAAATAACCGCATAGAATATTTCATGTATTTCCTTCATTTAAAACAGGCCACAATATTGTATAAATAATTATTTTGTTAGTTTTTTCCACTTTGACTTTTGTTTTCAAATTGCAATGCCCCTCTTATTCATAAAGAATAGAGAATGACGTTTGATTTATTAATTAATTCCATTGTAATAATCCTTTTTCATCTAAATCAAAACTTTATCAATGTGAAATAATCAAAATACTTTTTACATTATTTACTACGAAATTACACTTATTTTGTGTTTCAATTGCAATTTCCGTACATTTCTAAGAGAGAATTGAATTCTACCAGTAATTAGGTGCAATTTTTCCAATGGATAACACTAAAAAGGGTATTTAATTAAGCAATTTCACATAATTACAGTTAGACTTAACATCTGATTGAAATGATAAGAGACTATTGCCACAGGAGTAATAGGTAAGAAAATTAATTAAATTTTTTTTCTCTAAAATATTATAAGTAAGAGTAAAGATAAAATAAATAAATGTAATTTTTTAAATTAAAAAAAGAAAGAAAGAGCGCAAAATTAGAAGGAAAGGTAAGACACGTGGAGAGAAGTGGTGTTGCGTGGCGGGGCAGAAAGGTGACAAGTGTGAAGGAGAAGAGTGGGACGTGGCAGAGTTCTAAAAGAGGCGTGCATGAGACACAGGGAACAACAACTTAGCTGTCATCAAACCTCCCAACAAAAGTGGGTCCCACCTCTTCTGCCAATACCCCCCTCGCCCCTCCTTTACTTCCATTCCTTTCTCAATTTGCATACGTACGCACTTCCTATTTTGGCACGAAATTAAAAATTTTTTAATTATATAGTTATATAATTAAAAAATAATATAAAAAATGAAAGTATATATAAAATCTAATTTTCTCTTTGTATCTTCTTCTTTTTATTTTTTCTAACCACACATAATACAACAATTTATGATTATAAAAGATTTGAAGTTATTTAATTTGGACATACATTCATTGCCTACCTTTTGTATGGCAATATTCCCCAACAAGATCACACGCTGATACCTTTTCTTTTATTTAAATTTGATTATCGTTTACTCAATTTTATGTTGTGAACACACTTGTAGGAACGAGGACAAAGGGAAGACGTGACGTGGAGTAGTGTTTTGCTTTTGCCTCTGCCATGTCTGCTGATCTGCCTTCACTTGAGAGTTAATTCCTCATTCAATTAAAGGAAGGCAAATTTTAATTACAAGAAAGCTGTGAGAATAAGGCCCTTTTTAATTTGTGCAACAAAAGAAAAAGTTAACTGAATGAGATATATATCGATAAATGTAGATTGGCTCGCTAGGTATCATGACTGTCATCCCAATCTGTTCAAACACACTTTCGACCTTTGCTTTCATATTGGGATTAGATTTCGTGTTCATGTGTATGCATGCAGGCAGCTACGTGTGGATCGTAGTGGAAAAGCTTAGCTAGAATGGAGGCTTTGTTGTGATGCACGTACGGTGTTACGCTGGATAACGTACACAAACAGTAGTCGTACAAAGTCCCTAATCTCACACGTTTCCATCATCCTTACCTCATGACCGTTCCCCACCATCCATTTTCCGCTTTTCATGTATTCTCCATACTTGAACACCGGTGCTACATAAGAGCATTTCAGTTTTTCGGAGTTGAATATTTTAATTGTTGAATCATGATTCCATATTCGTATATAATAATTTTTATAATTTTTGAGAGGTTTTAGCGGTTTGAAAACTTTAAGATTTATAGCGAAAACGTATCGGTAACCAGTACTCAAACTTGTCAACAATTGTGCTGATACGTACGCTAGAATTAATATACGGCTAACTGTTTTACTCCCACAAATTAATCAATCAAAATTTAGTATATTCAAAAGTCATTAAATATGATCTAAAAATGTCGAATTAGAATAATTAATAAAAAATTTTAGGTTAAAATCCTTATTCAATGTGCCAGAACATATATAGAATATTGGAGACTATTTATTTTCACATATTTAATATAAATTATCATTACACACACACTCACACTCACATTTAAAACTTAATATTTATCCAATTATGATCTTTTATACTAAATACCCTTAATATTTTACATATTTAAAAAGATAAAATATCTAACAGTGTAAACCACAAATATACACAAAGTATCAATATCAGTAGTTAATTTTTTTTCTAATTAAGGCATGAAAAACCTGAGGATATTAATTAGACTTGACTAGCTAGCAACCTCGATAAAAGGGTTGTGTGAGAAAGAAGAGATACGAAAGTGGCCGTTTTTAATTACGACGGTGAGGTAGAAGAAATGTTGATCCAAGAAGCAACCAAGACTTATCGATGAGGGAACTGATTAAAACCACATTGAAACACTAGTTACTAGTTTCAAGTTAATTAATGAAGTTTGGCCGTGTTTTTATTAATAAGTAATTAAATGAACCAACCACTTGTATTGCGATGTAGTTAATACTATACCTAATGTCCACCATGTTTTATGAAACGTCATAAAACCAATTCGTAAACTACCATATGTGGTTGCATTTCAATTCCCTTCTTTTTTCTGAAATTGAACAGGACTATATCTTAATTAATATCAATACTCTAACTCTTGCGTGTAGGAACCTAAATATGAAAAGGACGGTTTGCATTAAAAAAATTATATGTATACAAAATCGTTTCCGTCCAATTTTAACTTACTCAATCCAAGTAAATTCAATTAAAATTGATATTCCAATCAAACTAATTGAATACAACTTTTGCAAAATTGATCTAATTCATTTGGTTCTAACGTGTAAATTTTGATACTGTTTAATTTTTTTTCAAAATTGATGCTATTATTTCCCATAAAAAAAAAATGAGAGATCCAAATTAATAAACTTTATTGAACCAAACCATTGCATATGTTACATATTTATACTATAAATATTTTATATCATATATAATAATTTACAACCGTTTATTATTCTCATTTAATTAGATAATTTTTAACACTCATTCTATTTCATTAGGTGATCATTGTAATGTAATATTTTAAATGTTTGTATATTTTCATAGTTAAAACCAAATAAATTTAAATTTAATGAATATTACTAGAATTTTTTTTTCAAAAAATGATCCCAACCTAATCTAAATCGATAAGGTTGGATTACATTAATTCAATTGAGGTCTTTTCAATTAGATTAATTAATTAGTTAGATCAATTTGATTCAACAAAATGCCCAGAATGAAATGATTAACATCGACAACGATATTCCATAAATTTTGACATAACATATTTGTATTTCTGAAGTTTCACTGAATGGTGGGGTAGTAGTAACTAGTATCTAGTACCCGAGGCCGTATAGTTTGATAATAATGAGGTGAGAGAAGGGGACGAGACGACGTGGGTGCCATTGTAAAAGACATGAGAGGTGGACATAAGTCCTTGAGATCCACGTCATCACTGCCCAACTTATCCAGGCTATCTCCTACGCGCCACTTAACGCTAACACGTGGCGCCTACATACCCTTTCTCATCCATTCCCTCCCACCTTTCGTGCTTCTCCGGCAAACCCCATTTTCTAGGGTACCCTACAATCCTTTTCAATTTCATTTCTTTTCATCTTTTTGCTTAGGTTTAACTAATAATTTAGACTACATATTATCGCTCTTGTTACTTAATCTAGTAATATTATAGATAAAGAAGTAGTGTTTGATAAGACCGGAATTGTTAAGGGATGTGCACCATGTTTACCCTCCTTTAACATCATATAATCTCATGATTATGGATAAATTACTGTAGGATATTAAAATTTTTAATTCTAAATTTATATTTAAGTTGGTAAAAAAATTTTATTCTTATTGAATTTTTAAAACAATGAACAAATTTTTTTCTTTTAAATTGAGATTCATTTCCATAAAATTTTTATATATACATTTATGATAAATAATATAAAATATCTCAAGCAACTATTTACTATGTAGATATTTTTTGTTTTTTGATTATATATTATATTGATTAAAATATAAATATATGTAGAAACATAAAATAAATAAATACATATACACTACGATATACAAATATGATACGAGGTGGATATCACACTATAACCAAATCTATGCTTAGACCCTGAAAACATTCATCAAAGTTCTTATAGCTAAACTCATACAGATAAATTTTATAGTGACCCATAAGAGATGAGTGTTTTGCTTTGTCGCTATCTTCTTTCTAAAATTGCCCATTCACAAAATAATTAGAGTTAATTTTGCTAATCTCTTTTAGGATTTAATTAAATTATATTTGATATTTCCCTTATTTTAAAAGTTATCCTCCAATCTCTTGACATTTTGTTATATATTGCAAAAGCAGCCTCCAATTTATTTCCTACCAAAAAAAGTGATTTTATGTACAAGATATAACTATAACTGTATCTTTAATATGATAATAAAGACAAAAAGTTGATGTTAAATTCTAATATAAAAAATCATGATTTCATTTTTAATATGATAGTTAAAAATAATTTAATAATAATAATTTTACGTGTGTTAGATAGAGATGTGGTCTTATCAGTATGATCATATCTTTTGTTTTGTTTTGTTTTTTTTTTTTATTGCTTTGGTTTGTTTATCTATTTTGTAATAAAAAATAAAAAATAATAATTTTAGAAAAAAAATATATTGTGTAAAAAATTAATTTCATTAACTTAAACTATATTGAAAGAGAGTCAAGTATAATTTAAAAATATAAAATGTATCAAGTGTAATTTAAACAAATCTTAAATGAAAATAATGTAATTAATTATTAGCTATTTAACACATAAGTGGGTGTGTGTGTGTGTGTGT
This sequence comes from Erythrophleum fordii, assembly GCA_032878935.1. Taxonomy (NCBI): domain Eukaryota; kingdom Viridiplantae; phylum Streptophyta; class Magnoliopsida; order Fabales; family Fabaceae; genus Erythrophleum; species Erythrophleum fordii. Next base: position 5,526,894 of record JAVQMF010000027.1, read on the forward strand.
ATAAAAGTCATCTTTTCATGCTTCTATCTCTCATATTATGTTGGGTAAATTATAATAACCTCCTCAATGTTTAAAGAATTATCAACTCAATATCCCTCTGGTTTACAATTTTACTGTGCACCCCTACTACCCTTCTTTTCCAGTAACTCATATTAAACAGAATTAATACTTAAATAAAATGACAAAAATGCTCATTAATCTCAGTACAAAAGGCATTACAACATAGTCATTTCTTAAAAAAACCTCCGTCTTTAACGTTACCATTTCTTGTTTTAAGGCTACGTTGCTTCACCCATTTCTACAAACAAAGTTGGATTCTTAATTATGGTGTTGCTATATAACTAATTATCTATACTATAATTTTACAATTTTAGTAGTTGTTGAAAGTACTGAATATGCATTTGAATGGCAGTGTTGATCATGTAACAATGAATTTTAATCAGCTTCAAATGCAGAAATTTTTAATCAATTATTTTGGAATGGATTATAAATCATATATTATAGTCACTATGGACAGTAACATTATAAGTGATAATCATGTAACTTGATGAAGCACCAGAAAATACAAGAAAACTACGGATACATCCACTTTTTTTACAAGACTAAGTTAGCAGTGCAGAATAAAAATATATAAATTAGAGGGACCGAATGATATTTCTTTAAATTTCAATAGAGGTTTTTGTCCTGATATTAATGCATATATTAGTCATTTTATTTAGATGTTAATCTTGTCTAACTAAAATTACTGATAAAGAAAGGCTGTGCAATATTTGAAATTAAAGAGATACTTACTAATATTACTTTAAACCTCATAAGGAATTATCTAATTTATCCTATTATTTATTGCTAGCTAGCTATAATAAGCTAAGCAAATTACCTTGCAGTCTCTGTCTTTTTGCAATTCATACTGTAATCCATTGTCATTGAAAGCTTACTTTTAATTTTCAATATCTATATATACAGAGACATATGCACACACTCCTCTTTTAAATATTAACATATACAGCTTGTCATAATTTTTTCTTTTTTTTTTAATTTATTAATAATTCAGGTACTATCAACCGACGTAATTAATTTTCATTTATGAAAATCTTGCGCTTCTACAGTTAAAAAATACATAAGAATTAACAAATCATGATCATTAGTTTTGAAACATTTATGTAAACATATATTCATTAGATATTTGAGATTGATTGCGAAAAAGAATAAATTATTAATTTTTATGTATTGATCTAATTTTTTACCAGGCATGCGGTAGAAATGTTTAGACGGTACGTTTGGGTCAGCACCCACCTTAACGTGGAATTGAGTTGCAGCGTAACGGTAAAATATTCCTGAAGAATTTATGCTTATAATTATACTATGAAAAAGCTATGTCTTACCTGAATGGAAAATGGTATCCCACCCAGGTTTGGTTTAATTTTTATTTTTTGGTACCATTTAGTTCTCAGTTTAGAAATCAAATCTTATCTTGTTCCTTGAATCCGACTTTATGCATAAATTTAACTTCAATTTTAATTTACCATAGTTTCTAATTAATATATTAAATATGTAATTTCATTTATATCTTATAGCATAATTAAATAGAAAAATATTATTACACATTTCATGTTATTCTTAAAAAATTATACAGTTCAGATGTTTTAATTGGAGAGCTTAATAATAAATATATAAAAAAATTTAAGAAAATGAAATAGTAATTTTTTATCAATATTTATCATTTCCCAACGAAGAAAGTAAAGACACAAAATTAAATATGAGATTTACTGCTTGCCCAGATTGGTGACGTTGAGATAATATTCTCTTGTCCTACTTTATTGTTGTGTATAACTATTTATATATGAGCTAATATATCTGTGTGTAAGAATTTTCTAAAAATTTTTCGTTATAAAATTCTTATAAATTATGAAAAGATAATAATATAAAAGTAACAAAATATATAATTTATTTTATCTTTATTTATTCATTCTCTTTTTTTCTCTTTCCTTTTGTCAAATTTTACAAAAACTCTATAAGAGTCTAGAAAATCCGAACTTAATATTTTTATCATAATTTGTCAACAATTGTCATTTTCTCACGGTCTATTAAAAAAAAACTAATTTTGTTCTAATTGATCTTATACCCACGAAAGCACTTATCTTTAGATATTGTCTAATAATCCATTATTATTTTCGGACACTATTGATAAAACTTTGCTTTAAATTTTTCATGGATTTGCTTGACTATTAAATTATAATTATATAAAACTTACAGAAAATGACATGACTAGCATAATTCTTTTTTTTTTAATCCATAGAGGATTAGAAGGCCAAACTGATAAATTATTTAATGATGATTGAAAGAGAATTGACAAATGCAATGCAATAATCAGTTAGGAATCTCTAAATTCGTAGTGAAAATTGATTAACTCCAAAACTTTTTAACAGAATAAAACGGTTGCCTAGCTGGAAATTTTAATTTTTCAACATTCATAACTCCACCAAGGGCATGCTTTATTTTTGCCTTTTGATTTAAAAAAAAAAAATCCTAAGAATTTTGTAGATTAAGCTTATTTGATATGAATAAAGAAAATAGATTCTATATTTAATTTTTGTATATAATGTTTACTATATTCTTATAAGTATTATTTAATAATATTTATTTCTTTTATTATTTTTTAAATATAAATATAAAAGTCATTTTTTAGTTATAAAATCATATTTTTTATCTATTTTTATTTTTGTTTTAATAATTTTGTATACCAATTAAGTTTATCAAAGTCACGTCCGACGTGTAAAATATAAAAGGAAAAAAAAAGGTTAATCTGAAATCTGAAAATAAGATTATATGAGCTATTATTTGTTGGCAACACTGCCATTAGAGGTTAAAAATGGGAAACAAGATAATTAAAAGGTATAAAAAAGTTTTTTTTTTTTTTGTGGGAGTAAAACGAAGTAACAAACAAGTGTAACTGAACCATACATTTGACCGTTGGGAGTTGCAGGGAGTGCCTAGAATGGAAATAGAGCACGCGCCATCCGATAATCGCGTTACGGGGTAATGAACCTGAGAGATGAACAAAGTTACAAAACAGACTCACAAACGCAAAGTCTTTCATATATATTGTTAATTGTTACGCTTCTTGTTCTCAGTAAGTAGTTACAATTCCATCACACGCAGTTGAAACGCGACGACGATGGTAATGGATCTTGGTCAACGCCGTTTCACTCCTCTAAACGACATTAACCACTCCGCTTGGGTTATTTCTGTAATTAACTAAACGACTTCCATTAGCCTTGGGCTATGTGTCGTTGCTTTATATATAACTTATCTCTTGGCTTGTTCTTGTATTGGTCTCTCAGATATAGAGTGAGAGCAAAAATAGCGATAGGGTTAGGGATATGCGAACGAGGAGAGGGTTGTGTTATCCTCGAGTGGTAGCTCCAAGGATGTGTTCGGATCAGGACGCTGTCGGAAAGTTGTGCTGGCTTCACAACAAGGAACAACAATCATCTTCTGTTAGCCGCAAAAGATTAAGGAAGTCGCCGGAAAACGTCGTCGTGGGAGGAGGACGCGATTTTTTTGAGTCTCTCCACGATGACCTTGTCCTCTCTATTCTCTCCAAACTCAGCTCCACCGCTACATGCCCCTCCGATTTCATCAGTGTCTTGACCACGTGCGTGTTTCGATGGATTTGAGAATTGTTATTTTGATCCAGATTTTGCTGTATTGCTCTCTGACATGTTTGATTTTATGGGTACAGGTGTAAGAGATTACATGGTTTGGGTCTCCAATCTCAGGTTTTATCGAAAGCTTCGCCGAAAACATTAGCTGTTAGAGCCAAGAACTGGTCCGACTCGGCTCACCGGTTTCTGAAGCAGTGTGCCGATGCTGGAAATATTGAAGCCTGCTATACTTTAGGCATGGTTAGTATATATTCATATAATTCATCTTTGATATCTGAAGTTTTAATTCGGAAATTGTGAATACGGTTATTGAATTGGGGGCTATTTCGTCTGTACAGATTCGATTCTATTGTTTGCAAAACAGAGGAAGCGGAGCGTCGCTGATGGCCAAGGCGGCGATTAACTCCCACGCGCCGGCTCTGTACTCCCTGGCAGTTATTCAATTTAACGGCAGCGGCGGCACGAAGAACGACAAGGACCTCAGAGCCGGTGTGGCTCTCTGTGCACGCGCTGCCTTCCTTGGCCACATCGACGCCTTGCGTGAGCTCGGCCACTGCCTTCAAGACGGTTATGGCGTCCGACAGAACATCACGGAGGGACGGCGATTCCTCGTCCAAGCCAACGCACGAGAGCTCGCCGCCGTTCTGTCCTTGCCGGCGGCGGCTAACTCCGGCATCCCTGTCCTTACCTGGAATCCTCACCCGGTCCCGCACCCGCATCCTCATCCGCTGCTCCGGCACCTGACCGGGTCCGGGTGCCCCCTTCTCAGCGATTTCGGGTGCAACGTGCCGGCGCCGGAGTCACACCCAGCGAACCGGTTCATGACGGAGTGGTTCGGAGAGCGGGGCGGGTCTCCAGGTTCGGGTCTTAGGTTATGTTCGCACGTGGGTTGTGGCCGGCCGGAGACGAGGAAGCATGAGTTTCGGAGGTGTTCGGTGTGTGGGACAGTGAATTACTGTTCTCGAGCATGTCAAGCGCTCGATTGGAAGTTCCGGCACAAGGTGGAGTGCGTGCCATTGGAGAGATGGGCCGACGAGGACGGCGAAGATGCCGCCGGCGAACAGGACGACGGCGAGATGGCCATCGAAAGTTAGGTAGAAAAGTAATGGCGACGGTAACGGAGGATTAAACAGCATCATTTTGAAGGAAACGAAGCCATTTTTTCTGGGTGCGAAATATGTTAATTATATATTAATCATTTTTATTATGGTCGGTCCTCGAACGGCACCGTATGGCTTCCTTTCCTTTTCTTGTATAGGTTAGATGGTTCCTGAAAAAAATGAAGAGGCGTCCTTCTTTTTTCTTTTTTTTTTCCTAAGTACTCTTCTGTTACCTTTTGTACAATACAGCAACTATCAGCCTTAATTCTCGTAAATTAAGATTACAATTTTTTAATCAATGTTCTTGCTCTGATTATGTGAAAATGCAGAAATTCTCGTGTAATTTTAGTTTTCGACTCTAATATATCTATTTATGTAGAAGCATTCTAGTGATTATTTTTGGGTAAATTTAGAAACAAGAAAGTTATATGATGAGTGAATGTGGGTTCTACCTGTACCTTTTTTTTTAAAGGCATTTGCTTAAAAGACGAATTAAGGATCCAATGCAATATCAGATAAACATAAATAATGCAATAAAAAAAAGGGAAGAAGAAGGATTGCAAACTCATCACTGATAGAAGGCTCAAATTTCATATTGCAAATCAAAATGAAAGAAATGCAAGTCAGACAATGGCACCACTTGTTTGGAATTACTTGTTGTTTTGAAGTTTTTGTTAAGGGAATCAACTCCTGTCAATTTTTTTATTTTCAGTATTTTTTTCCCAGTAATTTTTCTCGGTATATTTTTTGGTTAATTACGGTTAAGACAAATTAATCTGAATCAAAATTTGTGATATTATTTTATTTATTTAATTAATCAAGTTTATTATTTGACATGTTCATTGGAAAAAAATTCGCATGCAGCTACATGATGGTGCATAAATGATATTTCATTACTTCAATTTAACTTTTTTCCCCCTCTTTTTCGCCAGTTTCAGAATTTATAACTTATGATTTTGAAATCTTTGGAGTTGGTAATGAGTATGATTTTGTGACTCAGTTTTGATGAGAACAAAACACAATTAATATAAAATTTTAATTACTTTCAAGAAATTAGTGGGATTTATTAGTTGATTAATTAGTCGCATGCGTTTTGTTTCCTTATAATTTATCATGTAAATTTAAACTTTAAGATCTGAATTCACCAGAACCAGATGTGGTGAGTGAACGGCAATATTAGGACCTGGCTCAGACATTAATTATTATCTGCTTCTTCTTTTTTGGTCCCTCTGAAACCTGCTTTTAACTTTTGTACTGCTTTTTGGGTGTCAAAAAGGATCAGACATATTAAAGATTGACCAATAAGGTACCAGAAAAAAAAAAAAAAAAAGCTAGGTGGGAGAGGCAAGCAATTTGCAAATTGCAAGTAGGTGCGTAGGTGACATTGATATTCAATGCTTTTGTTCTGAAGGAAAAGTAAAAAAACTTATCTGGATAAGAAAAATTAAGTAAAAAGAAACAGAAAATATTCCTGTTACTTTGATATTATTATGTCAAAATGGAAAAAAAAAAAGTTTATTTTACTTTAATATTGAAAAGATGCTTACTATTTATTTTTATGTGCAGAAAGTCAGAGAGGGAGGTGGAGGGCGCACTTATTGTTTCTGGGATTATAAGCATATAAGCATTTAAACTGTGACACAGATGTGTGGTCCAGGCCCAGTCGTTTTAGGCCCACTATCTGGAATCCAGTTGTGATTGACAATTACTAATTTACCATGCTTTTTTTAGTTTTGTTCTGTGAAACTGAATTCTTCTCATTTAGAGTATCATATATCATATATATATATATATATATATATATAATAAATTTCTCCATTTAACGCAACATCAGACTTAATTCGATCGACAAGAATGGATGAAATATTTTATAATAATTTTTTTATTAAGATTATTGGATGAAAGAATGACACCATCATCATGAACCTAAAAACAATGTATCATGATCTATGATAAAATTAGACTTAAGTGTAGTATTTTATATTTTTGTTATTATATTTTTAATTAAAAAATAATAGATATATAATTCTTCAATAATATTATAACAAAAGTTTAATTTAATTGAGAACTATATAATTATTTATAAAAATCATACATTTATTATAATATTATAAAGAAATTATACAGTTTTCATGTTATAATTGAATAACCTAATAAAAAATATAAAAAACTAGGTTTTTCCTTTATGAAATTGCAATTTGAATTGAGTGTGAACTAAATATAAGAAACAAATAAGCTAAAAACAATATATCATAATTTATGGTAAGATTAGATTTAGATGTAGTATCTTATATTTTTGTTATTGAATTTTTAAATTAAAATATAACAAATGTATACTTTTTTTAATAATATCATAACAAAAGTTTAATTTAATTAAGAGTTGTGCAATTATTAGAAAACTATATACATTTTGTATTGTAATTGAATAATCTGATAACAAAATATAAAAAACTATATATAAAGTTTTTTTTCTTTATATAATGCCAATTTGAATTGAGTGGGAACTAGATTTAAGAAAGAAATAAGGATGGATGAACAGAAAGGGTAGGTAGAAGTTTTTATGTATTACAAAGGAAGTTGCTTCATTAGCTAGAAGTGTCCAGCTGTGATGACAACCATACTTATTACATGTTAACAACTTTTTGATTTTGTAATTTGAAAGGTTAGAGTTTTCTGGGGACACAAACCGATCGACTTCTTTATTCCTTTGTTTTATGTTGAGTTTCAGTATCTTTCTTTTTTCTTTATTCTTCTATTTTTCTTCCCTTTGTGCTATGTTTCCTACTTTGATGCTTTCAAGCAAACGAGGCGTGAGATTGATGCAGCAGAAGATAACGTTCAAGAATTTCACTTTTGAAGAATCGGAAAATCTTGATGTGATTGAATGAAGGGTGATAGTTTTAAATAGAGTCCCTTCTCATCATTTTCAGCTTCGCCCCTATTAAATTTCGATGTAGATATGCACATGATCCACGGATACTACTTTAAATATTTCATTGTTAGATAAGCTTAGGGGTTTTCATTATCATTATTATTATTATTATTATTTTTTAGGGAAGATCTTAATTTGTCACGGTACTGTATTCAAGTACAATTTTTTATATTTTTATTATAAATTTTTTTAATAAATGATAGGATTCATTAAAAAATTTTAATTACATGATGTTAAATTGTAAAAATCATATATTTGTTTGCCAAAAGTATTATATTTATCATGTGTTAATTAAAAAAATTAATAATTAAGAGATAAAGAGCTGCATATAAATTTTTTCTAGTGTCATATTGATACCTCATAAACAATCGTATGATAATTGTTCGCATGAGGGGGCAAATTATAATTAATTTAAAAATGTGGATATTCAATTAAAATTTTTTAATTAAACCAATAAATTATCCCATAACATTTAATTTTAAAAATTACTGTGGTGTTGGTTGTGACTTGTGAGAATGTCACCACCCTTCTTCTATGTAGGTATATTTGATCTTGGAATCAAATCTTGAACCATTACATGGCATTGTGCTTGTTACTTTTTATCTTTTCCGTTTCTTGATTATCTCATGACTTTCTGTTAATTACCCACACTCATCTTCACGAGATTATATCTAGTAGCTTTTTTATACATTAGATTTGATCTATACAAGAGATAAGAAACAATAAATACAACATGGTTTATTTACTTGTAAGACAAAACCTAGGTACTCTTGTTAACAATTCTGGTATATGAGTCTACATATTGGATGACCAGGCAAAACATGCCATTCAAGTTTCATAATTTGGCCGTTGACAGTTTCATAAACTAGATTAATTCATACTTAGACATGTAAATCTGACACAAGATATCAAATATTTAAGACTACGTATGTAACCTAGTGAAATGGATCCTTGTTTGGTCTAAAAAATTTAATAAATCAAAGTTGCAAACCAACAAATCCTCTTTTGTCTAAGATATGATTTATTGGAGGGGAAAAGATACGTAAAAATAAGACCATGTATTTTTCTGTCTATCACAGGATCTTTTTCTGGATTAGAAAGGATCCTGATTTGATATGATAGGCGTTAATTAGGATGAAAGCCCAAGGCATGTATCATATCAAAGCTCAGCCCAATAAAAGTATCAAGTATTGGGCCCTGGAAAAATGGGCCTGAAAATCTGCAATAGTGGTTCATTCATAATGAAAGCCCCAGGCATGTGTCAATATCATGGCCCAGCCCAATAAAGGTATCGAGTAGGCCTTGGAGATACGGGCCTGACATTCTCGAACCATGCACCAACCATCGAAGCTCACTATGAAAGCAGGAATAGTGATGCGTTGCCGTCGTTGGCGTTCTGTGAATTCTTGAGCTCTGAGAAGCGCATCAGGTAAACTTATTGATGTACTTGCTTCCAGATTTATTTTCTCGTTGTACTGAAATTTTCTTTCTTTTATGTTTCATTTTAATTTTAATTTCTGGATTAGGGCTTCTTGTTTTCGATATGGTGAACCCTCAGAGATTGGGAAAAATGAAAGAATCAGACTTAACATTTTTTTGAAATCGAAGCAAACCTTAGTCGTCTGCTCGATTCTGGAGGCAACAACAGTTTTAGAATCAAGCTTTTTTCGATATGCTTTACTTGCTTCGATCGATTTCAGAACTTCAATTGATAATTATATTTCTCATTGATGGCCGAATTCGATGGTTGTTGTTTGTTCTTCGTCCATCGAGCTTGAATGCATAATATTGTGTGTATAAAAATTGGGGTTTTGAATTTTGAGTTGCGACCTTTGGCAGTGGAAGATAAGATGGGGTTCATTATGGAGTTCGCTGAAAATCTGATTTTGAAATTGATGGAAGATCCGAAGGAAAGGGATCGCAAATTCAGGGAACACGTTTATTCGGTTAAGGATAGATGCAAGAAGACCAAGGAGATGTGGAGCTACCCTCTTCGCCCTTACGGGTTTTGGACATTCGAGCGCCATAACTCTCAACTCGCTTGGGATGCTCAGATTAGCCAGGTCCCTGGCCGGAGGGACCCTTATGATGACCTCCTCCAGCAAAACTATGGTTCATCTGAATGAGGTATTGTTCTTCAATCTTCAACTCGTACCTCAGAAGCTGCGGAAGAAGTGAATATTTGTCTGTCCGATTCTGGAATTTTCTTGGCAGTTTTGCGGTTTTGTTTGATCATTTTTGTTGTTCCTAAAAATCAAGGACATTGCTGCGAATATAAGATGAATCTCTGGTGGTTTAGAGTTGATAGACAAGATGAATAAATTTTACAAAGCCGATATCTATCTTTATCAATTTGCTATTATTCAAACATTATGTTGTTGGCATTCACTAAGACATCAAGGTGACATGGATAAATTGAATTACCTTAGGGGTTGGAAAAATATTTATAAGATGTTTTGATATTAAAAAATAAAAATTTATGTGTTGTATATATTCTAAATAATATAAGGATGACACATACACACACTCACTCACACACATACACAAGTCAAGTTCAATTTTACATAAATAAGTTTTCAAGTACTTGAAAAATTAGGATACCCACAGGGTAATCCCCACTTGAAGGAATATTATGGCAAAAGTAGTAAAAGTTACCTTTCACAGCTTCCTATTAGGTTTCTGAAGTTGTTACTTGTTCCTGGGAACGAATTGTTAAATTTATGCATCTTTCAATGCAGAAGTTGTTTGCATCTGTGTAGCTTGATTTCAAATTATTGAAATAAAGCATTTCCATGTTCCATTTCCTAGGTCAATTGCTCCCTGTCAATGTTTTTCACTCTCTACTTGATTTTGGGAAGCAGGGATTCTCAAATATCTTCATTGTTGGACTATAGTTGCTAAACCTATATGAGTTTAATGACCATGATCTTCGAAGTTGGAACCAGTGTTTTGTCTTTTAATCTAGTGGTGCTCTCGAATCTGTTAAGATATATGCAACACCGATAATTAAAAAATGGAGCTGTATTGTATCTGATATGTATCCAACGCTTGTGTCCAATATGACACGATAATTCAAATCACATTTAAACACTAATATATCTTCTTGCGTTGCAGTGTCCTATCATATCATGTCCCGTATGCGTCTTGCTTAAGATTCAAGTGAGACAGGTTTTTCTAAAGTGACAATTAGAATATCTTTCTGCTTTGCAACCGTCTTATAAATTTTTTATTTTTTTTGGTTTGTTCTTTTTTGATGCAGGAGTGTTGAATTTGTCAAAAATTTGCAGAAGAAAAAAGTGGGAATATGACCTGTATTCATTTATGCTGTTAATTTCCTGTATTATGTTTGTTGCAGAGGTTTCAACTGACATGCAACTCTTTACACTGTTGTTACTTCAAATAAGGTTCTATGTCACTGTGACACGATGAAAGAAGCGAATTTACTTCCTTAGACTATGGCTTTCTGTCTATTCATCCTGCTATCTTCGTAGTCTGTATAGATGATTCAACTATGGATTTTTTTTTTTTTTTAAATATTGGGGCCAAGATTCAATTATGGAGTTATGATAGTATAATTTGTGTTTTAACCACCCTAGCTAATTAAGTGATAAGATGATCTGAGGAGTGACCTTTGATTAGGTAATCTTTTTCTTCTGGTGAAGTAAGAGAGGCCACGTGGGGCATGCAAATGTGTTGGATATCATAGACGAGATATATTGCCAGTGCTGTGTCACCGTAGGGTTAGGTACAGTTTCCGTAGCAGTTCAGTGCTGCATAGGTTGTATAGCGGCCTTGAGGTTCGTCAGCCAGCAAGTACTCGGGGATTTTTGTTGAGTAGGCAATGTTTATTGTCATTTATGGACCATATTCATAGATGAGTAAAAATTAATAATGAAATATATAATTTTAATTTGTTGGCAAACTTATGTGTTTCATAAATGACAAGTACTGACTGCATAATAATGCCATAGGTAGCGAGATATGTTGAGCAACACAAGAAGACATGAAGGCATGTTACTTCTAATTTTTTTTAGATGAGAGAATGCTACGATACCAACTACAAGTTCTTATAGTTTTTGTTAGGTATGTGGCTTTAGCGGTCTCCCACGAGTGGATGTCTGCAAGTGAAAGAGGCACGAAAATTGGAAGGGAAAAAAATAAGAGTTTTTTTCTTTTTTTTTTTTTTTGGGGGGGGGGGGGGGGGGGGGTGGGTGAGGCGGCCTCTAAACATTTGTGATGGAACATTGTAATTTGATGATTCATAGTTGTTTTATTTTCTAGGGATTCTTCGATATTGAAGTATGAAACTTCCAAAACATATTCAATGGAAACGTTAGATAGACCTCATTATATACGATTCGGCGCATTTAAAAAGTAATCAGAAATGCTTACTACTTTCGTGCGCTGGGATGTTAAGAGTTGTAAACTTCCATCCACGCTAAATTGTTTCAAGTGTCTTTATAATTTTTTAGAAATTTAGCCTTTGGGATATTAGAAATTAGAATTTATGCCTTGGAAGGACACATTGAGTTGGCCTATTCTAATCTTCACACTAAAAGGTAACAATCTTTCACGCGAAAGGGAAGAAACTTGAGCAGAGAAAAAGAAAAAAAAAAAACTTCATGACCATTTACCATACCATTTACATCATCACTCCATTCTCTTTTTACACAACTCAAAACAGTTCTAGCAACACAGAGATACCCCATGTAAAGTCTCACAGGAAAAGATTACTAAGAAGCAAATTCAGTTAAAAGTAGAAAATCTCAATACTAAAAACTCAGTCTAAATCAGAACTGGACAATTCTGCCGTGTGTCCAGCAGAAGCTGGTTCATCTCCTTCGGTCTTTGGTTCTCCCTGCTTAAATGCCTCGGCTATCTCATCAATGGGGATCAAAGGTAAATACCCAAAGACAGAATATCCCTTCCCAGTTATGTCTTTGATCACATGGTTGTACTTATTCGACCAGTGAGCAACTGTGGGAACCGCCACGTCCGCCACTGCATGAAATGAGGGATATTGGTTGAAACCATTCCACAACTTAACTGTGTTTGTTAGCAGAAATTGCTTAGACTCTGTAGCAACATAATGTGCAGCTGCTCGTGGCCCTCCAGTTCGAGCCTCTTTAACAACTTCCTCTGCTTTGTCTGTCACTTTCTCAACCAAACCCTTGGCTTGGCTGGCAACCCGCTTAGCAAAAGGAGGAGCATGCTCATCGAATTTGTGAGTAGCTTGATCCACCTGCCACAACGATAAATTAACTGAGCTAGAAATTGCTAAACTTTGTCACAGTTAATCGTTAAGATGAAATTCCCAGCATGAAGGGCCACAAAAACGAATCAAAAAATTTATATGTGAACCAAACTAATTAAGAGATATGATATTTTGCCACCCATTAAAAAGAGGCACGATTTTTTTTCCTTTTCCTCCTAATGAGAAAAAGCTTGTTGTTATATATATATATATACACACACACACACACACACACATACATACATTACATATATTTATATATATATATATATGTATATATATTATATAGACACGCACACGCACTTAAAAATTTCTCAAAAGAACCGGGAGTGTTGTATTCAAAGAGATAACATTTCCATGAGTGGAATCCCACATCAATCTAAGCAACTACTATAAGAATTAAACTATTAAATACGTTTCAAGATAATCATCTGAGGAACAACGACAAACATCATATCCTGGAGTGAAACAATTTCCTTGTTCTAAACTTGAGTTCACTGTAATGATTCGAATCAAGGCCACGATTTTCAATGCCGTAGTCACCAATACAAAGGAAATTGCACCTAAAACGAGCTAAACTTGACTAAACACGTGAAGCCGCATACTCCAAAGACTGGCTTAGGTAAAGAACTTCACAATCTCTTGTTGAGCTATTCATAGCTTGATCAAGAAATATTACCTGGAAATACCAGTTTAGTTCAATCCATAAAGTAGAATAACTTCCTTAGCCATTCCAGAAATATATCTTGATTTGATATCAAGTTTAACGATAGCCATACGCAATAGCCAATAACAACAATTCATAATTAATTAATTACAAACAGTAAATTAGTGATAAGCTTTTTCCGGATTTTCCCTTCTTCAATCAGACCGTAGGGGTAAAAAAGAAAAGGTTTACCAACTGTACTAACAGAGCATAAGTTTTTATCTAAGAAAGGACCAATTATTGATGATCAAGACTTTAAGATTACAAAACATAACTCAGAGCCACGATGAGTATTTGATCCAAGAATTGGGAAAAAGAGAAAAGGAGGGTGGGGGAGTCCAATAAACAGAGAGAGATAAATACCTTCTTGTCAGCAAAAACCAAGAGATCGTCAGGAACGCCCTTCAATTTGCGGTATACAGGACCCAGAACGCTGCTCACAGCGCCCTCCACCGTTCCGACGGTGGATTTCAAAGGCCCTGAGTTCTGCTTTCCGTAATCATAGAGATTCGAAACGCAGACAAAAGCTTGAATCGCAGCGACCCTCACAAACCCAAGGTGCTTCAGCTCTGGACTCTTCCTCTCAACCTCTGTCTGCAAGAATCCAAAGAAACAACGATCATAAAGATAAACTTTTACGGTGATTATAATCTCAACCAAAACAAAAGAACTAAAGATTTTGCTACAGAACAGAAAGTTCAAGATGATGAAGAAAAAGAGATAGAATATTGGTGACCTTGTTTGTAGCCATTGATTTGTGTGCTCGTCACTGAAATTTCAACAATGCTCTCTCGCTACCAACATACAGAGTTTTATAAGGGAGAAGGGTGAATCAAAACGGAAAACTTTGGTGTTGTGAAAATCTTGTTGATCTGACCGTGGAGAAGAAAAGTGACTTGTTTTAGAGACCCCTCCAGGCATAAATCATCTGAGAATCTGAAAACGGAATGCTAGGCCCACAGTGGGCGTTCCGGCTGGTGGGGAGTGGGGTCTACATGTAAACCCAAGGGTTCTAGTTCAAACCAGGGGCTTCGGGAAGCCACGTGGCAATTGCTTACACGTATTTCAATTCGAAAGTGGAGAACCTTCTTTTGTGGAGGAGAGAGGACAAAATTCCAAGATTGCAAATTAAGTAGGGTTAAGGACGTTGGATTGGTTGCTCGAGTTAATTAATATGGATCGTCCAAATTTAAATTGGATCAGACAAATTTTATTTTTTAATTATAATTATTTTTATTTTGATATTTTTTAATTTTTAAAGAAACAAAATCAAAATAAAGAAAATCTCTCAATTTCTAGATAGGCAGGTTTCTTTCAACTTTTTTATTATTATATTTTTTTTCAGTTTTATCATTTTATTTTTTATTAAAAAGAAGTAAAATGTAAAATAAAAATAGTGTAACTTTTATTAGATAAAATTTAAAAGATTATTTTTATTTTATATTTTATTTTCTTTAAAATAAAAAATTAACAATAATTAAAAAACTAAATTCTAAATGGAAGTTACTCTAACTTGGGTAGGCAATCCACACACAGGTAAAAATTATAATTGATGATTTCAAATTAAAAATATGTATATTTAAGGGTTTTAAATTTTGTAATTATTCTTAGAAATTTAAATTGTGCAAAAAAAATTATAATTTAGAATCTCAAGTTAAAATTTTTATATTTAAATTTTAAAAATTTTTAATATAAATATTTTTAACATAAGGAATCTCTAATTTTCTCAAATTTTTATTCTTTCGGCCATTGCCAATAAGGACATTTTTATTGGTATGCGCATCAGTCTGTAAGAATTTTAATTAATTTATCTTTTCCATTTCATAGAAGACAAACAATTTATGGCTACAAGAGACAACTCATTAAAATAAATAAATACTTTGAACTCATCTCCAAAAAGTGATTGTATATATAAAACTAGTTCAATCTATTTTTTTAACTGTTTATTATAAATCATTCTTGTATCTAACCTGTTCAGAATGGAATTCATTTTTTGTTTTTTAAAATTTTGTCCCTATATATATATATATATATATATATATATACATATATTATTATTTTTCAGTTTTCTTTTTGTTTGGTCTCCGTCCGTCGGCATTCAACCTACCTTCTAGTTAGCTCTTACTGTAGCATTTAATAAAAGGGTATTTTACTTTTTAAAAATATATATAATTTATTTATACAAAATTTAAGTAAAAATATATAAAATTTATATTATTTAGAACATATAAAATATATAATTTCTAAAATTTTATACATGATTTAATATTTTTGTAAATAAATTTTTAATAAAAAATTAAAATATTTTTATACTAAACACTACTACAATTAAAACTCAAATGAAATTGAATGGAAAATAAAAAGGAAAAAAAAAAGATTTTAATGATAGAATGGTCATTATGTTTCTATTTAAAAAAATTAATTATAAAATAATAATAATAATAATAATATAATAAACATTAAAAAATTTAAATTAAATTCCATTCCTCAGCAGAATTTTTAAAAAAAAAAATATCACCTTAGGAACGGATAACTTGAAATGATGGTAGTTTGACTAAGTTTTAAAGTGTGATGAGACCTAATTGAAAAGTGACGTCAATGATTTAAAAAATTAAAATAAATTACATTATTTTTTTAAAAATTTTGGTCAAATTATTTTTTGTATCTTTTTTATTTATAAAATTATATTTATTTTTTTAATATTTTGATATATACAACAATAACAACAACAATAAGATTTTTTTTATTATATGAAAATATTTTGATATATATTATAAAAAAAAATTAATTTATTTTTTATTAATAGAATTAACCTTTTTTAATGAGACTATAATTTTATTCTTAATTTGATAATAAAAATAATTAAATTAATATTAAATTCAAATATAAAATTATAATTTTATTCTTACTATAATAACAAAGATATTTCAATAATTTTATTTTTAAAATAAATATATATTAAATAAAAAGTTAACTTCACCAGTAAAAAATAAATTAGAAAGAAATCAAATGTAATTTTTAAAACCCAAAAAAGTACTGGATATAATTTAATCAAATTTTAAAGAATAGTTTACTCAAAAAATAAAAGTTTTATTTAATCTTGGCAGTGGTAGTCAATTTGTTTGATTTCTTTTTGTTACCTTAGGGTTTTCCCTCCGATCATTTCTAGTTAGTGGTGTTTTAAGATTGGATAGAAATTATGATCTACAGTCGACTCCCCCTGGGCGAGCGAGGGAAGAGCCCTTTGCTTAATGATTATTCTTTATATTTCCCCATTAGGAAAGAAAGAAAGTAAACGTCACGATGATAAAAAATAAGGATACAAATGGGACCGCATATTGAAGTGGAAGAAGATAAGGTATCTAAGAAGGCGAGGCCGCTCTAGTGTCGTTTATGGCCCTGAAAATGACAGCCACGTCCAAGCTAATCCTTCACAACAATATTAATCTTGCACGTATGTGTTTTCTGTACGAACCCGATTACTGGATATGTGGATCAAGTATGTGAAGCTTGTGGTTTGCTTAGGTCAGTTTTTTGCCCTCTAGTTATAAGAAGAAAAGAAAAACAAAACACAGACAGCAAAACGAGTTTGCCACATAGATATCAGCTTTTGTAACCGGTGATGTTCCTTATTTACCCTGTAGTCATAGAAATTACATGGTTTTATCAAAAAACTGATAATTAACTTTCATATATCTTGACCACTAACTTACGTAGACTTCAAATTTTGACCCCTTGGCATTTGGACTCAAATGATGCTAAACTGCTAATAATAATCCTACACAAGAGATCTGTAAAATGTTGAAAGTGCTTTAAAGAATTAAAGTTATGATGTTAAATCACGTTTTCACTACTTCGGTATTTTAGGATCATTGGACAGAATTTTATTTTAATATTATTTTTTTTATTTGAATGAGTCAATATATAGGCCATGTAACCCACTATCTGATCTGTTGCTATTTTTTGGTCTTATTAGCTTCTGATTAATTTTTGATGTATGCCTATATATGTATAGGATTTTTCCGTCGTTTTATTAGAGTACAATATTCAAAAAGCTATTTGCCTCATATATTCAATATTTTATTATTTTCTTTTAAACTTTCCCTTCACCACCAATCTTTTAGTATCAAAGCATGCGAAAGGGAGAGAGAATCTGTTTCATTGAGAGCAACGTAGCTGCTTCTCTGTCATTTCACTACAGCAGTGTCTTTCTCTTCGTTTATCTTGCGTTAGTGTTTCTCTCCCTCTCCCAACCTTTCCAGGTTCGATTGTGAACAGGGGAGACTTGCCTTCCGCTTGCATAAAATTGATTCATCGTAACAGCCACTGTGACAGAAACTTATGGCAGCCAATGGAGCTTCATCATCAATCACTGGTGTTTCAACAACCTCACAGCCTTTGATTCCCATTTTTAATGGGGACAAATATGAGTTCTGGTCTATCAAGATGATGACCCTCTTCCGATCTCAGGACTTATGGGATTTGGTTAAGGATGGATTTGCAGACCCTAATACAGACCAACAACGAATGAAGGAAAATAAGAAGCGAGATGCAAAGGCTGCTTTTTTCCTCCAGCAAGCAGTGCACAACTACCTCTTCTTTAGAATTGCTTCAGCAGTAACCTTTAAAGAGGCATGGCAGATTTTGAAGAAAGAGTTTTAGGGCTCAGACAAAGTAATGTTTGTGAAACTCCAATCTTTTCGTCGTGAGTTTGAGAATCTCATTATGCCAAAAAGTGAGTATGTCCAAGAGTACTTGTCTAGAGTAGTCTTGAAGTCAACAAAATGAGGTCTTATGGAAAAAAAATTACTGATGAAACTATAGTTGCAAAAATATTGAGAACTCTTACTCCTCGATTTAATTTTGTTGTTGCTACAATTAAGGAGGTTCATGATATGTCTATATATTCATTTGATGAATTAATGAGTTCCCTTCAAGCTCATAAGGACAGGATGAATCAATCACAAGAAAGACATGAAGAACAAACATTCTAGGTGAAGGGGGAGTATCCTAAATCTTCAAATTCCATTGGCAGGGGAAATGGTAGAAGTGGACTTTATGGCAGAGGCAAAGGCTGTGGTGGTGGTAGAGGTCATGGTCAATCTACTTAGCAGAAGTAATCGAATTTTCAAAGAAGCTCAATTCAGTGCCATCATTGTAAAAAATTTGGGCACAAAGAAGCAAACTGTTAGGCAAAGCACAAAGAGGAGCTAAAGCAAGCTAGTTTCATAGGAAGAGGTAGAGACATTGTTCATGGTTGTTACAAAGATAAAAGAGATTGAGATGTTGTTTATGGTGCATTTTCCTAATACTAGAAAATCCTAGTGATATTTGGTTTGTTGATAGCGAGTGTTCAAATCACATGATCAGTACACGCTCATTGTTCGAGGAATTGGATGTATTACAAAAATCCAATGTTCAACTTGAAGATAACAAGCAAGTTCAAGTTAAAGGTAAAGGTGCAATTGCTATACACACTAGCCATAATAAAAAGAAACTTTTCCATGATGATATATTTGTGCCTCATGTGGCTCATAATTTGTTTAGTGTGGGACAATTAATGGCTAATGGATTTAGAGTTATATTTGATAAAGATTGTTGTGTCATTCAAGAGAAGAAGTCTAGTCAAAATATTGCTCAAATTGGTATGACCAAAAATAGAATGTGTGAACACCGTATTTTGTCCGAATATGTTTTAAAAAAAAATATAAAATCAGACTAATAAAAATAAAATAAAATAATAAAATAAAACTAAAAACTAATTTAAAAAAACTAAAACTAATAAAAAAATTAAGGAAAAAATTAATTAAAGAAAAAGAACCCAAAATAGATTAAATAATAATAATCATAAAACAATGAAAGTAAAAACAAAAAAATAATCATAAAAATATAAAAAATAATAAGGTAAAGGCCCATTAATCCCAAAATTGGAACAAAAAGAAAATCAGAGAGGGAATAATAGAATAAAAAGGAAGCTGGGTAAAGAAAAGGAAAATGAAAAAGAGTAAGAAAAAAAGAAAGGCCAGGAAAAGGAAAAGAATTGGGCTTGAAATAAAATTAAAAAAAAGCCCAAAAGGATGGGAACCCATTTTGAAAAGAAAGGAAGCCCATTTTCAGCCAGCCCACGAATTCCGAATTTCCCCCTCCCTGCTTCGCTAACCCGATTGAAAACCCAAAAAGAAAACAAACCCATTCAGACGAAAGAAAACCCTAGATGACTACTGGTCCCCCCCTCCTCTGCTCTAGCGCTCTCTCGCGAGCATGTTTGAAGGCAAAGGAATGAAAGGGTACGGGATGAGTGTTGGTGCTACGAGTGGGTGGAGCAGAGAAGCACGATGAACCCGTACGAGGAGCAGAAGGGGACCACAGGAAGGACGCCTATAAAAGTCGTAAGAACGAGAGGGAAGGGAGCTTTTTTTTAGGGGGTTTTCTTTTGGGAAGAGAGGAACATAAGCGATAGGATTTTCCGAAGGCTTCATTTTGGAGGAGAAAACGAGAGAAGCAAAGTGTAAGAGAGATTCGAAAGGGGAGAGACTCTTGGAAAGGGGACTAGGGTATGTTCAAAACAAAAGGGGAGGACTAGGAATGGAGAAATTGAAAGGGGGATTAGCTGAGGGATTTGTCGGGGTTTGGCTCTGTGGAACGAAATCCGGGAAAGGATCCCCTCCTATTGCTAGTGATTCAGAAATAGCCGAAGGTTCCCGCAGATAGTCTGAAGAAGCAAGCTTCGAAAGGTATGACGATTTATCTGTTTATTATCTTCTTGTTTTCCCTACTCTATTAAGAATTACAACCCGTGAATCTGCTTCAATGGTTTGATTGCTGTGATTTAATTGTTTCTTTTTTTCATAATGTTGTTACTTGTCTCTTCGAAGGAATTCGTTATTAGAGTAAGCTGTAAGTTTGCTTTGATGGGTGGTTGTATCTAAAACTCTCTGCCTATGGGTGTTGCTTCTGATTAAATGTTTTTGATTGTATGATCTTTGAGTCTGGTTCCATGGCTGAACATCGGGTTTTCGATTGTTACTTCCATGATACCATCGATTCGAATCTATTCTTGAGGGAGGGGTACACCTTTTCTTCTCTAAGGATCGGGTCCATTCATGAATTTGCTTTGACAGGGTTGTGTCTGTAAGTCTCTGTGTGTTAATCTTGATTACATGCTGCTGATTGTGTGTATCCCGTGATCCTGTGAAATGTTTAAATAAGGTCTGATTGTTTGTTTTGAACGATAAAATTCTTAATATGGGATGTCAAAGGGTCATTTAGTGCTATTAACTTTGGTTGTCTACCGGTAGTACCAGATCGTTTGTGCTGCTCGCCTAGGACCTTATTTAGTTTAGGCTAATTCTGAAATGATGGAATTTTAAAAGTGAGTATCACAGTCTGTAGCTACATGCTTCTATATTTGCTCTTCTGTTGTTTCTTTGTTGCAATATATTGTTTGTTGGGCTGTTTACGCTGGGGAACATATCTGAGGAATCATGGTTTGCAACTGGGAAAGTCGAGCATGTGATTTAGTCTGCTGCCAGAAGCGCAGGCGTATGGTAGAGAGGTGAAGAGGAAATCATGATGGGTAAAAACCCATGGGCAGCTACAGTATGTAATATAATTTCTACCATACAATCCAGCTTCATGTAAATGTATTTGAATGTGATATAGGACAAACATACATCAAACACACTTACACACACTGGCAAATTAATATTTTCCTTATTTTTCTTTATTTATTTCGTTAATTTTCGTGTTAGGGTAGCCGTGTGGGATTTGATATCCCCTCAAGCACATAGGACTAAAAGGTCATGTGTGGCGATATAACCTCCTTGGTGCTTTTAGATTTTGAATTTGCGATTTAATAATTTGGGCTTCAAGGGCCTCGTTCAATACGATCCTTTAAAAAAAATTTCAAAAAAGGGGGAGATAAAAAAAAGAGAAATCATTTTGAGTCTTAAATATTTATTTATTTATTTTCTTTTTCTCTTTTAAGAAAAAGGGGGTTCTTCTGTGAAAATTGAAAAAATGTTTTTCCAAAATCTTTTAGAGTTGGTTCCTAAAAAAAAACAGAAGAAAAAGAGGGAAATGTTCAAAATAAGGATAAATAGATAAGCGAAAGAAAAGGAATTAATTTTAAAAAAAAACACAAAACAACCCAAAATAAAAATAAACATACCTCTTTAAAATAAATAAATAATAATAGCAAGGCAAAACAACAAAATAATAATAATAATAATAATAATAAATAATAATAATAATAATAATAATAATAATAATAATACAATACCAAAATGAAAAAGACAAACAAAAGAAAACCTAAAGTTTACTTCTTTTTCTTACGCAAAAGTTCAATACCAAAAATAAGATTTGATCCCTACCCAAAGGAAAAAAAAAAAAAAAATAGTAAACAAACAAAACAAAGATACAAAGAAAAAAATATGTTGCAAAATAAAACACAAAATAAACAAAGGAAGAAGAAAAAAAAAAGAGAACGAAAGAAAGAAATAAAAAAAAGGAAATACAATAACAAAGATGAAACCAACAAAAAAAAACAAAAGCACAAAAGAATAAAACAAAACACAATAAGAACAAAGAAAAAGATAAAAATAACAAAAATAACAAAAATAAAAATAATAAAAATAAAGCAAAGCAAAACAAACAGAAATAAGGACAAAAAAGAAGAAGGAAAAGAAACAAAAATAATAATACAAAAATAAAATAAATAATAATAATAATAAATAGAAAAACAAAAAATAATAATAACAAAACTAAACAAAAAAAAACAAAAAACAAAAAAATAACAACAACAAGAAAACAAAAACAAGAATAAAAAAACAAAACAAGACAAAAACAAAAACATAGGTAATAAAAAAATAAATAAATAATGAAAATAATAGAAAAAGAATGATAAGTAAGAGGAAAAATTGAAAATGCAAGAAAATTAAATTAAACTTTCCTTTAGTAAATTAAAACAACGAATGAAGGAAAATAAGAAGCGAGATGCAACGGCTCCTTTTTTCCTCCAGCAAGCAGTGCACGACTACCTCTTCTTTAGAATTGCTTCAGCAGTAACCTTTAAAGAGGCATGGCAGATTTTGAAGAAAGAGTTTTAGGGCTCAGACAAAGTCAAAATATTGCTCAAATTGGTATGACTAAAAATAGAATGTTCCCACTTGAAATTTCTTCTATTGAAAAAAAGGCTCTTATTACTAAAGGGATTAGTGATTCTGATCTTTGGCATTTATGATATGATCATTTGCATCTAAAGGGTTTGCAATTGTTGAATAAGAAAGACATGGTTCTCGGGTTACCAAATATAAATGCTATATATTTTTGTGAAGGTTGTGTCTTAGGAAAACAAAGTAAAAAATCATTTCCTGTAGGGAAATCTTGGAGAACTTCTCAATGTCTTGAGTTAGTACATGCAGATTTATGTGGGCCAATGAATACTGAGTCTTTAAATGGAAGTCATTTTTTTTTTGTTTACTGATGATTATAGCAGAATGAGTTGGGTTATTTCTTGAAATTAAAATCTGAAGTGTTTGAAAATTTCAAGAAATTTAAAGCTTTAGTAGAGAAGTAAAGTGTTGCACACAAATAGAGGGGGAGAATTTTGTTCTAATAAATTTGCCTTTTTTTTTTTAGAAAAATGGTATTCAAAGGGAGCTCACTTCACTACATATGCCAAAGCAAAATGGAATTGCAGAATGGAAGAACCGAACCATGGTAGAAATGGCTAGAAGCATGATGAAGGCAAGAGAGCTTCTTAATCAATTTTAGGTAAAGGCAATAGCTATAACAATGTTTCTCCTAAATCTTTTTCCTACAAAAGCAGTCCTAAACAAGACACTTTATGAAGTATGGAAAGGTGTAAAGCCACGAGTAAGCCACTTAAAAGTTTTTGGTTATATAGCCTATGCTTTGGTAAAATCATCTCGTTAAAAACTTGATGAAAAATCTGAAAAATGTATCTTTATTGGTTATAGTGTACAATCCAAAGCTTATAGGTTGTATAATCCAATTAGTAGCAAGATAATTATTATTAGAGATGTTATATTTAATAAGGAAGCTAGTTCGAATTGGAATAGCAAAGATGGAAAATCTGTCCCTTTTCAATATGTATTGATGTAGCAACTTCTGAATCAGAACCAACAGGTTTAGAGTTGCCTTCACCTAGTGGCAGTAGCTCCCTAACTTCTCCTTCTAGTGCAGATAGAATTACTTCTTCACCTAAAAGTTCATCTTCCAATTCTTCAAATGAAACACCTCCTTAAAAGTTTTGATCTTTGAAAGATATTTATAAATCTTGTAATTTTGCTCTCCTTGTTTCAGATCTTATGTCCTATGTAGATGCTGAAAAGGAGCAAGTATGGCAAGATGCAATGATTAAGGAGATGAATTGCATCACAAAAAATAACACGTGGCAGCTAGTTGAGCTTCTTAAAGGCAAGAATGCAATTGAGCTCAAGTGGATGTACCGAACCAAATGTCATGCTGATGGCAGTATACAAAAGCACAAGGCACAGTTGGTGGCTAAAGGTTATGCTCAACAGCAAGGTATTGACTTCGATGAAACATTTTCTCCTGTAGCTCGCTTTGAAACGGTGAGAACTTTTTTAGCTTTAGTTGCTCAACTTAAGTGGCCTGTGTTTCAATTTGATGTTAAGTCAGCCTTTTTGAATGGTAAATTAAAAGAGGAAGCATTTGTTTCTCAACCAGAAGGCTTTGTTGTTAATTGTGAGAAAAGTAAAGTCTATAAGCTAAAAAGGCTTTATATGGCCTTAAACAAGCCTCACGTGCATGGTATCATAAAATTAACTCTTATTTTCGTAAAAATTGTTTTAAAAGGAGTGATAATGAGCCTACCCTTTATTTGAAAAAAGCATGGTGATAGTGATTTCTTAGTGGTTTGTCTTTATGTTGATGATATATATATATATATATATATGGGGTCTTGTGAATCAATTCTTGCTGATTTTAAATCAAGTATGGTGAAAAAATTTGAGATGTCAAACTTGGGATTATTGCATTTTCTTGGTTTAGAAGTGAAATAAGGTTTAGATGGTATTTTTATTTCCCAATAGAAGTATGCAATGGACCTTTTTAAAAGGTTCAACATGTCGAGCTGCAAAACAACATGTTCTCCTATGAATGTCAATGAGAAATTAACAGCAGATAATGATACTGGATCTGCAAATGTAATGTATTATAGAAACATGGTGGGTGGCTTAAATTATTTATCTCATACAAGGCCTGATATAGCACATTCTGTGAGTATAGTTTCCAGATATATGCATAATCCCACTAAACATCATTTTGGGACTGTAAAATGGATTATGCAATATGTTGCAGGCACCACTGAACTTGGAATTTGGTACTTTAAAATATCAAGTTTCAAATTGTTTAGATTTTTAGATAGTGATTGGGCAAGTTGTATTGATGATAGAAGAAGCACATCAGGCTATGTTTTTACCTTTGGTTCAAATGCTATCTCATAAAACTTAAAGAAGCAAGATACAATGACTTTATCCTCATATGAGGCTGAATATACAACAATAACTTCAACAGCTTGTTAGGCTATTTGGTTAAGAAGATTGTTAGCTGACTTTCTCCAACATCAACAAGGTCCAATAGAGATTTTTAGCGACAAGGCAGCAATTGCTATAACAAAAAATGCAATTTTTCATGACAAAACGAAGCACATCAATATTCGGCATCATTTCATTCGTGATCTAGTTACAAAGGGAGAAATTACTTTGACATACTGTAATACATGTCAGCAAGCTGTAGATATCCTGACCAAATCACTTTCTACTAGCAAGATTGAAGTTGTTAGAGTGAAGATGGGTGTATGCAGCTTTGAAGCAAGAGGAAATATTGAAAGTGCTTCAAAGAATTAAGTCACGATGTTAAGTCACATTTTCACTACTTTAGTATTTTAGGATCAGTAGACAGAAATTTATTTTAATATTTCTTTCTTCTTATTTGAATAAGTCAATATGTAGACCATATAACCCACTATCTAGTCTGTTGTTATTTTCAAGCCTTATTAGCTTCTGAACAGTTTTTTATGTATGCCTATATATCCATAGGTTTTTTCCGTCGTTTTATTAAAGTATTCAAAATGCTATTTGCCTCGTATATTCAATATTTTATTATTTTCTTCTGAATTTTCTCTTCACCTACATAAAATCCATGGAATAAGATCTCTACCAAAAGTGCAGTTTACGGAAGGAAGAAATGCTCCTTACCACGCACCTATCGATGGTCATAACAATGTAAAGCCAATTCAGTAGCAGTACCAAAACTAAGTACAATAAATTGGTGACAAGGGACAAAAAGGACAAAAACTTTGTTTCGGGAACTAGAATAACAGGAAGCGGGATTTGTTATAACATGGTATTGATGATCCTTTTGTCATATTGCCAATGTTAACTGTAGGCCAATTCCAATAAAGTCGGCCAGGACTGTAGACACAAGAATTTGACCGTGTACAGTTCTCTGTGCTACTATATGTAAGTTTGACGCTGTCACTGACTGTAAGAGATACGCAAATAGTAAAAGATCATGATATATTTTGTTTACGGTGTAAGACCGAAAGAAGTACGAAACTAATTTGTATTCCAATCCTAACATACTAGTGGAGGGAGTTGGGATGAATGCAGGTTCACAGAGCTTGAGATCTCTGGCGCTTCACATATTGATGGATAGGCTCCTTGACCTGAAAAGAAAGGAAGAGGAGAAGGAAAACTAAAACGTCCGAGACTACTAAAAAGATGTCCTCCTTTAATTACACAAAGGATTCTTTGCATCAGGCAGAAATCGATATGTCACTAAAAGGAAAGAGGAAGCTGTAGCTTACCGTGCTTGTTTTCCTGGATCGCTTGTCTTGGGAGTTCCTACTGCAGAGAAGTGTCTCGACTTCGTTACACTGATTTATAGTTGAATGTTCGTTTGCCATGCTGTTCTGTTTGCATGGAGCAAAACTCTCCCTCGAAGCTACAGGCTGTGTGATTCCGGAAAAACAATTACTTATCAGTTACATGTAAACATTTAGAGATATAGAGAATGACCACTATGAACCACAATCTTGAACAGGGGAAGCATAATCAATATAACTTGCCTCAACCCTGCTTGTGGGCGTGTTCCCCGGCTCTCTCGCCTTCTGCCCACTCCTGGTGGAGTCAGTTTGGTTTATATCAGATTTAACTCTCATTCTCGTTAGCTCTGATCCAATGGAGTGGAGGACACCACATGTGGACCCCTCCCTGAAGTTATTCCCTGATTACCAAGAAAGGAAATTAAACTTGCAAGTGCTAATATCAAAAAGCTGCAGAATCGGTAATATAAAAATTGATGGCGTTATTCATCAATCATTACCATTTGCATTGAGACCAACGGGCTTGGACTTGCTACTTGGTTCACTGTGATCTATATCCTGAAATTTTCAAAAACGGGAAAGAAGAGGTAAACTTACGTTCAAATAAATGGCCAATATATACTCAGAATGCTCTGCAGTCAATACCATAGCTTCAGTAGTACCCATCAGAGACTTCCGGACTTCGATCAGCTTCCTCCGAGTCAACTCAGAATGGATCACACGTTTCCCTGATTTACAACATAGTTATAAAAAGTAGACAGGAAATAAGGAAAAGATTAAGGATTATTCTCTGATCGTTAATTTGATACCTAATCTTCTGATGCCCTTGGGGTCAACAAAACCATCCTGAGTCATTTTATGAATTATTCTGCGTACGGCTGCCTGGTTTACTTCTCCCTCAAGCTTGTTTTGAAGCTTTGCGACTGTCACATAGGTCATTGGAAGAGCATGATAGAGAGCCTGAGATATTACCTGAATTAGCTGATATACTATACGAAGAGTAGTTATAATACACACACACACACACACACACACACATATATAACATATTAATTCAATTATAAGGAAACAATGCAGGAGATTCATTTACATAGAGTACAAATTATAGACTATAGACTCCATCGCTTAAAACATAAGAATAACAGTCAATTCACAGTGAGTTATAAATAAAACTAGGTGGGGCCCCGTGCCAACAGCACAAGGCCCAAAAAACAGGCGGAAAAAAAAGGAGATGAAGATTTGTTATAAAAGGGTCACATCCATGAATAGTACAAAAAATTGAGTTTTAAAATGTAAAAAATTAGCATCCATAAAAAAAAAATTCGAAATGAATAGTACAAAAAATTGAGTTTTAAAATGTAAAAAATTAGCAATAATTCCTGCAAGTTCAAGGATTATAAAAAAAATGTGAACCTCGTAATAAAAAAAAATAAAAAAATTCGAAAAATTTTTTTTAAAAAAATACGGATGAACAATATATAACAATATATAAACAGTGTTTGTAACGCGATGTTATAAACAGTGCTATGAACACAACTTTTTATATATAAGGAAGACACGAGCACAGAGCTTGAGAAAAACATAAAAAACTGAAAAATAAAACCGGGGGAGGAATTTGAGGGAAAAAGAAACATTTGTATGCCCCGCAATCAGTAATGATTATCTTAGGAATCTTTTATTAGACTAAAAAAGTTGGGTTTCAAACAAAAGCCAAAAAGCAAAGTGTTGTCACATCCATGAATAACTCAGGAACAATAATTATAAAGTGCCAGAAAACTTTTCATATATATATATATATATATATATATATAAAAAGATTTCAGATTTAAATGTAACGTCTTGCACACTTTATTCAGTCAGTCTTGAGTCTAGCTCAAAATAGGTAATTATGATTTACAAGTATAATTAACCTTGGCCCAAAAAGCACCCCTATTATACTTTAGCACTAGTTGTATATAGTATAGTAACTAAACGTAACATATAAGTAAAAGGTCGATCAAGATCTCCATGAATATCTTAACTAACAAAAATGAGGAAGAATTAAAACTCACCTTCATGTAAAGGCTATCTTCAACCTGGTGAACTTCATCAATGACTTGAACAGTTTGATCGTCAGCTTCTTCTTTCACCGTTGAGAACTCACATTCAGATTTCTGAGAACGAAGCTTTTATCAGGCCAAAATTAAAAAATAAAGGTAAAGAAAGTGCTTGTAGAATTGAGAGTGATAAAATCCACCTTTTGCTTGTTAATGATGTAGGTATCCTTTCCCGTTTCTGATAGCACGGCTTCCTTAACAAGCTTGTCCATGATCTCTGAAGAACCCGTAAAAATTTAATCAACATAGCAACATTGTTTGTTAAGTAATGGAATCTAGCGCACCGCTCTAACGTGATGGTTTAGCCTTATACCTTCAGTTAAAACCTGCCAGTATCACAATTCAAATTAAAATATTATCTGACATAAAATGAAAAAAAAAAAGGAAAAATAAAATAAAATGAAATTGCAATACTTAAACCATAATATAAACATGGCCCAAAAAAAATTCTTAGTAAAGTGTCATAATAATCAGAAAATCAAAAGAAAAAATTACCACTGAGATGTCTGGAAAATTTGCTAGAACGTCAGTAAGCTCAATAGTGTCAAGGTGGCAATAATTAATCCACTCCTTCACCCGGGCTAATTGTTGCTCATCTTCCAAAGAATCCTGTGTATTGTCTGGGTAAAATATAGAAGATTATAAGGTATTCAAACAGATCTACAGTCCAGTTATTGATTTAACTAACCCTGTGTATAAAAGGAAACATACATAGATACCTATATATACACATATACACACACACAGTTGACAAACACATATATCCTCTGGGTTATGTATACGCACACATTCACATGCCTGACAGAGAAATAGAGATAGGTAGGAGGAACGATAGTTTAATTCAAGAAAGTTTAAAGGCCAAGTTTACCTTGGTCATCCATGCCATCATCTTCCTGTGGTTGCTGTTTCTCTGTGGTAATAGATATTAACTCTTTTACTTATTAAAATAGAACAGTGGAGTAAATGAAATGAGCAACGTGGGCAGCATAAGTGACCCTAATCAGCAATTACCTATTGGAGCAACTATATATCGATTCCCTTGAGTATAATCGACCTGAAAATTGTAAAATTTCACAAGTTTAGGAACTCAGTCGCTTTAGTGCCCATTTCAGTCAGGTAGAATTTAAAGGATGCTTAATAGCAATGGTTTTATCATGCAACATCCTCACTTACCTCACTGTCAGAATCAAAATACTCATCCCTCTGTGTGGAATCAGCCCCAGAGCTCATGTCATCATCACCTTGGATTTGCTCATTCTGATCCTCACAGGGGTCAAGAACACTCTTTACCTATATAAATTTAAATAAGAAACTGTTATCAAAAGGCAGAAAAGTGGATTTAAAACCAAGCTGTGAGCATGATCCTTCCCTTACCTTGAGAGCTAACACAAAATGCTTGCTGTTTACGTTCCCAACCTCCATTTTCAATGGACTTTTAGTCCATGAATGATGAGCTTCTTCTTCTGTGCAACACCTGAAGAATGGAGGCTCATAATCTGCAGGCTGCAAGGTTAGAAAATTGTGAATTACTTCTATATAACAGTCTGCTGCAGCAAAACGAAACAGTAAAGTTTTCACCACTGGCATAACAAAGCATGTGGCCTTTTTGTCGCAATCTCATTAAATATTTCAACAGTTAAACAACACCAGAGTCAAATTTATATTCTAGAGCAGAAACATACTAAAGAGGTTCACAAGCATGTTAAGGAACTGACATGAGCTCCACGATCAAAAGCATACCGTCACGTCATCATAGTAGATGAGCTTCATCAAAATGGTACGCTGAGGAAACAATAAAAGTCAATATCTCAGACTTCTTGCATTGTAAAAAAGAGCAGTGAAGTGTTAAAAAATGGATGTATCAAGCAAAGCGTCAGAACTTATTTACCTCTTCTGGCATTTTGTCCAGAGTTCTCATCAACTGAACTAGTGTTCGAATCATTTTACATGCAGAACTCCTGAAGATGACATCATGTCACAAATAATATCGATTACTAAGTTTTCAAGATAAGTCCATTTCGGATCTAATATAAATTTACTTAATGAAAATAACCTCATCTGCTGTGGAGTAATTTCTGTGGTAGTGTTACTTTTGAATGTCCCACCCTGCTTTTTGTTTCCAGTGCGATTGATATTCATGGAAACCTCTTGTTTGTCAGAATCCGAATAGCAAAAGGAAACTACAGTAGGAAAATTACTTAAATGTAAGAAAGAAAAAATAGGAACCCACATTGTGCCATTAGCATTGAGCAAAGTTATCCTAATATTAATAAGTTGGCGGGTTTCTCTACTCAATCAACTTTTCAACGAGATCCTACTAACTACAATTATAATCAGATTGTCAAAGCCTTACATGCATATTCCTCAATCATCGGTCCATCAACTGTCTCACACACACAAAAGAAAAGTGTCTTCAGGTACTTCTTCTGTAAAGCATCGTATACACCTGCAATTTACATAAAAGAGCACGGATAGCTTCGAATTTAAAACAAATCAAAGTCAAATCGGAAAAATTCAGTGAGATAAGAATAAAC
This sequence comes from Erythrophleum fordii, assembly GCA_032878935.1. Lineage (NCBI taxonomy): Eukaryota > Viridiplantae > Streptophyta > Magnoliopsida > Fabales > Fabaceae > Erythrophleum > Erythrophleum fordii. Next base: position 5,558,055 of record JAVQMF010000027.1, read on the forward strand.
GTGCCTTTCTCCATCCAATCAATCAGTCGACGAGATTCTGCATCCAGTGGCATCAGTTTTTTTATCTTCATCTCTGTCGTTTTAATCAGAATTTTTATGAATTTAACCAACAAATATTAGAAGACTCAGTTAAAATCATAGGAAAATGGATGGACTACTAAAGATATACCTACCAAGAGCAGGAACAGACTTATCATTGAAATACTTCTCAGGGAATAGGCCTCTGATGTAACTGATATTAAATATGGCAATTCGAAGCAAGTTCCTCGTCTGTCAAATTAATTTCAGATTAATAAATATAAGATAAATCCGACTCAAAATTCCTATTATTAAGAATTACAGTCCTAATGCATCTCAGAATTAAGGAAACGATAGGGAAAGAAAAGCTCCAACCGGTTAAAATTTCAAACCAAACTCTCCATTGCAGAGAGTAATATTCTCAGAAACATTTAGAGAAACTACGTATTGAAATTATGAATCACGAACTATTAGTTTTAGATCCCGTCTAATGTCTATATTTCTGTTAAAGAAGAGTAACAAATATTTGACTGAACCGAGGATCTTTGGTAACAAGTGACTACTCTTAGCAATAAATGAAGCTCCTCAGATTAAGCTAGAACTTGACAGCAGAAGAAATAGAATATCAAGTCGATTCTGAAACTCAAATCTACTAAGAAATCTAAATTTACTTGAAGAAATAAATTATCGACAGGAATTAAAGCAGGAAGAACAGAGAGAGAACTTTTTTTAAAAAAACACTGTTCACAATTATCTGTGCAGGAACTTCGGATCAAAACATGCAAAATATGAAATGCTAATGAAGCTAAGGCGATTGCTGATTACCAGAAGAAGCGAATCTTGCTCGGTGATTTCAGCTTCCTTGGCTTTCTGTGCAACGACCTGAAAGAACGAAATGGAAATTCAAAAGACACGGGGGGGATCAAATTGAAGGAACAGTTTATTCAGAGAGCCTTCGGTTCTCACCATGGTTTCGGCGGTTACAGCGAAATAAAGATAGCAGAAGAGAACTCAGAGTTTGCTCGATGCGTGAAATATTTTGAATGGAATATGGCGGGACTAGAAGACGTAGTAGCAACTGGCTGGGTTGTTATTTATAGGCTAATATGATGGCGAGCTGCAAGTAGTTCGTGCCTCAATTTATAAGAGCGAAAGGCCAAACTCGAATAGGGTCGATCACGCAAGTTTGGTGAGTTGGCTTGGCGCCAAAAGGAGATCAGAGGATTGTGGGCTCCACTGTTGTGTTTGTTGGTCCTGAGAACCTGTGCAGACATTAGCATCCAGCATTCTTCAGCTCGTTTTCACAAACAAGGGCAACGCGAACGAAACGACTGGGTAGAATAAAACTCCCATTAATCACCCGTAGTTGGAACTTCGGAGGTGAGTTGGCTGGGCTTCGTCCGCCCTCTAACAATGCATTTTGAAGGTTGCTATCACGTATACTTGTACAATTAACGTCTGTCTTCTAATTATGTTACTAATAATATTTTACTAGAGTGCTATAATTGACTATTTAGTAACGTGTAATTATTAATACCTTTAACAAGCATTATTAATTGCACTAATATGTGTATATATATATATATATGGGAAAATTCACCTTATCTGAGGAAACTACCACCAATAAAAGTATATATCAATATAATTTGATAATATAAACTTTCTTTTTACTTTAAAATCTTAAACTATAATTTTGTTTAAATTTCACAATTTCAGGTGCACTAACAAAATATTATCAAATATTTTAAAAATAAAATATTATGCAGAATTAAAACAATTGTACTTTCCACGTACTAAAATGAAAAATACTAATAAAGCTTTTAAAGTATCAAATTTAAATTGAATTCATCTTTAAGGATTAAAATAAAATTTTACAATTAGTGGCAATAGAGTACTTTGCAAGAACTATATATTTTATAAAAGAATTCCTTCCCAATTAGTTTTTACCAATAGAATCCTCAAGGGAAGACCATCAACTAAGAGCATAAACATGTAAAATATTTGGGAAATTTTTATCGCCAAGCTAATAAACAACCAAGCAGGCAAGCACCCCTGCATTTCTGCCCCTACGCTTTTTTCGGTTGAAAGCATATCATTACTACTTCCACAACATGGAGGATGCTGTTGCTAATGTCATTATTTAAGAAAGTAACAACTTGAAAAGGAGCCATCTTTTCTCAAATCTCAATATTGTACAACCCATGATGCATACTGAAGACTCGACATAAGATCTCTTTTATTTGAATTTAGAGAGGGATGCACAGCAGCAGCAATTTTCTCCCTAAGGTTAAACTTCTTAGCAATTAGTGGCCGGACATCATCAACTCCAACCAAGCTCTCCAAAAACGGAAGTAACAAAATCAATTCTTGATCTGAACGATCATCAAACCAACTCTCAATTGGTATTCCATTATCCACCTGAAACCCAAATGCCTGGGGAGGGAAAAATTAACAGCAGATAAAAGTATTAATAATTTGACTTTTTTTGGATTTTTTGAAAATTCTAACCATACTATATCCCATTAAAAAAAAAAAGCACACAAATAGAATGTAATAAATTAAGTGTTTCATGTCAAATGATAGCATAAAATGCAAATAAACCCCTTTAATTTTGATAGTTTGGCTCTTTGTCAAATAACCCTCGTTAGTTTCAGTTTTGCCAATAAATCCTCTTCAGTTTTGGCACATAACCCCTGTCCTCAACAATTGCATTTTTAGGTAGGTTTATAAACTTGTGAATTTTGGATGAAAGGGACTTTGCAAAAACAAAAACCATAATGGGTCATCTGCCAAAATTGAAGCAATTGGCAATTTGGTGAAGTACAAATAAAAATCAAGTAACAAAATTAAGGGTCAACATATTTCAGCTAGATTTTACATCCAAAACTCTATAATTGAACATTAAATAATGATCACCCATAATGAGTACCATAATGATTTCACAGACAAGAGGAGCCCCCAAAAAAAAAATCATTACTGTACCTGTGGGGAATTGTCAACTATTATAACACGTGCCAAATCCCGACCAAGAACAGTTAAATCCTTGAGGTAATTCCCATCCACATAAACACAGGATTCACGGTAAACACGATGGCGAAAAATCTTCCTCTTTGGATCAAGCACATTTAGAAGTTGCTCAGCATATATACTTTGACTAGCTGTAAATATTATAATCTCAAACAGACTGGAAACTCTCTCTAGGAAATCTTTAAGGTGGGGACGACAGCGGACATAGACAGTATGCTCTTCAAAATTAAAATTAACAGGAAATGTGAAGTCTGCATCTTCACAAGGTTCAAGGATAGAATGCACCAAAGTTTCTGCCAAACAGAAAATCACAATCACTATACAAAGTACAAAAACAGCAGTTCAACCCAAAGCTTGGCACAATAAATACTAATGTAATCAAAAAGAAAAAGAAAAATTAGTTTGGCTAACCAAGTAACTATTAACCATTCAAGCTCCTCGTAGGGAGGAAGAATAAAAGCTTTTTTTTTTTCCAGTCAAAAATACAGGTTTTCACCTCCAACAAGCATTTCACATGTCATCAGGACAAATTCAGGCCACATATTCAATTTTAACAAGGAGAAGAAACCATACTGGCTGATGACACTGAATCAAAGCATTTAATTAGCAAAACAACAGAAATAAGATAATATTGGAAAGGGCAAGGTTAAATTACAGTAGAATTCTTAAAAGGAATTAGGCTAACATGAGAGCTTGAAATGATAGTCATCATATTAACAAGACTTATTTATCATATTGGCCCCTGAAAAATTTCAATAACATTAATTTAGTCTTAAATCAGGACTAAAATGATGTACTTGTCAGAACAATAGGACTAAAATAATGTCAATAAACTTTCAAGGACTAAGATGGCAGCAGTATCTTTCAAGGACCAAAATGGCAGTTTATGCTATTAAAAAAATGTCAATTATTAACAAAGCTCAAAAGACAAAATGTCTAGCCATAACTTGCAAGACCTAGAAAAAGAAAGAGATTACAAATGTGAGCAATCACAACAGAAGTAGCTTCATTAACACTAACATTCCAAATCTAAAAAACCAAAAACTAATTCATTTTATTTTAGGTGTAAGTGTTTTTTTTTTGGGGGTTATGCAGGGAACTTAAAATTGACATATTATTTTACTTTCTTACCATCCAAGTCCAGGACAAGAGTAGTAGGAGGGCAACTTCGTGTCTGCTTCGGTAGCAACAGTGGTCTAAAAGTTGGAACCACCAATGACAAATCTGGTAGAGTCTTTATGAATAAGTAAGGATTGAATTCATCAAAATCAGAAAATTCATCATCCTCTGGGCACAGATCAGAAGATATAGAGTCCTGACCATGCTCATCGACACATTCCAGCTTTGAGTTTTTAACAGAGAGATGGATAGCAGAAACTTCCCCATTTCCATCAAATTCAGAACTGCAACCACTGACATCTTCTGTACCGAAAGCAAGCATCTGATCACCACAACTCAGTGTGTTGGAGTAGTTGGATGGATTATTTATGTCTACTTCCATTGCAACAAAAGATTCTTTACCAACTTGACCGTCTACAGTATCCTCCTCAGGTAACTCTATTTTTTCATCTGGAGAGATACTTTTGTGGTCCCCATTCTGAAAAATTTTGACAAAATCAACTAGAGAGAAACAAAAGAAAATAATTAATGAAAATTTTATAAAATATCATAATTGAATTACTAAGATTACATAGTCAATCAGGAAAAAGTAGTCAGTACAAAGAATTATTGAAACAATCCATTGTCATTTACCTCTGTCAACAACTTTCCCTCCAGAACCTCTCGATATGTGAAAACCAGGAGAAAATATAGTTCCAGACTCCAGAGGCACAGCTTGCTTGTTACAACCCTAAAGCATTATTTCAGAACAGAATAATCTTAAAACAATGATAATTTTTCTTTATATAAAGTATTTGCATTTAACATGCAAATCATATGCAGGAATCTTCAGTTATTCACTTCATCAGAGAGACCAAGAAGTTCCTTTGTCAAGGGAATTGTATCCTTATGCAATTGGATAGAATATTTGTAAAATGGCTTTCATGCAAAAGAGAAACCTAGCACACAAAGAGAAAAAGCCAGACAGACACATGGAGAGATGGTCAAGTTAAATTACCAAGACATCTAATGAAGCACCATCAACTGCATCATTTGCCAAACAAACATTGGAAGTGGCATGATCTACCAAGTCATACTTATTCCTCAAATCTGTTGAAGGAATTGGCTCAGCGCCTTTCTTCTTAAGAGTGCTGACTGAAAGTTACAGCAAAGAGATCACAAATAAAATTACTTTATTGGCCATTAATCTCTTATTATCTGAAGACATATCATTTTGGAGTAGAATGTGGACACTGGAAACTTTCAAAATCAAAAATCTCTGAGGGTCAAATGCAGATGTGTCATAAGAGGCATTTATCAAAACAAGAGCATTTTTTAAATAAACAATTCCAATAATAATAATGGAAAATTGACTAATTAAGTCTACTGGCAGCACTTTATATAAAAATTTATCAGTATAGTACATAAGAAAATATGCTCTCAATTCTAGAAGGAGCAACTTCATTACGAGTCAGACATGTTACTATGGTAGAATAAGAAGATATAAAAGATCCAATAGATACATTTAAATAGCTAATGGAATTAGATTATTTTCCAACCCAAAAAGAATTTGACTAGTGACTAGTAACTTACTAGGTTTCTTCTTTTTATTTGAAGATGTAATTAGGTCAGCGACATTCTTTTCTACTTCTTGTCCATTTTCAGAGACCTTGCGCTGTGCTCTAGAAACCCTTGGACTAACACGCTCATGACTACCATTTCTTCCAGAAGCTTTTTTCTTGGTTTGCATTTCCGCACTGAGAAGATGTCCCAGACCTAGTTGGATTTTGCAAGAGAAACCAAAGCAGCAAATAAAGTTCCTGCACAAGTATCCTGCTTCCAACAAAGCATGCATTCAGGACAAATGATTGTGGATCATTGCTAAGGGGAGATAACTTAAAATATAACTAAGAAGTAAATATTTTAGAGGAATGTTGAATATTCAAAGCAATACAATGGTCAGGCTCCATCTTAAGAACTGGAACTCGCTAAATTAAGCAAGGATGAGACTTTAACATAAAGGAAGACACATTCAATTAGTGAAGACCATGCATAATGTTGCTGGAATCCTCGGCTTAACAAAAAATCGGGAGACATGCTCATATTTGTAAGAAATGAATATAAAATTCTGATTTCAAAGTTTTAACAACAACCAGTTCCATGAGATCAAAATTAATACCAATAAGAACAAAGGCAGAAAATGTAAATCCTGGCAAGCCCATTCAAATTAAGCCTCAGGGTTGCCTTATTATTCAAATTGGTCGAGCATGGTGGAATAAAAACCATGGTCAAGCTCCAAATTTCTTCCAAAGCAACAAACACAGATACATCATCTATTCACACGATCATCATATTAGACGAATAATCATCCAGTCAGCAGGACTCTAATCAAAGTATCGCGAAATTACGAGCTGAGAAAGGCAAAACCCTAGATCGCACCAAATTAATCATATTGCGTCATTGTAAGAGCATCCATTGCCACATCACCACCCAACAGAAGTATAGACCACGGTAAAACTTAAAGCCAACTAAATCAGATAGAAACCCTAAAGAAGCGACATTTCGAAGCATAGAAGATCTTCAAGATACAAGCAAGAGCTAAAAGAACACGCTAAAACACAAATAATTTTTACCTGAGACAAAAATCAACAGCAAGATGCTCCCAAAGCAAGCATCGTACTGACTTTTTCCAGTAATCCGAAAGATATCAGAAAAGAAAATTAGTACGGAGATAGCTCGTACGAAGCAAAGCTGGAAGAACTGAAACCCTTAAATCCTCTAGCGATGGAAGAATGAGCTCACAGTGTCTTGAGTGTTCGGAATTTTCCCTCCAATGTGAAAATGAGAAAACGAGAGAGGGAAAAAAATGCGGGATCGAAAATTATCTTTGTCTGAACGGAGGGATGAGGCGATAAATAATGACATCCAATTTTTTTTATTTTTTGGGCCACCGAAATTTGAAAACTACTTTTGTAAAATTGAAATTGAAATATGAAACAGACACAGGAGTGTTACATGTAGATTGATACTCGCTCTATCAAAAGGGCACGTGTCACAAGTGCAAGGAGCGCGTTGGCACAGATTTAAAAATTTGGAGACTAATTTCATTGGCAAAAACTTTATTTTCGTCCCTTAAATTTAAACAAAGTTTCAATTCAGTCACCTAATTTATTTTTATTTCTAGTACTTTAATTTGAAATTTGTTTTAATATTTTCCTCTTTACTAATTCCATTAAATTACAAACAGAATATTCCTACTCAATCAATATTCCTATTAAATCATATGTATCATTTTTTTTCTCAGCTAATAATGCACTAATGCGGACATGTTTCATTCTTTCTTCAGCTCACCCTTGTTCTAGTTTGTTTTCTTTTACCATTTCAATCTATTTATCTCTCTTACTGCAAGCCAACGGCTTAGAACAAAGAGGTACAAATACAAAAAGAGAATGAAAGGCAAACACTAGGTATCATTGAAAATTGAAATAGAAATTGAGGTCAGATTCATAGCATAATCAAATTGGTAGTAGTGATAATCTTTATGACGAGGGATGTATCCCAACAATACACTTCTTTCTTATATGGTCTCAAGTGTAGAAAACAAGCACACTCAAAGGATTTAAAGAATGAATAATCTCGTTTTTGGTGGAATAAATTTTCCATGGGTGATTTATTGAAAATATTAAGGGTGGAGTAATGAAATCATCCCCCTGGAATTGCAAGGGAAGAGATAAGGTTGCAAGGAAAGTAAGACTAATTTCTAAAATATATCTTTGCTTCCTTTCATATGAGCCATTCTGCCCATGGGTGTAAAGGTGGCTAAGCCTACGTATAATGCCATTTTCGTGAAGATATTTAGTGAAGGCATAGTATTCTTTGCCTCCATTTGTTTGCAGGCTTTAATTGTTCTACCTATTTGAAGTTCTATCATGGCCTTAAGTTTTAAAAATGGAAGGAAGGCTTGGGACTTGTTATGCAGTAAGTGAATCCAAGTGAACTTGGAGTGTGCATCTATGAAACGTACGTAATATGTGGATCCATTAGATGATGAGACTAGAGAGACTCCTTATATATATGAGTATATAAGATCTAAAAGTTGTGAGTAAATAGTATTTATGATAGAAAAAGAAAGTTTATGGGACTTTTCCTATGTAACGAGAGGTACAAACAAAAGGGAATTTTATTATCATCAATAGAAATGTTATATTTATTGGGTACACTTCAAAAAATCCTCTAAGGATGTCTTAATTTGTGATGCCATAAATTAAGAGATTTATTAGATGGTGGTGATTGTTATGAGGAATAAAAAGTTTAATGCATGGTGTAGGCAAACAACAAAGATGAAAGATATGCAAAAGGCAGACTTGATGTAGAAGAAACAAGCTTTAGGTTGTCAAAAGCATGGAGACTATATGCAAACATCCCTCACAAATTACCTCCTAAGAAACCTAAGATTCTACAGGACAAAAATTAGCATGAAACTCTAAAAATACTTTATTGTTTTTAACAAATTGTGAACCAATAAGAAGCCTTAGCATATGAGACATGTGTAATAAATTATTTACCACCTATTTGGTTTGCTTTTTATGAATATAATTACTTTTACATAACTTCTATATAATGTCTATTATATTCTTATTATTATTATTTAACACTTTTTTATTACTATTTTAAAGTATAGATATAAAGGTATTTAAGATGACTTTTTTTATTCCCTTTGCTAATGAATTCCCTTTATATTGTATCTACCAAGCAAGTCATTAAAGTCAAAGAAGTTGTAGAAGAGTTAGAAAGAAAATTAGAATACTCTATGTATCTAATGCTCAAACTTGTGCTATCTTAGAGTTTTGCTCCAATACCATAAAATATATCCAGATTATAAAAAAAATGGATAATCCATGGACTTGGAGAATGTGAAAATGAATTTTGTATCTATTGTAATAACAAAACTACTTTATATAGCAATGTATACAAACAAGCTCATAACAAACTTATAAACGTAATCTATTTTCCTTTATAAACTAATTGGTTTTGTATTTACGTGGCTGTCCAAATACAAGAGAGAGAAAGTTAAGGGAAAAGTTAAGTTTAATTGCTATATAAAAGGATGAAATTTTAACAAAAAATACTTAAAGAATTAAATTGGAACTTTGATCAAATTTAATGTACTACTAAGAAATTATTATTGAATTCATCCACTTGGATCATAGAGATAAGAGAATTAGTTGCCCTTATAAGAAGTCACTAATAGTCAAACTTCTTGATCAAATGATAAGTTTCAAGGTTCTTGAATCAAGATTGCAACAAGTGTGGTCCACAACGGTATTATCAATGTTGTAAATGTTTGGAATGATTTTTACATCATCAAATCTAACTCTGGTAATTACAACTTTTGCTTTGGAGGTGGACCCTGGATGCTAGTTGATCATTATCTCATTGTAAAAGAATGGTGCATAGCTTTCAACCCTATGATAGCATCTATTGATTTGCTTCCAGTTTGGGTTCCTCTCTCTAGCTTACATCTATAATACTATGATGAAAAAATTATTCAAAGGATAGGAAATTGAATTAAAAGGACAATTAAGGTTGATCTTACTAGTTCACACCAAATTAGAAGTCGTTTTGCTAGAATATATGTTGAAGTATCCCTAACTAAACTTCTAGTCATGTGGTTACTTTGGGCATGGGAAAAATGAGTGTCTAGTGAAAGAGACTAAGTTAACCAAAGATACCAATAATGAGATTCTCAATGGAGTGGAGAGTATTAATGAGAACCAAAGATACCAATAATGAGATTCTCAATGGAGTGGAGAGTATTAATGAGAGCAAGCCTCTTTTTGGACATTAGAAAACTATTCAAAAGTAACAACATCAAAAACCATCAATGATAGTGCTGAAAGAGAAAAGTTGCATAAAGATAGGCAAAGACTAAATTGACTCACGAGTAATTTTGAGTTCAATATATGCTAATCTATTTGAGACTAATGAGTAGGATATATTGGCTGAAAATTTGAATATCAGTAGAGGTGACATGTTGATTTTTAAATGAGATGATTTTGCTTTAGTTAACATTATTTTTAAAGAAATGAGTGAAAGCTACTCAATTCCATGAAATCCTCGAGAACATGCTGCAAGTTAAAGATAATATAAATACAAAGGGCAAATTGAAAAACATTGAAAATAGAAGAGAACAAGTATTTTCAAAAATTAAAAAATTAAACATTAAATAAAATAAAAGAATGAAGAAATGAAAATAAAATAGAGAATAAATATTAAGAAAATGGTAAATTTTATTCTTTTGAATTTTAGTTTAACTAGAATCTTTTTTACTTTTCAATTTCCCAAACTTTGGTAAGATATTTTTTATTTTTTTATTATTTTAAAAAGACTTATAGAATTATTAAAATAACTTATTATTCATAAAGATTGAGTAACAATTAATGATATTTTGTCATTTAAAGTATGACATATTGTTGGGGTTAAAATTCTCGTCAACAATGTACTTGAGAAACGTTAACTAAAGTAGGAAACTAGCGACCTCCTATGGCCTTTGTTGTATAATAGATAAGTGGATACGACACACGACTCTTCAATGACAAGTTCACGCAAGTTTTGAAATTGAAATAAGAGATGCAAGGATATGAAGTAGTAATGAAATGGCTTAATTACAATAAGGATTATAAATCCAAAGTGAATTAATGATAGAAACCGAAAAAACAAAAGAAAAAAGAAAGAACTTGATTACAATTCAAATAAAGGATTGATGAAAGTTAAATGAATAAATTGTAAAAAGTAGCAAACAAAGCAAGTAAATAAGTGAAAGTAGGTAAAAAGAATTATAATCTAGTTCTTTGTATGTGTTCTTCCTTGTCATCCTTTTTCCTTTACAGTGCGTTTGGATGGAGAGAAAACTGAGGGGAAGAGAAAGGAGGGAGAAGAAAATGACATTTTCCCCTGTTTGACTCGAAAAGAAAACTAGGGAGGAGAAAAAAGTACGATGGGTCCCATTGATTTTTTTTCTCCTCAAAGATGGAGAGATTTGGAAGAGAAAACGCTATGCGTTGCAGGATTGAATAAAAAAATATATAAATTTAACAATTTTTTTAATATTTTAATTAATTAATTAATATTATAATCATTAATTTTATTAAAAAATTAATTAATAATAAATATATTTTTTAAAATAATAATTTTTAATATTAAAACTAACAAATTATATATATAATTAAAAAATATTTTATATAAATTTAATTAATTAACACTATAATATATATATAACAAAATTCTTTAACATTTTAATTAATTAATTAAAAAATTAATGTGATAATTAATTTTATTATAAAATTGATTAATATATTATATAAAATAATAATATATTTTTATCTGATTAAAATTAATAAATTATATATAATTTAAACAAAAAATTACAAAAAAAATATGCAACAAAACCTCAGTCGGACATATATATCTGACTGAATTTCAGTCAAATATGTATATGTCTGACTGAAATTCGACTAGACATATATATATATATATATTGTGTGTGTATATATTATTTTAAATATATAATATTTATTATATTTATATATATTATATTTAAATATATATATATATATATATATATTAAAACAATATTTATAAAATTTTAAAATAAATATTAATATTTATGATATTAAAATAATAATTTATAAATAATTTTTTATAAAATAAATTTTAATTAATTTAAAAAATATTTTTTAAATTTTAAATATGTATTTTTTAATAATTTTTTTAATTCAAAAATAATTTTTTTTATAATTTAAATATTTTCTTAAATTAATTTTTATTTCTTTTATTATTTTTATTTTTTAAAAAACATATGTATATGTAAAAAGTTAAAATAATAATAGTATTATTATTATATTAAATTAATATATCTTTTATTTTTATTTTTTCTTCCTTTATCTAAATGCACAAAAAATTTTTTTTTTTTTTTTAATTTTTTCTTTTCTCACATTTCTTCTCACTTTTCTCTCCCTTTACTTTTCTTCTCTTCTATCCAAACATGCGTTAGAGTGTTTTCTACGATATGGCATATTTCATGTTCAACTACTATTCCTTTTTTAGTGTCTGTACTTTGCATCATGGCTTTTCCATGTTAATCGTGCCATATATTCGTTTGCTATCTATACTTATTGATTTTTCACTCTTTCTATTACTTTGGTTGGTAGTCATCGGCTAGCGTCTTGGGTAATTTTCCTCAATTGTCATTTCAATTGGGTCTGTCTCAACCTATGATTTTCGGATACTAACACATATATTAAATCAATATATAAAGTATTAATTATATTATCATTTTTATATATGCAAATTTTATTTTTTAAAGATAATACGTTTTATTTTTTTAAAGAAAGGTCATATCAAAAAATTTTATACACACACAGATATATATATATATATATATATATATAATCAAAATCAAGGGCGGAGGGAAGTCCCTTAGTCCTCTTCCCTCCGCATATAAATAAAGTTATATATATATATATATATATCTAAATAAGAATCTCTCACATTTTGAGGAAATTTTGAACGTATCACTCATTTTTATTATGTTTAGTATTATATGAATTTTTGAATTTTGATTTAGAATTAAAGAATAAATAAAACTTGGGTTCTATGCATGATAAACTAAATTGGACTCCAATTTAACTGGGCTAAGAACGGGTTGCATTAGTAAGTTCCCACATTTGGGCTTGCTGTTTTAAGTGGATCGAATGGATATGCTATCTTCTTGAAACTTCTCCAGGCCTTAGTTCAAGGCTACCTAAAATTGCTCACTTAGTGGGCCCAATTTAACAAAAAATTAAGAGGCCCACAAATTGCAATAGAATAAAGCCGAAGGAGTTTGGTATGCGATTATTTAAATTTCACCAAAATGCAAATAATCTTCTTAATTTAGAAGGATATGTCATTTATTTTTTATTTTAAAAATTAACTATAGATTTCTTAAATTTTCAATTTTGTGCAAGAATTTTTTTGTCTAAAATTTTCACAACATTTGTCTGTAAAAGTTTATACAAGCCAACTCATAAAAAAAAAAATCCAAGTTATCTTCCAAGTGGTGAATAATGGTTTCTTTTGTCTTTTTTTTTTCTACATTATTTCGCAGCAAAGAACCTCTATGGGATGACATATTAGATGTTTTTCTCTCTCTCTCTCTCTCTTTTTTTTTTTTTGCTAATCTGACATTTTTCAATCCACATGAATAAGTAGTTTTAGGATTTGAAAAGAAAAGGGGCTAAGTTACATGAAATTAAAAAAAAAATTAGAGAATTTATAAGAGCTTTTAAAGTTGAAGGGATAAATTGTATAACTTTTTAAATTGAAGGAGATTTTTTTTTTTTTATATTTTGGCCAATAATTTTTTACCAACTAAGAAGCATTTGACTAAAAAAGAGGTACTAAAAAGTAAAAGTATAAAAATTCAAGGATGTATATACATGTATATTATAGCATTATTAAAAAACACATAAATTATAGTTTTTTATATTTGTTATACTTAAATTTGTATAAATAAATTTTAAGATATTTAAAAAACTAGACATAATTCCCTTAAACTATAATTTAATTACAATTTTAATACATAAACTTTAAAAAGTAACATTTAACCTCTTAAACAACCACAACAAGTGAAAGATGTTATTATATATATGTTAATTAAAATCAACATTTAAAAGTCACGTAATTATCACTTAATTCCTAATGTACCTATTATTTGCTCCAATTTCTTTCCTTATTTAAGATATCAAATGATAATCTAATGACTTTTAAATATTAGGTTTAATTAAAATGTAATTTTTCATTTTTTTGTAACAAATTAGAAAATAAAGTACATTATATTAAAATTTATGTACTAAAATTACAATTTAGTTATAATTCAAAAAAATCATGTATTACCTTTTTTATTTAAATTTACAATTTTCATGTACTAAACACCTTAATACAATTTGGAAAGTTAAGAAGTGATGTGGATAGGGATTCCTTATAGTGAAATTAACAAAAAATAGGGGACTTTGTAAAGGATTAGATTTAAATGCATTTTTTTAATCATATTTTTTAATTATAAATAACAAATGTATGATTTTTCAATAATAATATAATAAATATATAATATAATTAAAAAATTATACATTTATTTATAAAAATCATACACATATATTATTATTATTATTAAATAATCATTTTAATTATCATGTTTTAATTAAAAAATTCTAAATACCAACTATATAATGATACCGATATAAATTATTTTTATTCATTGTATATATATGTTAAAATAGTCCCACCACATATATATGTACCATACATACATATATATATATATATATATATATATATATATATATATATGTGTGTGCGTGTGTGCGCGCGCAGACACATGGATTGACACATCATCGTAAAAGTTTAAAATATACCACTCTATTTAGTTCATTGCAAAACAAATATATATTTTTTATATAATTTATATAATATTTATTATACTCTTATAATTATTACTTTATTTATTAAATTACTATTTTAATCATTAAATTAATATTTCAAAAAAATACAAAAATAATTTTTTATTTATATTCTTTTTTTTACTAGGGTTGTTTATGGGCAAGGTCGGGCCAGATTTTTAGTATGCCGATATCTGGCTCGATTAAAATATCGAGTTTGTTTTTATATCCATAACTTGACCTGGACCAAACAAGCCTGGTTTTATGTTAGGTTAGGGTGGGTTAGGGCTACCCGAGCTTTTTTTTTTTTAAGAATTAATATTTGTAATATAAAAATATCTTTTTATAGATTTGTAGGCATATACTTTAAAATAATGGGTTTTTAGAACTCTCATATTTTTATCAATAATAAAAAAATAGTTTGGTATTATTAAGCAAAATATAAACTATATTAACATAATTAGCCTTAGGTAAATATATGTATTTTCATTATTCAACAAAAGAAATGTCAGTAAGGATGCATATTAATGACAAAAAACAATTAAGAAGTATGGAGGATTTAGATATATAATGAAAGTTGCAGTATACAGAGAGAATAAGATAAAATAAAATAAAAAATTATATATATAAGATAACAAGATATTGATAACTAAACAAAATTAACTATTATGACGGGTTGAACAAAAAATATCCTTACTTGTGGGCCGACCTGACCTGATATAGTTGTATTTAAAATTATACCAATTTATATTTTTGATCTGACTTAGTCCGACCCGATTAAACCTAGTTAGGACAGGTCCCTAAGATTTAATGAGCCGATAAACACTCCTACCTTTTACATCATTCAACTAAATATATCCACATATTCTAACCACTCGACTTCTGCCATCAAGTGATGAATAAAAGTATACAACAATTGCCGTATAAAACAATTGCCAATCATTCCAAGTAGTGCAATTAGATTCTGAACAAATACATAGAAAATTGTATCATGCCCCGGTGGGACTCAAAAGTTTAGTGAAGTGGGGTTAATGCTCTAATTTTGTATTTGTACATTGCGGCTGCGCCTTTGCACGCAAGCTTTACGGGTAAACTTACTTTGAAAAATAATAATAATAATTCTGATGCTTTTATATATTATTGAATAAGTTAATTATATTTCAAAATAAAATGTTTTAATTTGTTTTAATATTGAAGTTTTTGAATCTCCTAAAACAAATATTTTATTTTTGGGCATTTACAAAAGAAAAATCTTTCTATAACAAACAAACAGTCACTAGTTAGAAATACTACTCTATATATATATATATATATATATATATCTATAAATATAGTAGAGTCTCCGTTGAATACTTTAGAAATAACAAAACTTGTCATAACATTATTTAGGAGTTTCGACATTTTCTGTGGACAAAAGTGCTCAAAGATTATAAAGTGTTTTATACGATTACAAGAAGACCATAGACAGAAGAAGTAAGGTGTAAAACAGTTAAAGCAAGCAAGTGAAAATAACCTAACTACTTGAATTATAAGCTAAAAGCTATTAGGAGTAATTAAGGTAACGTTGCTTAAGAAGAGGGGACTCTCCTTTGTTCAAGAGGTCTTTTCTAATACTAATCTCTTCCTTGGGCACACGAGGGGATTTATCCTTACAAGTTTTTTCAGATTAATTCTTGTCAGATTCCTAGAATTTTCCTTTGTTGTGGCAAAAACATGATCTAAGATAATGTTTACTTTTTGGATCTCAATCAAGACGAGTCTTCTGAATGTAATTGATATATCTTAGTTTATATTGGTTCTTGAATGATCAAAGATTGTTTTTTAGGGTTATGTGCAGCTCAAAGTTATCGTTAAAAAAATATTATATTTATCCACTCTGATTTTGCTTTCAATTGCGTTGTCTACCTTAACCTAAAAAAAAAAAAAAAAAGTGTTGCAATTGAACCCATGATTTATAATCTCATTGCAATAAGTCCTTTATTATCTAAAATAACCTTTCTATAATTTAATACCCTTTTGCATTACCCTTCATCAATTTAGAGAGATAAAATTAATTTGTTAATAAATATTTTACTTAAGAGGTTCTTTCTTGAGTTTGAAAGTCTTGAAGAAAAAATTATATCATCTTCATCATCTTCCCCCATCTAAATTGTTTGTCTGTGTTATTGGTATCAGTCATACTTGAAAAAAATTAGGGAGCTGAATTTATCTTAAAATGTTTCAAAATTATATAATTATAATTACATACATAAATTTGATGAAATAATAGTAAGCTTAAGTGAACAATTTTTCTATATATATATATATATATAGATGAAGTGGAATGATTAATAAGGGATCAGTTTTATAAGTAGTTTAGAGAAGATCTCATGTATTCAAATTTTTATACTAATTTGAAAAAAAAAAAAGGACATTTTAATCTTAGTAGTGACGCTATGTGAGGGGCACTATAGGACAATTCTTTTTGGAGCATTAACATATTATGAGTGTATGTGCTTAAAAAGGATAAAGGGCTTTACCTTTCATGACATATATATATATATATATATATATATATATATATATATATATATATATATATATATATATATATATATATATATAGGTGACTAATCAAGAAAATCGAGAAAAAATGAACGTATCTAAAAAAGCCAAAACTTTGGTGGGGCATGCCTTTAATTTTACTTTTATACAAGTTTTAAAACAACATACTCTAATCATGTTGTCATTGTCTTAAAACAGCTTGCACACCTCTGGAAGAATCTAATAAAGACATGGAAGATACAAGGGATTCCCAAAGTTCCCACTAACAAGGAGGAAAATGAAGTTCATTAATTGAAGGTATAATGTTTCTTTTTTTAAAAATAAGGGCTTAAAGTTAAGTGCTTTTAGCAGTCATTGACAAGGCATGACAAGAAAATGGATAAACAAAGGAAGATAGTGAGAAGCGAGAACCAGTAGAAGTTGCTTCTTTTGTTGAGTGGGGAAGTGCAGAGACAGTTATATCCACAAACATATATCACTTGGCTTAAGCTTGAGTTAGTGGTGGGACATTGCCAGCAAAAACTCAGTACCATGATTTGACGCTGTGCTTTTGTTTGGTCCTCAAGGGATTTAATATCTGTTTGGAAAACGATTTTGATGCAATCCCTTCCCCTGTTTGGACGTTTCCGAGAACAGGTGGATGAAGCTCAACATGGATGGCGTTGTAAAAGAAAGCACGAATTAGTTGGATATGGGGGCTTGTTGAGAGGAGAGGAAAACAATTAGAAAATTAGCTTCACAAATAATTTTGGGAATAAGTGATGCGACCACTACAAAATTGTGAGAAATGTTGAATGGTTGAGAGTTAGTTTAGAGGTGTGAATCAAGAGATTAATTGTTGAAAACTACTTTATTGTGATGGTTCAATCTGTTGATGATGAAAATGATGCTTTGTTGGAGAGAAGTTACATTCTGCAAAGAATTAAAAAGTTGTTTAAATAGGATTGGCAAGAAGAAGTTCAACACACCTACCGTGGAGGAAATACATATGCATGTTGGTTAGTTCCTGTTTGGTTGAGCAAAGGAAAAAAGAAATAGAAATTTTGTTTTGTGTAATATTTATTTTGCTCAAATAATATTTACTCAGTCATTATTGAACACTACCTATTAATCATTACTCAATTATTAAAAATAAAAATATTAAAAATATTTTCTATTTTTATAATCATCATTTTACCTTCTATTTTTATTTCTATACCTAACTTTTAACATATTAAAAGAATTATTACATTCTTATAGCTTAACTCATGTCTTGGTGTGCCTATGATATACATTTCCCCTCTTGAATGGGGCTTACTTATTCAAGGTGATAGTGTGGGATATACCAACTCTAAATAGCTATGTAATTTTTTTTTTTATTTTGGGTCTTTTGACCTCATTCTTCCGCCAAATAAAAAATACAATAATTTTTTTTATAATATGATATTATATAATTATTTTTATTTAAAAATTTCATATATTATTAGATAATTTAATAGTAAATATATGAAGACTTTTACTTAAATTTAATTCTTTCGATGTTTACCTATTTATTGTGTTTTTACATAAGATTAAATTGAAATGCAAATATTTATACTTTTGTTACTAAGTTTTTTAATAAAATTATAACATGTGCAATTTTTTTTAAAAAAAACTTAGTTGTATATTACTGAGTTGTAAAAATCATACGTTTATCTATGAAAATTTTATATTTATTATATTATTTATAAAAAAATTATATATTTATTATGTTGTAATTAAAAAAGTTGATAACAAATAAATAAAAAATACTACGAAAAGGTTTTTGCCTTTTGCATATCCATCTTGCCGAATACTAATGGATTGACTCGTATTTTGAGTAATTAATTGCTCATATTCAAATTTTTCACAAGAAAGAAACAACCTATTTATGTGTTAAAGTATTTATGAATGTCTAAATATCAAATCCTAAACTTTTACTCCCTACTTGAAAATTTTATTTAATTTTAGAAGTCAAATCTAAAACTAATATTTCTTCATAGGAGAATGTTGATAATGAAAAAATTTCCTTTTTACAATAACACTATATATTTCCGAGAAGAAATTTGTGATGAAATTTTTTTGGGACGAATTTTTTTTTTATTTCTTCACTGCATGTGTTAACGTCAAATTTTCTTGAATTAGAGACATATTTTTTTTCATCTCTAATCCATGTTTTTATAATAAAATTATTTTTTGATATTTTAAGATGAATTTAGTATTAATTGACTCTCTTACAAATATTTTATATTAGTTAATTACTACTTAAAAAGTGTAATTTTATTTCAGTTTAATTTTCTAAAAGTACCAACATGATATGAGTTTGGATCATTTTAATTTCCTTTTAAAATTGACATTATCTCAATTTAATTGTCAATTTTGAAGAAAAATTAAAAAAAAAATTTATGATACTATACAATATTTTAAAGATCAAATATCTATTGAGTTGAAATGAAACAAAATTCTCATGTAACTGAGAAAACCAACTAAAATTAGGATCATCTTTTTGGAGAATCAATGAGTTGTATGTATTAAATCTTATACAAATTGATTGAACATATCCTTAATTACATGCTTCACATAGTTGAGTTGAGGTGCTTACTACTTGTTTGGTATGATCTCAGAAAAAGAAAAAGGAAACGAAATCCATCATGAATGGATATTTGGTAGCCAATATCATTGCAAGTCGTAAATGGAATGGAGGAATATGCTTTCCTTTTAATACTGTTGGAATGAAGGGAAATTTAAATGAAAATTTCTACAAAGTCTATTATATATTTTTTATCATTATCTAACAACGGTAGTTGTTATTTTTTATTACTTTTTTTAAAGTAGGGGTAATTTTATGATTTCCCCATTATTCTTTTTTATTCTAACACTATTTTTATCCAATCATACATACAAATGGAATAACATTCCTATTTCTTTCTATGTTATAACAAATGTAATTATTTCATTTTATTTATATCTTTATTCCCTTTCAAATTCTATCAAAAACAATTCTCTGTATCAATGGGGGCATTAAAGCGTGGTGTTACATCGACGAACCACTTGACATCGTAGAGGTTTTTTCATTTCAAGAGAAAGCTTGAGACACTCAGAAAGATCCACTGGTTCTATTGGAAGCCATATGAAATGGCGAAGAAGTTGTGCAAGCCAAAGATGAACCGTGGCTAGGCCTAGGGCCCTTCCTGGGCACACCCTACGTCCAGCACCGAATGGTGCAAGCCTTAGGTCTGAACCCATGATGGATACATCTTCTTTCATGAATCGTTCAGGCTTAAAGGCCCATGGGTCCTCCCAAATAGATGAGTCATGTGTTATGGCCCACATGTTAACCATTGCTGTTGTGCCTCCTGGCACAAATAACTTACCCACGTGGACGTCATGAATAGCAAGGCGAGCCCAGGAAAGAAGTGGACCCGGAGGGTGTAGTCGTAGAACTTCTTTTACTATGGCTTGGAGGTAGGGGAGGTTTGGAATGTCACAGTCTCGCACATGATTGTGTTGGCCAATGCACTTGTCGATCTCTTGACGAGCCTTCATTTGTATATCTTGGTGTAAAATCATCCTAGCCATGATCCATTCAAGAAGTATAGCTACTGTGTCTGTTCCCCGAAATATCATTTCCTGCATGAAGTAATAAGAAAATTATATCAACTTAGGGCATATTTGATGACACCATTTTTTTTTTACAATACCTATTATGTCTTTTTTATTATTATCTAATAATGTATGTCTCTTTTTATTACTTTTTTAATATAAGGACATGAAAGTTATTTTATATCCATTTCATTCACTTTTTTATTTTTATTTTTATTTCTATACATGATATTTTATATACCAAATAGCCCTCAAGCTATATCTGTATGCACAAGATAGATAGAGAAATGTAAATGGATGGATTAACCATGTAGTCTTACATTGATAATTGATATTAAATCAATTATAAAGAGATATAAAAAATGTTTGATATATTATCATCTTAATCATCTTTTATCAATTAATATGAGAGAAAAAAGAGGGAGGATGCTCACCCACAAAATAGCCACCATATCTGAATCACCTAACCTTTCCTCTCTGGGCAAGGATAGGAGAGCGCTAAGAAAATCGTTCTCTTTTAGTCCAACCGACTCCCTACTTCTTTTTCGGTCCTCCACAATTTGACCCACCACCTTATTAACTTTAGCTGCCAATTTGTGACAACTTCTCTTTACCCCATGAAAGTCCAAAAATTTAAAAGGTAAATAATCTTCCAAATTAAACTTAACAATTAGTTCATACCCTTCCTTAACCATATTACCTAATTCCTCCCTCTCTGAACTCATGCAATTACCAAAAACACCCTCCAATATATTCCTCAAAGACCCTTCCTGCAATATTCCCCTCACTTCCACTACCCCTTTCTCCTCCATTTCTTTCCATACTTTCCTCCTCATTTCATCCACCACATGTTGTCGAAGCCCCTCAAGGCTTAAGATTCTCCTCGGACAGAATAAGTGGACGGCTGCAATCCTACGGAGTTGACGCCAATAGGAACCGTTAGGAGCAAAGCCAATGGCACGCTCAAACATAAGCAAGCGAGCTGATTCTTTGATGGGCCGATTTGAGAACGCTGAGCTGCATAAGATTTCCCGAGCTGTTTCTGGGTGACTAGCGATGATAACTGGAGTGTTTCCCAAGCTGAATGCCATGAGTCGTTTAGCATTTAGTGAAGCAGCTATGGCAGCAAGTTTATAGTGGGCTAGAGAGCCCATTTCAGGCAAAGACCCCAAGATGGGCCAGCCCACTGGGCCATAGAGTTTGATGGGCTTCTTATTATGATAGTCTTGGTAATTCCTCCATGCAAAGCCTCCAGGGACAAACCAGTACTTGAAGGAAATAGTAAAGAAAAAGAGAAAGAGAGAAAGAGGCCTAGAGTGAAAAGGGGGGATGCTTTGGAATGTTAATACAAGACCAAGTATTAGTAGTGGGAATAGTATAGGCATAGGCATAGGCTTCATATTTGAGAGAATATTAGAGAGTTAAGAGGAGCAGTAAAGATGGAGGATGGTGCGTGAATAGCTAATGGAATTGTGCAGAGATGGACGTCTGTCATGTGGGGGGATGAATTGTACATATATATAGGGGCTTGAAAAGTAGTTGAGGTTAAGGATCTCCGGTTAAAAGCTAACCATGGTTAGCATTTGCATGCCACAAGAGACTTTATGAAGTTAAATATTCTAAGAACAAACCTTGCACCAACAACTCATTTTGATTATATCAGACCCACCCCTGCCTTTTTCTCTCGTGATCAATCCGCCGGCAAAGTCACAGGATTTTGCCGCTGAACGTTACAATTGAAAACTAACAATGGAAGATAATGACGCAACTCTGATTGTTTTCTTTATTAATAAATATATAATTATATTTTTCTACCAGTTTGTTCATGTACGAGGAAAATTTGGTACCACGGTTAGTTGAAAGCACATCTCTTCTCAACGACAAAATAATTAAAAAAAATACACAATTTGTTTTTTTTTTCAAAGACATATTTCTTAATATTTTAGTTTTTAAATTTATTCTTTTATGTAAATTAATCTTTTAAAATTTATAACCTGTTACGCTTATATATTGAATTAAGTTTTTAAAAATAAAATAAAGGTTAATTTACACATAACTTCTCTAAACTTTAAATTATATGCAAATGATTTTTATGATTTTAAAATTTGATAAATTTTTTTAAACTTTTAAATTTATACAGGTAACTCCTTTTTATTAGTTAATTTATTATTTCAATAATAGAACATGACACATCAAAGAAATCATCTATACAGGATTTAAAATTTAAGAGATTATTTGTGCATAATTCAAAATTTGAGAGGTTTATTTGTACAAAAAAAAAATAAAATTTAAACAAATTTATTGTTATAAACATATTATATTTCATTAATAAAAATACGGACTAATTAGTAATAAAAAAATTCCTTACACAAATTAAAAAATTTAAAGATATTCATTGTCAAAGTTTTAAAAGTAAGAAGAATTATTTACATGTGACTCAACATTTAGAGAGATTTTATACAATTTAGTCTAAAATAAATATACAACTTAATCTAACAAAAAAACTAGTATGTAACTGGATTTAAATTTTGAGATATTAGTTTATAACAAAAATAAATTAAAAAACTAAGGTTAACAGGCAATATTTTACATTAAGTTATGTATATTCTCAAAATAATCAGCATAATCATAACAATTGAACATGTTTTTCGGCAAGAGATATTTTTGAGAACCCTACATTATTGTAAGAATGGAAGTATTGCTGTATTATATCTAACTTGATATATTGTGCGCCATTTTTTCTTCATTGTATCTGAATAGTAACTTTGTAAAGTCAACATTATACTGTTGTCTTTATTAATTACTGTGATCTAGAAAGTCTGCTTCACTGACACCAAAAAGAGAAAAGAAAAAAGAAAAAGAAATACAGAAAGTGGAGAGAGATAGAGAGGTTATGGCCAGAACAAATGAAAAAAGAGAGTGAAAAGAATAGACTGAAGGCAGTGTCCAGATATTATACATGGAAATGCAACGCCTTTATCTTTTGGGGTGTACCTCTGCTTAATCATAGATGCTTCTTTTTGTGCATGCTTTTTGGGATATTTTGTTCTTGCTTCTCTTTAGTTTAGAAAAAGGACTGCGCTTTATAATAATGTGCCATATTTCTCATTGCCATGTGTTATGGAAAATCTTACGGAACTATATTGTCTCTCAATAATGCAGTTACCATTTATCAACTAGCACACCACAAGTCGTAATCATGTCGATCCTCAACTATGTCCAATATTTCCCTTGATCACATCTCTGTCTCGCTCTTTTTTAAATTCAACTTTGATTACATTTCTTTTATAGGTCGTAAGTTTTGTTTCCTCAGGGAAAAAAAAATCTCTATTGACCCCTTGTAACTTCTCTCTCTCTCTCTCTCTCTCTCTATGTATATAATATTTGTCTACACACATGGCTTGACTAATATATGAAAGTGTAAATCGATAAACATACACAGGAGCCAGTGCCCAGTGAAGAAGAAATGACCAAAGAGATATTTCATGATGTCCACACTCAAAATCAAAACCAATGCTCTTGGCCTATTTGAATGTGTGTTTAGGATCCATTTGATAAAAACAATTGATAGAAATAAAAATGAAATAAATTTTAAAATTATAAATTATGTTTGATATGATATAAGATAAAATAAAAGTATTATTCAATTTATATGTTTAGTTGAATAAAAATAATATAAAAATAGAAAAATTGAATAAAAGACTAAAATATACTTGATAAAAAAGTTATTAAAATATTATTTTTAAAAAATTGAGATAAAATATTTTTTTTTATTTTCAACATGATTTAGCCAGCTTTTCATTTGTGGGGCAAAATGGTCTAAATCCTTTTCTTTTGTTTTTCATGTCCTATGATTCAATCCACTTTCCATTAGATCTATTAAAGAAAACACGCTATGACAAGAGGAGGAATTAACTCTGTAAGGAGAGAGACAGTGTCCTACCGAACATGCCGATTCCCTCCCCCTCTCCAATTCATGGTACCAAAAGTGTTTTGTACGTGGAAAGTGCAAGGTTAGGAAAAAGTGAAGAAAGAGAAAAGAAAAAAAAGAAAAGAAGAGTGGGCCCGGGGGGAAAGAAAAGAAAAAATGTTATTTAATACATTGAAAATGAAAAAAATTCATAGATTTTAAAATTATTGTTTTGTCATACTATTCGTTCCATCCAAATTGGTGAGAAAAATTATTGTTAAAAATAAAAAAAATTATTTTACTCCAAATGATAATAATATTTTATATTAAAAAGCTTTAAATTTTAACGTTATTTTAAAAAATTCACTAATAAATAATTTTAACTTAATGTCTTGAACTGTAATTTTTTTTAAACAACTAAAATTTATTGTTCTTGAATCATTTAAAATGATTTTAAAATCCAAGGTTTTTCACTACAAAATTATAAATATCTTTAACTTAAAACCCTCACCTATAATTTCTCCTTTTTGATTTATGTTAATTAACAAAAATTAGTTTTTGATATGTGTTTTTTTTTTTGCTCTAGAAATGTTTTGACCATTTGCTTATATTTTATTTCCATTTTTATACTATTTCCACTCTACCATATATCAAAATGGAAAGGTATTCGTATTTTTGGCAATGTTATACCAACGTGATTTTAGATTACAATATTAAAGATTTTATTCTATTTTCATTTCTATTCCCCATTTTATTTCTATAAAAATCCTTTCACTCTACCAAATATATTTTCATTTCTATTCTCCATTTCATTTCCTTAAAAATATTTTTACTCTACCAAATATAATTACAGATCATGTTTGGTAGAGTGAAAAGATTTTTAAAAGAATAGAAATGATAATTGAAATAAGAATAGAATGAAATATTATACCCAAAATCACATTTGGTATGATATAAAAAAATGATAATACCTTTTTATATTGCATGTTCAGTAAAGTGAAAATAGTACATAAATTAAAAAAAAAAAAAGGTTAAGCAAATGACTAAAACAATCATAGCGCTAAAAGAATATCTAAAAACTTAGTATTTTAAGTAAATGAATATTGAATAAACATTAAATATAAATTTTATATATTTATTATTAAATTATTTAATAAAGTATAATGAATTTTTTTTACAACTTAATTTTATACAATTTAAATTTTTAAATAATTTTTATACATATTATATTTTTATTAAAAAAATTTAATAAAAACATATAAAAAATTATACTTAAAATATCATTTTTTATTAATTGAAATAACAAAAATAAAATATATTATGCATGCAATTTAAGGGCAACATGATCTGAAAAAAGTCTTTCCCAAGCAATCAAGCCTCATTCTTATTCCATCCGTTATGAGAAGGAAGTTCAATCCCACGGCTTGTTGGAATCCCATATCTCTTGAGACAGGGTTGCAGCTTACCTAACATATATTGCCGCCTTTTCCTCTCTTTCTATTCCTTTGGTCTCCATCCCACCGTACCAAACATTATCTTGAATTTGGTATATAAAATTATCTTTAATAAAAATAAAAAGAGAACAAAAATATAAATAGAATCAAATAATTATATATGATGCAATAAAAAATGAAAATATTATTTTATTTATATATTGAATTGGATAAAAATAATGTTAGAATAAAAATAATAATAATGTCCTTACTTAAAATAATAATAAAAAAATAGATACGGCTAAATAGTAATAATAAAAATATAATGACCATGACATAAATTAGATAACTATTTGATACATCCATCTCTTTTTAGATGCATTGGATTACCCCCAAATATAATTTGGCCAGCTAATAAGATTTTTGTGTGATTCCATCTTTTTTCCTATTTCTATCAAACGAGACATAATATATAGTGTTTCAAAAGGGAATGAAAACCCCACTTTGATACAATATTACAACTTTCTATAATAACTATAGCTCTATAGGGCATTCCTGTATGATTTTCTTGCCACATCCCTTGGTGAAATGGTGAGTTTCAGGTATCATCTACACAATTTCAAATTTTCAAGACTAGCTACACCAAAAGAACCACTGCTCACCAAGCTCAAACGTCTCTGTGGAAAAACATCTTTCAGATGTCAAGGATTTAAGAGTTAATAGCCTCGTCTATGCTAACAAGGCTTTGAAGTTCTTTGGTGTCTTTTATTCTAAAAAAAAAAAAAAAAGATTTACAAGAAAAAGCATAGTTAGTTAGTCCTTCGAAAATCCTCCTACTCAACTTCATTTTAAAATTTTAAAAATATCACCATCAGTACTAACTATATGATAATTGCCGAACATACCCTCTCTCCATGTCTTATGTCTCACCCTCTTAAAGTTGGATATTTTGATATAGAATTAAAAATAAAAATATTTATAAATAGATTAACACGTATGTTAATACATGTCATATAGCACTAATTTTTATTTTAAAATTAAAATGAATTTAACGTTTTGAGCTTGGTATCTATCTTTTATACTTTTTAGTTACTTTCTCTTTTCAAAACATAAATATCTTATGTAATTAAAAAAATGAACATATAACGTGGAACTATCCCGCTTTTTTTTTTTTCCTCCAAGAATGGCATAGAAAACAGGAAAATTTGGCCAATTGAGATTCGATATCTTCACTGGTGGTTGCCTTCAAAATTCAAACTTAATAGGCAAATGGCCAAAAAAAAAAAACACTTGTAAGGCAAAATTTTTTGTATATAACAAAATTTAAAGCCGCTTCCAATTATCAAGTTTAATTATAAGAAAAATAATAATAAAGAATTTTAAATTTATAAAATTTATAAGTCACAACTAGGTCTCTCAAAAATTACAAAATATCTCTAATGTATTATATTTGGTCCTAAAGTTGTGAAAACGCGTGGACACCTTGGCACCTATCAATCTAGCTACTCATATTGTAGGATTGAGGGCAATAATTAAAATCCGCACTAACTTCAACATGTAGCGAAGAGATGATTGGATCACGAGAGAATCAAAATCAGGGAACCTTTGCAACAGAGGTAAATTATTGTCCTAGCAGACTCTTCAGGAGAAACCCTTGGAGGAAAACTAGGCAGATTTCAAGTGGATTCTTTCGCCTTACATTTCATGCTTCAATATTTTATTACAGGACCATCCAATACCTATAGGCACATACACCAATTAAAATATAGAGGTAATGGCCATCACATGAGGACAGGTGAGATCACTTTGAGCACAGATTTTCTGTCCTCCATGTCTTTATTTATTTTATTTTATTTTTGTGGTCGTTTTTTTTTTTTAAATTTTGATATCTATATATTATTTTTTTATTTTAAAAGAATCAAAATATAAAATAAAAATAATCTTTTAATTTTTACCAAAAAAATAATTTTATATGGTAAAAGTTAAAAAATTATCTTTATTTTATATTTTGCTTCTTTTAAAAAAATCAAAATAAAAAAAATTAACAGTTAGGATTAAAAAAAAAAAAAAGAACTACTTAAGATAAGCAGCAGAAAATCTCATTTCAATTACTTTCCCATGATAGCAAGGTGACCAGTATGAGTTTGCCACCTCACCAAAGGAAAGCGGTGAGCCTTGAGCAGTAAGACAATTCAAGCTATTTTTAAGTATTTTTAACTTTTAAAAAATACAAATTAAGTTAATTATGTATTTAAGTGTATTAAAAATATTTAGTGAGACTCATATCTAACTTTTATGTCTATAATGATTAGTTTGGTCGATATTTTTTTGGCAGAACTGATCTGTATAAGAATTATTTTTATTTTTTTCTATGTAGGTATGCCCATCACATCATCTATGAATTATATTTGCAACTGAGTACATCTTTAATATAGTAAAGCCCTTATAAATCTTACATGACAAATTCGTTT
This sequence comes from Erythrophleum fordii, assembly GCA_032878935.1. NCBI lineage: Eukaryota > Viridiplantae > Streptophyta > Magnoliopsida > Fabales > Fabaceae > Erythrophleum > Erythrophleum fordii. The sequence continues at coordinate 5,586,634 of JAVQMF010000027.1, forward strand.
GTGAATATAATCTATTAATAATATGGTAGACATTGTCTATCCAAGAATGCTTCAAAATTTTTTAGTAATAGAGTTGAATAAAACTTGAATGTGATTTTTTAATGTTGGTTATGAAGCTTTCTAAGATAATTATGACATAAAGATTTTTAAAAGTCAATGGTGCGCGGTTGGGTTGAAAAAATGTCCATATTTTATAACGAAAAATCAAAGAAACTTTTTTTTTTTTGGGGGGGGGGGGAATCAGAGACCAAAATCACATTTGATTGCCGCTTTGTCGACAAACCGTTCCACATAAAAAGAAATAATCTTTCTAATTAAACTAAAAGAAATTAAATCTTTTACGATTATGCAGTTGGAGAGCGAATGATATAAAGAGATGGAAATGTATATAGGGTTTACTTTTTTTTCCTTACATTCATTTTTTCTTTTTTCTCTATTTCTTTTTTAACTACCCTTTATACAGTCAATTTATGACTGTAAAAGTCTAGACTCAAACTAGAAGGTCAGAGACCAAAATCGCATTTGATTGCCACTTTGTCAACAAACCCTTCCACATAAAAAGAAATAATCTTTCTAATTAAACTAAAAGAAATTAAATCTTTTACAATTATATAGGTGAAGAGAGAATGATATAAAGAGATAGAAATGTGTATAGATTTTACTTTTTCTCTTTACATTCATTTTCTCTTTTTTCTCTATTTTTTTTTCTAACTACACTATGTACAGTCAATTTGTAACTATAAAAGGTTTAGACTGAAACTAGAAGATGCAAATAATAAGAGAAGTCAGCATGCAAACAACACAAACGCATTACCTAATTGGCTATTTCCAACCTGAGTAAAAAGAAGTTAAAAAAACTTTCCCCAATTACTTTGGTAATGATTTATTAAAGAGATAACTGAAAAATGCTTATCTTGGAGGTGGCGGAAGAACGTGAGATTTGGCCATTCGCACCCATGCTACCATATACACTGCAAGAATAATCCATCCGAAGATGTCATATTTAGGATCACTACTCTTCTGCTTTTTGGATTCCTGAAATAAACCACATAATGGTTAACAAAAATTTCAGTTCCTTTATAAGAAGACAAAACTATATCTGCAAATAAATCGTGAGAATAATATTCTCCTTAAAGATGATTGAATACAAATTACCTTCAAAGAGAAACAATCAGAAATAACATTATCAACCAATTCAACGCCACAAAGCTACTTTCATCATTTTTGACATCCACAAACATAGCATGCTAGAGAACAGCCAGTTTAGATGACAAAGAATCTTGTTACTTCAAAATTTTCTTCAATTTTTAACACGTTACCTTGATGCTGCACACCCTTACTTCTTATGATCCTGCGAAACAATGAACTGAGGAATATCTTTTAATGCTAAAAATACAAATTCAGTTCTATTCATGCCATCATAGGCAGCCTGCAGTCAAATAGCCAACCCTTAACTATTATGTCAGCCCCAGCCTGTGTTAGTACTTTCACAGACACCTTTATGCAAATAATACATGGCTAACAAACATAGAAGCGAAGTGCCCCAAAAGCTTTATAAATCCACAACATTTAAGACTCACATCACTTTATCATTCTGCAACATCATCTTCCCTGGCTCCTAATTTTGGAAAAACTACATATAACATAACCTAATATGTAAACACACTTTCAGACAGAAAATAGTCATGATTTAGGAATCATGAACAAGCAGTTGTGAAATTCCGACGACATAATTCAATTAAAGTGACACTCGGCTTCTAACAAATTCAAAGAGGATGTAATCACAACTCAAGCTTTCCACATTGAAATTCTATCATGGTATAACTGAGATGGTGATACCAAGATATAAAATCCTAGTGAAAACATGCTAATCAATAATGCAGAAATCTCAGTGGCAAATTAAAGAGTGAAAAGCCAGTCCTACCACTCTGTAGCATAGATATGTCCCTATTCCTACGCTGTCACACTAACAAGGGTCACTGTCAATAAGATGAACAATAAATAAGAAGTTTTGCCTTCTAGTTCTTGAGGCATAATGTCTCTGAACAAGCAGTGCAAATTCACAGGACAGGAACGCCGTTGGAGCTGATTTAAGTTTTTTTATATTTTAACAAAGCCAGCTCCATAAAGCTAATATGGTAGGCTGTGGTACTCATGAATATGAATAAAGTGTAGCTATATGAAGTGAAATTCCCGTAAGTCTCACCTTTTCATACGTAGAAGCAGACGATTGCCCACTGTGCTGCTGACCAAACCCATTTTTGTAGATCTCCATGTGCAATTCAGGAGCCTAACAAGTATCGTTCACAGTGAGCCATCGAAGTAGAAAACATGCAATTGTAAATTAAGTACATAAATTCTTAAGGAACAAAAATTCAGTTGATACGAATTGCATAAGGAAAGAGTCCTAAAAACTTGTATGTAGCATAAACTAATAAAAAATCAGAAAGGTGCACAAAAATTTCGAGGCTGCAACATTGTTAGAACAAATTTCACAATCTATAACCAACCAAATCAGTTCCAACTAGATGAGTAACAACGTCAAACACAATATGTTGCATTCTGATCCACACCAAGTTCAAAACAGCCTTTGGTGTCTCCAATCCAGTTTTGATTGCTTCAATATCTATTAAATCATCAAATCCTAACCCTGTAGTCTGACATACTAACAATAAACAAAACCCCAAGATATTTGGTATAGTAGGTGTCTAGATTAGAGGGCAGACACGCTGCATTTGTTTTCTTGTTTTATTTGTTCAATAAACTTCAAAAGATTGAGCAATAAACTGTGGATCAGTCAATAAAACCTGACAACAAACCCTGTAATAAAGCGAAAAAGCTTTAACATTTATAGTTTACTGATTTAGATCACAATATACTCAGCAAGATATCTTCGTATCAAACATGAGAAATGAACACTTACATTTTTCAGCTAAAATCCAAAATAGAGTAATAGACAAGCAAGTTGCAGTTGATTTGAGCAAATACTAGCAAATTTTGAACATGAATCCTTCAGAAAAGATATTAATGTAATCGCCATAGCAATTCAATTACCTTAACAGTGATTTCCAAGGACTTCTTATAGAGCTCATTCTCAGGAACCTACAATAACAGATTCCACCACTAAAAAACCGCTAGATCTAGAACTAAAATATGTCATATGTCAATAGTAGAATTTACCTCATCTAAAGCATTTTTAAAACACTTATATGCCTTGTCAAAATAGTTCTTTGCCTCATTGAGATCAGGAGTTAGAAATGCATGAGATTTATGAGCGTTTCCCAGGCACCAAATAGTGTCATGCTTCGTGGGACTGATTAGTAAAGCTTCCTCCAGATTAGAAATGGCATCTGTATAGTTGGTTCCATCAAAATCCAAAAGAACAAGAAAGGGTAACTCATGTTGATGAAAGAGAATTCACTTCAAGATGGTAGACATGAGCAATAGGTGTAAATTTTGCTCAGTGAGACACACGATATGCCATTAATCACCCTCTTGGATTCAATGGGACTTTGGCATTGCGACAACTCAAGTAAAGCTCCTCCCCACTTGGTCAGATTCTGCATGAATGCAAGTTTAAAAGTAGTGAAACTACGGATTAGGTGAAAAAAGATGCAAGTGGAATTAGAGTGGGATAGAAGGTTATTAATTTTTACTCCTTGGTTCTTGGTAGAAAGAGGAAAATGAAAGGGATTAGAAATCATTTACTTTCCTCTTGCTTAGTAAAAATGAAGTGGAGGAGGTGGAAAATCATAACTAAAACAATCCAATCCTCATTTTTTACTCTTTTCCATGTTAGGCCCGGAGTGAAAAAGAGTTCCACATATTTTTGGTACTAGACCAAACAAGAGCAAACTGATTTTCATTCCAGTGTTCACTTCCTTACTTACTAGTTACTGCATTTTATGTTCAGCTCAACTAAGCATACCCTAGTTTTAGTTTTCATTGCTTCTGAAAAAGGCTTAAACGCGAACTACAAGCAGCAATATTTCCATATTATCACTAAAATAAATGAAATAGTCAACAATGCACAACAGACTCTCCAAAGAAATGTAAGAAGCTACAAGCTCCGACACAGTATCATACATTAATTAAAATGAATTTTGTAGTAAATATTTCTGGCACGAAAGTTATATGTACTACATTCAGATAGCACCTTCATGAATTCGACAAAAATGGGATTTAAAGATAGAATGATATGAACCTCGGCCTCATAAAGGTTTTCTTCGAAGTTAGCTTCGGCGTTTTTTGGCTTACGCTCCGATAACCGTGCGCGATCGGAGTATTTTTGAGATAATTCCATAGCGAACCAACGAGTTAACGCGGGGAGGGAGAAAAATCGGATTCGCTACATTAAAGCTTTTCTTTAACTCTGCTTTTTCTTCTTCTTCTTTACTTTCCACGTTCGTACTTCGCAGGAAATCCGTGAGACTGCATAAGATCAAGAATCGAGAGTGATGAATATGATAAATACAACATCGAACTGCAATTTAGTTCTATTATATCTTAGATTTTGCATACCTTTGTCACGTCAACGATTTTAAAAGCAGAACAGGTGATTGAAATTGTATAATCATTGATTCTACACGATTAAACCATTATTTGAGAGGAAAAATGGTGGGATTGGGAATAGTAGTGGATTTAAAAAAAAAGAAAAAAAATAGACGGCAGAGCGTAGGGTGTTTATTCACCATTCCCAGATCACACTTCAAAATTAAATTCAATGAGCCAATTGATTTACTAAAAAATTTATCATCTCTAATTTGTTTCTGTTTATTTTTCAATCCAACTTTGTTCGTCTATGTCTTTATTTGTTTTTTGTTAATCGAAATTCCTTTGTTTATGTCTCTCACTTAAGTAAAGTACAATTTTTATATCCTTCTTATTATTAGTTTCTTTAATAAAATATTGCATATATAATTTTTGTAAGTTTATATCATATGATTAAATTTAATAAAAATATAATATTTTTATTAAAAAACCTGATAAAAATATTATATAGATGTGTGTGTGTGTGTAATGCTTGACAATTGCGAAGGGCCATTCTTCAGCTAAACAAGAATTGTAAATACGAAATGTCCACTAATAACAAGGTTGAACTTATTTTTTTTGGCAGGTCTACAAGAGGCATTCCTGGAAAACGAAGCTATTTAAAGCAGTTTCAGCTCAAAAAAAAGAAAAAAAAACTACGTGTGTGATTAAGGAGAGAATGGTCCAGAATATGTGGAGATGACGGAAGAAGCCTCGTCTCTGATATGAGGTTGATGGAATATCTTTTTGTTTTGTACCTTAATGACGGACATGCCTTGCTTCCCTATGTTTATGCTATTTATCATTCCACTAGTTGAATACCCGGAACGCCTACTACTGCTGGTGCCTGGCCTCAATGCATAATTATTTTCTTGCTCAACTAGTGTTGGGCTCTGAACCTTCTTCTTTTCCTGTGAGTGAGTGTAAATCAAAATCATACGAGAAATTAAAGTCAAGGAGAAAAAACTAGGAATAAGGCTATTATGGAATATAACATTAATTGTATGTGAAGTTGCCATATGTCTGTGCCGTCGAATACTTACCCTCTGCCTTCTCTTCTCTTCCTCCTTTTCCTGCCTTTGCGTGTCATACTCTTCCAACATTGCCATCAAAGGTACCTACCAACCAACAAATATTATTTTCCATGTAGTTATCAACAAGTTAAGCTCGCTAGTGCAGATGCACGGTTGGTGAAGCTAATGACAATACAGTTTTTCTGAAAAAATTACTCAAAAACGGAAAAAAAAAAAGATTGGCACAACAAAAACAAGTTAGTACTATTTCAAAGTCGATGGAATGGTATGAACCCTACAAGATATATATATATATATATATATATATATATATATATATATTCATTCACCCTGCTAAAAATGCTATATATGGTCTATCAAGAAAACCCGTTTAATGGGTCATTCATTATGCTTGTTCAGAGGCCATGCTGGACTTAAATTTATTCATCTAAATAATATTTAGTAAATATCAAGTTTGCGCCTAAGCCTATGACTTTAAACTTTAAAGTATACCCACAGGCCAGTTTAGCTCACGAATAAAGAAAAGTGCACTTACTGTAATTCGTAACTTAATTAAGCAAGTAAGAATTTTGAAGGTATTTGTTCATTGGAATTCTTCAAGCGGTGTTTGATATGTGAGTGTCCTGATTCCTTAAATACTTAAAAATCTATTTATAAAAAAATTGAGCTTCATCGATATTATAAATAAAAAAATCATCTCTATAATATTTAGGACATATTTTGTGATAATGATAATGCAAAACTTGAATTTAAGATCTCCTATTAACTACTCAGATTTCTTACCACTAGATGACACTTGGTGACTTTATTTTGGATATATACAACACAGTAATGCAATTTTTTTATATTGATTATATCCGAACATTTCATATATCCATTTCTAAACAACTGAGAAAATTTATATCCAAACATTTTATATATCCATTTCTAGACAACTGAGAAATTAAATTTTCGATGTATTAAATTAAATTTCGTAAGGTTGCTTTCTCTGAGAATGTTCAGTCTTTGCTTTGAACATCCCTACATGTTGGACGACAGTGGGAGCGACTTGTTTTGAGGAACCTTGAAAGATAGGAACTATGAGCCTAAGACATCAAGGAGTATGTCTAAGGGGAATATCCAGATATTGGTCTTACTAATTGATGCTGAATTTCTCTCTGATTCTGAATTATTGCTAATTTCTAACTTATTCCCCTGAAAATAATTAGTATAACTGTTTGTTGTTCTCTTTTCAAGTACATAATTTATCAATCTATATGAAGAATGAAGAATAGTGAATTATCTTACTTGATCATATAAGAAAACTTTATTTCTTTCTTCTTCCCAACTCTTAGTCATAGCCATAAGCAAATCCACCAAAGCTGCAAAAAATGGCAAGTCAAAAACCATTTCATATAAGCCAGGTGGTGCTATTTTTGTTTTTTAAATTCATATGGACTCATTATACATACCTGGTATTCTTTTGACCATTGATCGAGCACGTTCTGCACGTCTCAAGTTCTTATGATTTCCTCTGCTTACTGAGTATCGTTTCTCATCCTAATACGACACATAGATTGTGAAACATAAAACAAATGCAACGAATTTTTAATCGACAAAGACTCATAATGTCATTTAATAACTAGTTTAGTATTCCCAAAGAGTGAAATTTGATACGAACATAGCCGATCAAGTTTAGAATTCCATATTCAGGAAAAAGGAAGGAAAAGAGAGCAGTTTAAGGCTCAAATACTATTGATATGAACCTTTCGAAAATCATGTATATCTTAAAAGTTAGCTTAAGCGGTTAGAAAACACCCGACTCATGTAAGTTCACGTTAGAATCTACCTTCAAGTTTAACGTGAACTCAAGTTTCATAATTTACAATTTCAAATATCAAAGTGATATTAAAAAATAGAGTATTAAATTGATAATGGCACGATTTTTTATTTTGATTATGAAGGTTGATGTATGTGGGAATTCTAACCATGCTATATTCTTCGAGCCAGCGCTCCTCATCGCGTGCTAAAATCCACTTTTCCATTTTCTCCATAATAGCCTTCCTGCTGGAAGCCTCTTCTTTAGCTCTTGCTATCTGTTCATCCATGCTCATGAGGAGATCGGAATGGTCAATCTCCCCTTTAATTTGCAGATTTAAGTCAATTTCCAAGTTGGTTTAGCTTTTAAAATCAGTAAATTATTCCCACTTTCTCACCTGAGTTTATGAGGCCAATAATATTGTTTATATCTGACTTTGAAGGAATCTCCATGTGTGTTTTATTGCATATTAGCTCCAGCTCCTCCTGTTTCTTCTGGAATAGCTCTTTCATTTTGCTCGCTTTTAGTTGATCCAGTCTCTTTACTTCAGCTTCGGCCTTGAAAAATCTTGATAAGAACCTGAAATATCTACATGTTTCTGATGTTTAGGAAAGATGATATAATATATATACTAACCTGCTGAATTATTTCTATAGTAAGACTTCCTGGATCTGATACTTCTGCTGATGAGAACGACAACAAATTGATCACATGGGAAAAAGGTTTCTGATCTTCTTTTGGTGTGTCCATAAGATTCCATAGCTTTGTCAGTTCTTTACCTAAATGGTGAAGCTGCAAAATTTATCGCGAACATATAAATTTGCTTTCTGAGACAACAATAGGGAAAAAACTAGAATGAAGCTTTATGGCCTGAGGTATTTATTAGATGTGATTTACAGTAATCAGGAGTTACAATGGCCAAACCACCTGTAGATAGATATATATAAACATGCAAAGCATCTACCTAGGAATATTTTTCCAGATGCAAATTCTCGCCTAATTGAAAAGAAATACAAGAGCAATACCAACTTGAATAGATCCCACCATTATTTCCATGACACTTCCACCGTTTCCATCTCTTCCCTCTTAACTTTACCTTACTGGGGTTGCATGCGAGGCAGATCAGAAATTAGCCTAAATTAATGTTCAATTCGATTTTAACTGAACTTCAAAATTAAATTGGTATTTGAGTTGGTCAAGCCTTTTAAAAAAATTGATAAAAATTATAAAATAATTTTTAGAAAAGTAAAATTTTTATATGAATTATTATAAAATTATATTTTTCTTTTTAAAAAAATTAAAAGTTTCATATATATTTTTATAAAAACTTTATTTAAATTATATAATTAGGCTGAGCTAGCAAAGCGGACTTAGTCATATTTCTTTCAATTTGACCAACTCGACATAATATAAATAGATTGCGGCAGACCAAATAAAGACTCCTACTCTTTATGTTGCAACTGATTTTAGTTCATATTTACGTAAACATCATAGCTAACTACTGCCTACAATTTCCGCTAACAAAGTGCTTCTAAATAGAAAACTACAACATTAATTTCACCTTGTCGAGTCGCTTATGCTTTTTTTCCACAAGGGACTCCACTGTGTGATTGAGTTTAGCGAGGATAGTGTCACTGATATTTTTTGTTATTCCACACAGATCGTTCAAGCTTGGGTCAACTTCCGTGATGATGGCTGAGTAATCCTTTCCCAAGATCGTGGACAAGCTGTGGATTATGTCTATGTATTTCTCCACTTGCTGCAGCCTTTCACTCTTTAAAAGTAAACACAATAAGTGATATGGAAATGCCAATTAGTTCGAAAATACCATTACATCATATATATTTTGTTTATTGATGATGATGTTGATACACTACAGTTACTTGTATCACTTTAATTTCATTGATTTTTTATACTTGAAAAATGGTGTTTATGCTGGAGAGTGACATTAAAAAAGAAAAAAAATTATATTCTCAAATGACACATAGAACATGCATAAAAGGAGACAATAAACAGCATGGACCGAAAAAGAAAAAGAAAGAAAATAAGGAAATCAACAAAAAATCGAGAGATCCAAATTTGCAAATTTTATTCAATGAAAAACTGTTGTTAAAATTAAGTAAAAACTACTTATATATATGTTCAGACAAATTACTTTTTGAATAAAAAATAATTAAAATAGTTTCAAAACATATAAAAAATGAAAGATTTTAGACTGAAATAATCTTAACCAGGTAAATATTGGCTAGCATGATGACAAAGCTTTGAAAGAACGTTTTGTTAATATATAATAAAACTCAAAATTTTTCCCGACCAAAAATTATAATAGTTTGAAGTCGAGATATGAACCTTTCTTTTATATATTTGACACTTAACCTACTCTATAAATTTAAACGTTCTACCTCATTAAATAATAAAATAATACAAAAAAGTATATACGTAAAATAAGAATTTTGTGTAAAAAGAAGAACGAAAAATAGTTGCATGGTACCTTCTCATTGTAGAGGCGTTGCAATTCAATCTGAAACTCCTCAAGTTTTTTGAGAGAAAGATCATTTTCATTTACGAGGATGGCTGAGGGTGCATCGTCAGAATGACCAGCAATTTCAGCAGAAATTTTCTGAATTTGGGCTTGCACGCCTCTGAATCTGCTTAACCTCTCTTCTTTCCTCAATCGCATCTCCTTGAGTGCTGGTGTTATTGAATTTAGCTGCTCTTTCAGTGTTCCTGCCCTTTTCTCAGGCTGTTCACACATTACTTTAATCGTCAATCTACACTAATTCTTCATTTTTTATTCAACCCCAGTATTACAATAGTACAAATTTAACCACAATGTGATCAAAGTCTGAAAGAAAGCACGCTTTTTTAATTTCTCAAAACGAAAATTTAGATTTGACCAAAATAACAACACCTTAATACTAAAAAAAGAAAAAGAAAAAAGGCATATTTTTACTTGAAGTTTCATAAAAAAAAAATATATATATATATATATAAATATTTGGAAGGAAATCTTAATGTAATTACATTGCTCTTAAATTGTTTGAGATCTTCTTTTTTTTTTTTTTAATATTCTATGCAGAGCATACGACCCACCTCTAGTAAAGCTGACTAGGCACCGTTATATAAATGACATGTTGAAAATTTTTTAAATAAATTGGTTCTACAAATAATTAGTAAACATATTAATATATTTACTTATATATTAATAGTTAAATCGATCTACTAAATTTTTTAACAACGAATCTACCAACTCGTTGTTTAAAATTGTGGGTGTTGCATAGATTTAATAGTATATAATCGTTATATTACTTGCTCTAACTTAGGTGTGAGCAATTGATCTATCAGGTAGCAGGGACTCTTTATCCAATTATAACAGCAGAGAATATGGAATTTAATTGAATAGTACAAGACCTAATTAGTAGGAAGCATGTATAACTGTTTCTCAATTAGTAAACGAAAAAATTTCTTATTCTTAATTATTTGCTTATTATGGTTTTTAGCTCTGAATTTCTAAAATGAGGGACTAATAATTAATTAAAGGAATCTGTACCCGTACTCCATGTAGAGATCGTTCACCAAGGGACAAAAGAAGATTTGTAAATTCAGCCTCAGCCTCTGCCACCTCCTGATGAAGACGAGCTCTTCCTATATTTGCACTGTCCACTTTTCTTCTATAAACATCCACACACTCTTGCTCCAAATCCAGCAGAACCTTCTCTCTCTCAAACTCGTCTTCTCCAACCTCATCCCATATCATCTATATAAATCCATTCAAAATTTCGTAATAAGTTATTTCGAACCCATATTTCATTTTAATGAAATTAACTTAATAAGCTTCTTAGTTAATCAATTACCTGCAGTTCCTGTAGTAAGAATCCACATGATGTTTCCAGCAATGTGGAGCTTCTTGACCCGATTAATGGAGCCTGAAATGAACCCATCTGGTTGTAATATGGTATGCTTCAGCAGTGTTAGTATTCTAAAAGACGAATGAAGCAAAAGAATGATTGAAAGGAAGTTTAAGTGTTAGTGGTGTGAGAGCATGTTGGGTATAAGTTCTTGCTTCAAAGACAAGGATGGGAAGCTTTGATGATTCTCCCAGGTTCTTTTTTTAGTCTTTTTGATCTCTCTGATTATTTTTATCTTTTATTTTTCAAATAAAACCGTCTCTATCTTTCGGACCTAAAATTGGTAGACTTCCTTCTTCAGAGATGTGATACATGCTTTGCAACACCTTTATTTTGTCTTTTTTATTTTATAGGACTTCATTCCTACGTTAACTTATGTCTAAATACCAAGGTGCCAAGATGTTTATGCAGTTGGACGAGCAAGGATCTTTGTCTCGTTTGGTAGATAAAAGTGTTAAGAATGAAAATGAAAAAAAGAATGAAAATGTGAATATAATAAAACAATTATGTTTGGCATAGTATTAAAAAAAATGAATCTCATTCTATTTATTTGTTTAATTAGATAAAAATAATATAGGAATAAAAAAATCCTAATGTCACTACTTAAAAGTAATATTAAAATAAAAAATAATATAATAAATTTTGCATTAATTAAACATAATAATTTTTTTCAATTTACATACTTATAAAATAAAAATAAATTTCTTTTTTAATTCTGCAAAATATATACTAAACAATTATTCAATAAAATTATTTTCCTTTTCCCTCTATCACTTACTAGAGGGCGGGAGTTTTCAATTTTGAGCTAATGACAACTGACCAGCAATTTTCAGTCACTAAATCGAAGAAAAGCAACAGCAATAATCGTACAGAAATATGCCAATGTGAAAGAAAGCATCTTTGAGATTGTTGGAAGACAAAATTTAGTTTTGATAGCAGTTTGAGGTTATCTCTAATAATAATACTAAAAAACGTTAAAAAAATCTTAAATTTAGGGTCAACTTTAATTTTGTTTTATTTTTATTTAATAAATTATTTTGGCTTACATATTTAAAAAATTATTAATATCTTTTTAGTTAATAACATTACCATTACCATAAAAGAAAGTTTTGTAGGCACACATTTGTTGGCAGTTCTTATAAAATCATCCACAAAATAAAAAGTATAGTTGGCGGTTTAGATAAATCGCCAACAAAAGATCAATCTTTGTTGGTAGTTCGAAGATAACCCCAACAAAAGTCGTCGTAGAAGCTGAAACGCCAACTCTTTATTGATAGTTTCTATGAATTGCGAATAAATCGACATTTATTAGCGGTTTGTGTGGAATCACCAACAAAGACCCATATTTACGTTGGCGGTTTATATAGAACTGTCAACAAAGCTTTTTTCTTAGCGTAGTGTGCCATTCTAATAACAAACGAAATTTGTTAACCTATTAGACAAGTGATTGTTAAGGGATGAGGGTTGGGGTTAAAAAATAGAAACAACATTAATTTCAATTAACTAGATGAGATAAAAGCACATTGTATTAGCAATTTTGATGGCATTACCAGTTAAGGAAACATTGTGAATTTTGGTAAACATATTAAATGAAATTGACATAAAATAAAATTTGGGACAAAATTAAAATTTAGGTTAAATTAGTATTTTGATCCCTTAATTTTATTTAATATTTCAAATTAGTCTTTTAATTATGAAATATTTTAAAATAGTTTCCTTATTTTATTTAACATTTTAAATTGGTTTCTTAATTTTGAAGTATTTTAAAATAGTTTCTTAAAAAGTTAACTTATTATAAAAAAACTCTTAGTCTAATCATTTAAATAAAAAAAAACACTTATTAGAAAATTTCAAAAACTAAAAAATGCTTAAAAAGTTTACTAAAATAAAATGCTTTTAAAAAATAATATTCATGTTAATATGAAAATCCATCACTAATACTATTTTTATAAATATTTCATATGAAAATAAATATGATTTTTTTAAGTATTCTATTTTACTGAAAATTTTAATTATTTTAAAATTTTATAATAATTATTTTTTAAATCAAGTGATTAAATTAAGAATGTGCTTCTACGTGATCTTTTTAATAAATTTATCTATAAAAAGAACTTTTATATGTTTTCATATTACTTATTTTAAATATTTTATATTAAAATAAATATTTTAAATTAAAAGGTCATTTGAAATGTTCTAAATTGGCTCTTTAACTTTTAAAATTAAATGACTAATTTAAAATATTAAATAAAATAAAATTTTATAAATTAAGGGTCTAATTTAAAATATTAAATAAAGTTAAGGAATTATTTTAAAATATTATAAATTTAAAAGACTAATTTGAAATGTTAAATAAAATTAGGGAATCATTTTGAAACACTTCAAAATTAAGAAATTAATTTAAAATATTAAATAAAATTAAAAGACTAAGATACTAAGTTAACCAAAAATTTAAAACTAACCTGGATGAAAAAGAAGAAGAAAAAACCTCTGCCACGAAAAATTCAGAACCATCTATCAACTAATCATATACTTAAACCGCGATGTCTGATATTTGCACAACGATCAGTTAAAAAAAATTAAGTTATACTTTAACTAACATCTTTTTTTATCTAGTAATCAGGGCTTAATGATCCTCTAATCAAATGTTGGATAATACAGGCGCCAGACTGATTTTGTTTTTTTTTTGCCACACTAGTAGCCTGACTTGATTGAATTTAGATTATTTACTTAGATTACGTCATGATGAGTTTAAATAAGTAAAAATGTGTATTCCATTATTATTAATTTTTGGTTGGTAATTAGCTTAATTGGGTGCAAAGATAAGAGAATAAATTAAGGAGTGGTTAGGAGATGGTTGAATAAAACATAATACCTTGCTCACCTAATTGCATGTTGACTATTGTCAGTGTTGGCTGATTTAGCCAAAAGGAAAAGAGATCAAATACGTGCACAGCCTACAGGAGTGTGGAGGACGAAAGAGGAAATGAAGACAAATATGAAATGAGAAAGAAAAGCTACCATTAACACCTTTCATATGCCCTCTATGCTTGTAATTCAGGCAACACTTGGATGGCTTGTTTTTACAGCAACATCATTAACCGCCTCATCTTTTCCTCCATTTCTCAGCCCTTTATTAAAATTAGAGTAAATTTATTCACCTTTCCTTAGTTTTATTAAAATTATATAGATTTTTTTTTATTTTTAATATATATATATATATATATATTTAATTCAATTTTAAATTTTTTGATTAAAATATTTTTTTATTAATCTAAATATACAAATATATATTATATGTAAATATACATAAATAAAAATAAAAAGAGTATATTTTGTTTTTATTAAATTTAACTGAAAAAATATATGTTTAAGTAAATAACGGGTATTTTAATAAAAAATTTAAAATTAAACTAAAGTATAGTATAATATTTTGTTTCAAAAAAAATATGTGTATATTTTAAAAATAAAAATAATTGTGTAATTTTAACAAAATTTATAGAAAGCCTCTGTGTAATATACTCTTAGAATTAAATATAATTTTTTATATTTTTGTTATTAAATTTTTTAATAAAATCATAATATATAAAAAAGTTTTTTCAAAAAAAAATTCAATCATGTGATGTTAGATTATAACAATTGTATATTTATCTATAAAAATTTTTATATTTTAATTAAAAAATCTAATGGCAAAATATATAAAAAATTTCTCATGAGATAAGGGTAGTATGTAACTGTCAATCACCACCGGCCCTCTTAAACGCTACAGGCAAAAAAGCCATTCACACAATATAGGCTCATTATATCACCGCAAGGGACTCAAACTTGTTCCACCTTTTTTGGCTTAATCTTCTCATAAAGTAGGGGCTACAGTACAGAGCACGGAGTAACCGTATCACACACATACACACACACACACACACACACACACATGTGCATACGGTAGTAAGAATAAAAATTGGGTAACACACACACACACACACACACACATGTGCATACGGTAGTAAGAATTAAAATTGGGTAATCATGATTAAATTGGTTTGGATATTAATTTTATTTTATATTTGACCGATTTTATATCGAACTTCCTTCTCTAAGTTCGATACTCGGATCCAATTCAGTGAACTAGTTTTTTAAGTTGGCTAAGATATATATTTTTTTATTTTTAATAAAAATTCTAAAATAATATTCATGTAAATTTTTATACAATTATATTTTGTCAAAAAAATTATATAAATCTTTATAAATTATTTTCTAAAAATCAATAGGATTAAATTGAGTTGGATTAGACTAAATTGGCCAATATAACCTACCCAGCCCAATCAATTATTTTTATTTTTCTATCCAACTAAATCCACTTCAATGTGGTCAAGCCCTTGGGCTGGATAATAATCCTAATCAAAACCTTGGTACTTAAATGAGTCTTGGTTCATCTAGCCTAGCTCATCCATTTGTCCCAATCCTAATTCTTCAAGTTTTATCTTAATTCTTAGCTAAATTATATATTCAAATAACATTAAAAGTGCATTGTTTTATATTGACCAGTTGCATTTTTATTAATTAACTCTATTAGATATAATATATATAATATATCAGTGCTTTGCTTAATTAGAAGTGAAATTGGTTATCAGAGAAAATTTAAATTTATGTAATAAATAACAATTTTGTCAACTAAAGAAGACATGCATCAATACATTTTGATTTTTAATATTGAATTGTCCAACATATATAAACAATATAAAATATAAAAATTTTATTTATTTCTTAATGTACTTCATTTGAAATATCATATAAACAACTTTTTTAAAAATGGATTTCTCTGACGCAAATTTTTGTCCCCCATAGTTGCATTTGTAAGTACTCCTTCATTTTAAGTCCAAGCTATCTTTGAGCCCTCTTTTGGGTAGCTAGGCTTTTGGCCCTATTGTTAGGTAACGGGTAACTAGTAAGGAAAACTATTATTGAAAGATTATAATTATAAATTGTAGATATCAAGAATTTTAAATTTAAAATTATTTTAAATGACCAAGAAACCTCATTCCATTGCTTGAGTACCCATATAATTACTCTAAATACTCACAACTTTGTTATGATCAATAAATTTTTAAAAATGATTTCAAGTTTTACAATTTTTTATGATAAATATATCCTACTTATAATCCTGAAATGTAATTTTTTTTTAATTAGTATTGTGACATTGTCTAATTTTCAAAAATTATTTTTTCAAAAAGGAATTGGTAAGCATTCCTTCATCTTAAGCCCAGGCCTTAGAGCCCTCTTTTGGATAGCTGGGCTTTTGGACCCAATGTTAGATAATAGGTACTTTGATGCCGTCACATTGTCCAATTCTCGCAGGTACATGAGGGTGGGAGCCTCCTATTAGCGGGCCTTAGCCCAAGTTCATCTTCCATTGTCAACAACGCCCGCTGTTCTCCTTTGGACCTTCACGGGAAGAACCGTTTTCGAAGTTTCAACTCAGTCGTTTCGCCGGGGTTTCTCCTCCTTGGCTACTCCCCTCTACACTGCAAAATGAAAAACCAGAAACCCCAGAAGCTAAACCTACTCAGCTCAGTCACTCCCTTCGCCTGAAAATTTCTGAAAAGTTTGAAAACAACACAAAAATGACTGGAAGTGGAAGGAGAAGTGCTCGTAGTAGAATCAGATCCTCCACTGATTCCAGTGATCACGATTCTCTCCGTCCAACGAAACCTAACTTCAAGCGTCGTAAAGATAGAGCTAGAGATCGAAGCTACATCCCAATATTCAACACTTCTTTTAAAGTCATTCTCGGTGTTTGCTTATTAGCATTCTTCATCATCTTTTTAATGATCCATCATGTCATAAATCATGCTGCAGAAGCTCAGCTACCTATGGTTGTCACACCATTTCCTGCGCCAAAGATAATGGACCTTCCTCAGGTTAAGGGCGGATTCCTTTATTTATTAATCTTTTAGAAATTTCGATTTTTGTTTATTTGTTTTATGTTTTGAAGATTGAATAGCTTCGGCGTTATCACAGTTCCAAGGTCAGCATAAGGAGAGTTTGTATTGGGGAACTTATCGCCCCCATGTTTATCTCGGGATTCGTGCGAGGTATTCTCTTGCCCTCTTCGAAGTTCCTTTTGTTCCTTAAACGAAACTCGAACGTTTTTAGTTCATGAAATTCCGTTTTCATATTTGTGATATGTTATTGTGTTCCAAGTTGAGGCGTCTGGAGTGTGATATGAAAGGTGGCTTGAAAACCAGGTGTTTAGTATTGTACTACTATCTGTGCGATACGTCTGACCTTATGAAAGATGACATTATGCGACGCTTACACGTGCTCTATAAGAAAAGTTTTAATATAGTAATATTGGCTTCTGCTGCAGGAAGAGGTTTTTGGTTGATTTATTTATTTGGGTTAACTCCTGAAATGGATGCAGAGAGAATTTTGGTGGTTAAGCCTTACAAATGTGTGCAATATATAATTTTATGGATTTTTTTCCTGCAACACTGTGGATCACGCAAAAGATGGGGCAGCTTATCTGGCTTTGATTGTGTGATTATGATACCAAAACACTTTTGTCTCTGCAACATTCTTAGAAATCGCTATTTTGTAATGGCAGGACTCCACAATCTTTGATTGCTGGATTAATGTGGATTGGTGTAAAGGATGGCAGATATCACATGCGACATGTGTGCAAGGATGATGATGAGCTAAGCACTTATGGTTGGACAAATCATAATGGACGTGATTTTGGGCATCAATTGCTGGTTGACCATGGCATGAATTTAGCCACCAGTTTTTTGAAATCAAAGATGGATGGCAGTGGTTATGGAGGGGATTGGGCTGTTCGAATTGACATGCAAATTGAGAAGTAAGTGGTGTTATTAATTTTTTTAGGAGTTTTTTATTATAGAAAGGTAAATTCCAATGAATCTGTTAGAAATGTACTCATGACACCTGAGATTGATGCTACTCACAAAAAACACTCTTCATCAATATGTTTACTTGAGCTTCTTTTTAGCTTTTGATCTGATTTAATTGGGCATTGATGGATAAGAAATATGTGAATATTGAGCTGAATGTTCTGAATTGAGTTTTGTATTCTGTCTATGTTTGCAAGTAATTCTATAGTGATAGAGCCTTCATATCTTAAGTAATTCCTTTTCCTTCTATCTGTGGAGTGATTTTATTCAGGTCCATTCACAGGTCTGAATGGGATGAAGAATTTGGTAGAAATGCCCAATTCTTTTTCTACTTGGCTGATGAAGGTGGTAATGTTCTAAGTGTGAGCAGAGAATACTTGAACAATCATGAGGATTCCTTGCTTGCATCTGGCTCTCGAACAGACATTGGATATTGGCAGCTACATTTAAAATCAATGGTAAAGTTAACAAAAAAACATTTTCTGGTAAAATATTCAAGATTGTGCTACTCGTACTACCGGCGGACACATTTATGGAGTTTATGATTGATTGCCTATAATTGGCTCACAATTCTTTTAAGAAGCAACCATTCTTCCTGTTTCTTTCTTTGAAACCGTCTAACAATATAATAAAATCATAAACAAATGAATCTCCACAACTTTTAGCAAACCTGTATTATACCCTTCTTTTGGTAGATTAACTACCTAGACGAAAAATTTCAGACACTCCTCTCAGTAACCCATAAATTCAGTTTCATCTCCTGTCCTCATATAGTAATTGTCACTCTTGATGATTCATAATATGTTTTCTTATTATATTTGTTGGTAATCTTTAGCTCAGTTTATTGTGTTTTTGCTCGTTCAGGATGACTTGGAAGTGCATTATGCTGGATTTAATACACCTCACTTTCACAATTTGTCTGATCTTGTCCAAGAAAATCTTGCAGCACAAGTATGTTAGGTTTCTACTTAAATTCAAATATCTGATGACATAATCTTACGAGCTATGCCAGAGATTGCTATTTTGAAATTGTCCTTATGGACCTTGTTCTGAACTTCTGATATCTCTGCTTATGTGCATGTTTTACCAGACAATGAAGCATGCTCGACTGCAGCTATCTGACTCATCAGATGATTCTCCAAATGTCTTAGTTTTTCAGGTAATTGAGCATACAGGTACCTGCTTTCTGAAGCCCATTAACATTTTACTTATTTTATTGAGTTTTGGCCTCTCCATTTTTCTTACCCTAGTGGAAGTAAGCATTTAATTTAGATTATTGGCATAATACAAGAGATCTCTCCAACTGCTATTGGAAACTTCATTTTCCTTATGGCTTTGTTGTGTCATGTGTTTATCATTTTCTTGTTTTTGCTGCAGATTATTGGTAGATCTCCTCTCAAGACAGATATTGTGCTTGTCTCTGGTACTGGATCAGAAAGCTCAATAGTAGAAAAACGTGTCAGCAGTCTTACAGGTTTTGTTAACTTCTGTTTAGTTTTTGTTAAAAAAAATTGGCATGTGCTTATATGTGTTGTTGCATGACAAAAGGAAAAAAAAAAAAATCAGTTCTTACTTTGTTGTAAGAGTTGGTGGTGCCTAAAAAGCTGCTTCTCATGTATAAGGATATCATAGAGAATTCTACCATTGTGTTGCTAATTTGTAATAGTTAAAGTTCAGGGTTTAGTTTGGAAGACATGTCTACTTGGCTTTCAAACTCATTGCTTCTAGCTTCTGTTCTACCTCATGGGATACTTCCTTGTTTCATTACTGTATACTTGTATGAGAACTAGACTACTAATTACTGAATTTGTAGAATATCTTGCTTTAATTGGCATTGGCTTGCTAAATCAAACAATGTTTAAATGTTCAATTTTTCTTCTGTTCAATGTTAGGTACCTCACTGACTAACCAACTGAAAGAGAAGAAACGAGAATTTGATGATAAGTTTGAGAAAATTTTGGGTTTGGCTGACAAGGTTCCAAGTTTATTGTCCTTTGATTTTTGTTTTATTTTGTTTTACTTGTCATATTCAAAAATTATTCTTCCTGACAACACATCTGGCCTTTAAATGTGTTGATCTCATGTTTCAATCAGTTTGATTAAATGCATCAAGAAATTTATGCTTGATGGAAGTAAATTCTTTATCTTGGTAGTGGATTTCTAGGTGGATTCAGAATCCATACTTGTTGGTAAGGCTGCTATCGGAAACTTACTAGGTGGCATGGGCTACTTCTATGGCCAATCAAAAATTGCTGTCTCAGGAATCCCTAATGTAAGCCACTTCTATGAAGTTTTAGTCTTTATTGAAGAATATGTTATCTTTAGTAGCATATAATTAAACATGTGATTATCAAAAAGACAGATGTTATATGTTATATCCATGTAACGTAATTTGACATTCTGCTTCTCAGTATGTTTCCGGTTGTTGCTTTATGCCTCAAGTTGATTATTAATGCTGGCATTTGACTGGAGAAGCAAAGGACAAAAAATTTGATGAAATAGCAAGCATATTTGTAACCCTTACCTAGTATCAAACTGTGTTTAGTAATATTTCTCATAATAGCTGCTCATTCTTTGGTTCTTTGTAGAAGCTTTATTTTCTCATAATTTAATTGATCTCTCTTCTGAAAATTAACATTTGTATTTGTCAGAATAATGGTTTTTTATCAGAAGAGAACAGAAATGGTATTATATGCTTCTTATTGACTTAAGAAAAAATATTGGTGTAGTTCCTAAGTCTATGTCATTTGCAGTTTTTTGCATTACCGCTTATAAACTTTTCATTCTAATAGTGTGGGCTGGGGCTTTGCTATTCTTTAGTTAATTGCTCTAAGTTGCTTTGGTTTTCCACAGTACACCATTATATGGCTGCCCTTTGTACATATATTAGCAATTTGCAATATTGACATACAGTGGATTCTTTTCTCTTGCAGGCTAAAGATCATGATAATTACTTATATTATTGGCCTGCTGAGCTTTATACAGCTGTTCCAAGTCGACCCTTTTTTCCAAGAGGATTTTTATGGGATGAAGGTTTTCATCAACTTCTAATCTGGTTAGTTTTTAATGTTAGATGTGTCCTTTGTATTTTTGTTATTACTGAATTGAAATTTGCCTCCAGCAGAGATAAGTGCTCTATTTTCTTCACTGCTTTAGATTTATAGCTGATATAATTTATAGATCAACTATGGTCTGTGGACATACTTTATTTGCACATATATGACAATGACCAGGCGTTGGGATATCCGTATTTCCTTGGATGTCATTGGACACTGGTTAGATCTAATGAACATTGATGGATGGATACCACGTGAACAAATTCTGGGGGCTGAAGCAGTGAGGTGTAGTACAGAGCATTTTGTTCAAATGATTGCAGTTTTTTTAAATGTTTTTAGCTGTCCTTGTGACATATATTGTTCTGTACTTGCAGTAGGGTCCCAGAGGAATTTGTTCCTCAGCATCCAACAAATGGAAACCCTCCAACTCTGTTTTTAGTAATAAGTGGTAATTTTTTATGTTCTTTTTCCTATTTCCCCTTTCTTGAGACATGAGAATCCTAACTTCAGGCACTAGAAGGCAATATTTATGTTGACATTAGCAAGATCAAGCAAGCCATAGCATAAGGTCAGGCTGCCAGTTAAAATTTTTCCTTTTTGTTGAGGGATGATGAAGAGAAACTTCCTGGGTACATATGGTCTTCTGTGTCAACTTATCTATGTTTGCATGAGAATCATAACCCTCTTAGCATGTTTTTTGATTTAGCTTGGGGATCATGCTTGAATAGAAGTTTATCAACCAAAGCTGGAGGATTGGATGATACTTCAGTTGTTTCTGGATAATTAAGTTTTGGAGATGAGTTGTGATAATTGGTATCTTAATAGTACAGTGATATCTACAACTATCACTTTCAGATGGTTAAGATATAGATTAGAAGGATGCCTAACATTGTTCTGGCGTTGTTGATTACATGTAGATTTTTTGGCACATTTCCTAGGAAGCAATTATTAGGGTTTCACACTATTTTTGTTACTTGTGTGATTTTTGCAATTATATAATGTGTAAAATGACAAAAAATGTCTGCTTAAGAATCAAACTAGTTTCGTATGATCATGTAGGGCATGAAAGTTCTACAAAACATAGTAAATCACTG
This sequence comes from Erythrophleum fordii, assembly GCA_032878935.1. Taxonomy (NCBI): domain Eukaryota; kingdom Viridiplantae; phylum Streptophyta; class Magnoliopsida; order Fabales; family Fabaceae; genus Erythrophleum; species Erythrophleum fordii. Next base: position 5,608,959 of record JAVQMF010000027.1, read on the forward strand.
CCCTCACTTTTCCCTGGGTATGTTGCAGTAATGTAGATTTTCTGATTGTGTATATTCTTTGTTCTTTCTTCTGTGGCTATGTGGCGCCCTCCTCCTTTCTATTCTATGCTGAACAAAATGGTAAAAATTTTGCTTGCTTCAGATATAGTTCATCGCTTGAAGAACAACAAGTTTACTGCGACTGATAGAATTGAGATCTCTCTGTTTCTGGAACGTGCATTTGTTAGACTGGATGCATGGTTCCAATGGTTCAATACAACTCAGTCAGGTATATACTATAAAGTATGTGTGGTCTCCTTTAAGCGCTGGAAATATCTTTTCCTTTTGGCCAAGTTTTAGATTATTATCTATTTAACACAGGGAATCAGATGAGCAGCTACTATTGGCACGGACGAGACAATAGGACAATCCGTGAATTAAATCCCAAGGTAAATGTACTTTTATTTATTTATTTAATTTTTACTTACCAAAAATTTTGATTCTGTAGTATTACACTGGATTGCAATATCAACTTGATCAAAACAACTATGGACATGTTTAAAACAAAGGCTATTGTAAAGGCAAGAGCAGGTTAGATTTGTTGATAGATTGATGGAAAAATAGGCCAGAAACCTACTAAAACATTGAGCTGCATACCCTGTTGTTTGTCACTTTGCACTTGGGTGGCAATCTACTTCAGGCTGGTACTAACATGGCAGAATATGCTTCGACTTATTTTTCTAGTGAAATTGGGCCTCTCATATCATATTACTTTTGTTATTGGAAATTCAGAAGCACATACACTGGATGAGTTTGGATTTTGGAACGTGTATTCTCACCTGCAATTATGTTGTTTTTGAAGTGATTATACATTGTATCTTTATCCAAAATGAGATCACTTAACAGAGCTGTTGATGTGAATGTTGGTGAATTTAGACAAACTCGACTTATCTTTGATGAAGACATATATTGCTATATGACATTGGTTCTCACATCTTCAGACACTGTCCTCTGGATTGGATGACTATCCACGTGCTTCACACCCAAGTGGAGATGAACGTCACTTGGATCTGAGATTTTGGATGTTACTTGCAGCAGATTGCATGCATTCTATTGAAGAGCTGTTGGACAAGGAAACCAAACCTGGCAAGGTGTGGTTTGATAAATAGACTCCATGGCAAAGTAACTAATGCATTATTGATTAGTATATCATAAGTAGGGGAAATGCTAGCAGCAGAAAGGTAATCACCTAATCTCATTGACATATTGAATGAAATCATGCAGGATTATGGTGCTACAGCGAAAGTGCTATCAGATTTTGAGTTACTGAACCAGGTATTTTCTTTCCTCCTTTTATCCCCTGTTGGAAACTTTTTCACCTTGATTTTCCATCATGCGTTTCAGTTGCTAGTTATGTAGAATTTGCTGCTGGTTCAGAAATAAAACAAGAAGAAAAGGAGGTTACAAACGTATGGTTAAAATTTGTGAAGACTGTTGGAAAATGAAAAGGAGAGCTTAGAAACCCTCAGGATGTGTATGATAATAGAAAATTTTCCAAGAATCAGAATACACATGGAAAAGAAGTTGAGTATGACTGTATGAAGTTTAATTTCTGAAAACAAAAATTTTTCAATTTCCTAATTTAAACATGATTTTTTTTTTTCTAAGGTTTCCCCCAAACGGTAAACACAGATTTCCCTTAACATCTTTTCTATAATTTTTATAAAAAAATAGCAACAGAAATTGAAAATAGAAAAGATAAAGTGTCTCCACTGACAGAGCCTTAGATGAGTAGAATCTTCAATTATGATCACCCTGCAACGGAATATTTCCCACTTAAGTGTTACCTCATAAATCTTCAATTTATGAAAGAATAAGCCATGTATTTTTTTTTTGAAATTTCAACTATGCTTCCTGCATATGATAGTTTTATGGAAGATTCTTGTGATTATCATGGATGTGTGATGCAGTTTAATGTAAAAAAATTTTTTGTGGCTTTTGGAGAAGAGAAAAGGGGAAGTAAACCATGCAGTTGGCTTTTACCATACGTCTGTATGGTGACATTGAATAGCCAGTTCGTTGACACTAATTCTGTCAATGTCTAATTTGTGCTTGATGTCGATGCAGATGCATTTTGATGATGCATATGGTGCTTACTTTGATTTTGGGAATCATACAGAAAAGGTATTCTGCTTAGTCATTTCTGTTTAGTATTATAGGCATGCTGTCGCAAAATTAGCAATTCATTGTTCCTCAATTCGAGTCTTTTTGAATGAGATTTTCTTTGCACACTTAACTACATTAGGTTCTATTGAAATGGAAAGAAATGAAGGTAGGACACAACCATGTAACTCGCCAGCTTGTCCGGGATGTTTTAGAGAGGCCGAAGTTGAGATTTGTTCCTCATATTGGTTATGTTAGTTTGTTCCCATTCATGGGGAAGATCATACCACCTGTAAGTGATGCAGATTAATCCTAAAGATTATGATTTTTACTGTCACCAGGGTATTACCCTCAAAATGATTTCCTCACATGCATCTTTATATATGGTACTGTTATATTCAGGCATCATGGATTCTGGAAAAACAACTTGAATTCATTTCGAATCGCAGTATCTTGTGGACCGACTATGGACTCCGATCTCTGGCCAAAACAAGGTTTACAATTAATGCTTTGTGATGTGTTTTTAGTGAATTTAACTCCAGTAACCTTATTGATTGATCAATGACCATATATTTATATATTTATTCTTGGTGAACTAAATATAATATCTTCTTCATCACAGCTCCTTGTACATGAAGCGTAACACTGAGCACGACCCCCCATATTGGAGAGGTCCTATTTGGATAAACATGAATTACAGAATTCTTTCAGCCCTCCACCATTACTCCAAAGGTACTTTGCACAAAATGATGTTATGTCACTTGGTTTCCTTAAACTAATCTTTGGGTTGAATTTTGCAGAGAATGGACCATACCAGGAGAGAGCTAGAGCCATCTACGAAGAGTTGAGAAGCAATTTAATTAGGTATGATTTAGTTTATCCCTGTTATGATCTTCATTTTTTTTTTTTTGGAAAAAAAAAGCTATTGGCTTGAGTATATTGCCGTCTTATGCAGAAACATAGTAAGCAATTATAAGCAGACTGGATTTTTGTGGGAACAGTATGAACAGAGCGAGGGTAAGGGAAAAGGCGCGCGAGCGTTTACAGGTTGGACATCGCTAGTAGTTCTAATCATGGCGGAAGCTTATGGCCAAATCTAGGACAAATGAGAGTGTCAGTATAAGTATATTCATACCTTTTTAAACCCTTTTTCTTTAATCTTAACTATGAGAATATTTATTTATAATGATTAAAATAAGCACAAAATGTCGTTATTTGTTTACTTTAAAATTTATTTTGAAATGGAAAATTATTGTGAGTATTTCGTCTTCGCATAGTTAGGAGGATGCCGCATTTGAGCAGCACAAGGAACTTCCATTAAAATAGATATGCTTGCCAATAAATTTGAAAAATTCAATATGAACTAGAAAAACTCGAGCTAAACTAGTTTTGGGAACAATTTTTTTGCCAGAAATACGAGCTAAGATTAACTAATAGAAATGACAATGAAGTGTTTTCAAATTGAGTAAACTATGCAGATTTTTTTTGAATTTAGTTGAAATTAAAATTTTCAATTATATTTAAAATAATGTTTTAGTCTAATTTTTCATTTTCTTAACTAAAATGTTTCACATAAAGAGTTAGTGGAACATATTTTTATCAAAGAAAATTAAAATTAAACTAAAATATATTAAAAAAATACTACATATTGCTTAGCTGACCGCTTCTAGCTGGAGTTTGAAAATTTTTAATGAGCACAAAACTCTTGATTTGTTAAGACAAATATCACAAATTCAGCTACAAGTTTTTAAGTGATTCCAGGAAGCAGTTGAGAGGTTTACCGTGAGTCATAAGTCATAACATGGTGACTAATCAGCAATGTTTCACCATATAGCTCACGGTTCAACTTTCAACCTTCAAGGTTATAGCAGGTTCCATAGAGCAACGGAAAAGGCAAACTGAATTTTTGCATGTCAAGCCAACTCCTATTTTACCATTCCTGAGCTCACTATGTCAGCGGCCATAATTACCGAATAATGTTGGATTCAAGAAATAGAAGACAAATCCAACTATTTAAAAAAAAAAAAAAAGGAAATAAGAAAGCTTCGAGTTTCCTTTTGCATGTTAGATCGATTTCCCATTTTCCGTTGTTCCTGGGTCCTCAGCCATCATAATCTCCATGTCCCTTATATCCCGCTTCAGTACATTTCCAAGTTTTGCTATAGCCTCCGTCTGCTGTTGTAAGACCTACCCGCAGAAAAACAAGCACCATTACATAGAACACTTGGATTTATTATTCACATTTTTTCGCATGCCAATTGCCAAATTTATTTAGGGTATGTTTTGGAAGAGTGATTATGGAAGGAAAGGGAAGGAAATGGAAGGTTCCATTGAAATTTATCACTTGTTTGGGAGTTTATCATAGGGGGAAAAAATGGAAAAATTTCAACTAAACCTCCAAAATCTTGCTAAGTCTTTTTTCCTTTATAATTTTAAGTTTTTTCAATTTGAGAGAATTTGTAACCAAACCAACTATTATTATACTATTCATTATTTTCAAATTGCATATCAATAAGCTAAATTATTTTAATGAAGGGAAAGTTTCATAAAATTATATAATCATTTATCCATCCCTTCCCTTCCCTTCCCTTCCCTTCCCCTCCTTATTTGGATTTGTTCCCTTACTTTATCCTCTTAACCCCCCTAAAATACCCTTTCAAGTAGGTCCCATCTTACCTCCTGCAAATCAGTGAGACTCTGTTCATGAATTTTGGTTGACCCTGGAAGATATAACGAGCCACCAAATCCACCGCTACTTGCCTGAACACGGGATACAGTTAGTAGGTTTTGTACCCTTCTAGATAGTTCTGCTCCAGATCCTTTCAGCTGCAACAATATTTTCATGTTAGTTCCATCTCAACAAGGAGGCGGGGAGGGGAGGCAGAAGATGGTGCAAGACCAAAAATTCTACCTGTCTAGTTATAGTGGCTAATTTCTCAGCTAGTTCAGCTTCCCCTTTTGTTAAGGGTATACGGCAGCCTTTTCCCTCCAATGCTTCCACTATTCTCATTACCTTCAATCATAATACGTGAGAAGACATATTAGATTAATGGAGTAGCAATGAATAAGAAACTTCAAAGCCTCAAACACTCTAGGTGTTACAGTTCATCAATAAACTATCAGAATCCCAACCATTCTCATAGGGGATGTAACCAAGGGCATAGAATTAAATAGGGGATAGGAATAGGAGGGGATCACTAGCCAAATGAAATGTAATTTTTTATTTTCCTTTTTAATATCAACTTCTCATTAGCTACTTTATGTTTTTGTAAAAGCACAAGTCACACTGCACATTTTCCTTAAAAAATGAGTTATTTCATTCCACAATCAACAGCAAGTTTCTTTCTCAAGCACAGAATAATTTTCCCTACTCTTAAAAGACGCCGTTGAAGAATTTGTTCCTTCTGCTGCATTCTTTGAATCCAAGGAAGGGTATCAGCTTGAAAATGTCTTTGGAGCTGCATAAAACATTTGAAAATTGAAAAGTCAAATCAGCAATGCATGATGAAAAGAAATTCAGTACCACTTTAACATTGCACAGGGAAGAGCAATACCATTTTAACATTGCTTTGGGTTATACGTAATCTCTCTGCATCTGAAACAATGACTTCATCTTGGACCTGCACGACAATGCAAATTAGGTATATATTAATTGAGCAGGGGCTCAAAGGCGAGTTTGAGAAATTTGTGGAAAAATAGATCGCTGCTACATCAATCATGGAAAAGCAGCATTCATTATTCTCATACAAAATAAGGACTTAAAAAAGAAGATTGTCAAGATTTTTATACCCTTCCAACTAACTGATTCTGAAAGATGCTCTACAGAAAACCAAACAGCTCCTCTCCTACAACCATGTAAACTAGCCCACAATTTTTCTTGTAAGGGCACCACAGGAACAACTGTTTGGCAACTAGGAAATCCTAAACATGCATGACTTCATCCCTTAGCATGTAGCTCTTGTCTAGAAAGTCTATTCTCTCTCTCTCTATATATACCCCTTACTCTCAATCATAGACGACCTTGATGGATTAATTCTCAAGTTGCTAAGCTATTATAACTGAGAGCTCCTCATGAGGTTATTTCCCTTTAGCTCTGGCATTAGATGGCGTCACTCCTTTGGTATGTCTTAAAAAGTTCAGCTTATTAGAATGAAAATTAATCCTCTCTAATATTGAAAATATCTATATTGTTCGCTTAAATGCTTCCCACCAATTGCCCATCTTTTGCTTATGACAAACAATAATTCAAACCACTTAAAACAGAAGATATATTAAGCAAAAGTCCAAAGGGGAAGGAAGACCTGACAATATATATTCAAAATCTAGAAGACTTCGATGACTTCCTCTTTATCCTGAAATATTCTACACTTTTCCTAGCCAATACATAAACCTAGTCAGGTTTCAAGAATCAGAAGTCATAGATTAGCACCTTGATGAAATATTGGGTGGTGGCTAGATGATACAGATCAATACAATATTCAAAGCACCACACCATTGCCGTCATGGTTTTTCAATATCTACCTAATAACAAGTTATAAACCAATATAGAAAAGGCAATAGCCCACAACCAACGCAGAATATAGGTCAGCAGTGACCATGGATCTAAATTTCTTACAGTTGGAGAAATCATTTTCCAACTGAACCTAAGTAACCTTAACTTATTTTGAATGTCATTAAAGAAATCAGCAGTCTGAATAACCTTCTTATCACAATTCCTATCTTCAATCTCTTGCTATAGCATTAATTATGGTGCATATGCTCACCAGGGCAAATCATCTAAACAATCTTGGACACAATTAAAATCAAACGTTCAACATCAATTCTGACACCTATATTGTGAAATACTGAAATACATGATTGCCAAACAGAATATCTAGACGCTAAACCACGCAAAAGACCCACCAAAACCCCAGCTGAACAGCTATTTTATTCAAATTATCAAATAGTCAAGTTACTAGTACTGGTCTATTAGTTAACCTGCCAAGAGCAATACATTGCTATTAAAAAAAAGACAATTACAAGAAGCTTTGAACTAATTAGGTTTACCTTAAGTCGTTGCGAAAGATCCTTGAAACCCTGAACAAGTTGAGGCCACAGTCGTTCTCGATCAGCACTTTCCATACCCTCAAGCTTCCCCATTGCCTCCGCCCACATGATCTGGCAATAGAAACTATTCCCCACAATTAGCCAGTGGTCAAACAAAAACAAAAGCTTTATATTTCCAAAGTTAACAACTACAGTATATAGTTTACATGTATACAAATTGAGGGAAGGAACTTACGTCTGATACACCAGCAGGCTTCACCCTAAACTGTGGTTCTGTTACACTGAATAATAAATGCTGCAGAATACAGATAAATGAGATAAAGAATGAACATGAACAAGTCTAACATTATACATAAATGCTCAAACTGGACATGTATACTATATGCAAATGGGCTTTCCAAACAAAATTTCAAATCAAGACCCATGAACACCGCTGATAAACAGTGAAATAAAACTTGCAATGATAGAAATAATTCTGTAACTTTAAACAAGAAAAACAGTGAGGAGAATACCTTAAAGGCGTACTTAGAGTTTCCAGGCTCCTCCTTATAAGCATCAACGATTGCCTTAAGATGACAAACAAATTTAGTCAATAAAAATACAATGTAATATATAAAGGGGGAAAAGGAAAGAGAGCCATGATAGGGTTTATGAAGGGGGTGGGTTAACATACTTGAATATCGCGATCGGCGAGAGAAAAAGGAACTGGAGCTACGTTAGCCATCTGAGTAGTCAATTGCGCATTTTGAATCGGCACGGGTTGTGGCGCTGCAAAAGAAGTTTGAAATCCAAAACCAGTAGAAGCTGGTTGCTGAAACAGCGGAGTCTGCTGTTGCGGTTGCTGAGAAGAAAACGGCGTCGAAAAGAGTGAAGTGCCGAACCCAGTGGCAAAAGAAGACGTAGACGGAGTTCCAAATGCCGGCGTAGATGATGGGGTTCCAAAAGCCGGCGTTGAAGAGTGCGCGCCAAAAGCCGGCGTTGACGAAGCCGCGCCGAATGCAGGCGTAGAAGATGGGGTACCGAAAGCCGGGGCTGAAGATGGGGTACCGAATGCCGGGGCTGAAGATGGGGTACCGAAGAGAGAGGAAGTCTGAGCGCCAAACATTGTGAAGAGACGAGAGTGAGGGAAATAGAGAACAGCGAGATTTCTCTTCGATCTAAGCAAAAGGCGCCATTGATAGGGCAAAATTTCGCACTCCAAGTGCTCGACGAAATGCTCACTGCTCAGTTCGTGTTCTTGCAAAACGACGGGCTTTGATTTAAACCAGCATCAACCAGATATCAACGAAGACAAAAGCCTAACCTACTTCGCTTGGAAGGAAGAAACGGGAGCCGCTGATGCTAGCGATTCTTGCCTGTGCTTTGCCTTTGCACATGAACTTACATATGTAATTTTTTTTTTTCATTCACTTTTGTGTAATAACATTATTTAAAGTTTTACAAAAATCTTATTTTCATCTTTTAGAAACTATTATTATCAATTTAATTTTTTAAATATTTTTAAATAATTACTTTAAATATTTTCAGTATTAATTTAAGATTCCAGAATATAATTTTGTTTTAGTTTTTCCGCAGTACTAAAAAGCGATACTAACATCATTTTTTGAACCCTATAAATAGTGTGGAGTTTAAACACATATTTATAAAAAAAAAAACATATATAAAAAAAGATATAAAATATTAAATTAATAATGACATTAATTTTTAATGACAGAAATAAAATTTTTATCTTATTTTGTTAAGAATATTCCTTTGGAATGTTAAATTTTAAAACTTTACCAGTCGAAATATAATTTTGTAAAATTTAACTGAATGAATTAGTCCAATGGATAAGAAATGATGGAATCTTTACTTAATAATGGGGAGTCAATCACGTTGTGAAGTATATTGTTAAAATTGTCCCAAAAAACGAAAAAAGTTTACACAACGCTTGGAAACAAGACCAGACTAAATAATACAGTTGTCCGTGGTATTGATCAAATATTAGTCTGAATCAATTTCTACAATCCTGTTATTTTAAAACGGTAGAACCAGCTGATTTCAACTGAACTGTGCAAACTGATTTAGTTCAGTCAATTTTGTCGGGAAAAGAAAAATGTTACCAGTCAGAAAGTGCCAAATGTAGGATTGAATATCTAAACCATAGGAGATTAGTGACATGGGCATTACCAGCATTTAGAAAATAAAGCTTAATCTGGGAATATCACTTAAAAGGTGAATTTCCAACCATAATCTGAAAAGTACTGCTCAAACTGCCCCTGGTAACTAGACGAATGAATCATATCAAAGCAAAATAATCCCCCATATGCCAGGGACATTAAGAAAGCATGATACATGAGTATTGGCAGTCAAAAGCAAAAGCACTGAAATTAAAACCGAGAAACGCTCACTTCTGTCCTTAATATCAGTAAAACGAAGAAAGCAATGCTCTAGTTTCAAACTCCTAAAGAAAGTCTTCCATTTCATGCCCTGATGGTTACACTGCACAAGCACGAACCAGATGGTCTTATCTCAGAAGTCTGCCATTCTGACCCTGGGGCTGCATTTGGATCATATAACAGAGTTCTATATCCAGGATCAGCCTCTAGTGAGAATAGCAACAGCTTCTCATCCAGTATCCCAAATCGAAAACCAATACTGGAGCTGCCGGTCAATGGGACTGGTACCATTTTCCATGAATTATCCTCTGGATTGAATATTGCTAACTTCCTTTGGTTCTTCCACTCCATACAGAACAGCTTCTTTCCCAGTACTGCATGTGCAGTGACCATCACACAACCATTCTTCATCTCACACCAGTTGTGCCTCTCTGGGTTATAGACATCAACAAACTTGGAGTTCCCAATTGTAAAGCTTGACCTTCCACCCATCACATACAGCTTGCCCTCGAATCCACAAGCGAAGCAACCCCATCGTGGGCGACGAAGACTCTCAATCAGTGTCCACTTTGCAGCATCTGGATCGTACACCTCAGCACTAGAAAGACTTTCTCCATCCGCCCCATAGCCTCCAACAGCATAAACCAAGCCATTGACTTCAGCACAAGCAAAGTCATATCGAGCCACATTCATGTCAGGCAATCTGCCCCACCTGAAATTGTCAATGCGAACTTCATTATTGCACTGTGCAAATAATTATTTTCTTCCAAATCATAGATATACAGCTAAAGAGGGAAAAACATGAAGATGATCGTGAACAAAAAGTTCTACCATTTTATCAATTACAGATGGCATTGATCTAGGAAATAAAAGCATAAGCTAACAAAAAGACTTACTGATATATGGCCAAGCATATATCCCTTTCAGAATCCATTTGATTTTGATGATTTTACTAACAGATCTTGCAGAAAATTACAAACAGATATCAAATCATTTCAAGTTAACTCTGCGAGTTGCCTAAACCTTAGCTCAGAAAAAATACAGAAAATACAATCTAGTCAGGAGATCCTGACCCTTATGAACACTGAAAACCCCTACCAAATTGAAACCTAAAAAAGAATCAACTGAATTCACCATCAAAGGGTTCTTCAAACCATTCTATCTGAACTAGAGTTGTTTACTACAGCAGAAGAACATACCTGTTGAGGCAAGAATCATATTGGTAAACCTCTGCTGAGGCAGAGCCAGTTCCATCGATCACTGAATAGCCAGCCATAACAAGAAGCTTTCCATTAAGAACCACCACGCCAAACCCAGCCTTTCCTGGACCAGGCATTGGTGGAAGAGAACGGTGTTTCTGACCCAGACAATCCAGAACCTCCCAATGGCTTTCTGCTCCTTCACTATCCATAGTTAAGATATAAAGCCATTCCTCAAGCAGCCCTGCCAACTTTCTCACAGTAATAAATTCTTTGCTCTGAATAAACGACCTCCATCTCTTACAGACACCACCCATGGCTGGGAAGTTGGTGCGAGGCACAAGTGCAAGGCAATGCTTTGCCACATCATCAGGTAGCCCAGGTAGAATGGGGCTATCCTCTTTATCCATAACCTCAGAAGTCAAACAGTGATTGCTCTTTGAAAGATTTGGTGTATCCTGATTAATCAAATTGGTGAAACACATATTTGACTCCGTAAATCTCTTCTTTCCAGCAACAAAAGCAGGCATTGTTCAAGTCAGCAATTGCAAATATCATATACCATGAGAATTTAGAGAATTTTTGTATGAGACCAATCAACCAAATAATAAGGCAAAATACTTATTGAGAATCATGTAACTATAGAAATTCGTGATATCCTTCACCAATGGGGATTCTACAAGACCAAGGCATAAAAGATGTTGCAGAACGAATCACTTGAGCAGTATAAGCCGATGATTTTCTGTGCTTTGTCCAGTCTGACTCAAATTCCATAACAGAAGTTCTGCTCCTACAGTAATTCCTCCCAATTGTTTTATGCCAATCAAATCTTAAGCCACTGGAGTTGTATCTTCCCTCACACATTGCCCAGATATCTATGAGTTAAGGGGAAAAAAAAGTTAATACATTTCGAAGTTAATTATAGAAATTAATCAATGTTCACTTCATCAACAAAATTATAAAGGCATCAAGTAATCAATAGTCAATACAAACTCATACCAGAATAGGCCATAGAACTTAACAAGACTTAGCCACCTGTAACTTCCATTTTCCTCAAGTCTGTATGGGCTGAATGGATCAAATAGACGAAGTCAACTTAAGAATAAGTAAAATTTCAGTGAAGATATGCATAGTCAAATAGGAAACAATAGCAAACAGGTTCAATCTGCAAGGTTAAACAAAATTAAACAATCATCACCGTAGCAAAAAGGCCCATTAAATGTCCATAAACACCAGAGCAAACTGCGAAAAGTAAAACCTTCACTCTGTCTCATTGACTTCAAATTAATGGGCAATTTTTTTAATAACTGACTAATAAACTCCAGAGCAAACTACGATTGTTATATGAAGCTCTTAATCACCATAACATGAATATGAGGTATAGACTATCCTCTGCGAAGAAACATAGAAGCAGCAGTAGCCACCAGATCTGGATGTCTTCGTAGATAAATAAATCCAGCAAGAGAATCAAATAACAATTAGGAAATACACATCACACCAAAAGGCAAAACAGAATAACAAATCCACCAGCTCAGAAGGATAGAACATTGGGGTCTTCGGGCCTTCAGGAGACAGCAAGAGCATAGTAAATGTGCAATCGCACATGAATCTTAGATTTGAATAAAAAGTACGTTCCCAAAATCCCAATCTGAGTAACCACAACGAAAATGAAAGCCTTTAACGTTCTCTACAAAAAGGCAAATCCTATTTGGCCAAATCAAAACAATTAGCACCGCTCAAGTGCCTATCGCGATCTATGAAGCGCAAAATCAAAAAATTAGCAGAGTAATATTCACAACAGAGTAGAGAAAACCACAAAACTACAATAAATCTGATTCGGGTAATGATTCAAAAAAAGCATCGCAAGCTACGAGGAAGATGCTGGCAGATCTGAAGCATAGTAAGGGAAATAGAATATTAATCAACAAAAATAAAAAGAACGAAATGAAAGACAAGGAAAAGAAGAGAAACTTACAAAGAGAAAGCAGCAGCAAAATCAGAAGACGCGAACCCTTAAACGCGATAATATAGCGTATGGGCAAAATGGATAGAAGATATGTGTAAGAGGCATACAGGCAATTTATAGGATTGGAACCCAAAACGGCCGGAGAGGATAAAAATGACAGAGCCCAACCACGTCAAACTGTGATAAGCAAAAAACATACCCTTGCAAGTGAAAATATATATTTTTAAAAAAATTAGATTTTTTTAATCCTCGTGTCAGAATATGATATTATAAATTAATAATTATTTTTTAAATCTCCATCAATATGTGATTCTGGTCAATTCGGTCGGAGGGATGAAAGGGGTAGTTGTGTTTCGCTGTGATACTGGCGGGCATCCACCATTCCCTTTCTATCGTCTTGTGATTCAGCTCTTGCCCACAATTATGTTGTTCAGACGAGGCCAAATCAACTATTTTATTTTTGGCAAAAATGCCTTTGATTTTTAGTTAATCATGAGATTCATGACATAATAATTGAAACTCCAATTGAAAAATAAGCCATAATCAAATCTTCATCCCAACATTTTTGACCGAAAGAAATGGCATGGCAGAGACTAAAAGCCCAAAATTTAAGACTAGTTAGTGTATCTATCAACGGTAAATTGACGATTATCAAATCAATATTAAAAATTAATCAATTTCCAGATAAGGCAATACAAAAAAAAACCTTATCCTCGTTACACCTCAGCCAAATGTGTTAAGATAAGACATATGACTCTCTGAATTTAAATGGCATTTGACTCTGATTAAAGAAGTACGAAATTCCCATATATATCGGTCGCTGGCTCTACTCAATCACACATCACAAGGAATCAAATAAGATCATGACAATTATCTTTTATCAGCGACGAAAATAATTATTTTATTTATCTCTTACATGCTAGTCTACGAGTGCCAGACAAAAGGAATCTTTTGGGATTTCGGCTCTCGTGATAATAAGACGCGCCCCTTAATGAGAACCAATAACTCAAGATTCCGTAGAGTCATCCCATGTTTTTGCAGAGTTTGAAAAACCTGAGCCATTGTTGACTCTTTGGTAAGCTGAGAATTGCGAGCGCCACAGGCTACAAGTTTTGGGTTTGATCGAACAATACAGTGATAACCTCATTGTCTATCACTTCGTCGTTCCAAGTTAAAATGTCTATCACTCATGTCCATGCGTTGCGGTTGTTTTTTGGGTTATTGGATGAGCGAAGCAACCACAAATAAACTGTGTGTGTGTGTATATATATATATATATATATATATATATATATATATATATATATAATACATAATTCATTACCTAAAGGTATAGATTGCGTTTGGTATCTATGCCTGAAAATTGATGGAAATGAAAAAAAATAAAAATAATATTTATTACACTTTTATTAGCATTATTTAATAATATATACTTTTTATTTTTAAATAAAAATAAGTATTATTTCTCATTTCATCTTTTTTTTTAATTTCTTTAATTTCTTTTTTAAACTTATTAAACCTGACTAACCATACATCTTCAGCTCATAACGCTTTACTTTATGGTGGGGTTGTTGAAATGAGGGACGCGGGGGATGTTGTACTAGGGTCACAACTCGTGCGGTGGACAAATATACGCAACCGAGTCGGCAACTGCATATGGCCAAATAGCATAAGCAGTGGGACCCACGCGCCTAGAAGTGTGTGAGTGAATGGACGGATGGTGTTTGAAAATCTATACCTTTTTGGGAAGGAATGTGTTTTTTATTTAAAAATATATATAACTCAATTATTTAACTTTTAAATTTTTTTATATACATGAAAATAAATTTTTTTGATACTATTTTTAAATTATACCTGTTGTAACTTTTTTTAATTAATTAATCGTTAGTGCCACTCATCACTTGTTTATATATAAAGTTGATTTTAATACCTTTTACTTTTAGTTGTTGGTCTTAACCAAAAAAAAAAGGGGATAAATTTATACATACGTTTTAAAGACTAACCAATAACAAATAAACAATTTTTAAATACCAAATAATTAATAGATTTGAGAATTAAATAATTAAGATATGTATTCTTTAAAAATATATTTTTTAAAAAATTTATAATTAAAAATTGCTTTATACCCATATGAGTCAATAATCAAAAGAGTATTTAAACTGTTTACTTTAAGATAAATAAGATTATAATTAACCTTTACTTGTTTAAAAGAGTTTATTTTTCTTGCTGTAATGGATGGGATGGGTTAATTGAAGTCCAAATGGCATATGGTATGGCGGAAAGAGACGTGGATGTGGTTGGGGAAAGCGAGGAGAGGTGGAGAAGTGGCGTATTCATTGGATGAGATTAACACAACCCTTTTGTCTAAATTGATTAAATTAAACTTAATGAATCCTTTATTTTAAAAATTATATTTGATGTTTTAACTTATTTTTTGTTAATGAATACAATATGAATTTTTTTAAGTAAAATTATTGAACTATTCTTATTATCATATTAAAAATAAATTAACTATCTTATGTGAAAACTTAACATTAATTTAACTTTCATTATTATCATATAAAAATAAAATCATTTTTCCATATTATATATAAAGTTAACTTCTCTAACAATAAGATTGACTTGAAATTTTTTTTTGTAGTATACATCAACATGTCAAAAGAGTCTAGTATAATTTTTTAAATAAAAAAATATATATAATGTAATTTAGTTAAATCTCAATGAATATTTTGCATAATTTATTCTTTAAAATATATGGGATCTATAAATTTTATAAATTATTATGATCGATTTAAATATTTTAATAACCAAAATAATCATTACCTTTTATAAACTATACTTTTGTAAATATATAAATATGTAGATATAATTTCACAAAATAGAAAATAAAATTTTATATGGTTGTCATAAAATTGAAGAAAGGTTTATTCAATGTAATTATTTTTGTGGGTAAAATAAAATAATATTTCTTTTGAATATTTTGAGTTTAATTTCTCAAAATATAATATTCTAAAAGTAAAATCTTAAATTCATCAAATTAAAATGAATTTTTAAAATCCCAGCAAAATTTAAATATCCCAATGAGTAATAAAAAAAATGTAAAAGAGAAATTACTTGTCAAATGACTATAGAAAGGATTCAGCTGACCCAACTAATCAAAATTCACAATTAGTTTGGAATTTAATAAAATGTTTATCTTCTGTAATCATCTTTATTCATCTTAAATAACCATTGTGATCGTACACATCAAATATTAACTTTCATGTTTAAGTCTTTTTTTTTTAAATTTCATGTAAGTCTTACATATAAAATAGGTATATATATTGACAAAATCACGATATATCAATATTCTACCACGATATTAATCATTTAATAGAATTTTTTTTTTCATATAATTAATTCTCATGATAATTAAAAGAATGTCGATGCATTTTAAGTATCCATTAATTATTTTAGGGGTTGGGTAAAACTTTTCTTTTTTCTTGTTTCTTTCAAATTCATAGTCAAATTTTCAGCTCAAAAGTCTAACAATTAAGTACGTTGGACGGTCCATTTCGGCGGTTTGTGCTCATTAATTAACATTTTTTGGATGGTGCACTTATTATTATTATTATTATTATTATTGCCTAATAAACAATGTCCATATTAGAAGTGCTACATGATCCCGCTGGCTCTTCGTGTATAAGTTCAGCCAGCAAATATATCAACTCTTGCCTTACATTATAATGTTTATGTTTGACTTCTAGAAGCTGAAATAATTCAAACAGATAAAGTTTAGATAAGTCAACGATTAATTCCTATCATATCCATAAAAAATAAAATAAAAAATCCTAATGTATTAAAAAAATTGTCTTATAGTCCCTTTTATAAAACAGTATTTGATATCGTTCTACGTGTTTTATAAACTTAATGTTTTCATAAACTCAAAACAATTTAGTTCACAAGTATTTATATCTTTATTACTACAACAATTATGCGTAGTTTTAACGAGTTTAATAACAGTTGACACATATCATTAAATATATTAAAAAAATGAGACTTAATTTAAATAAAATTCTTTTCAACATTTATCATTGCCAAGAATTCACCATCTTGCTAAATATATGAATATACATTAGCGATAAGAGACAACATCTCAAGAAGAAACTAATTTATACTCTATATACATTCTAAATAAACTTTCTATTTCTCCTTTATCATATCCTCAACACCAATAAATATTTATAAGTTATTTAATTACAAGTAAATTAACTTTTTTATATTTAATATATAACAAAATGGAGAATACCAGCGGCCATTTAAAACTAGCTTAAGTAATTTGCTAGGATGAGATTTTAAAAAATTCGATTCTACTCCTATATATTTTATATATATATATATATATATATATATGTATGTATATGAGAAGAGTATTTTATTCTTTTTATTTTAAACAAAGGCATAATATCAAACCTTTAGGTTCCGTTTGGTTTATTGTATTGTGAACTTAATCTTTTTTACATAATTTGTATAATATCTATTACACATTTATATTTATTATTTTATTTACTAAATTATTTTTTTAAAAATAAAAATAAAATAATTATTTTTTATTTCACTTCTCCACCTACTAATATTTTATATTCCCTTTATCATACATTCTACAACCAAATATATCCCTAGTTTTGAAAGCAACCACAGCTTAATGGGTCTAGTCGAAAAGATGAAAGAAGAGGACAAAGACAAAAACCATATAAATTCTTAAGTGCAACAGAAAAAAAATTATAAATAAACGCATAAATATAAGTATATTTTTAATGAAAGGTGTCTTTAATACATTATTTTTTAAAATAATGCTAATATATTTATATATTTATTTGTTTATAATTAATATAATTTATTAATATTTTCTTATTTAAACTTACTAAAAATATGTAAAAAAATATGAGCTTTATAAGAAAAAAAAAATAGTGCAAGACCTAAAGAAGTGTCATCACCACATATTCTTCCATACCAAACATTGTATTCTTAAAGATCATTAGGACTTGATGAAGATGGGCCAGCCGACAGAATTTCACGAACATAATCATCAGGCCTCTTGAAAACATTAATATAGTAATTAAATATTGTGTCGAAAAAGATGTGGAATTTTCCGAGTATGAAGCTATTCTCTTAATATAATTCTATAATTTGGTTGAAAATTTGTGATTTTAGAGAAGGATGCACTCAATAGTTATGTGGACGAGTGTCCCCCATGATGGAATATGTCTCGCGACTCAAAAGTGCTTTTCGATTTTATTTATTTTTTAAAAAATATTTAATATAAAATTTCCTACACCACTTTTTTTTTTGGGTTAGGTTACAATCAGTACTGTATCATGCATTTTATTTTCAGTAGACTCAGCCCAAGTCTTGGGCCTGATTTGCCTTTCTCTTGCAAACTTAGTGGACTCGGCCTATTTAGTAGCCCAGCGTTTCACCTTACTTGCCATAGTTCTTTCTCCATGTTTTATATTCTTCACAATAACATTTTCCAGAATTTATATCCACTTCACAGCCATATAACTCTATTTCTAATTATGATTTCAAATAAAATTGTGAGATAGTGTAATCTTTTTTTTTGGGTCCCGTGGTTTGCTCTTCTTTCGCTTGTACCACAAAATTATTAAGACTAGGTTATTCAGAGAGAGGTTTAAATTAAATATATATATATATATATATTATTTTATAAAATTACACTCTCATCTATGTGTTACCTTTGTTCAACAAAATATAAGTTATACATATATATATATATATATATTAACAAAAGCATTTTTATTTATATTATTTATATGATATAACAAATATTAAATATATATTTCATTAATATAAAATGGTTAAATTTTTAAAATTTAGCAAATTATAAAATAATTTGATAAAAATAAATAATTATTAAAAATAAAGAACATATTCATAAAATAATTGTTTAGATGAATTAATTTAAATATAATAATTAAATTTCATTAAATATATATTAACAAACAAAAGTATGGTTATAAATTTCATTAAATTTTGAAATAAAATTAGATATGTAATTTTCAATGTAAACTAAATAACATTAAAATAAAATTGAAGAAATATATTATGCAATAAGTTATATTTTTAATAAAAATATTATTAATATTTTGATCATCTTCTAATTTTATATTTTTAATAAAAATATTATTATTATTTTGATCATCTTCTAATTTCAAAAGGCTTTAAGTATATTTTCAAAATGAAAAGAAATTGTATAATTTATATTTCTTTAAATGTAATTTATCCAATTATTAATTATGAAAGAGTCAAAGAAATAAACTTGTTTTGAATAATTGTAACTTTTAAGTAGATTTGATAATTGGATTAGCCTTGTGATTGGGTTTGGTTTTGGATTTAAATTTATTTTTTATTTCCAAGCCTGATATTAAAAAAAAAAATCAAATAGGTCTAACCTAGTTCGCTTTCTCATTTAATATATATATATATATATATATATATATATATATATATATATATATATATGTATGTATGTATATTCCCTTTGATAGTTAGCTCTTCTTAAAAAAAAAAGAAAAAAAGTATCTTCTAAAAATTCAAAAATAAAAAAATAAAATTATTTTACAAAGCAACATTTAATATTGATTTTTATTTTCATATTTACCAAATCCATTTATCAACAAATGATACAATATGTAGTTATATTATTCAAGAACATAATTTTTTTCTTAGAAAAACACAATGATTATCTACTATTTGTTAATGTAATTGATCCTTACTTAATTTTTTCTTCAATTATGTGATTCTATTATTTTTATATTTGACATACATAATTTAATATTTAAGTTTTAATAATAACAATGCTATTATTAAAAATTGTTTTCTTCATTCAAATTGTATTAATAATTGATTTACAAATTTCATTCATAAATAAAGGATAAAGTGAAAAGAAAGAAAACTAAAAATGATCTCAATAAAATTTAAAAATATTACAATACTATAATAATAAAAAAAGTTACTCAAGGTAGACTCGGGTTGAATTAGTTTTGCAAAAAACAAAATTAAGTCTATCTTATTTTATATTCATTTTTTTTACAGGAATTTATTTTTTTCAAAAATTTTTTTAAAAGCCCATATTGATTTTTTTTTTAAGTGAAGTCTATCAAATCGGAACAGGCTTTTCAACTACCATCAACAGTACTTACAAAGTTGGGCCTTGGGTGGACCGTCGCAATTCAATACGGTTTAGTTAGTTGTATTAAATGTGCCCCTTTCTAATTTTCAATCCAGGTCGTTTAAGCAGCAAAGCCGTCGTTTACCAAAAGGCAGTGTCATGGAGAATCCCCCATAAGCTCAAATGCCATTAAATGTCGTTTAGTTTGCGCGACCGCAAATGGACCGCCAGACACGAATACTGCCGTCTTCCGTTTTCACGTTACGGAAGAGAGATGGAGAGAGAGAGAGAGAGCTCAAAACGAAAATGGAGAACAGAAGAAGCTACTGGATATAACTAGCCACTCTACAACTTCCTGTACTGATTTTAAAAATGGATCAAAGATTGAATTGTTGATTCTCTTGCTGTAGTAGAAAATTGGCTTTTGAAGTACCTAAACTTTCCCTTTATTCTCATGTCGCTTGAGTATTTCTCCATCCTCCGTCACCGCGCGGTGGCCGCCGCCGCCGCCCCACTTCCAGTCATCGGCAACCTTCTCTGCCGCTTCTCGATTGCTGCCAGGCGACAAAACCCTAACAATGTCTCTAAGAAACCCCAACAAAGACAAACACCTAGCAAGAACCTTCTCAAAGCGAAACACACATTCAAGGACTACTCCTCTCTCGCTCCTGTTCTCTCCCGAGAAGACAACCCTCCTCTCTCGGAATCCCAGGCCATCGGCCTCGTTGTCGCTTCTCATGCCGATCGCATGCGCGTCATTGTTCCATCTCTCCCCTCATCAGGAGCTTCCGGAGGTTACGACGAGCGTCTAGAACTTTCGTCTCCGTCTTCTGGAATTGAGCTGCTATGTGTGCGGAGGGCGTTGTTGAATAAGATAAAGAGGAAGGTGATGGTCGGTGACAAGGTGTTGCTAGGTTCCATTAATTGGGTGGGACGAAGCGCGGTGATTGAAAATGTGTTCCAGAGAACTTCCAAGATTCTTGAACCTCCGGTGGCCAATGTGGACCATTTGCTGTTGTTTTTTTCGCTGGAACGTCCGAAGCTAGAGCCGTTTGCGCTCACCCGCTTTCTCGTGGAGGCTGAGTCGACTGGGATACCGTTCACGCTAGCACTGAATAAGACTGAGCTTGTCGATAAAGAGGTTAAGTTCCTGATTGTCCGATCTTCTCCTTGACTTCGTATTCGTGATTAGTCTTTCTATAAAATTCAATTCTCTGAAGGCTGCAGTGAAGTTATCTTTTCTGCATTATCTTACTTGCTTCTTCATGTCAAATGGTCGTAACTATGAGGTAGGCTAGTTGATACATATCCTTTAACATTTCAGTAATAGTTCAACCTCCAATCGTAGTTAAAAAGCAACCCTAATTACTGAATGGTGTATTGGAAGACAGTTTCTTGACCTGTTATGGGATAAGTGCTTTACTGATCCTTTATCTGTTGGGTTGCTCAAATTTCTATCAACTACTATTTTTATTTAGTATATTGCAGTCCAACTGTGTTCCACTTCTTCTGTCAAGTAATTGCTTTGACTCTTGTCTTCAGCTTTTCAAATTTTTTGATAATATGTTTTTAATAAAATATGTAGACCCTGAGTTCCTGGAAGTCTAGGCTGCGCAGCTGGGGGTACGAACCAGTCTTTTGCAGTGTTGAATCCAGATATGGAATCGATCTTCTAGCATTCAAATTACGGGATCAAACAACCGTAATTGTGGGTCCAAGTGGAGTTGGGAAGTCTAGTTTGATCAATGCTCTTAGAAGCAAAAGCAAGAACTATGTTTCTGATGGTACAGAAGGGGATAATTGGTTTGAACCTGTATGTTTTATCTCTTTAGTCCTTGTTTTTGTTAGTATTTTCTACCCTGCGAATCAGAGTTTGTTACTTGTATTACTTGTGTATATGTGTACTGTTTTCAGATTTTGGGCAGCAAGTGGTTTGAAAATCAGCGTGTTGGGGAGGTTTCAACAAGAAGTGGCAGAGGAAAGCATACAACTTGCGATGTTACTCTGCTTCCATTATCTGGAGGGGGTTATCTCGCCGATACTCCTGGATTTAACAATCCTAGCTTATCGAAAGTGACAAAACAATCTCTTGCCCAAACTTTTCCAGAAGTCTGTGTTGCTTATTTTATATTTGACCCTCTTTGGTGTTGACTGAGTTTCCCTGTCTAAATTGATGATATCTTCTTTCTCCCTGTTTCAGATTCGGAAAATGCTTAGTGCCAATGAGCCTGCAAAATGTTCGTTCAAAAATTGCTTGCATCTTGGTGAACCTGGGTGCATTGTGAAGGAGGACTGGGAAAGATATCAATTCTATTTTCAACTTCTTGACGAAATTAAAATCAAAGAAAAGTTCGAGCTTAGGACATTTGGAACAAAAAGAGAAGGAGACATCAAGTATGGTAGAATTCCCCGTCTTAGATTTTTTATTTCACAAAATGAACTGTCTGAGGATTATATTATTGTTTTCTCTTATTATGGAAACGAGGAAGTTCAACTTTATGTCTGGAGATGTAAATAAGCAATAGTGTTTGATGCTCTTTTCTTCGTGCAAACTGATCTAGACATGTAAATATGCATTACATAGCATTATTTGATGCTGATGTCTATAATGACTGCCATATACAATAGCTTTGTGATTAGCTTGAGCAAGACGCTGCTAAACTTGATTTGCCCCAACTATTGTTAATATGGAATTTCACTCATCAATATTTATCTTTAGTCTTTTCATGTTGTTTGTAAAGGTCTTGGTCTTCGACTAATAGCAATAATTTTGATGATAATGAATTATAATGAGTTGGATCGAATTCTAACAAGGTCTTTAAAGCATTATGGTGGCACGAATAAAAGTTGAGTGGGGGTATTTATCTTACAATTGCATTTTCTGGGCACATATTTAACTTGATATATGCTGTATCATCAAAGATATTAAAAACTCTAGCGTGGGCAATTGCATAAAATGGCTTCAATGTGGCTTCCCCAGTGACCTAGATTGTGGCTTGTAGGGAAAGGGTCTCATTCCAAAAATCTCCATAGAAGTATCTCAATTGAAATATATAGCAACTTAAAAGATTTCTCACTGAAACTCATGAGGGAGTTCATTGACTTCATTTATGATGCAAGTTACACTGTTACAACCTACTGGAGATTATAATTCGGTATACTTTTCTCTTCCAGGTAATAAATGAATTAACTACTTCTTCACCTGTGATTTCTTTTGTAGGTACAAGGTGGGAAATATGGGGGTAAAGAAAGCAGAACCACGGCTGGAACCTAAGAAGCATCGGAGGCAATCTCGGAAGAAGATTAACCAGTCAATTTTAGATGAGTTGAAAGAAGAGCTAGATGATGACGACAATTTGCTAGATGAAGAGAATAATCCTGTTTTGAAGGCTCTGAGGAATGAAGACTCGTAGAGAATGAAATATACCCGCGATAGACATTGTAAATAGTTCTTTTTGCTTGACCAAGTCTTCTGTCTTCTAGGCCGAGTTTCCATTACAGAAGTGGTCTTTGGCTTGACCAAGTCTTCTTCCCAGTAAGTGCTAGGTTCAGCCTAGTTCCCAGTACGAATGTAAATGATGATGGAATTACTGTTCTAATGACATGGGAGCTAGATCCTCTCTTCCTCATTGAATGCAATCGTATTATATGCACTGATCACAAAATGCTCCTGCGTGTTGTTCATTAGCCAGAGCTTTTATACATTATGCACGAAGCAATTGGGTGCGACATGCAAATGAACACTTCTTTGAATATGAGATTCTCTCCATCTAGCAATTTAGAGTATTAAGTTTTGTTGAAATTCTTTAGATGTTTGTTATGAAATTGTTTAATAAAATCAAAATGTAAATTTTTTTTAAATAATCAAAGTTTAAAAAAAATATTTGTCATGTCTTTATCAAAAATTTGATACTAATATCTTGAAAATTGTACCAAAATTTGTCATAAAATGGCAGATGCCTCCATACCAATGTTAAGAAAACCGGACCGGACCGGCCGGTTCGACCGGTTCGACCGGGAACCGGTCCCTAGTCCGGTTCGGTTGAGTTAGAAAACCGGTCAAGCAAAAAACCGGTCAAGAACCGGTCAAACCGGTCAAAAACCGGTCAAAACCGGTAAAAAATCGGTCAAAAAACCGGACAAAAAACCGGTTAAACCGGTTTGAAGCAAATTTTCTTTTTCTTTTTTTTAATTTTTTCTATATAACAGAATAATTCATTTTAAATAATTTTAACAAATTAAAAATAGAAAGTAATAAAAAAGATGAGGGGGTTGAAATATGATTTTTTTTTAAAAAAGAGAATATAAGAGAAATAAAATGTGTATAATTAATTATTTTTTATATTTACTTTTTATCATATTCAATTTCCTAATAATATTGCTCTCAAATATCAAGATACTTAGCTAAAATTATTATTTATTATTTTATTTTTTAATAATAACTTATTATTAATAAGTAGAATCTTAATATA
Source organism: Erythrophleum fordii (assembly GCA_032878935.1). Classification (NCBI taxonomy): domain Eukaryota; kingdom Viridiplantae; phylum Streptophyta; class Magnoliopsida; order Fabales; family Fabaceae; genus Erythrophleum; species Erythrophleum fordii. The sequence continues at coordinate 5,633,333 of JAVQMF010000027.1, forward strand.
ATTTAGAAATTTTAAAAATTTAATATTAAATATTCTTAATTTTTAATCATAAATAATTTTTATTTTAAACTAAACATTAGTTTTTGTAATATTTTAAGAAATGTTAAATTAATAATCAAATACAATGTTAAGAAAATCGGACCGGACCGGCCGGTTCGACCGGGAACCGGTCCCTAGTCCGGTTCGGTTGAGTTAGAAAACCGGTCAAGCAAAAAACCGGTCAAAAAACCGGACAAAAAATCGGTCAAACCGGTTTGAAGCAAATTTTCTTTTTTTTTTTTAATTTTTTCTATATAACAGAATAATTCATTTTAAATAATTTTAACAAATTAAAAATAGAAAGTAATAAAAAAGATGAGGGGGTTGAAATATGATTTTTTTTTTAAAAAGAGAATATAAGAGAAATAAAATGTGTATAATTAATTATTTTTTATATTTACTTTTTATCATATTCAATTTCCTAATAATATTGCTCTCAAATATCAAGATACTTAGCTAAAATTATTATTTATTATTTTATTTTTTAATAATAACTTATTATTAATAAGTAGAATCTTAATATAATTTAGAAATTTTAAAAATTTAATATTAAATATTCTTAATTTTTAATCATAAATAATTTTTATTTTAAACTAAACATTAGTTTTTGTAATATCTTAAGAAATGTTAAATTAGTAATCAAATATTTAAAATTTATTAATATTTATTTGTTATATTAAAATTTTAATACATAAAATTTTTTAAAATAATATATTTAATTATCACCGGTTCAACCACGGTTCGACCAATGAACCGTAAACCAGTACCTCCACCGGTTCAATGACCGGTCCGATTTTAATAACATTGCTCCATACTACGAATATGTGACACCATTGAGAAATACTTTGACTCGCATTTTTGCCGAAACTGTAAATCATGTTTTCGTGTTGTAAATTGTGGACAGGATTAGCACTCGGCCTGTTTTGATTGACTTCTGCAATCCTCTGATGTGTCCTTGAATTAATCAATTTAAATTTTGATGTGCAATACACTGCTAATGCCAATAAGCTAAGTTAAGCAGCCAACGAAGGCATGTGCTTGTGCTCAGTTTGATGATTTTGATCAAGTGTAAGATTAGAGCATTAGATGTTTTGAAGGACCCAGACTCCAAATTGTAGTCTAATACAGTTCTACATGATTTCAGCCTGGTTGGACCACCAGTAAAGGAAAGAGGCTCAGTGCAGTTCAGCCTGAGTCTATGATATTCAGAGAGGAACACAACAAAAATGATGCATTATTCAAAGTATGAATAATCACTTTTCCCCATGTGTACGGTAGCTTAAGATATAAACCCATATCTTGAAATTCAAGATGATCAACGACATACTAAGACAACATTTTGTTACAGACACACCGCTTCCGCAGTGGTTGGTTAGAAAAGCAATTTCGGTGACACTGAACTAGATTGCTCATCAACAATATAGCCAGTCTTTCAGCCAGCAAAAGTCTAAACGACAAAAAATGATTCACAACTCTCTGACTAGAGGGATGCAGATCTTCTACAGTACGGAGATTCATCTGGTTGGGGGGTAAAAGAGATAAAGAAAGAGGCTCGCACGGGATCCACTTCAATAGACCTCACCTCCCTATTTCTTACTCTCTTACTCGACGGTCTAACACAGGAGAGGATCCATTTCCTGATGAGAGTTGTTAATGGCTCGTGATCTATGGCCATCTAAGAATCATGTCATCAGAACGATCAAATTCTTATGCTAACACCATCAACAATGAGAGGACCGACGTTCCATTCTCCGCATTAAACAATCAAAAACTAAGGGAGATAGAAACAAGCGAAAACGAAGACATGTGATATCTAAGCAAACAAAAATCTGGCTTTTGTCTATGGACTAGGAGTACATTGTATGACCAATGAAAGGGTGGGGGAGGGGAAGAAAATAGTACAGAAATCCCAAATATTGTCAAAGCACTGACTTAAGGAAATACTAGTACCATCATAAGTCAAAGGAACCTACTTCTTAGTGGGCTTCTTCTTTGAATTTACATTCACAGATTGCTGGGGCTTGGGATGCTTTTCAACCTCACTTGGATCCAACCACTTAAGAGGATGGCGGTTGAAAAAGGGCCAATTAGGTACAGTCACCAATGTGGTGAGAACCACACCGCCGGCGTATATGAAGATCATCATTTGGAAAGAAGCCATAATATATCCAATAGCAAATGCAATCACAGCAAATGCCAGTAGCATTATTTGCATCAGCTGCTCCGCTAGCTTCTGCCCTTGCCAATCCATCTAAGCATAAAAATTACGGGAAAACATTGAGCAACTCTATAATCCATAATAACATTATCAAATCCAAGACCACAAGCTGTGCTACAAGAAACGAAGCATGCTAATTGTAATTATACCATAAGGACATAATCTTTGGAATAGGAAGTTAGAATTATCACAAGATTAAAATGAAAGTTGAATACTTCCAAAGGGTTAATATGTCTTTCTCAGTACTAACAAAAAATTTCTCGTGTCCTACAAAGTATAATTTGCTATTCCGTTTCAAAACTGCCAAGCAGAACATGAGGGCTATGTGTCACAGGTAGAAATGAGAATACCCAAACTTCAAGTAATGTTTACTCTCCTGAACCCTAATTTAATGAAGAAATGGAGAGAGAAAGTAACAAACAAGGACATATAGTACATTAGTACATATAGTCCTACCACTAATACTGCTTATACAGCCACCGAGAATTCCCATTCCCAACCCGCCTAGCTCTCCTCCTCTATGAGTTCCTAAACACATTGAAGAATGACATAATACCACCAAAGTCATCACAAATCTTGGATCAGATCTCGGTTTTGAGGAACAATTTTAACTTGTTCTCAGTGCACAGAATAGGGCGAGAAAGATGGAATTTCCTTTCGGGTTCTGCCTAGTCTTCTACAGTACAAAGTATAATTGGGAATCCATGTTCTTCTGTTCTGTCCCCAACAGTCACCGTAAAAGCATACCCAACAGCAAATATGAAAAAAATGCAAATAGAAATCTAATATCGCGCATTCCACTCCATATATCGATATTGAACAGCACATACAGAAATATACCCACAAATTCAATAATTGCTTGTTTAAATGGCATACTGGAAAAAGGGGTTTAAAAAAAGGGACAAATTGCAGCTTAATGAGTAGTTCTCATTCATTCTTTCGCCAATGAATTTAGCATGAGGATGAATGCTCTGCACAAATCATCGATCTCTCATACCTTTATAAGACAGAACCGCCGTGGAGAAATCCAGAAAGGTAGGCCAAGAGTGCGATGTCGATCGAATGCCGTAAACGACTCCAAGGGCGACCAAGAATGAAAGGGGCACCTTAGGGGGTTAAATATCTGGAAGTTTAACATCAAGGTTTTTCTTTGCGTTTTTGTTTTGAGATAATTATACTTTTTGTCTTTTTAATTTTATGTAATTTTTAATTTAATTTTATAATTTAAAATTTTCTAATTTAATATATATAATTTATAAGTCCTTTAATTAAAGTTTATAAAATTTTTAATATAATTTTTCGTATTAAAATTTTATTGATGTAATTAATTATATATTATTTAAATATTTTAAATATTTATGATTTATAATTAACTTATACATATATATATATATATATATATATGTAATAAAACTAAAAAACTATTCCTGTGAAATTGCACGGAAATCAATGAAAGCTAAACATTTAAAAAAAACAGAAAGAGAAAGATGTGGAAAAAAAAAAAAAAGTAGAACCAAGAATAGATTAATTACAATAATTTACAGTGATGGATAGTGTTTGATATATATATATTGATATTGATATTGATATCGATAAAAATATAATAATAGAGATTAAATTAAAAATTATTTAAATTATAAGGATTTAATTATAAATTTTTAGATTATAAGAACCTAATTAAAAGTGCCTAATTAAAAATTGAGTAAAATTATAAGAATTAAAATTATGATTTTTCCTTTTATTTTTCGAAAGCCATTTTAAGAATAAATAAAATTTGATTCTAAAAATATTTTAACCTTAAATTAATTTTTTATATAAATAATTATTTTAAAAATTTATAACTACTAATTATAAGTGTGTATTAAAATTTTTTTGGCCAAATAAGTGTGTATTAAATTAATCTTTTTAAAAAGAGTAAATATATAATTTAATTATTGAAAATTTTAATATTTAATAAGTCTAATTCTTAAAAAAAGTAAATTTCATTTTTTTAAAGGTGCAATTATATATTAATTCCTTGTTTAAAATGTATAAAAGAAATAAAACGCGTTTGGTATAGAGGCAACAGTGTGACGTTATTTTAGATTCAAATTCTATTACCCAGTTGTTAAAAAAAAATTATTGTGGGTTTTGACTTTGTAATTGGGAACAACAATAAAAAATAATTAAATACAAATACAACTTCTAATTGAAACGGATTATTAAAAATAATCAGTTTAATTTAAATACAAATAAATGTTGCTAACTTGCCCTAAACTGAGAAAGGCGCCCTAATTTCTTTGTCTACAGTACAGGAACCCTAACTAAACTTCAAAGGACAACCTATCTTTTCAATTTCCCATTAATTCCCTTAAAAAAAAAAGGAAAATAATCAATAACAAAGAACTCTTGCTAATCTTTAAGAGATGCATTTCTTTCCACCTATTGAATTGTTATTACAAGCAACCATGAAGTAAAGACCGTTTGATATATATATATATATATATATATAAAATGTTAAATATAAAAAATAAAAATAAGCAAATAAAATGAATAAAAAAATGACTTTATGTTTTTCCTTTAAAAAATATTAAAAAGAGATAGATATTATTAAATAATAATAATAAATATATAATAAATATTACAAAAAATAAGAGAAAAAAAAAATCCTTCTCCTTCTACTCTAATAGTGTAAAATTATCAAGGGATGAGATAAGACATTGCACTAAATAGGATAACACACACAAGTGTTATTCTGAGTGACGAAATGATTTTTTGGTCAATTTTTTACATTTTTATCTATATGGACATAACAAAAAAAGAAAAATGTTCTTACTTTGCTAGTCTGAATGACAAGTTAAATATAATTTTTTTTTGTTGAATTGACTTCTTTTAAAAAGAAAAAGTAAATTGAGGGTTAATGGTCAATTTTCAAAGTTAAAAAAAATAATAAATTACATATTTCTCTTAGTTGACGGGAGTTCTTAACATTTTGACCTAATTTATATTTAGAGAAAATTTCTATTAAGATATTGACATATATGTTGTTTTTTAATTTAATTCTCTACAAATTATTTAATTCAATTTCTCAATTATTAAAAAAATTTGTAACATTGTCCTTCCATTTTATTTTTATCTAAAATTTAATATCAAATTTATTAATTGAGACATCAAATTTGATGATAGAACTAACATTACAAGATAAAGAAATAATGTATTGTTAGACTTTTTTTTTGGCCCAATATATCATTATATGTGATATTACATTTTTTTTAAATAAAATAAATAAAAATTTTGAAAATACTTAAATAATTAAGAAAATAAATTACAAATATTTTAATTATAATTTAAACTTTTTTGGCCCAGTGTAAATTTCAATGAAATAAAATGAATGAAAATTTTGTAAATACTAAAATAAAATAATTACAAAAGTAGAATTACAAACATTTTAATAATAAAAAAATTAAACTGAAAATACAATGAAAATCAAATTAAAATTTTTTCATAAATTGAAATAAAATATTTACCTCAATTTTTTTAAATAAAAATAATAATATAATCAGAAAATGGCGATTATTCAGTTCAATATTGGAGATAAAAAAAAAAACCAAAATCGTTGGTCTATTTTACCCCCAAAAGGAGCCTTTTCAGAAATTCTCATAGGAGTGAACCAAACCCAGGCCTAAGAGGGGGTTTGGAAATAGTTCTCAACCAACAATAAACGCGTAAATATGGCTCTAATGAACCCCTTCGATTTCTTTATATAGGACAATCTGGCATTCTCGTCTTTGTCAACATAGGACTACAATACATATACTTGCGATGTGGAACTTTTGCCAAACATGGTGGCTAATAATCTAATTTCTTTTTTATTGATTAAATTTTTTCGAGGATATTCACAATTTTAGGCAAATAAGGTGGCTGTTATCCCAACGAACATAGAACAATATAGTTTGTAATCCCACCATATTGTGTTGATTTTATATGAGCATAGAACTGAGTAGTAAGTCAAAGTAGCATTATTCTATCTCAAATATACATGAGTACATGAAGTTTTTCTGGTTAGACGTTGAACTCATGAAGCCCAAATTACCCATAGCTTCTTTCAAAGTTTATATACTGAAATTAAGATGACAAATTAGGCTTAAATTTGGTGTATCAAAACGTACAAGAGAGACGATGTCTTTAGATTGAACATCCTGCAAGGAGTGGACAATAGCACAATATTTTTGGAGACCAAGAAATCAATGTCGCACTGGCATGAACATGCAATACATCATGGGATATTTGGTTTCGTTTGTACACAATTATAGTCTATATGTCTACGATTGCTTAAATATATAGTATGAATAGGAAATTAGATCCCTTCCAATCATACAATTATAAAGTCAAAGAAAGAATGATATAAAAGAATGGGAATATATATAAAGTATATATATATTTTTAATATTATTATTTTTTCTTTTTATCTTTTTCAAACTGCATTATATACAATTAATTTGTAATTACAGAAAATACAAACTTGTTTGAATAAGCCAATTCATTTAATAATAACTCAATCAGTAATCTTCTATAGGCATTAACGATATGACCAAAATTTTTTAGCATAATACTCTCTTGGAGCACAGTAAAGCAAATACAATCAATCTCACAATTAGATTTGATCACACGTCAGGTTTATTTTAAAATGGATTGGGCTCAAAAAAATTTACAATTTTGTTTAGGGCGAGGTTGGCACTGTTTGAACAGTACTGAGCCGGGCTTAAGCCCGGTTAAAATTGAGCCGGGCTTAAGCCCGGTTAAAATTGAGCCGGTCCATTTTGCACAATTTTTTTATATATATTTTTATCTTTTTTTTAGTTTTAAATATATATATATATATATATATATATATATATATATATATATATAATTTAAATAACTTATATATATATATATATCTATCTATCTATCTATATAAGATAGTAAAACCTTTTAAAATAATAATTTTTCTAATAATATTATTATTAATAATTTATTTTATTTAAATTATAATTTATTCTTAATAATATATTATACAATAAATAAAAATAGTAATAATAATAATCATATATGTTATATAATTCTTTTTTATTTATATCTATAGTTATAAATAAATGTTCTAATAATATTATTTATTAATAATATATAAAAAAATAATTAAAATACGAGCAGGCTCAGGTTCGGGATGGGTTGTAAAAAAAATATAAACTCGACTCTTTTTATATTTAGACTTTTTAAAAACCGGCTCATTTTTTTTTGAGTTCATATCTATATTTTTTGGGCCTAGCCTATCGGGCCGGGCAGGCTTCTCCGCCATAATCAGTTCTACCCACAATTAATATAAAGCAATCCATCATTGAAATTAAAGTGATTCAATTAGCCCCGTTGATATGACCAATCTAGCGGGTCCACCAACCACAGCTCCTGTAGTTTGGCTTCGCATGTTGGAGTAACTAGCGTGACCAATCCGTCTTGCTTCGGAAAGATTGAGGAAAATGTGTTGCTTGGTGATTTTGGTTTAGGCTAAACTACGATTTGCGTCCCTAAAATTTGAGACTTCAAATTGAGTTTTTATTTTATCCCAAAAATTTAATTTGGTTCAATTTTATTTTACATGTTTAAGAAATATTTAATATCGCACTAATCTTTAACTCCAATAATTTTTAAATTTATTAATACCTACATGGCATTTTCTTTTTAATTGACATCTTAGTTATTGAATATTTTTATTTTTATTTTTCTCTTTCTTCTCCATTTTCTATTCTATCTTTCTCACTTTTCAGTTGCTTGAGCATTAGGTGGATTTGTTCAAGTTTAATCAAATGATCAAACTGATTGATTATGTGTCGGGTGAAAAAATTGCTATGCAAAATTGGCTATTTTTTTTCTGACCCGAAAAAGTCGGTTCATGTATATCATTTCCTTCCCCAATCATAAAAATTACTCTTCCATCCTCATCTACGCATGGAAACAAGGTTTCAACACTGAGAGAGATAAATGAAAGCAAAGTCCAATGAGAGGAATTTCAACTTTGACAACGGCAATTTTGGGTTCTTGAATATATCTTGGACAAGAAACCTAAAATTTCGATTTAATGTTCTATTAGGTGCGCTATATATAATATATGCCCTAATAATATAAATAGCAAGACTATCCATCATATAAGCTTTTAATAATATAATGTGTTTGTTGCATCAACATAGAACAAGTAGGATAATATAATAAGTGTTGAGAGAATAAAAATAATATATTGCATATGTAAATAATATTATACTCATATCATAACATGATAATGGTAATAGTAATAATGGCAATGGAGGGGATGAGGTAGTGAGAATAACAAAAATAAAAACATTGTTGGTGATAATTATAGAAATAACTATTGTAATAACAAGAGAATAATGACGATAATAGTTATAATGGTAATAATAGTAATAATAATAATAATGATAATATTAATGATAGAATTACCCGTACCAATGATACTAATAGAGGTGATATCATAGTGATATTGGAGACAATAACAAAAGAAATAATAGTGATATTAGTACAATAATAAAGAAAATAATAATAGTAGTGATAATAATAATGATGATTGTAGTAAGATATTGATAGTTATGGTATTAGAGGTAACGGTTAAGGTAATAGGGGTGGTGATATCAAGTGACAATGGGAGTGGAAGATAATGACAATAGCAATAATATGACAATATATTAGTAAACATGGATAAAACAACATAGTTGAATTCCGCCCACATTAATCCTATTAACTCAGTTAAGAATTAAAGTGACATTGATCCTTCTTTAAAACGTAGATTAAATTTAAATCGAACCCGTGCATCTACGCATTGAAATAATTAGCTTTATATTAATATTAAATAATAAAATAATATAAATATATATATAAAGTTATTTCACTTATAGAAAACCCATATTATAGTGTTCTTTTTACATTAACTTTTGGACGGAAATCAACACTTTCGCCTTCAAAGGTTTCGGTAGCCTTTTCTTTTAACCCTGGTTAGTTCATTGGGTAAAAAACTAACTCGCTAACTTGATCGGTTGAAGTGTTTGTCAGGACGAAGTAGAGTAAATTTTGAATACAGATGGAGTAGTTTAGAGTGATTTATAAATGGCTCAAGCGCTGTATTTTAATATACTATTTTAATATAGCTTGCAAGAACTCAAATTTGAGTTAAGACCAACCAATCCTATGGATGATAAAGTTATCCAAGAAAGAAAATCAAATTGGCTTAAACATCGTATAAGACAAAACAACTTGTTCAAATCTAGCAACAGCTCATACCAATGTGAAAAATAAAGAGCAACAAAAATCTCAATAAAATCTAAAAATATAAGGCCTCCGATCAGTTGTTCCAATAGCAATTTAAGATGAAGCACCACTTCGCAGGCCATGGGACTTCTTGCTTGTTGCCAACTGGGTCTCCGGCTACACGAACAACAATGCATAAAAATTAGATATAGAATGTTAAAGGGGGTAAAAAGAATTACTACAGCCAATGAAAAATAAATACCTCCTTCTTGACAGGCTCTTCCTTCTCAGATAATATCAGCTCAATATGGCAGGGAGATGACATGTAAGCTGCCCAAACAAAAAAAAATCTCCGATCAATAAAAGCACATCGTAATCCATTAACACTTAAATCTCAAGATTTCAAAGTTCAAACATACGATTGATCCTTCCGTGAGCTCGGTAGGTGCGGCGTCTTTGCTTCTGTGCTTGATTAACCTGGATATGAGAAATATAGAGGGCATCGACATCCAAACCTTTCACCTGGAAGGAAGCAGTAAACATTTAAAAAAGGTGGTGAACATTTGGCATAAATTGGACGTACTGAAAAATAATTAGATATAGGACATACTTCGGCATTACTCTCAGCATTCTTAAGCAAGTCTAGAATGAATTTAGCTGATTTGACAGGCCAGCGCCCTTGCCCATTAGAATGTCTATTCTTTGCCTGGGCTGTCCTCCCAACTCCACCACAAAACCTTCGGAATGGAATGGCCTGTTTGTGTGCCAGAACATCCTCCAAGTACCTCTTAGCCTTCCCCAAGGGCAACTTTCTGATGGCAAAGGCAGTCTCCCTAGTATTCTGCAGAGGTTATTTAAAAGCAAATAAACCATAAGAAAATAATCCAATAAGCAAATGAAAAAATGGAAATTAATTTTACACGAATATTGTTAGTTGGTGAAGCCGATTATACATGGCAGCATACCCCAGTTAAATATCATTCAAGGATGCATGCAACTAATGTACATGTTCCATCATTTACTGAACCTTCAGTCACAAACAAGATACGGAGGTTCACCCAATAACAATGTTAATAATGTCCCTGAAGTTTATGAGAGACCTGCTCATAGAGTAAAACAAATCCCTACCTTTTTCATCAGGTTGTCTTATTTCCTAGCTTGATAGCAGTACATTTTCCGTGTGCAGTTTCATTGGTTTATATTTCAAAACTAATAGTAATTGACAAAAAATTACCCAAGTACTTCAAATAAAATAATACACATCATCATACCATTCATGCACAGAAAACATGTTTTTCTTTAAAAAAAAACCGTAATACATGAAGGATAAAAGAAAAGGTCTATTCTGGCATCTTTATAACTATACATACTAAAGTTAAATATGATTCATGGATATGTACAAGCAAAGCAGATGTTCCATCATTTACTGAACCCTCAGCCACAGACAAGGCACAGGTTCACCCAATAACAATGGTGATGATGTCCCTGAAATCTACGAGAGACCTGCTCACAAAGGAAAACAGACCCCTGCTTTTTTTTATCAGGTTTTCCTATTTCCTTAGCTATAGACTTACAGCAGTAAGTCTAAAACTCAACAATTTCATTGAACTATACTCCAAGTAGTACTACTTGGGGGAAAAAATGTATATATCCAGTACTTCAGATAAAATAGTACACATATATAATTCATTCAAAGAAAACAAAGTCTATGAGAAAAAAAATGCTGTCATACATGAAGGATGCAATGGAAAAAAAAGAAAGGTCTATTTTGCCACCTTTATTAACTATGCATACTAAAGTTAAACATGATTCATGGATGTATGCAAGTAAAGCAGATGTTCCATCATTTACTGAACCCTCAGCCACGGACAAGTCGCAGGTTCACCCAATAACAATGGGGATGATATCCCTGAAATCTACAAGAGACCTGCTCACACACGAAAACAGAACCCTGCTTTTTTTTTTTTCAATTAACCAGGTTTTCCTATTTCCTTAGCAATAGGCTTATAGCAGCAGTACATCTAAAACTCAATAGTTTCATTGAATTATACTTCAAGTATTACTAATTGACAAAACAATTACCCAATACTTCAGATAAAAAAATACACATCATAACATTCATTCAGAGAAAACAAGGTTTATGAGAAGAAAAAAAAATGCTGTACTCCATGAAGGATGCAACAGAGGAAAAAAAAAGAAGTCCATTCTGGCTCCTTTATCAACCATGCATACTAAAATATGATTCATGGATGTATGCAAGTAAGGCAGATGTTCCATCATTTCCTGAACCGTCAGCCACAGACAAGACAGAGATTCACCCAATAACAATGGTGATGATGTCCCTGAAATCTATGAGAGAACTGCCCACAAAGGAAAACAGACCCCCTGCTTTTTTTTCTAAAAAATCTGGTTTTCCTACTTCCTTAGCTATATGCTCATAGCAGTACGTTTAAAACTAAACAGTCTCATCAAATTATACTTCAGGTTTTACTAATTGACAAAAAATTACCTAGTGCTTCAGATAAAATAACACACATCACATCATTCATTAAAAGAAAACAAAGTTTATTGGAAAAAAATTGTAATACATGAAAGATGCAAAGTAGAAAAAGTCTATTCTGGCACTCTTATTAACTATGCATTCTAAAGTTAAATATCATTCATGGGCGTGTGCAAGTAAAGCACATATTCCATCATTTACTGAACCTTCAGCCACAAACAAGACACAGGTTCACCCAATAACAATGGGGATGATGTCCCTGAAATATACGAGACCTGATCACAAAGGAAAACAGACCCCTGCTTTTTTTTTAAGTCAGGCTTTCATATTTCCTTAGTTATAGGCTTAAAGTTACATCTAAAACTAAACTGTTTCATTGAATTATACTTCAAGTATTATTAATTGACAAAAAAGTACCCAGTACTTCAGATAAAATAATATACATAATAACATTCATTAACAGAAAAAGGGTTTATGGGGAAAAACATTGCTGTAATACATGAAGGATGCAAAAGAAAAGAAAAAAGGGTCTATTCTGGCACATTTATTAACTATGCATACTAAAGTTAAATATGATACGTAGATGCATGCAGGTAAAACAGATGGTCCATTGTTTACTGAACCCTCAAATATCGACATGGGTTCACCCAATAACAACAGCGATGATGTCCCTCAAATCTACAAGAGACCTGCTCACAGAGGAAAACAGACCCCTGCTCTTTTCTTTTTTCTTTTTTTTTAAATCAGGCTTTCCTATTTCCTAGCTTAGTTATAGGCTTACAGCAATACATCTAAAGCTCGACAGTTTCATTGTATTATACCACCAACTATTACTATTTGACCAAAGATTACCAAGTACTTCAAATAACATTACAAACAACATACCATTCATTCACAGAAAAGAAAGTTTTTCAAAAAATAAAAATGCCGAAATACATGAAGGATGAAATTTTTTTTTTTTTAAGGTAAAGGTCAACTCTTGCATCTTTATAACTAAGCATATTAAAGTTAAATATGCTTCATGGATGTATGTACCTAAAGCAGATGTTCTTGTTTACTGAACCTTCAGTCACAAACAAGACAGAGGTTCACCCAGTAACAATAGTGAAGATGTCCCAAAAATTTACCGAGACCTGCTCACGTAGGCAACAGACCCCTGCTTTTTATCAGGTACTGTAATTTCCTAACACAAGAGATAGCAATATATCCTCAACTCACCAGCTTCCTTGGCTTACAATTCAAGTATTACTAGTAGCAGGCAGTTCCCATGTACTTCAAATAATACACACCATCATACCATCCATTCGCAAAAGACAAAGCGTCGACTAAGGATGACAATTTGAAAATAAAAGGCTGGAGTAAATGAAGGATGACAAAAAAAGAACTAAACCGGCATACCCATAACTACGCATACTAAATATACACATTCTTTTAGGAGGAGTAACAAATGATCACATCCAATAAGATAAGAACAATCAGAGATTAGTACCTTGAAATGGACCCTAAGGTCGGAGCCTCTAGCCTTGCAGGCTGCCAAACGTAGCAAAATTACATATCAGATGAAAACGATTCAAGCTAAAATCAACATTTCAAAATCATAAAATTTCAGACCTAAAAAGAAAAAAAAGATACTCTTCAATAAAAGAAAATGGTAATTAAAGATTGAACTAGAGCAGAAAATCTATCATCGTTTAGCTCCACCAAGATCCACTCCACAAGCAGAAAACTAAAAGATCCTCACATATTACTAACTTATGAAAGCAATATAGCACTTACACTTGGTAGGATTGTTGGGCTCTCTGGAGTACTTCACCTACGAAAAAGAGATATTTAAAAAAGAAAAAAGAACAAAGAACAAAGAAAAATCAATAACCAGAAAGGGGTAAATGAGCAGATAGTAGACGAGATAGAAGGGAAGCATCTTTACCATGGTGTCTGATATAGAAGCTTCTCTCCCGCCTTGCCGTAAGAAGAAGGCTAGAAGGCTTTCGCTGTGTAGCAGAAGAAGGTAGCGTCACTATGCATTCCCTTTATATCATGGGGTTATGAGAAACCCTAATTCTCATCAAGCCGATGACAAAAAGGTCAGCAGACTAAGGCCCTCTAGTTGCCTGGCCCATCAATGATGAAGGCCTAAGATTTCCGGTTTCGAGCATTACCCAGCCCAAAAAACAATTGGGCCGTACCATACTTGAGGCCAATATGACATGGATCAAAATAATATTTTAAGTAGTGACAAAAAATGATATTTAAAAAATAATATTAATTATATATTATGAAAATTTTATGAAGTAAATTACACAATTTTTTTAAATTTTTTTAAAATTACATAATTTTTTTATTTTTAAAATATATACAGCTTTCTATAAAATAAAAATTCTCTTATATTTTAGTTTAATTTAAAATTTTTTCATTAAAATATCTTTTATTTAAAATTTTTAATTAAAAAAATATGTATTTAGATTAATAGAGTTTTTATTTTAAAATTGGATTATAATCAATAATTTTTTTAAAGAAAATTTTATATATTTTTTGAAAATAAATAAAAATTTGATATAATTTCAACAAAATTTAGAGGAGATATGTATAATTTACTCAATTTTTTTAATCATATCAAGTCATATCAGGAATCTATATTATATGAAAAATAAATTAAAAAATTATCTTACGTTATAAGAGTTTAACTCATGTAAATATAATATTATTTAATTAATATATAAATAAATTAAAGAGATATTAATATGTTATGATTATTTAATGGTTAATAAAATATAACTCGATGTATTTTTAATGATAATATTAGTTTTTTATTTTATTTGAGATAATTAAAGATCATTTTTACGAGAAGAAAAGTGTTAATTTAACTTAATCCTTAAATTTAAATTTTTCTCTATCTATAGGCTCGTTATAAATTTTTTCGATGATGTGAGGAATTATAAATGTGATGCCCTATTTTGAAGTTTCCACCATACACTTTAGCCAATTTAGTTATTACCATAGGTTAGATATTTCTTTTTTTCTAAGTATATGTGTTTTTCTTCCCTTATTAATGATTATTTGTTGTTAACAAAAATAGAGCAGTGTGAGAGTCGATGAAAATAAAGCAACCACAAACTAAGGCTTTCAGAATGTTAAATCTTTTTTTTTTCTTTATACAATTTTTATACAAAAGTCTTTAATTTTAAGAATATATGTTTTAATTCTTGTCCTATAAATAACTATTTGTTGTTAATGTTTTCTCCTCCATCACTATTTTTCACTAAAGTGCATACCAATTTTTTCTTAATATATTTTTAAATAATTGTTTAATATAAAATTAAATTATAGTAATTTTAAAATTTAAAATTAATGAAAAATAGTGGGAAGTTATTTAATTTTTCACTCTCCCACATGTATTTTTTTATATTATAATTTATATTATATTATATTATATATATGATTTTGGAATCAATGATCATAAGATCTTAGAATCACATATTATTATTATTATTATTATTAAAAGTTAATACACGTACAAAATTACAACAAATGAATAATCTCAAAACATTTCATTTTACTTGACTTTTCATATATGCACCACCACGTGAATGTCCACATAAATTCTAAGTAGATATCATTGTAGATATTTGTTTAATATTATGTTATAAAAAAAGATAAATAAAAAAGAAGTTAAAAATTTATCTTGCATTTAAAAATTTAACGAAGAAATAATTTTTTTAAAAAATCCATTTAAATGATAATAAAAATTACTTAAGATACATGAAAATTAATGAGATAATCATGTAATTATTATATTATTTGTTATACACACACACACACATATATATATATATATATATATTGAGAGAGACAGCAATATATTCTAAATTATATAAGTGTAAATAAAAAGGTAATTCAACGTATGACCAATATTCAAGTCATATTATTTTATTAAAGCAAATCAATTATTTAGTCTTGGAAGATCACCACTATTACAATGTTTTTCTATATGTCTCTTTTTATTTCATTTTTAAATATATGTGTTTTGATTCATATTTCCAAGCCCAACCTGATGCCAGAAGTTAGATTTTTTAAAAAAAAAAAAAATATATATATATATATATATGTAATTACTTATATTTTTTGTTAGGTTTTTTTAATTAAAATATAATAAATATATTATTATTCAATAATAATATAACAGATATATAACTTTTATAGAATACAATTTTCTAATTAAACTATACATTTCTTATATTTTGATTAAGAACCTAATAATAAAAATATAAAAAATTATATATAAATTCATTTTTTAAAATATATGTGTTTAAATTTATCTTTTTATTTATAACAATTAGTTATATGTGGTTTTTTCCCCTCATTAATGACTATTGCTTATTAACGAAAATAAACAACGTGAGAGTTCATGAAAATGGAGAAAACACGTACTATGGTTTTGACAATTAGGAATATATATGCTTTGTCTCTTTTCCTATTAATAAGTATTTCAAGCACTTTTTTATATTATTTTCCTTAATAAATAGAACTCTTAACGCCATATTTGGTACAAGTAAAGAAGTTGGAAGAATGGAATGATTATATATATATATATATATATCCATTATATCTTTATAATTATTATTCCACAATACATATTTTTTATTGCATTTTAAAACATAAAAATTATTTTCTCTCCTGCTTATCTATTTTTTTCTTTTCCATCATTTCATTTCATTGCCTTTTTTGGACACTGAAACATGGCCTAAACTTTCATACCAAACATGAAATTTCGGTTATATCATTCAAATGGCACTTTGGTCTAACATACGCAGCATTTCTTTGAACAATGTATTGCAAAGCACTTCGAGCTGGTAGGAAAAATCAAGATGCTTCCAGAGGTAAATTTAGATTGAAGAGAATGAAAAGGGGAAAAAAATTAATTTAAGTACTTTTTTATTTAAATTTAAATCTAACTTTTTTTTTCGCTTGGAATATATTTAGATTAAGGAAAATAAATAATAATGAAAGAAAAATAATTTTCATTTAAACTCAATAAAACAATTCTAAGCATGCTTCCCTTCCATTGTTCTCAATCTAAACGTAGCCTGATAAAACCTAATATTGTTTACATTGGAATCTCACGTAATAAAACTTTTATGGCTGCACGTTTAGTATACAAGAAAGAAATAGAATAGAATTGGAAAAAAAAAAAAAGGATAGATGAGTTAAGAAATAACACTTATGTCTATACTTTTAAAAAAATAATGAAAAAAATAAATAATATTAAATAATAATTATAAAAATAAAATAAATATTACACAATATTTTTTTAAAAGAACTTTCCATTTCCTCCTTCATTTTACTACCTACCAAACGTACCCTAAAAATAACCCCTCTGCTTGCACAAAATGACAAGAAAAAAACGTACGTTGGAATCGGAAGTGGGGCACCAATGAATTTCATAATTTTTACCCCCACGTGACTACCAGTCACCACCCTATACAAAACTATCTCCAAATAATTTTGACACCAATAGTACACATAAAGATATAGGGCTTGCTTAAAGAATTAAAAGACATAACTGGACAAAAAACTAGAATAGGCAGTGACATCAACCCACTCTGGGAAAAGACCCTTTAATCTCTTTGCTGGTTCAACCAATTTTTGGTCTAATACAGCGAGGTCCACTCTTAATGCTTGAGAGCTGTTGGCCTGATATTATCAAGATAAAAGTTCAGCAATGCTAATTTTAAGGTGGCATTTGTTACGCGAGAATTTTAATTAGGTTGTCTGGTCTAAAAGTTTTGATTAAAACTTTAGACTAATATATATCTCAAACTCTTTTTTTTTTTTGAAAGTTTCTAAGAACTTGGTAAATTAGAATGTTCACGTGTCAAATGCCATCTAAGGGAAACATTAAGAAAGCATCAAACCATACCTCTAACCAGAAGTTCCAATTCTCATCGCTGGCTCCGCTAAGGCGCAATATATACGATGGCGGACCGCTATCAGCTGTTTCAGTTACTGCGAATATGCAGACTACGTCATGCAATGAAAACACATATCATCAACCCAAAACCAAAGCGGAGGAACAATTTTTATACCTGGAAGAACATTATCTGCAAATGACCAACCGGATAAAGGACCAGTTATGTTGAGAACAGCAACCCAGACCTCTTCTAAGGAACTGGAAGGAAGATAAATCCAGTCAAAGTCCAAACTCCTAGGCAAATATAGGTATCGTAAGACCTCAGCGGTCCATCTATGAAACTTTTTCCCTTGAGCTATTCCAGTGCACGAAGTGCAGTGAATAAACAGCTGTTAGATCAACAAAATAAAGGTGCAGCGATAACATGGCCAGACAAGACTTTCTCGTGTTTGAGAAAACTTTCTGCACCAAACAAAAGGGGAGGGGAGAGAAGGAAGAGAAAGGAAAGATTTAAAATAAATTTCCTTTCCCTTGATTGATTGCAAACGAAAATGATCATGCGGTAATCTTTCAACCTTCATTTTGTTCCCCAAACAAACCCAGAAATAGAATTCCAAACCTAGAAAAGATCACAGCTTATTTCTCTATAAGAATAAGCAAGTATCCAGAAGTAAAAAGCACCAGGACAGGAGGGTGTCCCGATAAAGGGAGACCACTAACCCAACCAACAGAGCATCCCTTGAAACAATTCTTATTTTTAAGCTATTGACTCTATTCTATAATAACGGCATGAAATGTATGTTCTTATACGACTAAGAAATTATTATCATCATGATTTTCCATACTAAGCAAACACAATGAGAAAGAAAACAACGGGAAGCCACATAGAACATAAAAATTTAGTGTGTGACCATGCAGTTTAACTACACAGATAGTTATTACCATACTCCACTCACCCTAAAGAAAGCTCCAGGTAAACTCTCTTCATTTCCTTTGTAGAGTTGGAATAAGGCTTCTGAACAGACAACTTCGGAAAGAATTCATACTTCTCCAAAATATCATCCCCTTTTGCAGGGAACTTCAGGCTATTTGAAAAGAGAAAAGAAACTGGGAAAAGTACCTGCAACAAAAATGTCTTGACATTAATTTCTTAGATGTGCTAGCCCAGGGATTATCAATCACTATTAAAAGGCAAGGAATAAAACAGCAGTAGTTTTAATATATGATAAAAACAGTTAAGTATAAAGGTAAAAAAGTGAAGGTATGATGACAACTACTGACTAATCAACCAGCAACTGCAAAGAGCTCCTACGGAGTTCTATAACTAATTTAAACATCAAATATTTGTCAAAATAATAATGAGAGAGAAGCTTTAAGCCTTTAACAAATATCAATACGTTCTTTAGTAAAATGACACATGCAATTCCAGAACGTAGAACCACCTCAAGATTTTATAACCGATGCAGGGACATTCTGGCTTGCCCTAGAACAAAATTTTATAGGTAGTCCAAACTAAATTACATGAGGCTAATAGTCTTCTTTCACTCTCCCTATATTCTCGAGGGAATGAAAAACACATGAAACAAAAGATTCACATTAAAAAAAAAAAAAAGAAAGAAACTTGCCATCCAATTTTGGCGTTTAGACAGCATTGCAGATTGAAATGAAAACTCAGAAGGAACATCCAACTCCCTTGCCACTTCAGGTGCATGTCTGAAAAGGAAAAGTAAAGAATTGGAATCCACCACAGAAAAATCGTAAGTGGCTTCCACAATCTCACTTGAGCCTGCCAGACCACAAAAAGTGATTAGTATACTTCAAAAGAGAAAAAAATAAAATAAAATAAAATAAAAGACTTGCTGGCTGTCAATACCTGCAGTATGGAAGGTATGCTGAAAAACAACCCTCTTAGGTGCAGACAGGCTGTAAGGAAAGAACTGAGTTGACAACGCCAAAGCAAGCACACTAAGCTGCAGCAAAAATTGCAAGATAGATTTTCTGGCTAACCAATGACCACAAATAGGCAATAGGGGGCCCAAGCACCAACCAGTTACAATTCCAATTAGCACAGCAACAACAAAGTCAGGCACATACTCCCCTGCAATAAAATGTTAAAAACTTGATCAAGAGCAAGCATTACTGCTTATGAAACCACACACTTTATTTTCTCTTATAAAAATCTGGATAATGTCTTGGCGACAAGTTCTGAGAAAAACCACCTCAAGCAAGACAATTCCACCAACACACCATTTATTTGGTTTAAAACAAATTTACTGATACACGTTTATATAAACACATGTATGTATATACACACCTGTAGGAGCATGCATAAGCACATGACAATATGTATTATATGTCAACATTCAGAAATACAAGCAATTGGAATCCTGGGATGAAGGAAGATTTTCAGGAATAATCTGAAGCCCATCTTACAAGTTATTTCCCTGGTAAATATTAGATAGAAGACTTAAGACTATAAGCATGGATTAGGTGTGTCAGCATGTCAGATACCAGCACTGCCATGACATGCTGCTGACACAACACGCATATGTTCATGCTATAAGACTAGAAACCCCATCTTGATGAGATGATAAAAGTTTGTTCATTATGTTTTTGGTTGAACATGAATAACATAATTTAACATCTTTTTATTTAGTAGATTTATTTTGGAAAATAAAGTGCACAAAACTTAGAATAAATTTGTTCTTTTATTTTTTATTTTTGCATATCACTAAATAAAGGTTTTAATATATATATATATATATATATATTTGTGTTGTGTTTTATGAGTTTGGAAATTTGACGTGTCAACATGTTCATCTTGCGTGTTAGTATTCATGCTTTATAGCTTAATGATGTCAGCAATATGGTCAAATTATTGTCTAAAGCCTTAGCATAAGTTATGTATTGTAAATCTAAATAGTAGGATCATATATATAACTTCAGAAACTAACCCCAAGGCAGAGGAAGAGCACCCATCATGCCCATCTTTTCGATTACAAACTGAGATAAAAAGCCACCAAAATAAACAGAGTAAGCGAGGAATGGAACCAGAGGTATCATGTAAAACATTGTTGACCTGAAAAAAGAAAATGAAAAATGATTGGAAAGTATGAGTAGCAGATGTAAGAAAAGCTAACACTATATAAAAAAAAAAAGGATTAGATAAACAACACGGAAATGAAGGGTGTGAAAAAGCCAGTCAAATCTATTGTTACATGAACGGAATCAAAGGATGACTGTAAGACAAAAGATGAAGCAAGGCATAAGAATTTGTTCAAAGTTGCCAACACACTAGTTACAAATTGCAAAAAATTTCACAAGCAACCTGAGTGAGTGGCGTCCATAGGATTTCACTGATAAGCAGAACGACAACCATGCAGGAAGCATAAAAGTTGATGTCACAAAAGTCAAGAAACCTCCACTCAACCCAGCTCCAAGATAAGCCTGCTTTTACTAAACTTGTTTAGCCATACACACAAAAAGTCTAGAGAACGTGTCATCCTGCTAAAAGATCAAAATGTTTGAATGGATGCTAATTCTACACACCACAGTTAATACGGCATAAAATCCAAATGCTCCCCAGAACCTTGCTTCATCAGATAGTGCCTGCAACTCACATCAGCAAGACAAACTGAGATCATTCATGAATAATATGCTTGTCCTCAGTAAGATCCCTCAATAATATTTCTAAAGATAATAAAAGAAGATATCACAAACTGAAATAAATAAATACCAAGTCTAAATAAATTCTACGTTGTGAACAAATAGAGTAAAGAGAAAAACAGATGTTCAGAAGAAACTTTGAACTAGAATAGACAAGTTTGCACCCCAAGAATAAGGTAGATAAGAGGTTGTAGAAGAACCCACACATAAAGATATATACAAGTTCATGAGAACATTGTTATGGGCATTTGATTAATCAAACTCATACTGCATTACTTTTCCTGAAGCATAGACATGCTTCAATATTGGAAAAAAATGACTGTCACTGCCATTACATAAGATACTTGAGTACAGGTGTGTTAGCACTCCAACCAAAAAAAACAAATCGCCAACAAAAAGGTATGAGTAATACAGAGTCTACAGGTTTATTTGTGAATTAAAAGAAAAACTGTAACTTTGAACACAGTAGCCTCAGCATCCATCACAACATGTTTAAACATAACTCAATATGCCATAATACCTCTTCTGACGTCTTGGCAACCGAAATGTCCTGAGACAGGGGAAAGTGTCTCCAAACAATTCTGGGAATTAAAAGACCAATTAGTGAGCTGGGTATATACATCATGAAAGCCAAGTACGGATGCGCAAACCTGCATTGAATCAGTTTGTTAAAAAAGCATGGACGAGAAAACCATTTGGGTCACAATTTCCCTAAAAGCTCTTTGCCATAATAAGGTACTTCTAAAACGAGAGATACTGAAAGGTTATTGTCAAACACTCAGAGTAGCTCAAGCATTAACATGAAGGAGTTTCAAGTCATTTCATCATATTATTTGCTTATGAAGCAAAATTTAAGAAGCAAAGCCAAAGGTTAAAATTGCTATCTTAACTCTCACAAAAATGTAGCACAAGATTAATTTTAAAAGAAAGGTGGGAAGGAAGTAGTTCATCCCCAAATGAAAAAAAAAAAATTATATATATATATATATGAAAACTGTTGCTTATCAAACAAAATATAAAAAGTTCATGGAAACATGAAGGTGTTAACCAGAAATGAACCTACCAATTCATTGTCTGAGAAGAGAACCAAACTTTAATGAAAGAAAATATGATTGAAACAACAATTGCCAATATAATCCCTACTGTATGAATTAGGGAGCCTGCAAATCCATCAAAATGAAAATGATATACAACATGATCAATATGTAATCACTTCAGTTATCCTAGAATAGAGATCCAAAACTGAGTAAATATGAGGAGACTCATAAGAAAACTTTATATGAAGAGAAATCAGCAGTTACCATTTACCTTTCATAAAATCACAAAAAGTTGCTGACCATGAACGTGACCTTCTATGTGCCAAGAAGAAAGACATAACAAAGAGGATGAAGATAGGAATACTATGAAGAATCCAAGCCACCCTTCTGGAATAGGATATCTGAAGATCCATAATCAAAACACAAGGTAACAAAAGAGCAAGATGAGACATCACTGAAGATCATATTGCCAGGTGTATCAACATTTCATAAGAACGCATACCATAAACCATGAGAGATAATCAAAGAAAACTGCCCGCTCATCTTCGTATGTGTTTGCAGTAACTTCACTAGAATTTGTTTGATGGGTATTTCGTAGCTTAGAAGAATTAACAAAAGCATTAATTATGCTGAACAAATTGTCCCCACGTGCTTGGATGCTTCCAGGTCTAGAGACATAGGAACACATCAAGTATAAGCTGGAGGCAACATAATACAAAATTTCATTCAAATATCTAGATCAAGAGAGTAGGTCAGATGCATACAACAATCTCTCTAATGTATCATAGGAGGTATGGTAAAAATAACCACCAAGAAGAAAGATGATGTCAAGCCCGGGAACATTCCCATAGTCTTGGGAAAATATTCGGTAATCAGTATCTCCAGGAATAACAGGAAAAACATCCTGCATGTTGATATAGACAATTTATGTTCGAATTGTTTAATACAAAAAGGAAACACAAATGAAAAGACACACACACACACACACACACACACACACACACACACACACACACACACACAAACACAAATGTTGGAGTCAAAAACATATAGAGTGAGGTAAGAAGAGAAAGACACCTGTGCTGCACTATTAGCCATAGGGTATATTGCTGCTTCAGCATAGACATAAGAAGGCCAAGAACCAGGTCCAGATTGGCAAACTAAATCTGCATGTTGATATAGACAACTCATGTTCAAATTTTTAACATTATTCAATAAGGAGTCTTAAAAATCACATTTGTTATGAATGTAAGGAAATACATAGCTAATTATATCCTGCTAAATAAGAGGATAGATCCAAATATACCCTTTCACTTTTGCAATATTGAGTGTCAACAAAAGACCCCCAAAAAAAAAGGTTTACAGAATAATGATTCAAACCCTACAAATGCCAATATATACAGAACTGATAAACTGAAGAGCTCAAGAAAGTGTTCAGGAATCGTTTTTATAACTCCTAAAAAAAATTGCATAATACTGGATTGGAATATATTTTACCTGGTCCTCCAGTCCCAGATGCCTCCACATTTATAACAGCTCCAATTGTATCATGCCACTTATGTGTCTTCATGAACCCGTGTGCACCCTTTAAAATTAAAATTAAAACAACACCTGATCAGCTTCAGCATGGGAGGGGCCAATAAATTAATTTACCCTCAGACACATATCTCCCAGTAAAGTATAACAAATATTCCCATGAGTGCCTTTGTGTGTTTTGGAGAGCATAGAAAGGGACGAGAAGAGAAGGGGAATCTAGCAGTCAGCCATATGAGATGATATTAATTACTAAACAATCTAAATACAAGCATTTCCATGTGCACATGATGAAAACAAAACAAAGCTTTGTCTAAGATATTATAAGAGATCTACAACCTTCTAATTATAATTATGCATTGTGTTCCAAACCAACACATACGTTATATATAAAGCAAAAGATTCTACCCCTTTCTTCTCAATAATTAAAACATCTTAAATATACAAATTGGTTTCTATTCAGATGCCAGATTATATATGCGCAACATGTTACATTTTTTAATTAATATAAGACCAGTTAAATCCCCAAAAGTTAACTAGCCATAATATCATCACTTTTGTATGCCCATGTTTTAATTTGAAATTCATGTGATAAAGTCATAAGCATTTAACCCTTGAATATCATATACTTCCGCATCCGTTGAACACATGATAATGATATAATTGAGAAATTAAAAAAAATATATCAAAATGATTAAAATAATGGAAATGAAATGTAATTTCCATATAGAACTTATATTGCTAAAATGTCCTACCAACATGAAAAGTTCCTCAGCTCCATTAAAGAGGAAAATAACAGGGTGGGTAGGAGCCCAACCAGAGTCCACAATTAGTCTTGCCAATTCTAGCATTGATGCTGAAAAGGATGAAAATAAATAAATACAAATTAATATTTAATGTGGTCAAGTAAGGATATGCCAATACAGCCCTTCTAATTCAATCGAATCTTCTAATGTAGTCAATACCTACCAACACATGAACCGCAATCTCCAGCACCTGGGGAACCAAGTGGACTATCAAAATGCCCATTCACTAAAACTGAAGGATCAGTGTCTTTTGAATCTTCAGATGATATCCTGTTGCAAATTGAAAAGAAATCCATGTTAACATTTTATTAAAGACAAATACTGCAATACTAAGTTCATATGCAACACAGAAAACCAAAATAGATCAGTGTAAAAGGTAACAAGCAATTTGTCAAATATATAGAGTCACTTATGGTAAGAAAAGGTTTTGACCTTCTTACATACACACCATGATCAACTTCAAGGATTAAATAACGAGTTTTTATGGGAGGAAAAATAAACAACAACAATAGGCCTTTTGACACTAAGTGGGGTCGGCCACTTGGCATCAAACGATGCCATAAAATTCTATCATAAAGCATGTCTTCAGTTAAACCATTTAACTCTAAATTTTTCTTAATAATTTCGCCTATAATATTTCGTGGTCTCCCTCTACCTCTAATTATTGGGTTACCTTCCATCTGATCTACTCTTTTTACTAGGGCTTTTATACGTCTTCTCCACACATGTCCAAACTATTTAAGACGTGATTCTACTATCTTTTTCATAATAAGTGTGACTTCAACTTTCTCTCTAATATATTCATTCTTCATTCTATCTTGTTTGATATATCCATTCATCCAACGCAACATTCTCATCTCTACAACATTGACCTCATTCTCCTGTTGGTTTTTTAATATCCAACACTCAATCACATACAACATTACCGGTTTTATAGTTATGCGGTAAAATTTATCTTTTAATTTGAGCTGTACTCTTTTATCTGTAATAACACTCAAAGCATTCCTCCATTTCATCCATCCCGCTTGAATCCTATGATTTATATTTTCTCCTATTTCTCCATCCTATTATATGATAGATCCAAGATACCTAAACCGAGTGACTTGTGATATAGTGTGTTCTCCAATTTTTGCTTCTATGCTAGAATTAGTACTCCTCTTGCTAAACTCACATTCCATATATTCTGTTTAATTTCTACTTAAACGAAATCCATGTATTTCCAAAACTAATTTCCATATTTCTAACTTCTCATTTATGTCCTTACTCGATTTTTCAACTAGGACTATATCAACTGCAAAAAACATATACTATAACACTGGCTCTTAGATATGTTCAATAAATATATTTAGGATTAAAGTAAAAAAAATAAGGGCTCAAAGTTGAACCCTGATGTAGGTTAATAGTTATCGAAAAATTTCAGGTCGGCCCACTTTATATTCTCACACTAGTTGTAACCCCATCATACATATGTTAAATTGTTCGAATATAAGCAATACGAATTTATTTTTTCTCCAAAGTCTTCTACAAAACATCTCTTAGCACACTATTATATGCATTCTCTAAATCGATGAACACCATATGCAAACCTTTTTGGTTTGTTCGATAATTCTCCATCAATCTTTGCAACAAGTGTATTGCTTCTATGGTTGACCTATTAGACATAAAACCAAATTGATTCTCTGTAACTTGAGTCTCTTGTCTTAATCTTCACTCAATAATCCTCTCCAATAACTTCATAGTATGGCTTATAAGTTTAATTTCTCCATAATTTACACAATTTTGTATGTCTCCCTTATTTTTATAAATAGAAATTAAAATATTTCCCCTCCACTCGTCTAGCATTCTCTTGGATCTTATAATCTAATTAAATAAGTTTGTGAACCAACTTATACCTTTCATTTCTAAGCCCTTTCACACCTCAATAGGTATATTATCTAGTCCTACTGCTCTGTCATTCTTCATTCTCTTTAAAACTTCTTTTACCTTTGACTCTCAAATCCTATGATAAAAAATATAATTTTGATCTTTCTCTGTGTTGTGTAGCCTATCTGAGTGTTATGAAATCCCACATCCTTCATTAAATAGCCTATGAAAATAGCATTTTCACCTTTTCTTAATATCTTGCTCTGTAATTAGGACTCTTTTTCCTTCATCCTTAATGCATTTCATTTTGTCCACGTCTCTTGTCTTTCTCTCTCTACTTTTAGCAAGCTTATAAATACTTTTTTCCTCATCTTTAAGACCTAAGGATTGACATAACTCATCAAATGCCTTAGCTCTCGGTTCACTCACAGCTTTTTTAGTATCTTTCTTAATTACTTTATATTTTGTTCAATTTTCCTCATTTTTACACAAAAAACACGTTTTATAACATTCATTTTTAACTTTAACCTTGTTTTGTATGCTTGCATTTCACCACCAAAATTTTTTATCCCTAAATCCAAAACTTTTTGATTCCCCAAGTATCCCTTTTGTAACTTTCTTGATCTCCTTAGCCATCTCATCCCACATATCATTAACACTTCTTTGTGCCTCTCGTGATACTTCCTCTAAAAACTTTTTTTGCAAACTCTTTTCTTTATCACCTTTCAATTGCCACCATTTTATCCTTAACACCCTCTCTTGGCTTTTGCTCTTTACTCTCTTCTTAATTTGAACATCCATCACTAAAACCCTATGTTGTGTAGTCAAACTCTCTCCAGGTATAACTTTGCAATCCACGCAAAACTTTTTGCCCACTTTCCTAATTAAAAAGAAATCAATTTGAGAGCATCTTCTCCCACTTTTGTACATGATTAGATGCTCTTCACGTTTCTTAAAATAAGTGTTAGTTATAGTAAAATCAAATGCTAATGAGATGTTTAAAATAATTTTACCCTCTACATTTGCTTTTCCTAAACCATATTACCCATACGAACCCTCGTAACCTGTAGATGCACTCCTTACATGACCATTAAAATCCTCTCTTATGAGAATCTTTTCTCTTAAAGGTATTTTTTGAACTAGACCTTCTAAATCCTTCCAAAATTTTATCTTATAATACTCTTTTAACCCTACCTGTGGTACATAGGCATTAATAATATTAAAAGTTTCTATTTCCACCACAAATTTTAATAATATAATTCAGTCTTCTAATCTTTTTACATCTACTATAACATTTTTTCAATACTTATCCACAATTATACCTACTCATTTTTAAATTTAACCTTACCAATGTACCAAAGCTTGAAACCTGAGGCGTTTAATTTCTTCATTTTTTCTCGTACCCATTTAGTTTCTGGTAAGCACATAAAATTAATCCTCCTCCTAATTATAGTATCTACTATTTCTATTGATTTATTTGTAAATGTATTTATATTTTAAATTTCAAGACAAATCCTACTTTCGTGAACTAAATTCTTTACTCACATTCGTTCATGAAAATATAAAAACTCTTGCTTATTCTTCACTACACCTAAGTATCAATGCAGCAACTCTTTCTCATTTGACACTATACTGAAGCTATACAGCGCGTTACTTCCGGACAACGACGTATCATTAACTCTATTATATCCTTGATCTATGTTATAAAGATTCGACAAAATTTTACGTTGGTTATCGACTGTCTAACACAACCCTCCTCTTTTTTTCAGGCTTGAAACTGGTTATGAAAATGATTTATATTAAAACACAGCATAGGTAGAGTTCGATGTGAGGAAAAATATCATTCATAAATAAATATTCCAAAAAGACTGAGGAAAAAGTTGAAACAAAACAACACTGTGGTTATAGCAAGTATAATTGAGGTTAAGTTCTGCTCACCAAGTTTAATGCATAAAATTAAAGGTCCTATACAAATAACCATTCAAATGCCAAGATACCTCATAATAATATTTGTATGGTTCCTGTATCCCAGAGCTATGCTGTGGTGCAAAAAGATCATATTAAAGGAGCCACTTACAGTGGTCTCCTCAATCTCAATTCTGCGAGGTGAAGAATATAGAAACAACAGTAAGCTGTCGAGTGTGAAAAAGAAAGAAAAAACGTATATCGCCTTCAAATTGAAAATTGGAGGCTGTCAAGCAATACGTGAAAAAAGGCAAGAGAGAAAAAGAAATTGATGGCAAATATAAGTTTAAAAGAAAATTTTCAACATCAAAAATAGTGTCACGAGATCAGAACCTAACACTGGACTTGGCTCGCTCCTTTATTACTTCTAGCTGACCCTTAATATATTCAGCAGCTTTTCTCAATCCAGGACGTCCTTCCTATCAATAAATGCATCAAACAGTCAACATTCAAATAGCACGTGTATTAGAAACAGACCAGATTCAATCTCCTCGACAAGTCAACAGGTGTAATTTCATATTGATGCCAATAGAGATGTAAAACGAATATTCTATATCCCACATCCTACTCTGTTTTAAATTTGACCTCCTTGAAAACGATTTATGCTAAACGATCAAGACCGACGCAAATTTCTCCTTCAAACTCTATTTATCAAAACGAAGTAAAAAGCAGAAATTCAAACGAAAGGAAGTTGTTCAAATTCCTGTTTCCAGATTCACAAGTGCCAATGAAAAAAGACTTCTTCGTCTACACACTCAGAATTCAGAACAAAGAAAGGAGAAATAGAACAGTTGGCTTACTTGACGACCATCGATCTCTTTGGACAACATTCGGACGTGTTCGATGGCTCTGGCTTCTGAAAAGCGATTGATAGGCGCGTCGAATTCGAGTGGCTTAATAAACTTCATGTGGGTGACGGAGTAAGCGAGCATCGACAAGAGGCCGTACAAGACCGCCATGAACAACAAGAATTTGAAGGCGGAGACATCATGGGAGCCCAACCGAAAAGCCATTGCAAATTCGAATTCTCAGCGTGCGAGCCAAATACACAGAATGATATCAAAAAGTTGGTACGCGTGTGTTCTGTGGGTATCCATGTAATATAACACGGTACACAGATTGAAGTTCACCAAACAAAACCGAGATCGCTGGTTTCGTGAGTGAATTCTGTCAAAGAGCAGCCCTTGTTGAACTCAACTCAACTGCTACAACCAACGAAGGAACTTTATTTTAATATTTTGTTTTAGAGGCAACTGGGGAAGAGTAGGAGGGCAATTTCCGGATGGTGACGGGGTACCGTCATTGACTTTATATTCAATTGACGAAGATATTGTTAAATTTAGGGCTTTCCTTTGTTTCTAACTCGCCTAATCTATTTAGTAAATGTCACGCTTCATGTTTCATTTTATCACTTATTCTTTCAGCATGATCATATAAATTTAGAATTTAGCATATGATAATAAATTAAAATTATTATAAATTTTTAAATTATAAAAATAAATTAAAAATAGTTTAAATATTATTTTAACCTCTTAATTTATTTGTTTATTTAAATCATTTAATTTTTTATGGTCTAATTTAGTTTTTTAACTTTTAATTTGTTCTAGGTTTCTCTTATTTGGTTATTAAACTAAAATTAAGTGTATTTAGTTTCTTAATTAAAATTTAACAAGTTTATGATTTAATAAAAAGGTCAGACAATTGTCTGTATTTTAATTAAAAATTTTGACTATAAAATTATAAAAAATAAAAGAAAACACTGTATGTCTGTGTGTGTGTGTATTTTCTATTTTTATTTTAGACTTGGTTGACGATGCCAACGTGGCATAGAAGCAGGACTAATAACTCCGTCAGGGTCCAGATCTTCCGTGAAAAGCATTTTTTTAAAATGGATTTTCCTCAAGTTTGGACATATGGTTTTCTTATTATAATATGGCTATGTTTGGTTTACAACGATACCAACATAATTTTTTTATATAATTTATATAATATTTTATTATTTTATTTTTAAATTATTTTTTAAAAAATAAAAATAAATAATTTTTTTTTATGTATCTTTATCAACTTACATTTTACGTTTCTTTTATTATTATATTTTTTAATCAAACAGAATATATAGATGCCAAATATGAAAGTAATTCCGCAAGTCATGAATTCAGTATCGTCTATGATGAGGGCGGGCGAATCTGGTGTTTGGTTCTGCAAGAAAGAGTCATCATCTTTATTTCTTTTTAAAAAAAAATCATCTTTATTTCTATACCATCATAACTGGTATAAGGGAATGCAATTTTGACCCCTTACGAAATAATCATCTCTGGCTGTTTGACTGGTTTACTATTAAAATAAAATAAAAAAAACGTAACGTTGGTACACTTTATTGTCAAAATTTATTTTTACAATGCTTAAAATTCTTCTCCATTTTTTAACAAAAACGTAGAAGAACATTTACTACATTCTATTTAATAATTTTTTTAAAAAAATTTCTGAATGCAGAGCAAACTCTACGTTGAGATGAATTTTTTTAAAATTTATTAGAACACAGAGCACGGAGGAGCAAAATGCAAACTGATCCATGTTTAGGTCATATTTAGTATGCTGGAAAAAAAATAGAATGAAATAAAAAATAAGTAAATAAGATGAGAAATGATTTTATATTTTTACTTTAAAAAATCATAATAAGAGATAAATATTATTGAATAATAATTATAAAAATATAATAAATATTTTTTATTTTTTAAAAATCATTTCCTTTTCCATCATTTTCTTTTTTATAGAGTACCACACATGCCATCAAGCGCAGAATAGGGAAGAGGTGTAGATTGGGGAAGGGGTGGAGTGGGGGAGGCGGTGCGTGGAGTTGGTGGAAAGGGGGGAGTTTGTATATGGTTATTATATATAATAAATATTATATATATTGTATAAAATAAATATTATATATTATATATTTTAATTTTTAATATAAAGTATTAAAATATAATTAATAATAATAAATTTATATATTATTTTATTGATAAATTATATTTCTAGTTATAATTTAATTTTCTTTAAGTTATTTGTATAAAAAACACTTTTTATTTATTAAATATTGTATAAAAAAATCATCTCAACTTTTAAGTTTTTTTTAATATAATAAGATTAAAAAACATATTTTTATGTAAATAAGTTAATTGATATTATCTCGACAAATCATAATGATACTACTATTTCTTTGCACATGGTTTGCCAATAAATTCTTTTAATTCTATAATATTTGATTTGTTTTAAAAAATTGACATACAGTTTTAAATTTTTGTTATCATTTTTTCAATTAAAAAATTAGTTTTCTAATTAAAATTACCTGCAGTTTATCTCAATTAAAAATTACAGCTTTCAATACTAAAAATTACATGCAGTTTTTACTTGAGATAAAACATATGTTATTTTTTTCTAATATTTTGAAGTATAAAAGTAATAAAAATCATAGGAACTCATGAAACAAAAAATTTAGTTTTTTAATTAAAAGTTACATGCAGTTTATCTCATAAACTGCATGCAACTTTTAATTGAAATTTTAATTTTAAAAAAAACCAAAAAAAAATTATTTTTTTAATAAATCCACGATTATGATATCAAGAGGATTTATGGGTAAATTATATGTAAAGAAAGTTCTATTGCTTTTTAAGAAATTTACATAATTGTTTATGATTTGTTGAGATTACGTTGATTAACTTATTTACATAAAATTTTTTTAACCTTATCATCTTATAAAAAAATTTATATGTTGAAATGATTTCCTTATAAGATTTTTAGTAGGACTAAAAGGAATATTTTTTTTATAAATGAGTTAGAGATAATTAAATAATAATTAAAATTATAACTTTATCAGTAAAATCAAAATTTATAAATTTATGATTGTTAATTATATTTTAATATTATACGTCAAAAATTAAATAATATAATATATTATATTATATATTTTTATGTATAATAAACTAGTCAAAGACTTATGCATTTGCACATGATATTAAAGTTTTTTTTTGTTTTTCTAATAAATATTTGTGCATGCTTTAAATGAAAATTCCAAATTAATATGAAGCATGTAGACGTATTTAAGAGACCTACTTGGTTGGATGATATACAGGAGGAGAAAATATAAAAAGTGGATAAAAAAACAAAAAATAAAATAATTTTTATCTTACTTTTAAAAAATTAATTTAATAGTTAAAATAGTAATTTGATTAATAAAATAAAAAATATATAAGTAAAATAAATATTATACAAATTATATAAATATATTACGCTTATTTTACGGCAAATCACATAGGCCTTAGTGCCATGCCTAGCAGCTTCTGTTAACAAAAGCATTCTATCATATATGTTGTAATCAATATTGAAAACAGAATATAATTTCATATGAAGCATATGAATGGCAGGTTCAAGAATAATTTTCCTTAGGACACCAAATGAAATGGACATGCATTATAGAACCATTTCAACGTGGCAACATCACGGATAAGGTTGATGTCTGCTGAATCATCTTGTTGTTTTTTGTTCAAACTTCAAATGAGACTTGGGGGAGTAGTTATGACACAAAATATCTATTTACGTTTAAAAATTATGAACACGTAATATGATCCATTTAGTATTACAAATGACATGCCTAATACATGCAGTGGAGAACTTGACGAGTTACTTTTACAGAACATAATAGTTGTCACGTAGCAAGGTATGATACAAACACAACAACTTGTTTATAAATGATAACAAAATCATAGGAACGTTTAATATACAGGAAATCATCATGCACTTAGAAATCTTAACATACACGTCATTTATGCAACAATGGATGTCCACAAGTTTCCTATATAATGTCCCCATTCCCCCGTCCCCCAGCTTCACGTCCTCCCCTATTCTACGTTGTATTGTATTTCTATGAATTAAAAATAATAATTGTGTTTAGATGAATTTAAAAATAAAAAAATTGGCTCCACATTCATTTTTTTAATTATTATGTAGAATGCAGAAGATATTTCTCCATTATTTAAAAAAATAAATATCTTAAGAATAAGAATATCAGAGTTACATATTTTCTATTACAGTAAGCTAGTCAAAATGCCGATCATCGTTAATGGCTAAATTCTCCTTTTGATTTGTTGCACCACGTATGTATTTTTTTCATCTAATTTGTATAATATCTATTATATCTTTATATTTATTATTTTATTTATAAATTGGTATTTTAAAAAATAAAAATAAAAATAAAAAATTATTTTTTATCTTATTTATTTTTACCTACTCATATTTTATATTCTTTTTATCATTACATTTTTTAACTAAATATATCCTGAGTTTAGTCTTGCACGAATGAAATCAGTCTAAAATTTCAAGCCTAATTGAGGAGTCTTATAAATGTGTGCGATTGATTAGGGATTTGAGGGTAATGCGCATAGGTTAGATTTAAGGTATGGGGATTTATTTAAATAACAAACAAAAAAAAAAAAAAACTTTTCTAAAAAGGAAATGTTGGCCAGTGATGACTAAGATATTGCCGGACTATTTCGCAGGATTTTGTCGATAATATATAAAAGAAAAAAACAAAAAATCCGCCACAAAAACATTTTTCTTAAATACTTAAAAAAAAAAAAGAGTCACATAACATATGCCACAACTCTTTTAATTATTTAATATATTTTAATGAGTCACGGCATTTGCAACGCTGCGACCCATATATATATATATATATATTGTATATCATTTGTTATATAATTTATGTTTGATATATTTTATTATATTTTATTATTTAAATTATTTAGAATGATAATTAATTTAAATTTTATAAAAAATATATTTTTGTAATATAATTAAAATTTTAATAATATAACAAGTGTATACTTTTTTAATAATATTATGATAAATATATAGTTTTTATAAATAATTATATAATTTTTTAATTAATTTAAAATATTTGTTATAATATTATTAAAAAATTATATGCTTATTATATTTTAAATAAGAAAAATTAATAGTAAAAAAATCATCATTAAGTTTAATCTTATCCAAATACTTAAAAAAATTTTTACACTACAATAATTCAATGAAAAGAAAATTATTCCAAAATCATCTAGTTAATCATATTTTCTCAAGCATTCTATTATTTTTATTGTTACATAAAGGTGATTTATTAAAGGACATGGCCAATCCCTAAAAATTTAAAAAAATTCCTAATACAAGAAAAGAAGTTGGAGTCTTGTATCAAATTTTTTAGAGTAAGAAGACAAGAAATTAAAAGAAAATAAAAAATAATACAATGTATTAAAAAAAACTAACAGAAATTATGAGTAATATATAATTTTAAAATATTAGTTTTTTGTAATATTTATATTTTTAGTAAAGAAAAATTAATCAAGCCACTCCCCTACCAATTTTTCTCGTTTTTCATTTTTTCTTAATCAACAAAAAAAGTTAAAAAGTCTAAAGAAAATACATTTTTTATTATTATTATTATTATTATTATTATTACTATTATAAAAATAAAAGTGCATGGTTTTAAATTTTTATTTTATTTTTTAAAAGTAATAAATAAAATTTTTAACATTTTAATATTGTATAATCAAGCTTGTAATTATTTTTTCAAAAACAAAATACATCTATAAGAAAAAATACTAAGATTTATTTTTGGAAATTATTAAAATCAAAGAAATTTATATACAAGCACTTATATACGTGAATTGTTTTTTTCTTTCGTGTTTGACAATGAAGAAGCCGGTCGCATGAGTTTAAATAATATAACACATTTGAATAACTATTTACACCAAAATTTCATTAGTTTAATTAAAGTAATACATTATACCAATATTATATACTCACAATTTGAAGCGTAAATATCAAAGTACTTTACTGTACACAAAAAGGTTGTAACTATTAAAATAAAAGAAAAAAGTTGAATATTTTACCTAATATGTCCTCCAGTCCCACATCTGGGTCTTCGACGTAAGCGCTGAGGACGGCACTAAAGTGGCTCCTGTCCTGCTTCTTCTACTTCTGCTTCTTCTTTTTCATCTTCATTCTCATCAGTTGATCCATTATTTGGTTGACGATTAGGTTGAGGGGATTGAGCAGGGGGAATCGGTTGATCAAGGGTGAAAAACCCTTGCTGGAAAGATGCTCTCCACAGTTCAGAAGGTGCACCAGTATACACTGCACTGAACGCGAACTGATCAAAAAATAGAGTAGTGAAGGAGATACCTCTAGCCTCCATAGTTTGGGGTGGCGGGATGGAGAAGAACGGCTGAGGAGCTGGTGATGTGAAGGACAACGAACCACTTCCAGGAGGAAAAGAAGGACCAGCACCCCCAACAGATGAAAAAGACCCAAGTGCGCCAAAGGATAGTGCACTAGAAGATTGACCAACACCTGCATAGTCTGCAAATAATGCAAAAGGACGTGACTCTTCAATTTTTTCATGCACAGGCGCTGGCGTGTAAGAGGATGATGGTGCATCTGTCTAACATCTATTGCCATGGGTGACATCTACTAATGGCTGTCTAATAGATATAAAACTATATCCTCACTTTCTTAGGCGAGCCTCTGGCTCTGGTGGTCTCTCTAGATGAGGAACGGGCGGAGCAGGCTGAGAGACCAACATCTCCCGATGTTCACCCAAGGCCTGCAGCATCGTCGTAACATCTCCACGGGTCCTCTCCTTAAATCCCGCATAATCAAGCGTCGGAGAATCGACAATGGAAAGTATGTATAGGTTGTCCAGTATATCAGTTTGTGAGAAAAAAAAAGATTAGTCGTTACGTAGTTGGAGAAAAAACATGCATAAACAAAAGAAAATAAAATGGAAGAAAATGTCGTACCACAAAACCTTGGAAGCCACTCTTTGGATGGATCCACCGTCGCGTATGGCGTCAATATCAACGTATATAATCAGATGAATGATCCAATGAAGATACCTCTGTATCTGCTTTGGTAATAACTTGCTCCCACATATTTCATGCAGAGATAAATACCATGTGTTCCTGACACTAATCTTTATACATTTTTCCTCTTAGTTGCAGAGTATGCAACGATCTCACATTAAACGGTGTTTGAAGGATATGCTATTGTTGACCAAATTGACGAAGAACACGGTCTGCATGATGAAATTCAACGAGCCAAAAGCAAATAATAGGTACAGACGCCCGCCATATATTTGAACCCACTAAGCAATAGTTTGAAATTAACTGTTGGACACTCGGATGGTCATATGGCTGCCAAATGAACTCATTATCTTTTATCTGATCTAACAATATCCTATAAGTCTATAATGCCTCATTGGTTGGACGAATATGGTGGGGGACACGCCTCCATCTGAAACACAGCGGTGGTCTCAAGAGATATATTTTCATATGAGAATTTGCCTGAGCAAGGAGAGGTGGAGCCAGGCGCAGGAAACGATCCCATACCCACAAATGTAACAATGTTAGACAACCACTAATATTGACTTCAGCATAATTGGTTGCACCGCACAATTCTCTATACAAGTGGATTAAAACTGCAGATCCCCAACTATAACGACCAGCCTCATCGAAATCGGCAAAGAATGGTAAATACATCAATATCACCCTATGCCCAGTTCGATCCAGTATCAAGTATTCCCCAATCAATCTTATGATGTATGCCTGAGTAAATCACTGTATGATCTCATCATCGGTATCATCTGGTAAAGCCGCAAATGTCTGGGCAAGCCATGTGACTGATGATCGTGTCGTGCAATCTCAAATAAAACTAGGTAGCAAAATAAGTTCGTAGATAATGGTGCAACCTAGGTCATCTTTCCAAGGAGTTTATGCCTTAAATTGTTTATGGAAGAGAGTTCTAAGTATTACTAATTAGGACTTAATTTGGGGATTTGATATGCTAGAATTTAATCGAACTAAAATTAATTGACAAAAAATTAGAAATCTAAAACTAAATTCAAGTGATTAATCAAATAAATGTGGTAACTAGCTTTCAATTGGATTCCCTAGAGTTCAATTATCCTTGCTCTATTTAGCTTACCAATTTAGGATTAAGTTCTTGCTCTTTAGTGTATTCCTCATAACGTTCTTGAATAACCATCCAAGATTCAATTCATCAATTGTTCAAAGAATTTTTGCAACCACAAGAAACCTTAAACAACTAATTAATTGGATTAAGAATAAGAACACACTACACTAAATTTGATTAATTTATGAAAGCTACTGCACAATTCACTCAAGACGCTAATTCACCAATTAGATTAATTAACCCCTCAAGCAATTAGTTGCACAAAAGTTCCAGCTAACTAACCCAATAACCATTGCATCAATTAGCCTAAAGTTAAGAGGAATTTAGAGTTCAATTGCACAGCATTAATTCTGGAATTTTTTTCCAAACAAATGATGATAAAAAAATAATTCTAAAATTCAAATTAAGTTCAATCCAAGACTTAATTCAATCCAGTAATTCTAGCAATTAAATTTCTAAACCAAAAAGCTAAACCTAGACAAATTAATAAAGGAATTAATGCTAAAATCAAAAGATTGAGCAATAGAGTTTTATCCAAATTTAATAGGAGATGTAGAGCTCAAATCTTCATCCAGGAGAATTCAATCTTCAGCTAGCCACCACAAGGAATTTAAGCTGTCATGGAAGGATTAAATGAAGGAGAATCAATCAAAGAAGCATCAATCGAGAAAGAAAGAAAAAATTCTTCTTCTTCAGCGCTGGAAATTCTCCTCCTCTCGATGTCTCCAGCCTTTATTTTTACGTTCTCCTCGTTCTCCTTTTCCTAGCGTCCCCTTCAGGTTGTTATTTTCTCCTTCCCTCCTTGTTCACGTCTCTCTTCTTTATTCACGTCTCTCTTCCCCTTTCACGTCTCTCTTCCCCTTTCACGTGCTATTCATTAATCAATTCACGTGCTGGCTTCGGCTCTTCTTTCTGCATGCTGAAACCAAGTTTAGTTTTCTTTTATTATGCATGGGTGTGGGCCCCATTGTGGATATAATAATCCACGTTTTTGCTCCAGCGTTTCTGTTCGTGTTTCCCACGTTGTTCTCCCCAGCTCTTTGCTTCTTCTTTTTAGATCATGCATTGAGCAACCAGTAGCTTTCTTCTGTAGTTCCTGTTCGTGTGTATTTGCAGATTCTGCTCAGCTCTTGCTCATCCACGCTCTTTCTTCCTCTCTTTCATGTGTACTTCGTGGCTTCATTCTGGACCTTAAACCCGAGACTAGCTCCTTCTCTGTTCAGATCAACGTCTGTTCCTTGCTTCAGCTTGCTTTTCTCCCATGCAGCTTCTTCTTCTATGGATTCCACGTTCTGGACAGCTCCACTGTGTCTTCACGTAACTCTTCTCTTAAACAGAAACTAAAGCCTCTTCTGCTGCTTCGTTGTTCTGCAGCTCCCATTCTCCTTCTCTGTTCTGTAATCACGTTGCTGCATGCTTTGTTCTGCATTATTCTTCCATGTTTTGCTCAAGCTATACGCTGCTGCCCAGACTTCAACTCGTGGCTTCTCTCGTTGGCTCTGTAGCTGCTGAGCTTCATCGTTCATTGCTGTCACGTTACTTCTCCCCAGTTTCTGCAGCTTCTTCACGTGGCTACTGATTTGTATTTTGCTTCTTCTCTGTTCAGCTGGTTTGTATTTTGTTTCTAGCTCTGTTCTGCTCCATTTTTCTGTTCGTGTGCTTCGTGTGTTGCTCTTCCAAGCTCCAGCCACGTCGCTTCTCAACGTGGCTTCTCTTCATTGTTTTGCTGCTGTTCTGCATGTG
Organism: Erythrophleum fordii; assembly: GCA_032878935.1. Classification (NCBI taxonomy): domain Eukaryota; kingdom Viridiplantae; phylum Streptophyta; class Magnoliopsida; order Fabales; family Fabaceae; genus Erythrophleum; species Erythrophleum fordii. Next base: position 5,672,895 of record JAVQMF010000027.1, read on the forward strand.
TGTTTATTTCTGCTTCTCTGCAGCTTTTCCACGTAGCCAGCTTCTCTGTTTGACGTGGTTCTGGACTTCTCCTTCCCATTCCATGCATGCCACCTCTTCTCCAAACCAACCTCTATTCAAATGCATTTACCCACAAAAATTCTGCAAGAATGGTAAACAATATTAAGTAGGATAGGATTCACAAAACTCATTTTAAAGAATTTATGCATTAAAATTCATTATTTTGTCAATTTGTTTTCTAAAGTGCAAAACTAGCTATTAAAATCAATTTCCATTTAATTGCATTTATTAGGCTACATTTAATTATTAAAAAGGTTAAGTTAGGAGAAATAAAGTGTATAAAAATTATGCTTATCAGTGACACTGAGTCGCTGTCCATCCATAATCTCTGGAGATGGAACTACTCCAAGTAACTGTTGACACACGGTTGTCCAACTGTAATTTGTTCAGCCTGAAACAACTTATCCAACGCAGGGGAGGCCAAGCTGAACAGCAACATCTTGTAAGGTAATAGTTCCCTCTCCCCTAGTCAAGTGAAAAGTGTAGGTTTCGGGCTGCCATCTCTCCACCAGAACTGAAACTAATGCTGCGTTAAAGTCAAACCGACCAAGTCGAGCAACTCCAAAAAAATCAGATCGAAGCAGGTACGGAATGTAACACCCCAAAATTAATTAAGGTGTTAATAATGGATTTAAAGTAATTAAGAATAATTAATAGAGGATAATTAGGCAAGTTAGTGAATAGAAATTTTAGAGAGATAAATTATTAATATGGGTTTGAGAATTAATTAGGATAGAAACCTCATCTAGGCCCAAATAAATGAATCATGATAAGAGGCTAATGGAGGCCCAATGAGTTAAGTGCAGACCCAACCCAATTTAATGTGATAGGGGCCCAAGATCCACCTTGTATAGACTCTTATAAGTGGCCCAATAACCCTTGTGCAGACCCAAATCCTTAAACTCTTCAAATTTGGCCCAAACTTAATTAAAATCCTGCAGCCCAACACCTTAAAAACTGGCCCAACAAAGCTAAAAATCTGAAGCCCATTTGGAGTTAGACCTTGGAGCAACCCATGACCCATACTTGACTTAACTTAACCCCACTAAAACCCTAAAAACTGACCAGCCACCTCCCCCATTCTGCAAAACACAAAGACACAAAGAAAATTCGGAGGTGAGAGGGAGAGGCTAGGGTTCTTGGTATAATTCCACATTTTCTCACATTTAGAGTAAGATTTAGCCAAGGTAATAGTTATACAACTTGATCCCTCATCTTTTTCTTTAATTTGGCCTGATTAATTTTTTATTTGGAGTGTTTTCACCATACCCAAAATTTGAAATGTGGTTGTTTAGTGTTTCTATGGTAAAAATTCGTAGGTTGAGGTTAGGGCTGGCATTAGATAAGTATAAACTCTCCATTTTGATGCTTTCTTTACTAATTTGAGACCCCCATAGCTGATTTATAATATGGGTATTAATTTTGTACGAATTTGCTTAGGATTTTGGGTGAAATGTTGAGATTTCTGGCAGAGAACACTTTAATCCGAATTTGGGATTTGTGGTGACTAGATAAGTGTTATTTAGGTAGTTATTAGCATTTAAATTTCTTGGGTACTTATTGCTATTGTTAATGATGGATTAGAGTGGTAATTTTCTGATGCTATAATTATGGGGATTTTTGTACCATTGGTGGATGTTGCAAATTATCTACAAGTGAGGTAATCGGGATTTACATTAATTCCATGCATGTATCTGTTTTAATTTCATATTTGTTATATATGAATGATTTGAAATACTGAATGAATTGGTTGGCTATCTATTGTATTATGATTAGACATTGTGAGTCTATGGTAGAGCTGTGATGCGATTGCCACCCGTGCATGTGCTTCGATCGAGCACCGGATTATGATCAAACCCCAGATGTATTGAGCCCTGGTTGTGCTCAATAGGGAGTAGATGCCATGGACGGGTCTCTCCCGGTGTTAATGGCCTTTAACATGTGATAATATGATTGCTAGTATGGGATAGTAATCATGATAGCCTAATTGTTTCATTTACTAATATGATTGATATGATTCTAATGTTGATTTTGATTTATGCATATATGCTAATTAAACTGGATTATATGATGGAATTGTCTTGGTTATTGAGATTCGTATCTCACCCCGTTTTATGGGATTAATATTTCAGGTAAAGGTTCTTCGGGTAAGGATAAGGGGAAGCAAGTGGATGAAAATCCATTAGCTCCAACATTCTACACTTAGGCTGGTTTAGTTAGTATAGATACAAATTTTGTAATCCTTATTATATAGCATCATCTTGTATTCATGTTGCCAAGTGTAGGAGTCTATATTTTGATTAGTTGGAATATATTCGTTAAGAAGTTAAGTCTCAATGGCTTGGTTTAAGTTGTATGAACCTATAGTATCTGATGTATGAATTTCTCTGAACTTATGGTATGGTATACTGTTGGAAACCTAATCATGTGATGTATTAGAAATTGATATGAATCATTGATGCATGAAACCTCTAGCAAAATGTGTGTGAGATGTTAATTGTTGATAGTATATAAATCTTTGCTGTCATTAACCCATAGAAAGGCTGATATATGGTGGTTGGGTGAGTGAGAATTGGTATTTGAGTGTTGAGTGAATAATGATAGAATAGCTGGGTAAATAAGGTAGATAAATACTATTAGAGCCATATAAAATGAGGGGAAGGGGTCTTAGAGTGTCCCTAAGAAGAGAACTAGAGTGTAGAGGACGAAATGTAGGGAATATAGCTATAGGAGGGAGTCACGCCGTAGTTAGGAAGGCCTCACCGCGGCCTGAAGAATGACAGTGGCGAGGGACGCCGCGGCTTGAGGAATCTCACCGCGGCGTAGAGTGAAAAAAATGTCTAAAAGGGTGACAGAATGAAACCTCGCCGCGGAGCAAGTTGAGGAAATTAATTAAGGAGGGTACAGTAGCAAAACTCGCCACAACGCCACATAGGTCGGCCACGTTGCAGATCCAACTCGCCGTAGCGAGATTCAAGTAAGTTACCCAGTGATTCCCGAGAGTAACTTAGCCGCGATGCAAAAATTTAGGCCACGACGCAAAGTTAAAAGCTTAGTTTTTTAGCTCTAGGACCTAACTTAGCCGCGGCGGGAAGGTTTCAGGTCGCGGCGCAGGTCCCCAAACTCTCACCTTTGACCTAGAAACCCTAATCTCTTTAATGCTAATGCTAGGAAATGATATAGAAACATTTGTGGGAGGTTTTTGTGTATTGAAATCGATGGATTGATGAATCACAAACCCTCTTATACATTTTCCTACTTATGGTTATTTAGTTGATGACCCTAATAACATAAATGTTCAAATTTCTCTATATTTTCTTAATGTAATTAATTGTAACGACTCTAAACCTTAATAATTATTTATTAATCGTATATTTAACTATAATTACTGAGATTAGAAGTTAGGGTCATCACACCGAACAATGGTAAGTAGAGGATCAAAGATGTGAACCTCCTATGCTATCCATCGTATATGCAAAATGCGATCAGCCTACAATACACATTTATGTTACTAACATATGATAATATAGAATAAGTTAAACATAATAACTTTATCTGTGTTATCTTACCTGTCCTTGTCATACAGCCTGTGAAACATGACGAGTCTGTAAATACAAAAGAGAGTCATCCTCAGATCCTGAGTCGACAACGCTCGGATGACTAGCCATTATGCTGTTACAGTATTAGAATCGTAAGTTAAAAAAATTATCACCAAATCTATATAGTTATTATCTAAATTTTGTTTAAATTGAATTATAAATCTAAAAAGAATATTAATAAATATTATAAATAAGTTAGTACAAAAAGTGCCAACAAAACACCCAAGGTACGTAGGAAAAATAAAACGCTCCATTTAATGCAAAATTATCTAAATTTTCTTTAAATTGAATTATAAATCTAAAATGTAGAATAATAAATACTATAAATAAGTTAGCAATATTATTGCGCTGTGTAAAGTTTTAACTATAAAGAAATTGCCAGCAAAACACCCAAGGTGTTTAAAAAAAAAATGCTTCATTCAATGCAATATTGTTGCACTATGTAGAGTTTTAAAAATTTATTTAGTGCTCGGTGGATCTTGTGAAGCCACCGAAAAATTTAACATTACCCTTGGGCCACACCACACAATATATTATTTCTCATACAATTATGTGGAGCAAAATAATTGAAATAGGAATAAGAGCTGCGAAAAGTATGATGTTTCAAATATAATTTGAAAGAAGTTGAACAATATTGCTGCTGAAGTTCATTGCGCAAAACAATCATAAAGTTACAATGCTTTGATGCCAATCAAGTAAAGAATACGATAAATTAAATTATATCAACTTCCGGTCAGTCATTGCAATGGGCAGGTTGCTCGGTTATGACCTATTTGTCGACACAACCTGCATCGTTGTTGTTCTCTCGACCCCTCACGCCAATTCATCTCATTCCGAATTCTTGAGGATTTTGGCCTACCCGTTGGCGAATCATAGCAGGATCAGGTACTAATCGTAGACTTATAGTTTGTGACTAATAGAACTCTCCTCCCATCGATTGGAACTCCGTTTTGTATACATTGATGATGGTATCCAGTCAGAATAATCGGTCCACGTACTAAAGCGGATCAATTGAAACTAAGGTGCATGCGGCGAATACGTGTTGGCATAGATACTTTTGAATTTGAAACTCACCGTAATCACATGTACGATGGGCCAAACTCGTCTTACAGGACCGACCATATTGCTTGTTTGTTGGATCATATGATTCTTCAACTTTAAATTTCGATACTTGCCTGTCAAATCTACGTACAGTTAAGGCAGATGCACTCTATATCAAAGATGATAATTTTTTCATTAGATCCTCTGAGAAAATAGCACCAGCCTCAAGTTGTGCGGTGATCGTTTGTGAACACTCTACCCAGTATCTGTTCAATCTATACATAGTAGTTTTTACTAAGTCACTGATAGCTAAGAACCTGATCCCCTTTAATACACTATTGATACATTCAGCCAGGCTTGTAGTCATGTGGCCCCAACATCGGCCTTCAACATCATACGCACGAGACCAATTACTCTTGGAAATATCCTCGATCCAGATTATAGCTTCCGAATGGAGTTGGCATATTTGGGTTAATTATTCATCCACCTGATGCTGCTCATGCAAGTAACCTGCACCAATAGTTATCCATTAATACACAGTATTTATTTCTAAAACAATTTAAAAGATTAATAAAACATACCGATATTAATAATCGTCTTCTTTAGCCACTTATTTCTAAACGTTGTATTTAGATTACTTGCAATGTGTCTTAAACAAAACACATGATATGCATGCAGTGGCTGCCATCCAATTTCTGGATTAGAGATAGCTGTTAAAAGTCCGGGATGTCTATTAGAAATCAAGCAAATCCCCATCTTATTTGGCAAAACTTGGCGTCGAAGCAAAGAAAGAAACCATGCCCATGAATCTTGTATTTCACCCTCGACAATTGCAAATGCTAGGGGAACAACTCTGTTGGCCCCATCTTGTGAACTTGCAATGAGTACAGTCCCCTTGTATTTTCCATACAAAAAGGTTCCATCGACTTGCACCATTAGTTTTAGGGAATCAATCGCATTAATGCATGGTTTGAAAGTCCAAAAAACGCGATGAAATGTGACCAAAGAATCTTCAACTGAGTTACTCTGTGGCAATTCCTTATGAACAAACTCATAATATGACTTAGGCATGAAGTGGTTGACTGCTGTCGACTATTTCGGCAAGAAAGCATATGATTGTTCCCAATTTCCAAATGCAATGCCGATTGTTCGATGCTTTGTTGTCCATACTTTTTTTAACAGTGTAGCCAAATATGCTATGCACTCTTTCAATAATTTGCCTAATTGACACTGATGGATTTTCGGCCACCATCGACACAATATGCGATGAGATGACGTCAGAGTCAAGCTTTGGATGATCTTGTGATAATGATGGAGAAAGGCATGTATGTCACCAATTGTATCTTGTTATTTTTCAATGTCTGTCCCTCTCATCTCGACTTGTTCTAACTCTCCAAGTGCACTAACCACCGTATTCTGGACAATGATATTCTTTGTATTTTTCTGATGAACAATGCACTCTAAAAGTGTGGTACTTGTGAATAGAGTATATCTTGACCGCATGACGCATACACTATTTATCTGAAAAGCGTATACCAATACATAACTATTGACTACTATTCAAGTCAATGTTCTCAGTCATGTCAGGGATCTCAATAGAATTCCCACCATCCGAACTAATCTATGAAAGCATGGCATATGCTGGGTCCACGTATTGAGCTAATGGAGTAACCCCAACCTCATCAATATCGTCGCCCTCAGAATCATCATCTCTATGATCATTGACATTAGGAGGAGCATCATATTCATCCTCATTTTCAAAGTTATCCATAATATCATCCATTTCATTTGGGAGCGACGGAGGACTCGCATTGAAAATAGGCTGATGTGATGAGCTTGGTTGGCATGTCAAGTCGAGAGTAGGTTGAGCGGCAAAATAACTAACATCTATCATGCCAGAATTAAATTGTGAGGCATAATCACTGGTACTTTGAAATTGGCCGGTCGACGGAAGGGATTGTGGTATATGAACCTCAACTTGAGACTCTAATAAATTTGCACCAGTAGTTAATATATGCGCATATATATCTGGCGCATCCAATTGATTCAAAAATTTTCGGTTGGCTTCCCACATGGTTTGGACATCATCATCATCTTCCAAAGTACATGCTAAGTACCTTATAGGATTACACGAATGAGGGTACCTATATACCAACTCGATCACAAATTGATCCGGAGCCAATCGAAGCTTTTCACCCACCACCTTCTTCAATCTATTCAGAGTAATAGTTGCGTCAACTCATAAGATTTTGGATCTACCCCAGACAAATGTTGCACCATCCTCACTGTCATAAATTTTACCATTTGCATATGCGCATATGATTTCCTTTCTCACACTCATTATGATTCCTATTATAGAATAAGTGTAGTGACACGTGAAACACAGTCATCAATATTAGTTAGATACATATATCAAATCATATATCAAAATATATCCACTTATTTCTATTTAACTACATAGAAGAATATTTCTCCATGCTTACAGGTTTTTGAAGGAGGAAAAAGAAAAGCAAAAGGCTAACTGTATGTGTAGTGTCTGAGGTTGAGGGGATGAAAATAGTCTGCAACTCATCTCCGTGAAGCAGCTTTCCTTATGTTTTTATATACTTGCTGCACCTCTTCTATTATATCAAATTAATAAACTAATTATTAGTAGTTAAAATGACGCTATGCCAAATATCTTGTAATTTTTAAAAACTAAATATACATATATCAATTTTGTTAAAGGTAAGTTTTATTAAAAAATATGCTTAATACATTTATTTTGTTATCCATATTTAATTTAGTCTACTTATTACTTTTTATACACTGAATTTAACACAAATTTTTTCAAATCAAAGAATTAAAATTTCAATCAATTTAATTATATCAACCAGTTAGCTATTCATTATCCCATCTACTCTACGTAACATGTCCAACCGTTCGGATCAGTCCACCCCATTATAGCATATGATTTAGAAGACTATCAAACAATACAGCAATAATGCATATTTTGGCACGACCCCTATTTGATGAAAAGAAAAAAAGGAGGGTCACAGCATCTAATATACTATGACTCAAATCAAACTTTTATTATTTTTAAAAATTTTTATGAGTCGCAGTAGAGGCTTTGCCACGGCTCTCATAATATTTTTTTAAAAAAAATTTAATTTTAAGCATGTAAGGAAATAGTTTTGGCAGTCTAGTTTTTCTGTTAAATGATTTAATTTAAATAGCAAGTGAGTCAAAAAGCCTATTTAACTTGTTTATTTTTAAATATATTCTTTTTTCGTATTACCTATTATGCATTGTAAAGATAGATCAAAAAATTTATAATACATTTTTCCTTCAATTTGATTGTCAACTAATTAATAAAAAAACTTTCATTTCTTCATCCATAAACATATAAATATAACTTATCCTCACAATTACAGGATAATAAATTACATACTAAATTGTCATAGATATATACATATACATATTCAAATTATTTTTTGGATTACATGTTAGTAAATTAAAAATATACTCAGCACATTTGCTACATAAATATGAAGATAATATATTATCTTTAAATTTATTTTTTACCTCGAACAAATTTTTAACCAACCAGTAATGCAGTTTATAGAGCCTTTTCCTTCTGTTGAATTACAAAATACTCCCGTTCCTGAACATATAAAAATATCACATATAAAAAATACAAACTAAATATATGTAGTTTTAAATTTATTTACAATTATTAAAATATTAATTACAAGTTGCATAAAATTAATTTAGACTTCTCTTTTTCATATAATATAGTAAACAAAAAATTATCCTATAGGAGTCTAATATTTTTTTCTTTTCACTATATTTCAATTTAATTTTCCTACTTGAAGGTATTGAAGAATTATTTAGAACTGATGATATGGACCTTTGCTTGTTCTAACCTTATTTTCTTCTTTGTTAACTAACAGAGCAGAGTTTACTTATTTTTTTATAATAAATATAAAAATCAATAATCAACAATAAATAGGCAGAGAAATAGAAGATAAGAAAATAACATATGCAAAAAATAATAGAGAACTAAATAAGAGATCAGAAAGAACTTACATATATGTGTATAGAGCAAAATTGGAATAAAATTAGCAAAGAAAGAGAATGAAACAAATCAAAAATATTGAAAGAAGGAAGGTTAGGGATGATAAAGGAGAGAACAAAATTTTCATAGAAGCGGAGAAGAGAGGAGGGATGGAGCTTGGGGAGGGCAAGGAGAAGGAGGGATAAAGAAGGAGGGGGGTGCGACAGGGTTGGGGGTAACTGCAGCGTGTAGCTGCAGCTTTGCAGCAAAGCTGGTCAAGTCAAAATGCGGGTTGTGGCATTCCTGATGCCAGGACCCTCACATATTTTTTATTAAAATATGGGTCGCAGCATTACAGATGCCGCGATCCATGAATTATAAAAAAAAAAAACGTATATGGGGCAATGGTTTTTGCGACGGAGTGTCTCAGACAATACTTTCAAATTTTTAAGTATGAATGTCAAAAAGCCACTATTTCACCATATTTTTAGGAAGGCAAAAATTGCTTATTTATTTATTTATTTACAATACTTATTTTAATTTTTGGTTGTGTTTAACCCATAGCTAAAGCTGCTTTTGACTATGGTAAATTATAACTTTTTGTTTGATAAATGAGTAAGAAATTGGAGCTTATGGTTCAAAGTAGAACATAATTCTTCTAACAAAAAGATTTTCATTCAAAATTATTAATTACAAACTTATCCTTTATCTTAAATGACTATATCTTCTCTTTTTTAATGTTAAATTGAACTATATTAAAAAATTACTCTTTTTCTTATTTTAATATTTTAAAAGTTAAGTTATTTGATTTAGTATTTAAAAAATTAATATCTTTTTATTTTGATATTTTAAAGATGAAATCTCTTAATTTAATTTTTTAAATATTATCTCCTAATAAAAATAGCCCACCAAGAAACATTTGTGGTTTTATAAATACATTAAATTCTAACAGTTTTTTTATGTTAGAGATACCTTAATAGGTCCACAACATTGGGTAATGACCTTGTGGTTTTTTTTTTTTTTTTTGGGTCTAACAAATGGATTGTTTTAGAGAAATAAATTAAAAAGTTTTAATTATAAAAAATCAAATTAAACAAAAGTAATCTTTTAAAAACTAAATTAAGAGTAAAGCGATATTTTAGTGATTAAATTATTAATTTAGTTTAATTTACTCTTAAATCAAATTATTTATTTACTCTTAATTTTATATCTTTCTCTCCGTTGTTACCTATCTTCAAGCACTCTATTTATTTTAATTTTATATATTATATATTTATTTTGATTTAAATGTTTCATATATTTATTTTAATCTTATTTTTATAGTTTAATTAAATAAAATTAAATTTTAACTAAAATTAACCAAATATTTAAAATAATTTATTCTTTCAAACAACGTTAATTACAAAGTCATTTTTATATATGTTATTTTCAGTAAATTGACAACACAATAATTTTTTGAAAAATTGGTCAAACGTAGTCTTATTCACAAAAACACTTATTACATGATTTGTTAGATATTAATTATTTTTTTATTACAATGTTTAATTTTTTATGAAACTCATTTATAAAAAAGAAAAAAAAATCCATTTAAAAATAATTTTAAATTAAGTATAAATTCAAAATAGCATAATTATAAATTAAAAAATACATTTTGAATAAAAAAAGCATTGTGCATGTAAGTGATTAAATATGACAAACATAGCACAAATTAAAATTATTTAATTAATACTATCAAAAAAATTATTTAATTAAATTAGATAAAATAAAAGATGAAACTAAAATAAATAAATAAATAAATAAATAAATAAGTTAAAAGTTTTAAATACTATTTAAATCATTAAAATTTGAATGAAAATATAGAAGAACAAACTAGTATCAACCAAAGTTAAATAATCTTTTATTTTTTAAAAATAACAATAATCGTATTTATTTATTTTTGCTACATAAAATACACGACATGAGCTGGGGTCAACCGTGTCGTTCGATTGAATATAGAAAATGACACAGCCTACTAAGCCTCCAAAGAAAGATAAGCATTTGTCCTCTGCATTTCCTTTTTGGTTCTCGCAAGATTTCCCAAATCCACCGAGAAATGCTCAGTGCTATTCGCTAATGGGCAATGAAAGCCGCAATTGCAAAGCCATGAAAGCGATTGCTTGTATGAGCATGAGCTGCAGTAGATAGCAAAAGGAGCATCGGGGGAAGAACAAGATGTACGCAAGAGTGGTTATTTCATTCGTTTTCGTGCTTCTACTTCTAGTCTCTTACTCAATTTTCATAGGGACTTTCGACATTCGATCTTATTTTTTCCCTCTGTCAAAGTTACCGGCGGTATCACCCGCTCAATGTGCACCCGAACAGCCTATCCGGGTCTACATGTATGATCTTCCCCGCCGATTCAACGTTGGCATGCTCAATCGCCAGAGCACGGTGGAAACTCCGGTCACCGCCAGGGATTGGCCGCCCTGGCCCAAGAATTCTGGGTTGAAGAAGCAACACAGCGTGGAGTACTGGATGATGGGCTCGCTTCTTTATGAAGGAGAAGGTGACTATAGAGAAGCGATAAGGGTTTCGGATCCAGAAATGGCAGATGTGTTCTTCGTGCCTTTTTTTTCCTCGTTGAGTTTCAATACGCATGGGCATAATATGACGGATCCGGCTACGGAGATTGATCGCCGATTACAGGTACTTACCGAGCCAACTTCGTGAGTGTATTGCTTTCTTTGTTTGTCATTTCTTTCAGTTAGTTCACGATAATGTTTTTGATATAAAACGCTTACTAGCCCATTGAATATGGAATGTCTGCGAAGTGGGCATCGAATGCTGTTGATAATTTTTCTTTTGTAATTGCTATATGGCTTAACTCAGACTCTTCAATTTAATTTTTGTGATAGACTAGCTTTAAAGCTTTTGCGAATTTGGAAGTAATTTATTAGCCATTCAAATGCTAAAAGATTTTCTGCAATGTTTGGCGTATCAAGTGGTTGTGCCTGGATTTATACTTCTAAACATAGGGTACTGGGAATTTGTTTGATAAATACTTTATCTTCTATTTGTCAAGTGATCTGAGTCTATATTTCTCATCTATAGGTCCTTTAAATGTTCTATCAATGGGCATCCACATTGTGAGGAGTAACGATCCAAATTAAATATAACTTCTCAGTTCCCTTTCTCCAAACTTCCAGAGCTTATTATATGCTTTTCTTTTTAAAAAATTATGTGGTTGAAGTTAAGAATGGCTTGTTTCTGGTGTCAGATTGATTTAATTGAATATTTACGGCAGTCCAAGTACTGGCAAAGGTCTGGAGGGCGAGACCATGTTATTCCTATGACACACCCCAATGCCTTTAGGCTCCTGCGGAATCAGGTGAATGGATCTATTCAGGTTGTTGTAGATTTTGGCCGCTATCCCAAAGACGTGTCTAATTTGAGGAAAGATGTGGTGGCCCCATATGTGCATGTTGTGGATTCATTTGAAGATGATGAGCCTCCGGATCCATATGAGTCTCGTACCACACTGCTTTTCTTCCGAGGGCGGTTATTCAGGAAGGATGTACGTCTGGCCTAAAAGTTAATTGAAAGAATAACAATGTCTCTCTTGAAATTCCAAGAAAGTTGATTTTGGGGGTTCTCTGATCTTGCAGGAAGGCATTGTACGTGTTAAGCTATCAAAGATATTATCCGGTTATGATGATGTTCATTATGAGCGAAGTGTTGCTACAGGAGAAAACATTAAAGCGGTATGCAGTTTAATTATGCAACATTGTAACTGAATAATACTACTCAAACTCACTTTTCTGAGTTTCACAACCACAACCCCCCTTCCCCCCCCCCCCCCCCAAAAAAAGAAATTGTAGAAAAACCTCAGTAGGACATTGGATTTCTAAATATTGTCAAATCAATGTTTTGTGCAAGTGATCCAACGGTCTGCAGAGACTTTTTTTTTTTCTTTTTTGGGTGAGAAATTTGGGTGCTTGAGTAGCATTACTCTGTGTAATTGGTATATCACTGATTCTGTTTTTCAACTCATCTTCGGTAGGGAATCCTGTGCTGAAATCACCCATTTCATAAAAGTTAAAAATTGACCCATATGTTTCTTTCTCATTATTGTCTGTTAAAGGAGAGGAACCCTTGAAAAAAGTAAAAGATATTCTGGATTGCTTGCAAAATAGGTCCTAATCAATCGTGTTGCTTCTCTCTACATAACGTCTTCACAATGCACAGTGACACTAAGATTTTATTATGGAGATGCAATTTGCTTTTGATGAACAAAATGTAATGTTTCCAAAAGATAATCACTGTGGAGCAAATCTCTGATTTGTGAAAGAGTAAAAGTCCAAGCATTTAGATTTAGATTTTTCCTCTGTCGCTAAAAACAGTCTTGTGTTATCCCAAATAGAGCATGCTCCATTTTGGGGATGCAGAGACCTCAAAACTTTCTTTGTAACCTAACCTGATAGATTACTGTTCTCTAATTATTTCTCTTGCATCCGGTTCTTTTTCTTATTTTTGTTGATCATATGAAGATTATTGACAATAGTATTCCTTTATGATCTGTGTCTGTTACAACAGTCATCTAAGGGGATGCGTTCATCAAAGTTCTGTCTGAATCCAGCAGGAGACACACCTTCATCTTGTCGTCTGTTTGATGCCATTGTGAGTCACTGTGTTCCTGTCATTGTGAGTGATCAAATTGAACTCCCATTTGAGGATGAAATTGACTACACTCAATTCTCCGTGTTTTTCTCTTTCAAAGAGGCATTAGAGCCAGGCTACATGATCAATCAGCTTCGTAAACTTCCAAAGGAGAAATGGCTTGAAATGTGGAGGAAGCTTAAAAACATATCCCATCATTATGAATTCCAGTATCCCCCCAAAAGGGAAGATGCTGTTAATATGTTGTGGAGACAGGTCAAGCACAAGCTTCCCAAGGTTCAATTTTCTGTTCATAGAAGCCGGAGGTTAAAAATCCCAGACTGGTGGCAGCGGAGATGATTCTTGGAGCTGGCTTTGTTGACTTTGTACATTCACATACTTAAGTTAGTGACAATCCTTGACAGGGAAGAGTACCATTGATACGACCCTGTCTAAGCACAAGTTTTTTACAATGGAGATTTTGATAGCATTTTTAATCTGTGATCTGTTTTGGTCATTAATCTTTGATGTGGGTGACATTTTCGCCTCGTTGAAGAGCATGATACTCGTTAACATTCACTGTGCCCATTGTGATCTGGTCACTTTCTGTCTCCTGTAATTGTGCAATGGTTGCTTCTTCTTGATCTTCTTTTTGAGTGTTTTGGTTGAATACGGACTCTATGGTTGTGCAAGTGAAGATATGCTCCATTGAATTTTAGGTTTTAACCTAATTGCAGAGCTTTTAAGAATGGGATTTTCCTCCCGCTCAATTAAGTTGGCTTTTGGTTAAAGCTATGCTTGGTATGGTGATGGAAAAGGTGGAGAGGAAGAGTTTTTTGTAATGTCGATCATGCTCTTATTATTATTAGTTAATTAGTTGATACCATTCTCTTTTTATTTTTATTTTAAGAAGGAATATGAGTATTATTTTTTATTTACTTTTTTATTTTTTTTATTTTTATATATAACATTTTGTATATCAAATGTAACGGGTCAAATGTTTTAGGGAGTAGTTCTTTTTATTTTTTAATTCTTTTATATGAAAAATGATATTCTTAGTATTGCAATTACTCAAAAAATTGAGATTGTTTATAGTAATAGCAGTGAGTGTCTTTGAATGATTAAAGATATGTATTTTTATATTTTGTGAGTGTCTATGTTCTTATTTTTGAAAGAAAAGGATTCTAATAAACCTGAAGCTGCTGAAAATTTTCAGTAGAAATCTTAGAGCCTCTAAATTCTGAATTTGGATAAAACAATCGAGAAAAATCTCCATAAATTTGTACCTCTTTGAACATTTAATTCAATGGATTGTGCTCCCTATGTTTCATTTATTAAAAGTTCATCTCGAAGGATTTGAAATCCAAGCACATATACGTTTTGTTTGGTATCTTTTATGTAAAGCTTTGGTATAATGTTTATTATATTATTATTATCATTACTTAATTCTGTTTTATGACTTATTTAAACTAAAAATATGAAAATTATCTCTATCCTTAAAATTTTATTCGTTCTACGATTTTTTTTTTTTACATTTTGCATATCAAACTAATAATAGTATTCAACAAAGATGCCTCTTTTTGTTCACTAAAAAAAACAAAAGGAGTGCTGACACAGTATTTCCTAGGATTAAAACACAAAATTTACTTAATTTTCGATGCTGCTATTTGCATTCTATCCACCAAAGTTTTCCTTAGAGGACATGGAAAAACTAAATAAGAAGTAGAAAGAGAGATGAGTGCCAACCAAGAAAAAGAAAAGAACGAAGTCATATGTATTAGATGGTATTTCGACTAGAAAAAAGAAGTTTATTCTTAAGATGGTAACTCATAACCTTCTGCAAGATCATATAACTTTGGGACAAGGCCAGGAAAGAACTACATCGAAAAAAATCCTACAATTACACTTGCATCAGGGAACCTGCGTTTTAGCACAACTTCACTATAAAAGAAACTAATGGAACAAATTTTCCCACCTACAGTTTTCGTATGGATCCCTTTGTTTTGTGTTTGAATAAGAACTTTTTTTTGTTTTTTTGGGTTTCCACCGAAGTTTTGGATTGAGAAGACAAGCATATCCTACAAAAAGAATTTAACGTTGAAAGGAAAAAAAAAAAAAGCTAAATAGAGTGGAATAGAAATGATCACTTATTTAAATGTGGCCATGATCAACAAATCTTAGCTAATTCTAAGAGTGAGGCTGAAAGGTATGGGGGGAGACAAGATCAGAACAAGGAGTTTCCGAGGGGAGTACTACAAGAATAGAAGGGTGTTCTTGAGCAGCTACCCACTTCATTGCAGGGAAGACAAGGAAGAAGAAGAAGTTAAAGAGGAAAATGGATGTAATGTGAAGAGGCCCATAAAGAAGATTGTTTTATCCATTATTGGAAAGGCTTTTGTTTTGAGGAAATTCAATCGTAAGATTGCAATTTATGTCATTGCTTGCCCTCATTTCTGCTTTAATTTTATATCCCACTCTTTCCACCTCCTCTCCCTTAATTTGATTAAAAAAAATGGGGAGATTGAAAATTATTCACCTTTATTTTCTTGTTACTAAATTAGCACTAATTGAACTTTGGACTTGAATATTTTTAACTCTAGAGATGACATTAATAGATCTGATCATGGATTAAACTCATTTAAAAACATGTTGAACTCCAAAAAAATAATAAAAAAAGAGTCATAACCCAATATTATTTATGAAAAATGAGCTGAGCTTGGTTTGATAAAAAAAAGGGGGCCCAAAGCCAGCCTGTTAATATTTTTTGTAATTTTTTTGGTCAAAAATTTGAACATCAACATATACTTAATATTAAAAAAATTCAATTTATATAATTTTATTATAGCATTACTATATCTAAAAAAAAATATTCAAGAAAAATAAATTTTAAATGCAATTGATTCTAAACAAACACATACTTTTATTTTATTTTTAATCATCATTATGAAGGTGTATATAAGAAAGATAAATTCAATGTACTAAACCAATGAAGCAATTAAATTTAATAGTAAAAGAGAAGTAAATGAAACTTAATAATATATATATATATATATATATATATGAGTTATTGGTTTGAGCTAGACTTAACAAAAAAATTTGAACTTAGCATATTTTAAAAAATAAACTTATTTTTTTCATATTTTTATTTTCAAACTTATATCTATATTTTTCAAATTGGATAAATTTTTCAAACCATGATCAAGTCTAGACATAAGTACTATTAAACCAAAACTCATTAGTATTTGCCTCTAAATATTAAGTTTCCCTTAATTTATAAAAACTTAATATTGATCCCTTATTACAATAATCTCCTAGGATCTTAATTAGATGTTAAATCTTCTATGTTAAATACATGTAGGTTGCATATACCTCTCAGATTACAAAAATATCAATTTTCTTTCATCCCTTCCCCCGTTTCTATTTTTATTTTCTCTCTAATTTCATACGAGCTAATCAACACGATAGATGCCTAATTCGGTGGAAAGGAACATAAAAAGACTTTTCACATGGTTTGAAAAAGAGAAAAACATGTCCAACACACTTGTGTTATATGTACTCAATCAGGTTTCATGTTCGATTTAAACGATAGAGTCGATTGCGACTTTTTATAAATTAAAAAGAAGTTACATTAAAAACAAATATCAAAATAGATAAGTACAATTTTTCTTTTAAAAAAATCCATGTACTCATTGTAAATGTACCAAATCACCATTCATTTAGGATTATGAATGATTATGAATCGCCCATCGTGAATTTTAAGGAATTTGGTATTTAAAAGATTTAAACCCAACTGCCAAGCCCTCTATGGAGTTCACAAAAGAGAAAGGCCCAAAACCAGCGAGTGGATCTTGGGCTATGACTACGTTCACCTCTGAATGAAGATAAGGTCCACCGCTTGCTGCCTAAATTTTATCTACCTTATATAACCAAGTTAAAAATTATTGTTTTTTTTTGTGAATTTTCCTATATTGATTGAATCGCTATTGGTGAATGACTTGTTTTCATTATTAGCTCATAAAAATAAGAAAAAAACTTATAAACAATTTGTTATATTTTTATTGTTAGATTTTCTAATAAAAACATAAGAAGTGTGTAATTTTTCAATTAAAATAGACAAAATTGCATATAACCTTACTAAATTTTGAGTTATATACAAATAAATCCCTGAACTTTAAAAATTGACAAAGAATTTCCTTTAGATAATATGCAGATAACTCTCCTGAAGTTTGAATATATACAGATAACTCTTTTAAATTTAAAAAATATGCAAATAACTCCTTAAAAAGTGTGACAAATGAGACAGATTATTTGTAAATAATTCAAAGTTTAGGAGGTCATCTGTACATATTGAAAAATTAGAGGTGTTATCTGCATATTATTTTAAATTTAGGAGGATTCAATGCAAACTTTGAAAATTAAGAATAATTTGTTGCATATGATCCAAAGTTTAGAGAAATTATGTGTAATTTAGCCATTAAAATATAGTGAATGTATAATTTTTGTAAACAATTATATAATTTTTTTAATTAAAGTATATATTTGATATATTTTTATTATAAGATTATATATTTGTTATATTTTAATTAAAAAAATCAGATAATAAAGAAATAAGAAACTGCACAAAGCCGTGTGCAATTTGACTAAGATCTTAAGTCTTCCCCCTACCTCTTGAGCAAACCAATTGATATGTAGGGAGAAAAGGTCAAAAAAAAGAAAGGAATAATTTTGAGACCAAAAAAACTGTTACAATTTTTATTTTTTATAAAAAATATTATAAGTGCATGAATTTTTTATATAAATATATATTTTTATCATTTAATAATATATAATTGAATTTTAAAAAAATTATTTTGGCTATATATATTTTTATTAAAAAATAATAATAAAAATATAAAAAAATTGTACTCAAATCAAATCTTTTTGGACATGAAATAAAACGCTTTCCTTCTTGGTGGTGTGGTAGTTTTCATGCAAGGAACGTGGTCGCTACTACTGCCTCTAGAAGATGAGGTAATCACATGCTATCCATGACTCCTCATTCAATGGATCCTACGAGTAGGTCCTCTCATTTGTATTATGTTTTGATTTATTAAATGAACAAAAGATCAACAATGAATTGTTCAATTCAGTCAATTTATTCAATATCTTAAATAGGTCATTTTATTCGATTGGTATTGTTATTAGCTATAAGAACTATAAAAGCTTTATTTTAATAATATATGACCTTTTTTTTTTTTCTATTTCTGTTGCGATCTAATGCAAAATCAATTTAAGGGAGCCATTTAAATTTGCTGCGTGTTGTTAAGTTATTATTTATTCATTTCATAATATTATTGATCTAAATTTTAACAGATACGATCACATTAATAATTGAACGATAGATAACTTTTTGTGAATCCTATATCTTGAAAAGTTTCACAAACTTTGAATGTATTATCGTTGGGATTAGGATACTTTTAATACCAACAATAATACATTAAGATATATTAAGGGAGAATTAATTTTCGAAAACATTAAGAAATTGTTTAAGATACAAGTGAAATATATTTTTACTAATAAAATTATTTCATCTTGTTAAATTTTAGATTATTAAATTTGTTAAAATTAGGACTTTAAAAAGCACATAATGTATAGGTTGTAATTTAAAAAATTACAAAAGATTGACTAAACAATTCAAATTATGTCAGGATAAATGAATTTGGAGTCAAATTGTAATAGGCAGGTTGTAATTATTATAATTAATATTAATGGTGTGTTTAGTATGGAGAGTTTTTTTTTTTTTAAATTATACTAGAAAAAATATTTTTTTTGTTTAGTATGATTTTTTAATTGAATTTCTTGAAAATTTTAATTTCATTAGTAAATTAGTTATTTACAAGTTCAGATAACTCATTCCCAAATATTACATGAAATTTAGATTTTTTTTTAATCTTAGTTTCTAATTTTTCCTTTTTGCATTAACCAAAATACCCTTTTTACTAATTGAAAATTTTGATTAAACCAAACACAATATTTAATAATTTTATGGCGCAAGTATATTTGAGTTTGAATTGTTTGAATTACTAATTTTACATAATAAAATAAAAATCTCCATATCAAATAACCCATGGACAAAATGTCAGATTTATTATAATTTTTAATCAAAAAGACATGAAAGAATGTCTATGCTGTTTTTCTAAGTAATTAATTAGTGCACATTATGTATGCAAAGCTAAATACACGTGTTGTGTTGGGTTATATAAAATTTAAGCTAACATCTCAAATTAAAAATATTTTATATTAAATAATTTTGAATTTGAAAATTATTTTTAAAAAATTTAAAGGCTAAAAACTTTAATTTATAATTTTAAATTATAATTTTTACACAGTTTGAAATTTTAATTCTTAAATTATTGAAAATAATTTTAAGATTTAAAATATTTTTGATTTAAAATTCTGAAGTAATTTTGTATTAAAGAGGTGGATCCCAGCAACAGGAGATGGATGGTGAGGTGGTGAAAGGACAACCCAATTGACATGACAACCAGCCACTTGTTTCAAATTAAAGGAAGACCAAATTGGTCAACCTTGGGTGGGGTCCACTCCCTAATGGTGGCCCATGACGTGCGAAAAATGGAAACCTACCATAATGACCCTCCAATCCCATCATTGCTCCTTTCATCGCACCCTTGCCGGGAAATTGACCTTGCTCTTCCGATGCCTTTGTTACATTATCTTTCAAATTTTGTTGATCACTTTTTTTTTTTTTTAATTATTACTTTTGTTAGATGATTATTTTTTAATTTAATGTATTATTTTTTTAAAAAAAAATTGTTTTCATCTTTTTAGAGGATCAAATTTATAAAAAAAAAGACTCATAATTTTTTCAATTGAATTGAGAAGTTAATTATTTTTTAAAGATGAAAACCGTAATTTATTCTTATTTTTTTGGTGAATTTAATTTATGCAAAACAAATAATTTAAATTAATTATTAATAAGTAAAATTTTAAATACTAAACTCTTTACTTTAGAATAGGATTACTAATTGATTGAGTAATTTGAGTCTAATTCTCTTTGCCTATATTTATATTAGGCTAAAATGTATAAAATTTGTAAATTTTGAATTATATGTAAATAATTTATTAATTTTTAAAATTTGTCAATAAATTTTTTAAATTAATTTAAAATTATGTGCAAGTAATTTGCTTATCGTTAATTAATTTATTATTTCATTAACAAAAATATAACACATCAAGAGATTATTTAAAATTTATTGTTGAATTTTAAAAATTAATAAATTCGTTACATATAATTCAAAATAAATAAAAAAATTATATGCATTTTAATCTTTACATCACAATGAATGTGATTACACTTACGGCTTGTTTGGTTGATTCAGGATGAGGGAATTAACATTGCATTCCATTGCGTTTTATGGCTTCTTACTACCACGTGTTGCAATTGGATGCTGCATAATGAAGGGTAAGAAAAACACCAGCTTGGAGCTAAAATAGGAAAACCCCATTTTGCCCTTGCCTTGAAAAATGGAGTGACCCCCATTCATTATGTCGAGTGTCATCCTCCAGTGAACCACTCCCCACAGTTCGTCCTGACCGTAACGAACCCCATCTTCTGTTGTAAAGCTCCTACCCACCCTGACGCCGGTTCCTATCGTGATCCACCGCCGTCGATGCCCAATCGAGTTGCCCTCCTTCAACCCAGGTGAGTCAGACCCTTTGGGTAACGCATTTAGTCAATTTTTCATGCTGTGCCGGAAAAGATTTGCTCCTCCTCCTCCACAAAAACACCTATGGCCATTCTCTTCTTGTTTTTCCCTTCGCTGTAATTAGCTTTTTCCCCATTTCCCTTAACCCATCATGTTAGTCATTACTGCTGCCCAAGAAGGAAGAATTTCATGGCATCGACAAGAAGGTTAGGGTTTGGGTTTTATTTATCTAGAAAGTTAATTATATCCAACAATATTTTTTTCGCAGACTAAATGGGGGCATATTTGTCTTTTGATTACATTCCCAGTCCTTTTTTTTCTTTTTTTGGGCTACCAAACAACTAAATGTAAAAGTATTCTTTTCTTTTTATAAGGCATAAAATTACGTAATTCCTTTCATTTCAACATTTCTTTTATACTTACATCATTGATAATTTTGTGAATCAAATAGCCATTTAATGCAACCCCTCGTAGAGTCAACAATTTTCTCGATCACCATGTGCCTTATATTATTTGTTGCCATTTGACTAAAGGAAATTATTCTAATGTCCTTGATCTTTGTCTATAAATAGGAAAAAAAAAAAGATACTTATGTGCATTTTATGTCTTTTGAATTTTTAGAATCTCTTATCAATTTAAACATGATTAAAGCCTATAACAGAGTCACCACTCTCCACAACAATTATCATCTGTGTCTTGCAAGCTCATTAGTGAACCATTCACTAAGTTGCATGAGTTGTTGAATTGTGGCCATGAAACTCTGGTAAAGAGGGTCGATTTGTTATAGATTTATGAGTGTTCTAGACTTATAAGACATTTATAATAATAATAATAACAAAATATTTTTAAAAGTAAAAAGATTACCTTGATATACTAAGTTTGAGGGGAATTTTGGTCAATGATTCAATAAAGGCACGTAATGACGTGTAAGATGAAGCCGTGGACATTGGCTTTAGAAGCCGCGTGTTCATGACTTGATTGGTTGCAATTTGCAAGGTGTTGATTCCCGAATCTAGTTTTGACTAAGAGAAGGCACGCTTTTTGTCTTGTATGCTCCTTTAATTTGCGTTCAGCTTTTAGTTATGATCACGATGGCTGCATGGCTGGCCCCTCATTGGGCCTCAGGGTCCAAAATTAACTGCCGAAAGTTCCTTCATCATTTGCCAAATAAAAGTGGCCATTTAATTAGCAGACATAACCGGCAAAAAAACGGTAATCACTAGCTAGCGTCATCATTAACGGTTCACTAACCCTCTCTGAAACAGTCTCTGATATTTTTAAAATTATTACGTCGTGGATCACGTTGCGGAAGAGTAACTAAATGGGCCGTTAATGTATTTTTGTGTGTTTTGGTGCTACAGAAAAATATGAAGGAGATGAGACTTATGCTCAACGATATTAGTAAATCACACACTCTTCAAATTAATATTTGTTTTTATTATGTATGTTACTGGATATGTGATAAATTACTTTTAAATTAATTAATTCCAAACATTTAGAAATTTATAGACAGCAACTTTTTGAAATTTCTTTATAAAGCCGTTTGAAGATTCAAAGTAAGAATCTTAGGAGAGAAGAAAAAATATAATATTTATTAAATACACTAAGATTGCATTTGGTAGGTAAGAAAAAAAATTGAGGAAATGAAAATTAAAAAAAGTGAAAAATTAAGATAAAAAATTATGATTGTACTTTTAAAAAAAATTTTAAAAAATAAATACTGTTAGTAATAATGACAAAAATATAATGAATATTTTTTATTTTTGTACAAACACTTTAGATTTTTCTTCCAATTTATTAATTTAAAATGTGATGTCAATTTCTATCTATATAAGCTCTAAAGCCTTTATATTACTTAATATAAGATTTGAAAATATATTTTCACACTCATATCTTCCTGATGTAGACCTTGTTTGATTTACAAACATACTTTATTTACATAATTGATGTAATATGTATTATATTATTATAATT
Source organism: Erythrophleum fordii (assembly GCA_032878935.1). NCBI lineage: Eukaryota > Viridiplantae > Streptophyta > Magnoliopsida > Fabales > Fabaceae > Erythrophleum > Erythrophleum fordii. Next base: position 5,695,946 of record JAVQMF010000027.1, read on the forward strand.
ATTACTTTATTTATTACATTGTTATTTTAATTATTAAATTATTTTTAAAAAATAAAAATAAAAATTTATTTTTTATTTCACCTACTCCATTTATCTACTTTAATATTTTTTTTTACATTTATATCATTCAACTAAAAAGCCGTCAGCTTTTCAAACAAGTTATATCTTAGGCCATGTGTGTGTGTGTGTGTGTGTGTGTATATAATTAAAAGATTCTTTTCATATTTTATTGTTATTTTATCTAATTTGTCTCTGTGCATCGCAGGGGAAGTGTGTCTGTATAAATTCTTTTATTTTTTGGTTTGAAAAATTTTGAAAATATTTAGCTTGTGAATCTCAATTATTAGGCATTAGGCATGCTATAGCTAGCTAACTAGGTTTGCTAAAGTGATGAGTCATGAATGAATGAGACTTCTAAGAGCTGTTTGAATGCATCGCATTATTAGTGTGATTTATATGTGACCGTGAGAGAGACTTCTTCCCTTATGACGGGTTTTGAAGGCACATTTTTAGAAGTAGAAGGTGGGTCCCTCGTTATAGGGGGCCCGAAAGGAAAATAGAGAATTTTTTCAAATTAAAATATATAAATAAAAAATACATTACATTAATTATAGTCTAATACTTTAGATTTAACTTTTATATATATATATATATATATATATATATATATATATATATATATATATATATATATATATATATATATGTACTGATGTGAAAAAAGGTATATATTTAGAAGCTTTTTAACCAATGAACAAACATATACTATTTTAAAATACTCGTTTGGATGTGTTCACTTTAAAAATAAATAATATATTTTTAAAAAAAATTTATTAAATTTTTATTGCATTTGCCAAAATTTAAATTTGCTCTCTAGCAGTGAGAATTTTCGTGAAAAAAAAGTAGCTTCTCTTTTAAAATAGTAGTAAAAAGTTATTTTTCAAAACAAAAATATGTTAATTCAAGATTGTAAATTAAAAACTTATTCTTGATCTTCTTCCTTTATTTTTCAAATCTGGCAACTACCTTGAACACTTTAGTAATTTTAATTTTAATTTTAATTTTCATATTTTAAGTGAATAAAAAATGTAAAACTTTATTAAAATTAACCATATCAAATATTTACAATTATTTATCTATTTAAACAATAATGATTGCAAAGTTATTTCTATATATGTTTTCATTTAGTCATTAAATTAAAAAAAAAATACATTTTAAAGTGATTATTCAAATATAATTATATTGATAAAAGCATTTATTTGACCTTACTAAATATTAATTACTTATTCATTACAATACCATTCATGAAATTTTATTTAAAAATTTATAATTTTAAAACAAACGAAAATTTACAACAACTCCAAACAAACCTTGAGCGGGTGTTAACTACAATTATATTTAAAAATTTATAATTTTAAAACGAGAGTGATCATCACAATTATCATGGAGAACGTCCGTATATATTAATGTGGCATCATGCATATAAATGGGCGTATAAATTCATTTCATTGAGCAAGATTTATTTGCATTCAAAAGAATATCACGAACATGAAAAATAATGCATGCTAGTTGGACAAGCAAAATATGCGAGCTGAGCTGTTTGCATAAATTTGAAGTGTTTTATATAAAATTAAATTTCTAATATGTTATTTTTAATACAGTATTTTCCTTATAGACAGATTTAAGAAAATATTATTCTACGTGAATTAATTTAATAAAACAAGCACTAACATAATCTCTAATACAAATATGCTTCCCAAATCATTATTTTATTGAAGACAGACCAACGGCAAGTACAAAATGAACGTAGTACATACAGCATACAAAAGTGCCGACACAACACTTAAGCAGCAGTAAAATAAGTGCCAAATAAAAAAAAATATACACATATATATATATAAAACTTGATTTTTTTAAAGTAAATTATACTTTACTTTCTTAAATGGTATCAAAATTACATAACTTTCATTGTCATTATAAAAACATATACCCTTTTTTGAAATTAATAAAAACTCATTACTTTAACTTCTTCTTTAACAAAATATATGAGTTACAATTATATTTAGTTAAACTAAAATGCTTTTATATCTATTATTTATATAAAAAATTTATATATGATTTATTTATATTTATTATTAATTTTTTCATGTAAAATATACTAAGCATATAATTTTTCAATAATAAATGCATAGTTTTTATAGATAAATCTATCATTTTTTAAGTTAAATCATACACTTATCATGTTTAAATTAAAAATTATATATTTATTATATTTTAATTAAAAATGCGATGGCTGATATATGAGAATTGCATCTAAATTTGATTCTACATCAATGTTAAAATAACTAATTTTTAAATTTAGAATAAAGTAAATCTATAATTTTTAAGACAAAATATATAAGATTGTAGAAGAATACATGTTTTTGGTCCATTTGGTTCATATATAGTTTATATAATATTTATTATATTTTATTATTATTTTTATTTTTATTAAATGACAATTTAAACTATCAAATTACTTTTTAAAAGAAGTACAAAAATTAATTTTATCTTATCTATTCATATTTTTTGTATTTTTTTATATCATCCAATCAAATAAGGTTAGACATGCAAAATATGAGAGTTGAGTTGTTTGCCTAAATTTAAAATAATTTATATAAAAATAAAATATAAATAACACTTCTAATATGTTATTTCTAGTACAGTATTTTCTTTATTTACATATTTAAGAAAATATTATTCTACATAAATTAATTTAATAAAACAAACACTAAGATAATCAATAGTACAAATGTGCTTACCCAAGCATTATTTCATTAAAAACGGACCAACAAGAAGTGCAAAATGAACGTAGTACATACAGCAGGCAAAGTGCCGACAAAACACATAAGATGCAGTGAAATAAGTGCCCAAAAGAAAAGTGTACGTAAGTTATACTTTACTTTCTTAAATGGTATCAAAATTTCATAACCTTTATTTCTACTTTAAATATCTTATATATATATATATATATTAAAAAATACACTACTTTAATTTTTTCTTTAACAAAATATATGAGCAACAATTATATTTATTTAAATTAAAATACTCTTATATCTATTATTTATATGAAAAAAAAAAATATATATATATATATATATATATATATATTATTTTTTAATTTTTTTATTAAATTATTTAATCAAAATATACTAAATATATAGTTTTTAATAATAGATTGATAAGTATATTTTTTTTTATATATAAGTGCGTAATTCTTTAATTAAATTATATTTTAATTAAAAAATTATACACTTATTATATTTTAATTAGATAATCTAATAACTAATATATGAGAATTTTATCTAAATCCAATTCTATTTATACAATATGATTGATTACTATAAAAAAAAGTCAATTTTATAAATTTAGAATAAATTAAATCTATAATTTAAAAAATAAATAAAATTAAAATAAATTTTTTAAATTAAAGTATGTTTTAATAAAAAATTAATATTATTGTTGAAGTTATTATGATTACATATTAAGTTTTAGGAAAATTTATATATATTTTTATAATGAATAACAAAATTTATACAATTTAAATATTTTTTTAAAAATATACTTTTTAAAAAGAGCTGCGATATGGTTATTCTTATTCTTATTAATTTTAAAAGTATTAATAGAGAAAATAAATAGAGAGATAGATACGTGGGAAGAGACAATAAAAGCAGAGATGAGAGGGGGAAGACAAGATTTCAAAATGATCCCATGAATCAAGGATGCTGGAGAGGAAAGGTAAAATTGGGGGTTAAAAACACGACCACGTGGACACCTCTTTTTTTTCAAATTATTATTATTATTATGAGACAGATTTTGTCATTCCTGTCTCCGTACTCCTATGTGGAGACATCCGCTGCCAACAAAACTCAATCCCTCTTTCCTATCCCCAAAGTACCCTCTTTCATTGTCTCTACTCTGTTGCTCCGTTTGGTTACACGCAACGTTACCTTATTTTCTTTACCTACGTTACGCAATGTTTGTTATATATTTATATTTATTATTATATTTATTAAATTATTATTTTAATTATTAAATTATTTTTTTAAAAATAAAATTAAAAAAATTATTTTTTATTTTACCTATTTATCTATCTACTCACATTTTACATTCTCTTTTTCATTTCCTCCTCCAATCAAACGGACCCTCAATGTCCCGCAGTGCTCATTCATTATCACGTTTTGCCTATATCAAATATATATTTATATATATTATACATTTTTTTAACAAAATTTTTTTATTAGTTAAATGTATCATTGTTTTTAATTTTTTAATCAAAAATAATAAGTATATAATTTTTAAATAAAAAATATATAACTTTTATAAATAATTATATAATTATCTAATTAAATTATATATTTATCATATTTTTATATAATAGTAAAACTATAAAAAACAACATTTAAATTTAGTTATTTTGAAAAAATGCTCAAATTACACTTTATCAGAAATCATAAAATGTGCCGGACTACCTTCTTTTGTAGCCAGTGGCGGAGCCAAAGCCTTGTTTAGGGGAACCAAAAAAAAATTTATATGGTAAATTTTTTATATCCTATTTAAAAAGATTTATACTTTTATGATATATTATTTAAATAAAATGCTTTCTTTTAGACATTTGCATTAAGTTAGATGAAACTAATTTATCAACAATATATTAGTTTTTTAACTTTTAAATCTAAATACAAATTTAAATTTAAATAACCAATGTAATAAAAATTACTCTTCATATTAATATAAAACATTTTCACTGCATTGTTTTATATATACTCACTATTTATGTAATATATACTAAGGATACATTAAAAAAATACATTATCTATAACAACGTGATAATAATTTCATTGACAACCCAGAATAATATTTTGAAGGAAAAGAAGTCTATATGATAAGTCATAAAAATTTATAATTGTCAATTTACCAAAATATATATCTACAAAGCATAATAAAACTATTTTGTCTAATAATATTCAAAAAGTATTGTATTATTTTCAAAGACAAATAATGGTCTAGTTTAAAACAATATATTGACATTTGAATTTGCTTATATTTTATTCAATTATTGTAAAATTACTAATTACGAAATTGTATAAAAAGTATACATTGATTAAATATAAATTGAAAAATAAAAGAAATATTTGGTCGGGAGTAATAGGAGAAGAGAAAAGAATTACCATGTAAAATCTAATAAATGAGGGTAATTTGAAGCAAGACAGAAATGGAAAAAGAGGAACACAGATAAAGAGAAAAATATGAAAAAGAAAAATAAATGAAATGAAATAAAAGAAATAAAAAAAATAAAAAATGAATTTAGAGGGTTCAAGTTTGAATGTCAACTGATAAAGAAAAATATATGTATATGTATAATAAATTCTGTGAGTTCACTGAGTTCAAAATTTTAAAAAATATAAATATATAATATCAAAATTTAATACTAATACATATGTATCACTGTTTGCAATTAAAAGTGAGTCACACTTATATATATTTTGACCAAAATATTTTTGTATTTATTATTTGTATAATATAAAAAACATTAAATATGTATTTAATCAATATAGAAATAATTAGTCTTTTTTAAATTTAGAATTAATTAAATTTATAATTTTTAACACAAAATAAATAATATTAAAATAGAAGCAAAAATATTTTTGTGACAAGTTATATTTTTAATTAAAGGAACCAACATTATTTTTTAGAACATTTTAATCATATTTTAACTTTAGATTGTAAGTGTTCAATTATTGTCTTTCAAATTTAATAAACTTTTTAAAATAATAATTTTGTTTTATATTAAAATTTTAAATACTTTTAGATTATTTGATAAGATGATAAACGTACGATAAATTATAATTTTTAAGGATCAATTCATAAATCACAATGTGAGTTTTGAAATTATGATGATAATACATAACTGAATCTTTAAAATTCTTCAACTTATAAATAACGTAGTATTTCTCACGAATTAATAAAAATAGGTTGAGCCAAAAGAAAGTGATATTTTAGCTTAAGTTAACATTTTTTATGTGCTTATTTCTGTCCTTTCACTTAACTCTACTTGGAGCTTCAATCCAGAATCGTCAATCCTCTATACAGTTCTTGTGCTACATATCGAGTCAAAAGTCCCAGAAGTGATACCTTTCAATATCAAATTATCAATGTAGTGTATTCATCCTCATGTGCACTTTGCCATATGATCAATAAATTAATTTCGTTAATAAGATTGTTATTAATTATGATTAAATCATTAATCAATATTACAATGATTTATCTTCTTTCTGCATTGGCAATGATGGGAGATTTTGCAAAATCATATATGTTGAGTAGTGCGTAGCCTTATCTGCACGCACTGAGTGATATTAATAAGTATATATATATATATATATATATATTTCTTTAAGAAGACAAGATCGATAGTCGTTTTCAATTCTCTAGTGACATTTGTTATTGCTTAGTGACTAGAACAAAGCTTTGCTTCTACCCTATGTGCTTCACTTTAATGTGTAGGAATTACATATGCATGAGATGAGATCGATAAATCTTAAATAATAAAATCATATTAATACATGCATCATGCGCGCATGAAACTTTTTTGTTGTGTTTTATTTTATGATATATATATATATATATATATATATATATATATATATATATATATATATATATATATATATATATATATATATATATATATATATATATATATATATATATATATATATATATATATATATATATATATATATACCTTTGCATGTCCATTTCACCTAACTTTGGATTCAATTTTATATTTAAAGTCCTTTCCGTGTATATTTTTCAGCCACTTGTGGTTACTGGTAAATATATTTAATTAGTTTTCAGCAACACTCCTAATAATTTATGAATCTTTAATACATTTGCTAAGAAATATGCATATACTTTTAATTATACTTTTTCCTTATCCATTGGGATATCCACACACCTATATATATATATATATATTTCTTGAAAACTCATGCTTAAAGAAAAGAAAAAAAAAAATCGAGCCTTTAATCTATATGTTGGCACTTTATGCCTAAAGACATTGTCCTTATTTTGCTTTTTATATATTGTTCTTGTTATAGTGTCAGGTGTAAGTAGATATATTAATTTTTGTAGATATTTAAAAATTTTGACGATTCAAAAAATTAATATTAATATTATATAAAATATAATATTTAAATCTTAAGATTTTTAGAACTATATAAAGATTCTAAGTTAAAAAAATACCAAACAAAATCTCTTTCTCTCTAAAGGCTTGGATTCGCGGCTTCAAAATTTTGACTTCTATCTTTTGCTTTTTATTATTTAAAAAAAAAAACTCAAAGTCATCATTATTATCTACTCTTGCGGCCAATATGTAGACCAAGTTAATTAGGTAATCTATATTTTATAATTAGAGTATACTTATGATTAATTTTATAATATATAATTAGATGGAGATGATCAAACACTTTCCCATATTCTAAGCTAAGAAATTATTGCTTAACCTTATAATCAGTCCTGTCTACAAGTGTAAACTTGATAATGCATGTACGTATATATAAGCATGTCTGTGTCTTTCAAAAAGTAATATTTATCATATATTTTACCAAAAGAAACTGCGCAAATTCCAGTACGCAATTTACCTCCCAATAAGCTTGTTCATGTGGTAAAAGTGTATCACTCATTGGGTTTAAAAAAAGCGTATCACTCAATTTCTTATGATATTTTTATTATTATTTAAATATTTTGTAATTTTTATGTAAAATTTAATGAAATTAGTCATATGAAAATAATCTAAAATAGCCTGACTTCAAAATTATCATCCAATTTTATATTTGTCACAATCCCCGTCCCTATGATTTAACACTTGTTATGTAATTCTTTTATGGTTTAAATTTTGTCACTCAATCTCTTAAAATTATTAAACAATTCAAAATAAAAAGATAAACAAATAAAATAATGCCTATGTGTGTGTATATATATATATATATATATATATATATAATATATATATATATATATATATATATATATATATATATGTGCGCGCGCGTGCAAAAATATTAATTAATATTTAAAACATAACTCATAACACATGTATAATTATATATGTATAATAACGCATATTTAAATATTAATGACTACTATTTAATCCATGCGATTCTCATTGGCCATTGTTGTAAGTATAACATGTAACATTATTTTCAAATTTTTAATTTTTAAAATATAAATTGTAATTTTTAAAATTTTTAATTTGAAGAGGGTAAATTGATTTTAGATGAATTTACCATGATCAATTTCATTAAATTTTGTATACAAAAAAAATCACAAAATAACTAAATGACAGTGAAACAAATTGCAGGGAATTAAATGTCACACACCCACACTTCAAACCAAAAAACTGTAACTTACCCAGAAAAGAAAAACCCAATGCGTTATAAACTATTTTCTTTTCTTGTATGAGGATTATATCTTTCAATTTTTTCCCCTTAGGTTTATTTAATGTTAAATAAGTCATTTAACCTCTAATCTATGGTATGTAAACTAGAAATCATCAATTTCTTTTTCTCAAAAACATGTCAATGCCGCTAATACAACTTCTTAAATATTTTTTAGTAAATGAAACAGATTATTTAGTATTCAAATTAAAAGTTAAAATATTAAATATTTATTACAAAATAAATTAAAAATAATAGACAAAATTAAAGAGAGCAAGATATAAATTTAACTCAAGACATGAATGGCTCTGCATACAGTTATGCTCTTAGAATGGTAGTTATTTAGCCCAACGGTGAAATCTCATACCAATTACACTTGCTTTAACGTTATTTCTCCTTTTTTTGTGAGGCTAAGGGCATCAGACTATGCAGTTGACACGAATTAATGGGCATGGTTGTCGTGCAGGATCCTTATGATGTTCTCATTTTCTGTTAAGCAGAATATTCTTGTGATTCTTTAATTTTATTTAAAGTTTTATTTTTATTCTTTAACTTTATTAATTTTAATATAGACTTTTAATTTTATCTTATATTTTATTTTTATCTTTTAATTTTAATCTAGTTTGTTAATTTTACCTTAAGTTTTGTTTTTATTTTGAATTTTATTTAATTTTAATTTAATTCCTTAATTTTTAAAATTACTCAACTATTTTATTCTTTTTAATATTGTCGAATAGAATGCTTTAACAAAAAAAATATTGTATGACTCATTTGTGACTTAATTATAATAATCTATTTTTAACTTGGACCTAATTGTTATAATACTCTTTTTATTACCACTTATGGTATTTTGTAAATTTGAGATATTAATTAAGTAATTACAAAAAAGGAAACAATTGAGCAATTTTTATAAGTTAAAGGAGTAAATTAGAATAAAATAAAAATAAAACTTAAAATAAAATTAAGAGATCATATTAAAATAAAATAAAATAAAATAAAAAATAATTATATTGAAATAAATAAAATTTAAAATATAAATTAAATTAAATTAAATTAAGAATAATATAAAGTTAAAAAATAAAACTAAAAATACATTTAAAAGATTTAGTATCAAAGAATTTGATTTACAAAAGAAAAAATCATTGGCAAGGACAAAGTTGTCATTTGGAAACAATTATGACAGGTCGGCAACTGTCGGCCGGGGAAGCGGAGAGAAAAAAGCGGCTAAAATTCCAACTTTCTCTTTCAAGAAAGATTTTTAAAATAAACAATTATTCGTTCTCTTCTTAAATTAATTGGCCAAATAAAAAAAACAAAAAACAAACTCACTCGTACTTGATCTTCATCATCGAGCAAAAAAAAGAAAAAAGTCATCCTTCAGTCATTTAATTCCCTTTTAATTAAATTATTATATTTTCCATAAATTATGTTTTTCCTCTTACAATTTACTTCCGTGCTAGGGGAAATTAATAAGTGAATAATAACCAAAACCACCATCTTCCTCCCATTTCTCTTCTTTCTCTCTCTCTTCTGTCTGCGGGTGGGAGCTCCGAGAAATTAGCTCACTGATTTGAAATGACCCTTACTGGTCTGATTGCGAGTGCGTTGGGAAATTCTCAGATCTTTCGAGCCCTAATTCTGCGATTTTAGAAACTGTCTTTTTATGAAGCCTCCTTGGCTGATTGCATTCTCTGTTGGTACGTCTGTCTTTGCTTCTAAACCCTAATCCTGTCTCTGAAACTGTCCTTCTGCTGCTCTAGTTCACTGCTTATGGTGTTCTAGTGTTCAGCTGTTCATTCCTTCACTCTTTCCATTCATCATTTAATTGTCGTGTTTGGGCTTTTCCTATCTTCGCTTCTGAATCAGATTTCATTGTTAACTACCGGTTTTGCGGTGATTAGTGCCCTGTCTGTTTTCATTTTCTACGATGAAGGATCCTTGAGTGAAGGTCTTAGTTTGGAATTCAATCTAAGTCTATCGAAGCTGTAATTTGTTTGAGTCATGTGATTTTCTTTTTCTTTTGGTGTTGTTGAATAAGTGTTGATTATATCGCTCTTTCTTATCATTTGACCAGTATTTCGCTTTCCATGGAGTAATGAACTGTCCGAATTGATTTGTTGAATTTTTCTCTTGTTATGATGTCTCTTATGTGTTGCCATTTCTGGGCTAATCTTTTTATTAGTCAGACAGTCGTGTAATAAAATGTTTACCTCATGTACCGTATGCTCTTTTTCTTACGTATGCAATTTGGACAGCCTATTTTTTCTTGTAATTTTGCCTTACTTATTGTCAATCAGGTCGGAGAAAAAATGCTAACAGGAGATAGTTATGTCTTAGGTAATAATTACGGGCATGGCAAATCTATTGCCTCATTGAATTGACTTTACCCTCATTTTCTTGCATGGTATCATCATCCAGTTCTTTATTTGTGTTCACTGCAAATAGTTATACGTAAGATGCAATTTTCAATTGTACACGTTAAAAAGGATGTATATATATAAATATTTATATATATATATTTATTATATCTACCTGATTGTTGTGAAGCCATTAAAGAACCGAAATGATGCTTAATATGTTCATCCCTTCCAAAAAATTTTCTGCTTAATTATACCAGATGTAAATAATTTCCCCAGTCACCAGTGTGACAAAAAGCTTAGTGGCAGCCGCTGTATAAACTGTACACACACACACACACACACACACATAATTTCCCCCTTAGCTAACTTATTTCTTTCCCTTTTTTGATCCCAGCTCATATAATTGAGATCATTTAGGCCCTGCGTGTCAACACTGAAAGTGAATGATGAATGTTTCCGAGGTTGAAGAAAATCTGTTCACAGCAAGTGATGCCAAGGTATGGCTGCGTATTTTTAATATTTTACATGTTTTGCTTTGGAAATTCTGGTGCTTTACTTAAGTATAGTAAATTGGTGATCACTTTAAGACTATGCCAAGTCCTTGCACCAACATACAAGGACTCAAATCTCTATATGAACAGCTTCTTTGTCTCCTTCATTCAATAAGCTAGGCAGTGGCATAAACATTGTTATTAATTATTTTCATAAGACACATTCGAAAGATTTTATTGTATATTTGTATATGGTTATTACTACTACTTTTTTATTTAATTGTTTTGCATTGCTGGCCTAACCCCTAAATAAAATAAAATAAAATGAAGTTTTGTATCCCTCTTCTTGCTTCGGTTTTCTGGCCCATTGTTTCACGTACTGTTGCAAGTTTGTTTATGCATTTTCTATAATTTTATTTAATTAACAACTATCAACAACTATCTGGTTACTTATGCAGTTACATGGAGAATTGTGCAAGGCTCTTTCAGCAACATATAGCAAAGTATTGTCAATATTTCCATCTTTGGAAGCAGCGAGGCCTAGGAGCAAATCTGGCATTCAGGCGTTATGTTCATTGCACGTGGCATTAGAGAAGGCCAAGAATGTTCTTCAGCATTGCTCGGAGTGTAGTAAGCTTTATTTGGTATGATTTATTTCTTTAATAGTTTATTTGCTCATGATATCTTACAGCATGTAAAGTGGACTTAACTTACCTTAGCCCATGGAACAGGTTATCTGCTGTTGGTTGATGAGGTTATTCAGTCTGAAACACATTTTTTTGACTATTAACTTGTGGATTTACATGAATTGCAGGCTATTACCGGGGATTCTGTTCTTCTAAAATTTGAAAAAGCTAAATGTGCTCTTGGGAATAGTCTTAAACGTGTGGTAGATATTGTTCCGCAATCTATTGGGTGTCAGGTAATAAACTTAAACATTATGGTTATATGTCTTACATTTCATGTGCGAAGGTTTTTACTTTTGTGGTTTATGATCCTCTTGTAGTATTCTTTCTTTGGAGATTCTTACAGAGCCTTGTGATTGCTTTTTTAAACATATGAGCGTGTGGGGGCCTATTTTAGATCTTAGGATTTATTCTTTTAAAGTAATTGAATGCCGTCTGAGTTTTAAAGGTGTGGGACTGGCCTGTGAAAATTGAGAGAGGTTTGTTTGCAATATCCTGTATTTGGTACTCTTAGAACTCATTCTTGTAGGTATATGCACATGCACACATGTTGCCATTTCCTTGTTACTCTAAATATTCAGCTTGGACAGATGTTGAGATTTTTTCCATGAATGGTATCTGTTCAGATTCAAGAGATTGTGAATGAACTTGAAAGTATGGAATTTGCACTTGACCCAGCGGAGAAGCAAATTGGTGATGATTTAATTGCTTTGCTCCAGCAGGGGAGAAAGTTTAACAACTCTAGTGACAGTACTGAGCTTGAATGTTTTCACCAGGCTGCTACTAAACTTGGAATTACATCTTCTAGAGCAGCTCTTACTGAAAGAAGAGCTCTTAAGAAACATATAGAAAGAGCTCGGGCTGAAGAAGACAAGCGGAAGGAATCAATTGTTGCATATCTTTTACACCTTATGAGGAAATATTCTAAGTTATTTAGAAGTGAGTTTTCAGATGATAATGATTCTCAAGGTTCTGCTCCTTGTTCTCCCACTGTTCAGGGCTCAGTTGAGGACAGTGTTGCTGGTGGTCATTACCAGGCCTTTGACAGACAGCTTTCAAAACTTAGTTCATTTAATTTTAAGCCAAATAATAGGAAATCATGGCAAATGCCCCTTCCACCTGAAGAGTTGAGGTGTCCAATATGTCTGCAACTTATGTATGATCCTGTCATAATTGCTTCTGGGCAAACTTATGAGAGGGTTTGCATAGAGAAATGGTTGTGTGATGGGAACAACACCTGTCCAAAGACCCAACAGAAACTTGCACATCTATCATTGACTCCTAATTACTGTGTTAAGGGTCTTGTTGCTAGTTGGTGTGAACAACATGGAGTTCCTATTCCTGATGGCCCTCTCGAATCTCTTGACCTTAACTACTGGAGATTAGCATTATCTGAGTCTGAATCAACAAATTCAAGATCTGTAAACAGTGTCAACTCTTGCAAATTGAAGGGTGTTAAAGTGGTTCCTTTAGAAGACAGTGGTGTTTCACAGGAAACCGGAGAAAATGGAACTGAAAGTTTGTCTGCACAAGAGGAAGATACTGAGCAGTATCTTAGTTTTCTAAAAGTCTTGACTGAAGGGAACAGTTGGAAAAGGAAATGTAAAGTGGTAGAACGGCTAAGGCTGTTGCTGAGGGATGACGAAGAAGCCAGGATTTTTATGGGGGCCAATGGGTTTGTTGAAGCCCTTTTGCAGTTTCTGCAATCAGCAGTGCGTGAAGGGAATGTGACGGCTCAAGAAAGTGGAGCAATGGCTCTCTTTAACCTTGCTGTGAATAACAACAGGTGCACATTAACTTTTCTAGTTTTATGTAATTTTGAGATCACGATCAACTTGTGAACGATTTGTTTCAAGTGCATTATCATATATCTGCTCATTCTTGTTGACTGGCCTCCTGCATTTCACCTAGAGATGGGAGTACTTTTCTACTCTATATGGAGGAAAAACAGCACATCATGTAGCTTGTTTAGTGTAGTACTTGTAGAACGTAGTTATGTCCCCTTCTGCATCAAAACAAAAAAATAGGAAAAGAAATAAAGGAAGACATGAATAGAGCATATCAGATGTTGAAAATTGATCATTCATTGGAGAGGAGATCCTCTAACTTTTTTTTCCTTTTTTTTTTGGGGGGGGGGGGGGGGCTTCGAGCACAGCACAGGGGGCACCCCACTTTATTTATTTATTTATAATAAAATTTATTTTCCGTTGTGCTCTCATTATCCATATTGAATGCATTGCTAATAATTCATGATAGGTTTATGAAGTGTAAACATGGTTCACGTTTTATTTGAGTTCTTTTTCACCATATTTAACTAGAGGAAGAAAGATTTTATTCATATAGTTATTGTTTTATATTATAGATTTGGCAAATAAGTGGTCATTGAATCTTGCCACTAGGGTATAGTGATCCCTTTTATTATGTTTAGAAAAGAAGGTTTGGCACATCATTAATATAAACTCGATTTTTTTTTCTTTTCAACAGAAATAAGGAAATTATGTTGGCAGCAGGAGTATTATCATTGTTGGAGGAAATGATTTCTAATTCCAATTCTAATGGCTGTGCAACGGCCCTCTATCTGAATCTCTCTTGCCTTGAAGAAGCCAAGCTTATGATTGGCTTGAGTCAGGCTGTCCAGTTCCTCGTCCAGCTCCTATTTCAACCTAACATTGAAGTCCAGTGCAAGCAAGATTCCCTTCATGCACTGTATAATCTATCTACTGTCCCCTCCAATATTCCAAACCTCATTTCATCTGGCGTCATCAGTGGCCTTCAATCCCTCCTTGCGGGCCAGGGTGATTGTATGTGGACGGAAAAATGCATAGCTGTTTTGATCAATTTGGCTGCTTCTCAATTGGGAAAGGAGGAAATGAGATCTTCTCCGGGACTCATAGGTGCGTTGGCTACCATATTGGACACTGGTGAGCCCGTAGAGCAAGAGCAAGCTGTCTCTTGTCTATTTATTTTATGCAACGGGAATGAAACATGTAGCCAGATGGTCCTGCAAGAAGGGGTAATACCTGCATTGGTGTCATTATCAGTTAATGGGACCTCAAGAGGAAAAGAGAAAGCCCAGAAACTCTTGATGCTGTTCCGAGAGCAGCGACAGCGAGACCATTCACCTCCCAAGACACACCAGTTCCCGCCTGAAACTAGTGATATATCTATGCCGCCTCCGGAAACGAAACCGCTATGCAAGTCAATGTCTAGAAAAAAGATGGGGAGGGCTCTTAGCTTTTTATGGAAAAGCAAGAGCTATTCCGTTTACCAATGTTGAGTTCCATGTGCTGTAAATTTCTGTTTGTATCTTTTCCCCCCACCCTGCTTTTCTCCTCTGTCCTTTTGCCACGGGTGCTTATTTCTTTTTTCCTTTTTTGGTTTTGCAAGCGAAGAAGAGATGTACAGGCCTGTGTAATTTATGGATTTTGTTTTCTTCTGTCGCTTTCGTCATTGTAATGTTAATCTCTTAAAGTGATAGATTCAGAAGCGAAGGTAGTTTGTGAATGGTGTCGTAAGGAGTTTCCAAGTGCGATGACATTTAGTAATGTGGACGTGTGAATGGTGTCGTAAGGAGTTTCCAAGTGCGTTGACATTTAGTAATGTGGACGGTCAGGTTTGGATGGAAGCGAGAGCGTGCCATTTCCCCCCCGCAAAATAATTTCAACAAATGGGCGTCATCTTCGGTCCATGTTACTCGGCTTCTTATGCGCGAGGTGCCCCCATGATTGATGTTTATTCCCAATCTCTACGTTAAATTCTAAGCTAGAAATATCAGTCTAAATTAAGAGAGTAGGTACGTATGAGTTATTTAAATTTTTTTCTCCAAAGCTGTTTTAACTTTGAAATTTGAATCAATTTATTGACATCTTCATTTCGATTTTCAAAAACCTTTCACTCAGAGGTTACTTCATTAAGTAAAAGATAAACCAAGTAACATATTCCATTAATAATTTAGGTTTTTATTTTTTAAAAAAATTTATAAATAATGTGAAAGAATGAGCTTTTAATACTGTTGTTATATGAGATCATGATGGATCAGACATGATGTCATCATACGGAAATAATCAAGCTCATAATCCAGCTTTTATATCTACGAATAAAAACTATCAAAATTTAAAGAGTTAATTACCGGCAAGGTACCATATTCTAAAACCGCGTCTTGTATATATATATATATATATATATATATATATTTGAGTCATTTTAAGTTAGTTAAAAAACCAGAGAAGAAAATGAATCTCCTAAAAAGAAAAAAAGAAATTACCCATAATTTTAATAGAAGTTGGAATATAAGATGACTTGATTACTTGATAGCTTCCTTTGGAGATTTCCGGTAACAATTAAAAGAACAAACTCGCACTAACATGACTTGTTAGTACCTAGTAATCTATGAAATCTAAGACTGATACGGTCAAAACTCGCAGATACTGAGCCCGCATTTTCTTGTTCCAGTGTCATCATCAATCATAACGAACGGAATCCAATTTTTGGTTCAGGTAACATGATTCATATGGTCCAACCAGACTCAAACAATCCCAGAATTGGATCTTCTTCCTTCATGCTTCCACTCCTTCCAACTTCATACTTCACATGGACGGTTGCATCCTCTTTATCCTTCTCCTCTTTCCTTACAATCTTCTGTCTCCAAAACTTCTTCTCCATCTTCACATTCACACTTTCATCCTCTTTGTCTTTATCCTTCTCCTTCTCTTTCTTTACAATCTTCTGACTCTGAAACTCCTTCTTCTTCCTCTTTTTCTGTGAGTTCTCTTCTTTCCCTTTCTCTGGTGCTTCCTTGTATGAGCCTTTATTCGGGATCGAAACTACCATGGCAACCCTTTTGCTTTCAGCTTCAGAAGCCTCTGATTCGGATGTAGGAATAAACCTTTCCTTATTACTCTCGTCGTTGTCAATTTTCTCTGAGGAATCTATAGGAAAATTTGGTGGTTCCAATTTCTCATTACAAATCGTATTCTCATCAATCATTATCTCTTTGATCTTCGAATTTTCCAATCCCCAGTGGTTAAATGTAGAAATCAAACAACTCAACCACGAGATCAGATAAGCCAATACACATTCCATGCACGGGACCTGGTGGATAATTTCAGGAAATTTGTTCAGAGCATTATCGAATTTTTCTGGCAGGGACATTATCGCACGCACAAGATCGTCATTATTGACGAACACATGCGATGAAGGCGGAAACAATTTCTCGATCATCTTTTCAACTACTAGAAATTGATCGTCCAAAAAAGAGAGCATCGCTAACCAATGATATTGAATAGCGTAGATGAGAGGATTAGCAGATTCTGCTAGTTTTGCCATTCTTCTCCAGACTGAACCTAATGGTCCATGAAATTCTAGGGTTTTTCTGTAGGCAATGTCAGCCATTGCTAAGATCGAAACTCCGGAGGCATGTAATGGTCGATGCCCAGAATTCATTCTTCTGGTTGCCGCTTTCTGCTGAAAAATCAAAATCCATATCAGAAGAAAAGAATGACATGACAACATTAAAAAATTGAAGTGTTTCAATATAAATTGAATTGTTGTATTGCATTAAATGCGTATAACATCTATCCAATGCAATATGATTCTGTTTTTAAATGATCTGTTCTTCGTATATTACAAAATTTCTATTGAAATAGAAGACTCACTTGCCAAGAAAAATTATTGGCGGATGACATATTGGGAAGATTGAAGCAGAAGACGCCAACTTGCAAAGAATGATACCACTACGTTTCGGTGCTTCGTGGATTATAAAATTTTCGTTGAAATAGAAAACTCACTTGTCAAGAGAAATTGGTGGGTGACATATTGGAAAGATTGAGGCAGAAGATGCCAAATTGCTAAGAAACCAAAATTCTGCCGAAAACCAGAATTTCTGATTTCTGGGGATATAAAGGCTAAAGGAACAGAAAATCAGAGAGGTCTATCTAAATCGAAGAATTGGATTTCCCCATCATAGAAACTGTTCCGAGATTAGGAAACGGATTCTCTCTCTCTCTCTCTCTCTTTTCCTCTCTTGGGAAGGAATGTAATGGTCATATTCAAAGAATTTGCATCCTTTGGAGCCAGCGAGCCATTTCTGGATTGTCATATTTTCTCTCTCTCTCCCTTTTTTTTACATTTAGAAATAAAAATTTTTAACTAAAGCTTTAATTATAAAAACAAAAAATTTTAATTGTAAAGACAAATTTTTAATCTATTTAATCTTTAAAATAATTTTTTTTCACTGTTAAAATTTTTATTCTTATAATTAAAAATTTTGAAAGTATAATTTTTTTTCAAAGTTAAAATTTTAGTTTTCACAATTAAAATATTTTATTCTTATAAATAAAATTTTCTCTAATCAACATAATTGATGCTTAAAATAGTATTTAAATATGATGTTAAAAAAAGAGGCAAAATACACAGCGACATGATAATACAAGAACGGCTAAATCGCTTCACCGTTGCAAATTTTTTGAACATGACCGTCATATTTCTTCGAAAATTAAAAAGAAAAAAGGGAGAATCCATCTGCCTTTTCAGTGATAGCTGGGAATGAAATGTGCTTGCCTTTCGTTTTATTACCAAAATTCGTGCTCTTAGCATAGGAATTATAGGATCATTCTCGAAAATATTTTAGGTACACTAGGTATATCTAAGATAGTTAAAAAAAAAGAATGACTCATTAAAATAGGCTTTTCCAGTGATGAAAATCCACTAGGATATGCTTCGATTGGCTTCTAATGTTACTTTATCCATCAAAATTTATAAAATTAATGTATAAATAAACATATAAAGATGTAATAATTTATTTTAATAAACTAATTCTATAAGGCTTGTGTTTTTTGTAATTGATTTGGTGTATTTAACTAACGCTACCAAAAGCTGTCTTATCTTTTTTTAAAAAAATGTATATATAAATTTCTTATTTGTACTAAACGTTGATTTCATAATGACAAGTGTGCTATCAGATTTAAGTTGGATTTTTCTTTTTTGGGCCATCATCACATAAATCTCTTGTGAGAAGTGACTAGTAATGCAACAAAGCAAAATTTCATTATAGTGTTTTATAATTATTAACAAGACTGTATTTATTATTATTTTTTTAATCATAACAGAGACACGAAGTCATGAGAATAAAGATTAGTGAAAGAACAGACTAAACATCAAACCCTGGATACATCTCAATCTTAAAAATTAGAAGTTGGTGCAATGTAAACTATAAACTCAGTAAATTGCATTTAATTTACTTACACAAGTGTGATGTATAGGTCACACTTGCTTAGGATGAGCAATTTTTGAGTCCGAGATTCTCTAAAATTTTTTATAATAAAGTTCTTATGGATTTTTTCTCAAAAAAAAAAAAAGAGAGAGAATAAAAGAAAAGAGAGAAAGTGAATTTATATATACTTTTCATTCTTTGTATCTTTTTTTTTGAATTTTATAATAAAAAAATTAAAGGATCTTTACACAATTCTTGCATGTGTCGGATGCACAAACTAGAATTTAATTTGCATGCGAGTCTCTTGTTTACAGATTATACCTTGGACACTGCACCGCAGAAAAATTATACTTAACTCACATTAAAAAGATAACAATTTTCATTAAATCACAGGTAATTTGCTTTGTTTTTTTTTTGTTTTTTGGGACTGGTTTCTCAGTTTCTTCTAGGATAACCCATTCCCTCCCAAAGAAATTATGACAGAATGAAAGAGTTGAACCCGAAAACCAAAAAAAGAAAAAAAAGGTATCGGATTCGATTCTGTGATGCTGGAGGAATTATCCATCCACTCCAGCTCAAAAGAGACACCCAATGGCGATTCTTTGTTCCTCTCACTCTGTTTTCTTTTTCTTTTTGTTTTTTTTCTTATGGTATCAAACTCGGTGTCTGCCTCGTATGTTTTTAATTCCCTACTTCCGAATGATGTCGAAACCAGAAAAATCGCTCCCTCACGACCCTTCTCGCCTTCCAATAATTCGTACGTTTTGCTTCCTCCGCTTTGCTTATATATTTCTGCTGCTTACATATTCTTAATCAATTTTATATTATTACTATCATAAATTATAATTGATTTTGGAAGGGTTTGTTTAGAGCAGAAGTACCTGGTGATGGAAGATGTCTGTTTAGATCAGTGGCACACGGTGCCTGCCTCAGATCAGGGCATCCATCTCCAAGTCACGCCAAGCAAAAACAACTCGCAGATGATCTCAGAGCCAAAGTACCATTACTCTCACTCTTCATCTATGTTGGCATGTTTCATCCTCCTTTTGTTCTTTTTTTAAGTTTAATTTTGCAAACAAATGACACCTCAAGGTCTCACAAGTCAAAAGTAAGGAAAGGGGAGTATGGTTAGCCAATTAAGAACATAACTCTTCACGTTAATCTCACTTCAATTTTAAAAATCAAAATTAATGTTAAGCTACATGTGTTAGCTCATTGGCTCGTCTTAATTGTAGTGCGAAGTATATCGTGCAAATGTTTTCAGAGCAAGAACATCTCTCATAATGAAAAGAATTCCGTAAGAGAGAGAAAAGGAGAGAAAGAGGCAACTATCTCTTTCTTTTCTCTTCTACAAAACTATATCAATTACGGGAAAATATTCAAATCCAATGTTTTTATTGCTTGAACAGACTGGCAATTAGAATATTTTTAATATTGGTGTACTATGTTAAAGACAGAATTTGTTGTTTTTAGCTTTTGTTCGTCTGTCTTCTCAGATTGTATGACCATATTAATTGTAACCTGTTCTCATCGAAGAAATATTAAATGGTTTGTTCAGGTAGTAGATGAATTCATCAAGAGGAGAGCGGACACTGAGTGGTATAAAATTTATGTTTTTTTGGAAAATGTCTTTTTCAGAGTAAAATGTTAATAAAAAAAATCAAATCTTTTAATAAATATTTTTAACAACTTTATTATTTTTATTTTTTTTCTATAGATAAAAAAACTTTGTAATGCACAGGTTTCTTGAGGGCGACTTTGACGCCTACACCGGACAGATGCGAAAGCCTCACATATGGGGAGGGGAGCCTGAACTTCTCATGTCCTCTCATGTTTTACAGTTATGTCACTATACGCTTGCAAAGCTCTTTTTCAATATATGCTTGAATTTCACTAGGCCTTTATATACTGAAATATTAGAGGTTTTTCAAGCTTAAATGTTTGTTACCTGGTAAGAAGTACTAGGAGTGGTATGGCCTCAATAGGATCAAATTTTGAATATATATTATTTCATATGTAATACAAATATTTGATATAAATCCAATGGCCCACTTGGTAAGTTATTAGAAAGGGGAAAGAAATAAAAAATTGTGTTATATTTATTAGGTTGTTGTAATCATTATCATTTAATATTATTTTCGGTCTCTTATATAAGAAAGAAATAAATAATTTATGAAAATTAAGAAAGTTGATTAAAAGTAATTAATATTCTTAATTTTATCTTAAATAAAAATTATTTTTTAAGAATATTCTTATTTAATGTGTGTATTTTTAAAAAAAAAATTAATTTTTTTTATATTATATTGTAGAGATCAAACCCTTAACACTATTCATACTCTCACTCAGCCTTATTACTTGGGCTAACTCCAAGTGGTGCTTTTTCTTTACAATTAATAACAGCTATTACTCATAATTTACAAGACTTATTTAATAAAGGATATATTATAATTAATATATTAGACATTAATAATTTATTTTTTATATTTTAGAACAAATCAAATTAAAAAAAAACCTCTTATATATGAGACAAAAAGTAATATATATTTTTTATTTATTATTATTTTTAAATAAGGAGACAAAAGTTATTTTTAATTTAAAAAATATCTTTTTTTGTTTTTCATTTTCATTTTGATCTTAACAATTATTTGTACCAAACACACTCAAGTTATGTTTGCTCCTTTTATTCGAAATGAGATCTTCTTTTCATTATGGTTGTTTTTTTTTGGAAGGGGGGGGGGGGGGGGGGTGGGGGTGTGTGTTAATTTTTAATATTAAATTGATATATAATTTATTATATTTTTATTGTCATATTCCTCGATCCAAATATAACAAATGTTTGACCCTCTAGTAATAATGTGATATATATATATAGTTTAATTAAAAAATTATATAATTATTTGTAAAAATCATATACATATCATATTATTATTAAAAAATCACACAATTATCATATTTTAATTGAGTAACTTGATGATAATAATAATATAAAAAAATTAGATGTAACTTTTTCTCAATTTTAATTTGGTAGGTGGCACAAATTTCAGTTTACATCAGATTCTAAACATAATATGCTGTAATTGTATAGGATGCCCATAACAGTGGTGATGGAAGATAAGAAAAGTGGTCGTTTAAAGATTATAGCAGAATATGGTCAAGAGTATGGGAAGGATTGCCCTATCCAAGTCATCTATCATGGTTATGGCCACTATGATGTCCTCAGCACTTCACCTACCTCTGCGTACTCCCAGCCGTAAGATCCCACGTCACACTCTCTTCCATATCAAGTTATGGTGATTTTTTTTTTTTAAAATTCTCGTTGGTAGACATTGTCCTATTTTTACTCACAATCAAATAATAAGGAATAAATTATAATAACTTTTTCATTAAGTTTGGATAAATTATATTTTTACCTACTTTGTTTCAAAAAATTACTTAAATCCTTTCACATTTGATACATATTATTAAAATCCTTTATTCAATTTACTTTTTGGTAATAAAATTGACTTTTTGAATAATATGAGGTAATAATTCTATTCTTATTGCAATAATATATATAGTTAAGTTGATGTTTCACTTTAATATGAGATTGTAATTTTAATTAAAGACAACTACATTATATATATATATATATATATATATTAAATGTTATGAGATTCAAATGATATTTGAAATAAAATGAATATCATGTGTAATTTAACCTCAAAGAAGGTTAATGTAATTCATTTAATTTAATAATAAGTGCTAACACATTCAGTTAGCAAATAAAATGCGAAGTTCTTATAGGACTTTTCTGAATTATGAAACTTTGAAATAAATTTTAAGCAGACTCACCTAGAAAAATTCAATAAACCAAATCAATAATAACTCTACAAATAATCATTCATATATAATTTTTAGTAAAATCTACTTCTAATTAACATTCTTACATGCATATTTAATTTAGTTTATTTAATATTTATTTGTAATAGACTGTTTATCCAAGAATCTCTCCATTCACTATATGTCTATATAGCCTTTGCTTATCTAAGAATTCCTGTAACAGGTATATTGAAAAGAGTGGAAGAAAAGATAGGAGAATCCTTTTTATTTAGAATTAAATAAATAATTTTTTCTCCTCACATCTATTTTTCTTAATTTAAACATATTTAAAAAATCAAATTTAAATCTAAATAGATAAGAATGTCTAAATTAAAAATTCTCTCTTCTCTTCACCTTTTCTCATCAATCCAAACATTATATATATATAGTCACCCAGCAAATTAGTTATAGTGTTTAATTTCTGGTCAATCCATTTCAATGTTACAGTAACAATATCCTTCTACAATTCGTGTGGTATGTTATATTTTGGTGTCATCCTCACTCCTTTGTCTCTCCATCACAGTTACAGGTGATGAAAGCTGATGATTCTGAACGCTGATCGATTGGTGATCAAATTTACAATGAGCACTTTTTTGTATTTTTTGGATGACCCCCAGGAAGTTTCTCTTTCCAGGCACGACTTACAGTTGATGGATAAATTATGGATAAAGAAAATTCTTGTTCTTCGTTGGCCTCTAAGGAACTTGTGCTTTAAATAAGATATTTCTCTACCTACCCTGCAGGAAAACGAGTGAAATTGTATGACTATATAATATGCTTGGTTTCAAGTACAATTTACTCGTTAATTACTTTATTTGTATAGTAACGAGACAAGTTGTGTCAATTTTAGAGAAATATAGAAATATTTGGTATGCGACTTACTTATTTGAATGTATATTCATTTGAGTGATAAACTTCACAAACTTTGTGTGTGTGTGTGTTTTTTTTTTTTAATTTTAAAAAAATTAATAAAATATAAAGAGTCCAAAATTAACAAGACATTGATTGTTGCTGGAAAACAAAGAGAAGAGAAGAAAGTTCTTAGATAGACTTCCGGATGATTTGAGCGGAAAAAAGAAGAAGATAGATTTCCAAAGGAAGGAATTTGTGAAACCTGTCTGCATATATATAATTTGCCTAAGCAATTGATTTGGAGTTTAATCTGTTAAAGCTTCATTTGCTGTTATCCCTGAAGTTAAGAAGGATCACACTTTCTTATCACTTCAACGTGATTTTTATATAAAAAATTTAAATACAATTTTTTATATTTTTAATTAATTTTTTAATTGAAGCATGATAAATATATAATGTTTTAATAATATAATAATAATAAATATATAATTTTTATAATTTAATACTAT
Source organism: Erythrophleum fordii (assembly GCA_032878935.1). Taxonomy (NCBI): domain Eukaryota; kingdom Viridiplantae; phylum Streptophyta; class Magnoliopsida; order Fabales; family Fabaceae; genus Erythrophleum; species Erythrophleum fordii. The sequence goes on from JAVQMF010000027.1 coordinate 5,720,389, forward strand.
ATGATTGAATTTTTAAATTTTTTTTACAAATGTTATAATTTTATTAAAGATTTTAATAATAAAAATATAAAAAATTATACTTAACTCTAGTCCTAATAAATAGTATAAAAAACATATTAGGTATGCTTTTTAAGTGAAGCAATTTACGATGATAAGCTAGTTGATATCCTCAGCTTCTATGAAGCAGCAATTTATAATTTTAGGATTCTTGGACGAAGAAATTTAGTTTCATGTGCAGTTTAATGACATTTTTAACCAATCCTTAATTAATTTTCAAAACTTAGGATACGTTTAGGAGATAGAGATTAAACAAGAAATGAAAAGTTTTCAAAAAATTGTTATATCATATTTATTTTATTATTGTAATTATTATTTGATAATATTTTTTTATTGGTTTTTAAAAGTAAGAATGTGAGAGTTATTTTCTAAACCATTTATCTTTTTTTTTTTTTTCATTTTATTCTATTCCTTCCTTACATATCAAATGCAGCCTTATATCATTGACAATTTGTGATTAATTAGAGTTATAGAACTTAGGCATTGTTTGGTTCAATAAAGGAGAGGGGAGAGATTTTAATGATATCTTGTTTAATTCATTTGGAGAGGGGAGGGGAGGGGAGGGGAGGGGAGGGATTTTAATTAAATCTTGTTTGGTTAAGGAGGGGAGGGGAGGAGAGATAAAATTAAATAGACAATTATACTTTTATGATATTAGAATTAATTTTTTTTTATTTTTAAGATATTTTTATAAAAAAAGGCTTTTCCTTATTTTCTATTATAAAAAATAATTTTTTTTAATTTCCATTCAAAAAATATTTTTTATTTTTATAAAAAATTATCTTGAATCTCACTAAAAAAAATAAGATTTATCTTTAGTGAAAACAAAAGTAGATATATCAAAAAAAATTTAGTTAAATGTAACACAAATATTTTTCTTTCCTCCAAAAATCTCCACTTTGGAGGGGAGGCCTCCTAAAACCCTCAAACCAAACAATAACTTAATGTATATGAGGAAATAGTAATTGGAATAGGGAAAAAAGGGTTTACATGTTACATCCAAAACCAAATACTCATTCTTTTTCTTATTACAATGGATTGTATGGCATACAAAATCAGGGAAACAATGAAATAAATAGTAAAAGAAACAAAAATAGAACTAGATAATCTTTACTAAAAAAATTTAACAAAAATTGCTAAGAGCTTTGATTTAAGTAATATTTTCCTTAAGCTTAGACTTAAGTTCTAAAAGATTTGATATATTTGGATTCGATTTTTATTTTTTCTCTTCTCCCGGCTTCCTCCAAAGACTTTGTGTTATTCTTTTTTTGTAAATAGAAAAAAAAAATTAAAAGGGACAATGGAGTGTATGCCTTGCAAATTTAACAAGCTAGAAGCAAAAATTAGAAGAAACAAGAATTAAACCAAAAATATATTTTGTGTTCACGCAATTTGATCCTACTAACTAAACCAACTCTCAATAAAGACGATGACATCTAATATGACACAAAGTAATGTAAATAATAAATAAGGTATATGCAGTTACCTACCATGTTAGTATTCCTCTACCAGGTAAAAAAGTTTCAACCGCATTACCATGGATGGTAAAAGTTACGGATGGGCATGTCGACCCACTTCAATTCGATCGAATTTTGAAAAAAAAAAAAATTCGGTAAGACAAATTTATGAGTTCGCACTAATAAAATTTGATGAAAAATTTGGATTTGTTCAATTTTTTTTCTAAGTCTAAAGTTTTAAAAAGAATATAACATCGGAAATATCACAATAAACATGTTTTATATATTGTGACCTGTTTGAACTCGATCAAACTGACTTGAGCAAACTCAAAAAATTCAAGTTGACAACAAAATCAATCGATTAGATGATATTTTCATCCGATTTAACTTATTAACCTAACCAATACTTAAACCATACCAAGTATGTATCTTTATTATTAAATTTTTTAATTAAAATATAATAAATGAATAAATTTTTAATAATATTATGAGAAATGTATATTTAATTAAAAATTATATAATTATTAACAAAAATTATATATTTATTAAGATATTATTAAGAAATATATTTATTATATTTTAATTAAAAAATATAACAACAAAATTATATATAATTTTTTAAAAAAATTTCCCCTCATATTTTGTATTATTAAAGAAGTTTCTTAAACCGTACTATAAAACAAGCTTTCCCTCCTCTCTGCCTTTCTGGTTTTCTCTTGCGAGCTTACGCCAAATTGTGAAGGCCACAGAGGCGTCAGGGCTTAGAAATGACGGTGTTCCTGAACTCTGCCTCAGCCCACACAACACATTACCCCCTTGATCACCAAACAGAGGCCTCACAGCGCCTCGTTGACGCCGTTTACAACGACGACACCAACTCTGCGTTTGAATGCATCGCCAATCCTCTCGTGGATGTCAACTTCATCGGAACGGCGAAGCTCAAGTTCAAAACGACGGAGACCGTATTGCACGATGAGTCCCCTCACGAAGTTCGTTTCATGTACGAGGAGTTCAAGACCGAGGTCTCTCCTCTGTTTCTGGCTGCTCACAACGGGAATTTGACACTCCTCAGGGAACTACTGGTAAAGCTTCTCTTTAGCCTTTTTTTTTTTTTCCACAAATAAATTTGAAGATAAATAATTCCGTCTTGATTTTTGAGTTTTGAAACACAAATGGATACTCAAATTGTGCTTTCGTTCTTCGACGCGGATGCTTCACTCCTTTCTGTGCCATTTCCTTCGTCTATGGGTCTTTTCTGATCAGCTTTCTTCATCTTGTTCATTGCGTCGCTTCTTCTTGCAGCCATAATTCCACTTAAATTTTAATTTGTGATTAAGCTTCTATAATTTTAAACTTTTTAAATTTAATCTCTGTCATTAAATTTTTTCTGATAGTATATTGTTAATTTTTTTCAAAGTAGTTAATTATAGGCTATCTTAATATTATAAATATGTGTAATTTTTATTAATAAAATAGTTAAAACTAAATAATAAAAAAATGTATTCACTTTTTTAATAATATTATTATTTTTTTCATTCATATATCATGAAATACTTTGGGTAAATTGACATAATTCATATATTTTTAGAATGTATAGATAACATATAATTCAACGTATTGACTGAATTTAACTGACATATTAATGAAGATAATGAAAATGTTTAATTTTAAAATTATAAAGATTTAATTACAAACTTTTAAATTATAAAAATTAAATTAAAAATTGAATAAAAATATAACACGGACGTTATATTATTTTTTAACTACAAACAACCGATTTCAACTTTCACTTCTTTTGATTATTGTTAATTTTGACGTTTTCATGGGATAGAATGAGGGGGCTAATGTGAATTTACGATTGTTCCGGGGATATGCGACAACTGCGGCAGTGAGAGAAGGGCATGAAGAAGTATTGGAGGTTCTTACGAATTCAGGAGCGTCACAACTTGCATGCGAGGAGGCTTTGATGGAAGCAAGCTACTTGGGACGGGCCAGATTTTGCGAGCTACTCATGCTATCCAGCATGATCCGTCCTCAAGTTGCTGTTCATGCCCTTGTCTCTGCTTGTTGCAGAGGTTTCGTTGATGTTGTCCATGTGCTCATCCAGGTAAGCCCATAGTGCTTAACATGTACTTGATTGTCTTTTCCTTAAAATTTTAGGATTATTTAAATATGAAAGTTGGTTTATGAGTAAAGGTGAGCATGTGATGTGTGATCAAGCGTATTGTCGTAAGTTAAGAATTTCTTTATGAATCTCTTAATTTTAACATGAATGGCTTATTTTTTATTAAATAGGAGAAGCAAATTAGTTTAAATATATATATGAGCTAACCTAAATGTCACATAACTGCAATAAAAAAAAAAATTAAGACTAATTTAACACAACTATACTATAAAAGAATGGAAAAGAGAAAATGGCCAATATCGAGGTCTCCTTACTCAATATGTATATTTGATTATTAAATGACATAATTTTGGAATACTTGCAGCATGGAGTGGATGCCAATGCAGTTAACAGGACGCTGCTTCAATCTTCAAAGCCGTTCCTTCTTGCTAATGTTAATTGCAACGCATTATTTGCTGCTGTCGTCAGCAGGCAGATTAACGTTGTTAGATTGCTGTTGGAGGTTAGCTTCTGACCGTATGGCTTTTAGAGGATTCCCTTTTGCCAAGCGAGCAAGCTCGTGTTAATGAGTCTTTAAAGTTCAACATAAATGAAATTGATGCGAATATCTTTGGATTCTCTTCAAGATTTCTAGCTACTTTGTCTTGCCATAACTAGCGCCAAGATTAGATAATAATTTATGGTAAAGTAAATCTTCCAATTCAATATATAGTTAACTGCCATATAGCAATTACTGTGATCCACTACTCTGCAATAAGAAAATTTTCAACTTAAAACATTATTTAGTCAAGCCCATCATATACACTTGTCTTTGGCTACCTCATCAAGATCTAACGAGGTATTTACTTTTTGACCTCAAAAAACAGGTTGGCGTAAGGACAGACATCATGGTCAAACTAGGGGCATGGTCATGGGAAAAGGACACAGGAGAAGAAATTCGTGTGGGTGCAGGACTAGCCGAGGCTTATCCTATAACCTGGTGTGCCGTGGAGTATTATGAATCCACCGGTGCTATATTGCGCACGCTTCTCTCCTACCTCTCCCCCAATAGTTACCACATTGGGAGGACCCTCTTGCACCATGCCATCCTTTGTAACAACGAAAGAGCCGTGACTATACTCCTAAATTGCAATGCAGATTCTGAAGCAGCAATTCAAACAAATGAAGAAACCTGTGTTCTGCCAATTCACATGGCTGCTAGGCTTGGATTATGTAACATTCTTAGTTGTCTGATTAATGCTAGTTGTAACTTGAACTCAGTGACAAAATCCGGAGATTCGGCGTTGATGATATGTGCAAGGTATAAGCATGAGCAGTGCCTTAGAGTTTTGGCTTCGGCAGGTGCTGATATGGGGTTGGTAAATGCTTATGGTGATTGTGCAACTTCAATTGCAAACTCTGTTCAGTGGAGTGATGTCTTTGAGAAAGCAATTTTGGATGAGATTCGAGGTGGAAGTGTTGTTAAATCCACCAATGCATCGAGATTTTCTGCTTTGGTGTTTGCAACTCGTGCAAATGATATAGAGGCATTAAAGAAGCTCATTGAACATAAGGACATAAATATAGATGAAAAAGATGGTAATGGATTCTCGGCTGCCATGATAGCCGCAGAAGAGGGTAACGCAGGGGCTTTCAAGTTGCTTCTTTATGCTGGGGCTGATGTCCTAAAGCTGAAAAACAAGCATGGTCTGACGGCACTTAACCTTGTTGACGTGAACCAAAATGGTAGAGTGCTGGAAAAGGTGATGCTTGAATATGCAGTTGAAAAGAAATGCAGTTGTTACACCGAGTTAAATCCTCTTCACTGCGCAACCCGTCATAGGGACATAGATTTTGTTCAGAAATTAATAAAAGAAGGGCGTGATGTCAATTCTTTTGACGACACTGGATATACCCCATTAATGTTGGCAGCAAGAAGATGCCATGGAGAAATATGTGAGCTTCTGATCTCATCTGGAGCCAAATGTGATATCCAAAATGAGAGACACGAAACAGCACTTTCACTCGCCAGAGAAAATGGGACAGGAGAAAATAATGCAGAGCGAGTTATATTGGATGAGCTAGCTCGAAGAATAGTCTTGGGTGGCGCTCGCGTGAAGAAGCATACCAAGGGTGGGAAAGGGCCATTTCATAGGAAGCTACTTATAATGGTGGGGAATGCTGGAATATTAAGATGGGGAAAATCAAATGAGAGGAATGTGATTTGTAGAGAAGCTAAGGTTGGAGGCACTACGAAGTTTCGATGGAACCGCAGGAGGAAGTTGGATTCTGATGAACAAGGGTTGTTCCATGTGGTCACTACGAAGAATAAGGAGGTGCATTTTGTATGTGAAGGTGGGAATGAAATGGCAGAGTTGTGGGTGAGGGGGATTACACTGGTGACAAGAAAAGCCATTTTTGGCAAAAAGAGCTCATAACGGGGAAAGGGGGGCTAAAAGGAGGGGATTTGGATCTTCTCATCTGAACATCATGGTTATGTGAGAAGAAATATAGATATAAGAGAACTAGTCACAAGAAGACAAAAGTATTTGCTGTTCTCTTTTCTATGATTATCTTGTCACTTGGAAATAATTTAGATCCGCTGAAAATATATTTATATTTTGTGTGATATAAATAGATTTAGAGTTTTTTTTTCTTACAATTTAGTATGCGAATGCTAATTTCGACCAAAAGATTGTATACACTAAATACAGAAATGAATTACTTATGTTGAGTGAATGTTCATGTTTTGCATGTTCTCTTTGATAAAGATCTATTACCTTTCTCAAAAAAAAAAAAAAAATCTAAGTTTGTGAGAACATAAGCGAACATGAAGTTCTTTAACACGAGCAAATCCAAATCCACTAAATACTATCATTGGATGCGACGATTTAATAGTTATAAATTTATATAATTAGCCAGAAGTCTTTCATGCGCCAAAGAGTACAAATAAAAAAAAGTACGTTTACACTAAATAATGATTCTAAAAATTCAGGAGTGCCACAATTGATATTTCAATTTGAAATGTGGACAATATTATTTAATTTTAAAAAATGATTTTAAATAAAATAACGCTCGACATTTCGAAACTTTGACCCCCAAAAAAGGAAAACTATTTCAGAAGATATGGTAATTCATATAGGAAATATAATATAATCAACTAAATTAGAAATTGGTATTTGCAATCATTCAGAACATTAATAATCGAGGACAACATGATTTGCTGTAGATTTGCTCTCCTTTTTATTTTTTATGGCGATTGTAATTTTTTAATTTGATTGATGCCATAACATAATTGAGTTGGACGGTGGTATCATTTAAGATTGAACTCTTTCAATAAAAAGTTAAAAAATTGTCAAGTATTAAAATTTTTATCTCCAAATTTATGACTTAATTTTTTCTCTATCAAATACTAAAGGATAAAATATTTATCACCTTCATTTAGATACATTAGAAATAAATAAAAATGAAAAACAGTGTTGAGCATTGACAATATCTAAAATCCAAGATGAATAATGAAAAGAAAAATTCGGTTTGTTTTAGTATAAAAGATGCCTAAATAATGTAATGTTCAATACCCAATAAGAAAATCCACGAGGACCCGTTGTGGTTTCAATCACAATTTCTAAATCGGAGGTACATAACACCTTATATTACACGCTCGGACTCGAGTCGAATTTGTGCCGGTTACTACTTGGGGTTAGAGCTTTTGGTTTCCTACGTCAATGGCGAGCCTTCCGATAGTCCAATACGAAGAGAAAATCATAGAAACGGTGGAGCAGAATCCGGTTGTGGTAATAATCGGTGAGACCGGTTCCGGAAAGAGCACTCAGCTCTCTCAGATGCTTCACCGACGAGGCTACGCCAAATCTGGTGTCATCGGCGTCACCCAACCCCGGCGGGTCGCCGCCGTCTCCGTCGCCAGGTACACGCTGCTCAAAAGGATGTTCTAATTTTATGGTGACCCGACATTGAAAGGCCAAACCTTTGCGTTTAATGTCTGTAGACGAGTTGCACATGAGCTTGGTGTTCAGCTTGGAGAGGAAGTGGGATATGCCATACGATTTGAAGACAGGACTTCAGATAACACACGTATTAAGTAATATCATCAAGCTTGCTTTGGGTTGCATTTCAGTTCTATATTACCATATTTTTTTTATTGGGGTCTAAATTTATGGTTGTGATCTGCTTAGATACCTTACTGATGGGGTTCTCCTTCGTGAAAGTCTAGCTAATCCCGAGCTAAATCAGTATTCTGTAATTATATTGGATGAAGCTCATGAAAGGAGTCTAAACACGTAAGATTACTACCACTCCCCTATTTTCTAAACCATATAGAATCCTCATTTGTAGATGTTGTGCAAAGTTGTCTCTAATTACTTCAATTTGTTTTATGCAATTTCTGGTTGGAATGACTATTATCAGGGATATATTGCTGGGGCTCATGAAACGCTTGGTTAGACTTCGTGCCTCCAATCTAAAAGTTTTAGTCACATCAGCAACTCTTGATGGTGATAAAGTATCAAAGTTCTTCTCAGATTGCCCCATATTGACCATCCCCGGAAAGTTGTACCCAGTCGAGATAATGTACAGCACTGAACGTCCTTCAAGCTATCTCGAGTCTTCTCTGAAAACAGCAATTGGTATGACATAAATTTCAACCTGGTCTGCAGCCAAAATACATCGTCTTGGTTTTTAAAATTTATAAGGAGAGCAGTGGTAGTTAAAATTGTTCTAAATGGACTAGATGTATTCTACATTTGAATGTGAAATTTCCTTGTTCATATGGATACGGAAAGACTATGTTCACTCGTTTTGGCTCCTTTACTGATTGAATGGTTGGTAGCTTCTCAAGTAAAAAGTCAGAAGACACTGTCCATTTGTGTTGACTTGACCTGTACACATTCCATTTCAGCTTTATTTTTTCCAAAATTTGTAATTTCTATTTTCAGTGGATAATGGGGTATTGGTGTCACAGGTATACATGTTAGGCAACCAGAAGGTGATGTTTTAATATTCATGACTGGACAGGTGAATTTTTTTCTTTTTATATGGATTTCACCCTGTAGCTTCTACTCTACAGTTTGAATTCAGCACTTTGGATTATTTATGATATATCATATATCGATTGAATTAGTTTTAATGACTCTTGACAGGATGATATAGAGAAGTTAATATCCAAGTTGGAAGATAAAGTTCGGGCCCTTGAGGAGGGTTCCTGCATGGATGCTATAATCCTTCCTCTTCATGGTTCTTTGCCACCTGAATTGCAGGCAAGTGGTTTTCATTTTTCCTATATTCTTTCTAGTTGACCAACGTGCTTGAGATTGGAAGATTGCCATTGCCTTACTGAATCAAATTCTAAGAGAGTTTATTTTCTATTTAAGTGAAGGTTCTATAAACTGAGGTAATAAATTAAATCTAAAACTCCTAAAAAATTGAAACATTAGTGTTAGCATAAACAGTTATTCCCATAGAGTATCTCTGCTGTAGGGACTTGTGTAATCTGTCTTATCTCTTTCACTGCGACAGCAAACTTGACTGATCAAGACATGCAAAGGTTCCTAGAAATAATTTATTTAGTTTTTTTCTCTTCAGATTTTTTTTTTCTTTTTCTTAATCTTGTTGGCTTCACAATCATATGTCAGATATATTTTCCTAGCTTGCAATTGAGCGTTTCTTTTTTTTGGATCAACTGCTTGCAACTGAGGGCTAAAAGCATATAAGTTTCTTTCTTTGGAAAAAAAAAATACATACAATTGTACATTTTTTGAGGTTTATACAATGTTAACTGCTTTAATAGCTGATGCATCTGTGGTATGATCTTACAGGTGCGCGTGTTTAGTCCTCCACCCCCAAATTGCAGGCGAATTATTGTTGCAACAAATATTGCTGAAACTTCCTTGACTGTTGATGGTGTGGTGTAAGGATACTGATTCTTAGATAAATATATTATTTGACAATTAATACTTAAAACTAGTGACATGCATACTCAGGTGACTATCCATATATCATCAGCAAGATAAATCACAATAATAATGATAGCAATAAAAATACTTTTATTTTTCTGTAGCCCCTTTGTTTTCATCTCAGCCACCAGAGTAAAAATGTTTGGAATTCCTCCTTTATAATCCCCTAGTTGCTTGACATACACTAAAGTGCATGTCTATATTTTTTTAGTTAATTTTAAATAAAATTATATTATAATATATTTTTACATTTTAAAAATGACATAATTAAAAAGTAGTTGGAAGTTGAATAACTTCTCACTCTCACTCATACATTTTAACTTCCCTCTTTTGGATCATAACTTTTTATATTTAATTTTTTTTCAAATACTATTTTATTTCTTAGAAAGTTTGAGACCAAATAGCTCAAAGCTACAATAATATAGATTTCACATATTGCTGGCAGCTTGATTTAATGTCATGACTATACTATTTCTGCATGAATATTACTTAGTACAGCGTAATTGGATCTATGATAATGCACAAGCTAATAGGTTGAACAAGAATATATTGCTCAATGTATATAGTTGTTGATGGTGCATTCTATTTCTTTGTCATTGACTTGAAAATGTGCATGCAACAGGATGATATAAATGCTTTTAGTTATCATTTGGATTCAGAAACATTATTTTGCAATTTTTTAAGATACTTATGCAAGTTTATTCTGTGGAAAAAATCGTGAGATGGTATTTTATTACACATTTTGAGATATGACTATTGAGATATTACTTGGCAGATGGGTTCTTCTTTCTTATCACTGTGTGCTTAATATTAGGTGGAAAGTGAGAAATTGCAAGAAGATGACAATAAAAGATTGTTGTTAGGACTTTGGAATTTTGGTTTTGTTGAATTTTAACAGCACTTTTCTAATTTATTTAGATCAGGTACATAAATTGACTGTGGTTGGTTTCTTATAACAATCCTATGGATTTTAGGTATGTTATTGACTCTGGGTATGTAAAGCAAAGGCAGTACAATCCATCAACTGGCATGTATTCACTTGATGTTGTTCAGATTAGCAAGTAAGCAACTAATAATTGCATATCTCATGGTAGCTTAAAGTATAGATTCAATACTTCTCGCAAGAAAGAAAATGTAATTGGACTTCCATTATTTTTTCAAAAGATTGGTTCATACTTACTAGATGCATCAAGAATCATTATATTATTACATGGCTGCAAAAGAAAGTAATTCATGTGTTAATCATTGTCAGTTTACTTTAAATGTTTGGACATAAAAATTTCATTAACCTAAACATAACTAAGATTTAAAATAATTTGTAACATTGCAGAGTGCAGGCTAATCAGCGTGCAGGACGGGCTGGACGAACACGTCCAGGCAAATGCTACCGTCTGTACCCTTCCAGAGTTTACCATGATGAGTTCTTAGATGTTACAGTTCCTGAAATACAGCGATCTTCTCTTGCTGGCTGTGTTCTCTACTTGAAGTCATTGGACCTCCCAGACATTGATATTCTCAAATTTGACTTTCTTGATCCTCCTTCATGTAAGAAAGCTTTTTCTTAAATATATATATATATATATATATAATGTTTGGTATAGTGACACTTCTGCTCCCTGCAAGAGTGAGCAATTCTCAACTTGGTCCTTGAAAGTCTTTTTGTTTTCTGTTATCTGAAAAGTTCCAGTTCTTTCCTTTTCTTTCATCTTGTCGGGGGGATAGCTTCCATTTCAGTCAATTTAGTTGTTAGTAAGCTGGGATTAGTTCTATACCTCTATCTGAATAGTGATGAGCTGGCTATAAAAATGTTACTTGTAACCATTAAATTTTTACTATTATATCAAAGTTAGTTGAGGTGGGAATTAATGGTTACATGTCATCATAGGCTCACCAAGTAACCAATAATGAAGCAGAATATTAAACCCCAAGTCAAAAAATGACTGAAACTGAATTGTTATAGTTTGAAAATTAAGAATCACGCTTTCATTCAGAGACCATAAGGGTCGTTTACACTTGGGAGGAATTTGGTTATTGGACATTTTAATTTCTAAAATACTTGGAAACCTATTTGTAAGATATTTTGGTATGATATATTGAAAATTTAGGATCCCTATGTTGGTTATTACATCACAATTAGGGCGATATTAATCTTCCATAGATTGCATACCAAATATTTTAAAAAGGTTTTTTAGTACCTAGAAGTGTGGCGAAAATCAGAGAACTGGAAAATTTCGGTATTTTTCTATATGCCAAACTATGTAGAGTACAGATTTGTATAGACATTTACATGAGGGATCTGGAGAGAAAATAGGAACTAACCAACCTAAGGAATAGGAACTAACTTATCTCTAATAATCTAGAACAAAAAATATAAATAGAAAAATATTACAACCAGATTTATATATCTACGAGATTCTAAGTAACTCTATTTACAATGGTATTTACAAATTTTATTTCTTTTGACACTTCACCTCAAGTTGAGGAATAGGTATCTTTCATTCCTAGATTGGATGTACATTCATAGAAATTTGTGCTATTTAGTCCCTTTGTTAAAACATCAGCTAATTGTTTTCCAGATAGGACATAAGACATGCCTATCAATCCTTCCTCCAATTTTTCTTTGATAAAATATCTGTCAATTTCAATGTGTTTTGTCCTGTCATGTTAGATAGGATTATGAACAATATTAATGGCTGATTTATTATTAAAACAGATCTTCATAGGACTTTCCCTCTTAATTTTCAAATCATCTTGGATGATTTTGAGCCAAAGAAGTTCACATAACCCTTGAGCAATAGCTTTGAATTCTGACTCAGCAGATAATTTTGCCACCACATTTTGTTTTTTCACTTCTCTTGGTCACTAAATTTGCCTTAAGAAAAGTGCAGTATCCAGTAGTTGATCTTTTATCTACTAGGAACCTGCATAACCGGCATCAATGTAGGCTTTCAGACTGAGGAAATTATTTTTCTTAAATAAACCCTTCTCTGAACTGCCTTTCAAGTAGTGTAGGACCCTATAGGTTGCTTGAAGGTGAGATTCTTGGGGATCATGCATGAATTGGCTGATTAAGCTTACTGCATATGCTATGTTTGGACAAGTGTGTGCCAAATATATAAGTCTTCCTACCAACCTCTGATATATTTTCTTATCCACCATGTGTTCTTCTGTAGTTTCCCTTAGTTTCTGATTTGGATCCATTGGAGTAGACATTGGTTTGCATCCAATTTTACTAATTTCTCATAATAAGTCTATCACATATTTTTGCTGGGATATGAAAATTCCTTGTGAGGAATATGCCACCTTAATGCCAAGGAAATACCTCAGTTTTCCCAACTCTTTGATCTCAAATTCTTTAATCAATCTTTGCTTCAACTCATGTTTCTCTTTCTCATCACTCCTTGTCACTATAATTTCGTTTACATAGACTAGAAGAATGGTTACTTCCCCTATAGCAGAATGCTTAAAAAAGAGTGTGATCACCTTGGCTTTGCTTGTCCCCAGTCTTCATGACTTTGGTGAATCTCTCAAACTGTGCTCTAAGAGATTGCTATGAACCATAGAGAGCTTTCTTCAAATTGCACACCTTGCTTCTCAAGTGTTCTTCAAATCCAGGTGAAATGTTCATGTATATTTCTTCATTAAGATCACCATGGAGAAATACATTTTGAACATCGTACTATAGGAGTTGCCAATTGAAGCTAGAGCTAATAAGATCATTATAGGGTTCATTTTTGTCACAACAGCAAAAGTCTCCTGGTAATCAATTTCATAAGTTTGGATATATTCTTTTACTACCAATTGTGCCTTGTATCTTTTGAGGAACTCATCCGCTCTATACTTCAGGTAAAAATCCATTTACAATCCAGTGTTTTTTCCTTCTGGTCTATCAACTATCTCCCATATTTTATTTTTCTTCAAAGCACTCGTTTCCCCCTTCATAACATATCCCCATTCATGCTTTGATAATAGCTCAGAAACATTGTTAAGTATAGCAATGTTGTTTAAGCTTGCAATTAACCTTTTGTGGGATGGTGATAGATGTTTAAGAGAAACATAATGAGATAAAGGTAAAGAGGTTGTTTGGTCCATTCTCTAGTGCCTTTTCTCATAGCAATAAGCAAGTCTAAGGTGTCTGTTTTATCAGCATCTTTTTCATTTTGTTGTGTTTGCACAGTAGGGTTAAGACTTACCATGATTTTATTTTTAGGATCAGAGTTAAAGCCTTGTGCTTGTGTCAGTTTTGAGATAGCTTTTCTTCTTGAGATACATGAGGAAAACTAGGAAAATTGTGAATAATATTTATTGGGGCAGGTTTGGGATTGGCTGGGATTTGAGGAAGGTCAAGATTTTTGAGAGGTTCAAAGGATTCCATGGACTCCCAAGTCCTTTCTTCCCCTGCATGAGACTGCCCATAAAGAGAGGACTTGGAGAAGGACGGTTTACTTTTGGCAAAAGTCACATTTGTAGAAATGTAGTATCTTTTAGTTAAGGGGTTGTAATAGTTGTTTCCTTTTTGAGTAAAGGAGTCGCCCATAAGACATGTTTAATGGCTCTTAGATCTAACTTGTCTCTAAGATAGTTATGGATGTGGAAAAAGGCAGTACATCCAAATATTCTAGGTACAAGACTATATGATTTTCTAAAGTGGGGATAGAAACCATTGAGTAGGTCCATGGGACTCTTGTTTGGCAACATAGGTGAGGGGGTTCTGTTCATCATGTATGAAGCAATGAGTACAGCTTTCCCTCAATAAGATTTAGGAACATATTCTTGAAAAAACATGGCTTGGGTTGTGTTTAGAAGATGCCCATTCTTCTTTTTGGCCATCCTATTTTGTTGAGGGGTGTTAACACATGAAGAGTCATGAATAATGCCCTCCTTTTGAAAATAAGAGGACAAATATTGATTAAAATAGTCCTTGGCATTATATGTTCCAAATTTCTTTATTTTTACTCCAAAAAATCATAAACATGGTCACGTTCAATAAAATCTTTTAAAATGATGGCATCCTCTGGACACTTCATCTTGAATACTCGATAACAATTGAGTTCTTGCCATGGGTTCTGTATAGTATTAGTATACTCAATGACACTCTGTGTCCCTTGCTCAGTTGCTGGAGTTTTCACCTTTATGTCATATAGTTGAGCAGCATCTCTGACCTTTGAATATGCACACTATATGAGTCCCAGATTTCCTTTGCTGAAGCTAGGAACATGCAAGTATCAGAAATTGTAGAACCCATGGAATCCCACAGCCAGGACATGATCATAGAGTCTTCTTCATCCCAAGTAACAAACTTTGTTTCTGTTTTGGCTAGAACAGCTCCTAGAAGATGACTAGGTCTCCCTTTGCTTTTGAAGTATGTCTGGACAAATTGAGACCACTTGAGATAATTCCTCCCATTTAGTCTATAGGAGGCCCCGATGTCTTGTAGCTCTCCAATCTTCAGGGCAGAATTGGAGTCTTCGGATGATTGAGGAATACTGGAAAGGGTAGTTTCAGAAGATGACATGGCAGCAATTAAGGTTATGGATTACAACAGAGAAGAGGAACAGCAAGAATGGTTGGAGTTTAGAGACTATAGGTCCAGGAACGGCAATTAAGGCCGTGGGCAATGGTGAAGTGTGCAAAACATAGATTCCCGGTTATGAGAACCTGCCTCTGATATCATGTGGTGAAAAACAAAGAACTGGAAAATTTTAGTATTTTTCTATATGCCAAACTGTGTAGAGTACAGATTTATATAGACATTTACATGAGAGGGATTTGGAGAGAAAGTAGGAACAGAAAAATATAAACAGAAAGATATTACAGCCAGATTCCTATATCTAAGGGATTCTAGATGAATCTATTTACAATATTATTTACAAATTTTATTTCTTTCAACAAGAATATTAGGATTTCAACTTACCAAATTTTCAGCTATAATATATTCCTGCTGGCTTTGATCTTCGCTTTTATGATCTTGAACTTTTAGGCATGACACATTCATTAGAGGGTGTCTGCTTTTACTTTCTCTCAACTTTTGATATTCTTGATTCTCGAAATTAGTGACTGAATGGGCTTTGCTTTGATTTGATGGTTGTTTAATTGGGTTTCCTGCAGATGAGTCTTTAGAAGATGCCTTGAAGCAGTTATATCTGATTGATGCTATTGATGAAAATGGTGCAATAACAAACGTTGGACAAAAAATGGCTGGTACTATATTTCTTTCTGTATATTTTAGAGGTGAATGCCAAGGTTTTGCATGAAGTTGAAGAAATCTTGCACTCTTATGCAATGTCAACTTGCCCATTATCTTGATAAGGAATTTCACCAGTATACTTGCTCTCTATGGATAAAATCTACTATTAGCAGTATTGTCATAGAAGTGTGTTTCAGTTATGCTTGACAATGGAAATTGTGCTCAGTGTAAACATAATGTCATCCTTTCTTCCCTCATTTTGCTCAAGTATTTCTGTTACTGTATATACTCTAAACTTGGTGATTTTTTCCCCCTTATACTCTACAGAGCTTCCATTAGAGCCTTCTTTATCAAGAACCTTAATGGAGGCAAATAATTATGGTTGCTTATCACAAGCTTTGACTGTTGCTGCCATGTTATCAGCCGAAACGTCATTGCTATCAGGGCGGAGGTTGAGTCATCTGAAGTCTCTTTTATATATAATTATTGTTCAGATATATTTCATTAAATATTCTTGGAAAATGTTGTAAAAATTACATAATTGTGAATTTAGCAAATACATTCAGCCAGAAAAAAAAAAAAATCTAGGAAATATTATAGTGTATATCCCTCTGGTTCTATGAGGTTATACAATTAAGAATTTACAAGGACTGAGTAACTGAGCTGTCATATTTTTCCTTTTGTGAGCAGCAAGACTGAGAAGAAGAGGAAACACACCATCTACAACCTTCCTGATGGTTCTGGCTTGGGTGACCAAATTCAGTTGCTGCAGATCTTTGAGTGCTGGGATGGGACTGACTATGACATTGGTTGGTGCAAAGACAATGACTTGCAGGTACCTTTACAGATTCTAGTATGCCAAAAATGACAGATGGATTCAGGGTTAGGCTCTTGCAATGAAGTCTCGTAGTAAAGAAATATTTAGTTGAAAGGCTAGTGCTACTCGTGTTTCATATGTTATATTTCACACATTCAATTAAGATAGTAGTAGCATTTAATTAAAAAAATTATTACATTTCTTAGAGAGCTTTTTCTGTAAGTACTTCATGAGAGTGCATGCTTGGATTTTCATTAGGGCAATGCTATGGACATACGGTTGAGCTCTTCCACCGTAGGATCTCCTCAAAATGTGTAATGTAATTGTTTGTTACTATACACACAGATTTTGAGATGATTCAACGGTGAGGTCGAGCTCTCTTGAGCAAAATCCCTTTCACTAGCATATACCTAAACTCAAAAATAGAGCCATACCAAAATAAAAAAGAGAAACACATTTAGACATTGTGTTTCCTTGTTACATAATTCATGTAATTTGTCAGAATTAATTGATTGCAGGTGCGAGGGATGTTGTTTGTCAAAGATATCCGTAAACAGTTATCCCAGATAATGCAGAAAATAGCTAAGGGTTTGTATTCTATATTCTTGTCGAATTTTACTAGAATCCGTTTGTTCTTGTATGTTAATGGATGCTTTTCTGCTTGAGCAGTTCGTAGTATGGTTAGCAAATACCCCCTTCTGTTTTGACTCAAGACATCAGAAAACTACAGACTTCCCCTTTTTTCTTCGTCAATACACTATATCTTTTTGATGTTAATAAGCAGTTGCAAGAGGAATTTATCTTCCGCTGAAAATGGATCAAAAATGAAAAATTGAAGGTTTTGGTGGTCGTGGCTGTACTCTCGTTTCCTCTTTTCTTCTTTTTTTAATTTAAATTTAGTGAATCCCTCAACCAGCTATCATGCCATCTTTGTTGTTAGCAATTGCATTTTATCTGTTGATATTATTCTGCAATAGGACCACTGGAAGTACGAGCACATGGAAAAGGGGAAGAGAAGCAGGGTTATAAAAATTTGAGGAAGGCTTTGTGTGTGGGCTATGCAAATCAGCTGGCTGAAAGGAAGATTCATCATAATGGTTATCGAACTCTGGGTTTTAAAGCCCAAGTAGTCCAGGTACTAATTCTAAATAACTTTAGAGTCAGCTACTGTGATACATGTCACTTTTGTTTTGCTTTGGTAGATCATCTATTTGTGTTAATATCATTTCTTCTAAAACGACTGCCCTTAAATCCACATTCTTATAATGAAATCCTGCTAGGATTTTGGAAGGGTAAATTTGCTTTAAGTGAATTCTATATGCTGTGTGATTGTGAAATTTCAGAAGTGGTAGCCTGTTTTTGGGTAATTTTTGACTACGTACTTAATTCATAGACACCTGAATAACCCAAAACTTATATTTTAGGTGCATCCATCCTCTGTGCTTAAACCAGATGAACTGGGAAAGTTCCCAGACTATGTTGTGTACCATGAACTAATTGCAACTCCACGTCCGTACATGAGAAACGTGTGTTCTGTTGAGATGAGATGGGTTATACCCATTATTAACAAGCTTAAGACACTAGATGTCCGCAAATTAAGGTTAGTCTGTTTATTGGGATTTCAAATTTTTAAACAGGATTGCATGTGATCATTGTTGGTTCCTTTTCTTAGGACCATGCTTATTTTTGATTCTATTTGTAACTCTGTCTGAAAGCAGTGGTGGACTTGGTCATATCGACAAGGAAATCGAGGAAAAAGTCCCAGACTTGCCCAAGAAGGACGCTGATGTGGCTGCAGTTCCTGATGACCATGAAAGTAGAATCCAAGCTGCTAGAGAACGATTTCTTGCTCGCAAGGGCAAGAAATGATTGTGGATATACATCTGAGGAGATGGTGATCTAGCCATGGTTGGCGGTATTATAATTTGTTTGAGGGACAGATTAGCTGGTACATCGAGCCAGTATGGGCTGAGATTCTTGAGTTCTGACGTTGTGGTGAATCCAGTTCTGTGCTGTGTCATGTCTGTCTTCCTCAAGCGGCTATCTTTTGCAAGCCTTGGAAGATTCTGCGCGGTTCACATAGGGGCCTTGGTGCTGCTGGATAAATTGGTTCAAGTGGCTAAAGAAGTGTATATACTTCTTTTGGTCCCCCCAAAGAGTTTGCAATGTACCCAGGGTGGGGGAAGGAAAAAAAAAGAAAAGGAAAGAGAAAGGAGAGATTATCTTTTGAGTCCATTTTACAAGTATATGAAACTACGAGGGAGCTCATTGGCAGGTGAACTGGGGTCAGTTGATTTGAACTGAGATGAGGAAGCATATACACGTGCAGGGTGTGGCCCCGTGAAACAATTGAGGATGGTTGCTCTTAAACAATCCCAAAAACCTAAAAAATAAAGTTCGACTTCTAAGTTCCAAACCAGAAAAGGAGTGATGATTTGATTATTCGTGAATTTGATCTCGTAATTTATTTATACGAAATTGAAACTGAAAAAGTCAGATGAATGGACCCATCATTGCAAAAGGAAAAACAGAAATTTTTCCCAAAAAAATAAAAGGCAAAATTTACCATGCACATCAAAGAATTAAGGTGCAATTAATAAGTTTTGTGCATGATGTTGGTAACCACTAGTAAAATGTGCTAGTAATATGATATATTGTTATTATTAATAGTTGTTAGCACATTAGCTAAATATTATCAACACATTTTAAAGGCTAGTATTAATATGACGAGCAATCATTTTTAGTATGTTTTAATAAACTTAATTTTTCATTGTTATAGCTACACAAAAAAATGTCACTTCTGTGCTCCTGTTAGTCTAATCCTACAGCTACTTTTTACATGGGGTTCATGCCAAGTTGAGTGGAAGGCAACTAAATGCGATTAAGGCATGCCATCAATTATTGAAACTGCAAAACACCATACCAACCCTTAGGAGGAATTGAAGCTTGCTGTCTCCACCATGCTTTTACGGCTAAATGAAGTGAAACGCTTCCGCCTCTAAAATGGCCTTCATACACAAAAGGTATTGTCAGTAAGAATAATAGATTGACACAAAAGGACAAGATTCATGCGCGCTTTATTTATATATTTTTATAAAAATATTAAAAATTCATGTAAATTTTACGTTACATAAAAATGTCGCGTCATGTCTGTGTCCGTTTGGGGTACGTTGAGATGCGACAATCAATTCGGATAAGCAACCAAAAGTTGTCTGTTTGTTTGTGTAGAAATTTCTTGACTCATTATCGGTGTCTTGACTCGTTACCGGTTTTTTTTTTTTTTTTTTAATTTTTAAGCTCCATGCCTTTTTTTTTCTAAATTTTTGTGTAATTTTTTTTGAAAAATATTTTTTATTAGATTGAGGCATAAATTCTCATGCAACTACACAAGATGTGATGTTAGTTATTGAATAATAATAATAATAAATTCTGTAAAAAAATAATAAAAAATAATGCTATTATCTGACGGGCCTATATATTAAATTTAGATATACATTATTTTCTTATGTTTTTATTATTATATTTTTCAATTAAAATATAATTTTTAAATAATAGCATTTAATATATTATACAAAAAATTATACATTTATTCTGATATTATTATATTAGTTAATTCAAGTTGACCATTTAATAAAATGCATATTTATAAATGTATAAATATCTAGAATTCAGCATACTCACCTAGCCGTCCGATCCACCGGATGATAACTGCCATTATCTTTCCATATACACTCATCGTATTTTTTAAAGATTCAAATACATTTATTTTACTTAAAATAAACATGAGTAAATAAATAAGTATGCCAATATTGGCATTATAGTTGTTAACAAAATCAAGAACTACAATCTACCAAAAAAGATTTGGAATTAAATTTAGATAAAGTTCATGTATTTACTATCAGGCTTTTTTAATAAATATAATATGAAAAAAATTTAAAAAAATTAATTATGTAATATTAAGTTGTTCAAATATTTTATTTATTATATTTTTATTAAAAATTTTACAGATTTACAAAAATGCTCTCTGTTAAAATTTCTCTTCATATGGTATATTCTTAATTTATTTGACGGTTTATTTTTATAGTGAAAAGAAAGAATTTTAAGTAAACACAATTTAATAAAAATAAATTAATCAAATTAATTATAAAAATATAAAAGTATAAAGAATTAAAATTAGATTCAGTTTTTTAATCTTCACTATAAGATTTCTTAATTAAAATATGATAAGTATATTATTCTTTAATAATATTATGATAAGTATATAGTTTATTGAAAAATTATATAATTATTTATAAAAATCATATATTTATTATGTTTATTATTAAAAAAATTATGCCCTTGTCATATTTTTAATAAAAAATCTAAGAATAAAGATATAAAGAATTACATATAATTTTTTTAAAATATATAATTATACTTTTTAGTAAAATATAACTCTAAAATACTTATTTGTCTTTTACTATATAGTTTGATATATTTTATTTTATTTTTTTTATAAATTGTCTCTATTTAGTCAAAAGTTATTCTACATTATAACTCAAAAAAAAAAATAGAACAAATCCCTCGTCTCTTGGATTTTCTAGATTTTTTTTAATTTTAATGATATTTTTTATTTAGAAGAAAATGAAAGATAAAATAAAAATAAATTTTTAACTACTAAATTATAAAAATAATAATTAAAATTAAAAAAATCTAAACACAATTTAAATTTAAAATTTTAACTGCTGCTCCAAAGCTAAGGCTCCATTTGGAACCAAGAAAAGGGTTATGGGAAGCGAAAACAGAAAATAATTTTCATCTCGGCGTGCGTTTGGTTACCATCACCTGCAGGAAAGTTTATTCCGTAGATAGCTTCATTTCCGTCAGTTGATAGAAGAGCAGTTCCATCGAGAGGGGGAAGTAAAGTGCACAGTGCGATGGGAAGCCAAGCGAAAAAGATGAAAATGTCCCGAATCTAAGTTGATATTCTGCCATCGCATTAGGTTTAGGTCACTGTACCTTCTTTAAAGTCGTAGGGGTGCGACCCGAAGCCGCAGGGGTGCAACCGGCAGCCGGCGACGTCCAAGCTCCTTTATGCAAGGTAATCAAAGCGGACTCGACCACCAGCGACACCAACAAGGTATTTCGCCACCCTTGTATGCTCTATGTAGTTTACGATTAGGCCACCTGTTGAACATGACTATGTAGGATTTATTGACTCGAAATTAATTTGGTGTTTTGGGCTTTGATGATTTTTGCAATGAAATTTATTAATTAGAACCGAGAAAATTTGGAACTCAGAATCCCGCCCGGGGGGGGGGGGGGGGAAGCATGAACTTTTGGGTTCGTCACCTATGGCAACCCTTAAAGGCTGGTCACTTGTAAGAAACTTTTGCTTCGTCAATGTATTTTAGCCTGTAGATGAAAATATCAATGCTTTGGTGAGCCACTCATTTAATATACCTAGAATAAGTCTCTATTAGACACCATATCTGATGTTCGAATCTAGAATAGGGGAACATTATTGAATTGATAATATGTGTTGTGACCCCGTATAGAGATGCGAAAGCCTGGGGGCAATTTTCCATCTAGAGTAAGTCTTCTCTCTCAGCAACAACCTCAAAGGCCTCAGCATTCGTGGCTTTCATCTAAATAGGCCATGAATAACTAGCAAAATACAATTTTCCATCTCCCTGAAAAGATACCTTCAATAGATTCTCCAAAGTGTTTGCTTCCATGGTGATCAGCTATGACAAGATGGAGTATAAGTCTAAAATCCAACTATTTTGTTACTAGAGTGTAGCGTATAGGTCTAAAATCCAACTCTAACAAACAGTTTAAATATATAAACTTAGCAAATTCTACACAGCATCCAGTAGCAATAAATCTATGTTAAAACTCTGGGGGGAGATTTTGGAAGATTTATTGGATGAATGTCTTATTTGTTTATCTTTGATAATAAGTTCTGGTTATTGATCACTCTCTTTCGCTGGAATAATCTCCTCCTTTATTTTATGTATTATAATAATCGAATTTTGGCACATAGATTGACTAAGTTCACCCCAAATCAAGAAATCTGATGAGTCCACTATAAATTATTTTTTTCCAGATCATTTTTCAATGACCAAATTGTGAGTTTAGTCATAATTGTAAGATTAGTGGACCAGAAAGCTATTATGGTTAAAGCACTTCCATTTACTCAATTTAAAATTTTTATTGTGAAGTATGATAATATGGATGTCTAATATGCCGGAGTATTATAATAGCCTTTTCTCCAATTTTCTAGTTACTTTTGCTGATTCTAGTGATAAACGCATTGATTAGTTATAGATGTCCTACAACTGACTGAGCAGTCATGTTTACTAGTTCTTGTATCTTGCTCTCTTTGGTCTGATCTATACCCTAGGACACTGTTTGCTAGATATGGTACCAAGTTTGTTGTCTTCATAATCTGTTATGAGTTACGTTGATGTGATTGCTGCTGTTATTCATAATATTATTATTTTTGTTGGCATAATATTATGGATGACAATAAAGTTTATGGCGGTTGTTCATAAGTAATTGGAACCAACCAAATATGATTGACTCATGTGAACCCCAATTTGTTGTATTCCTACAATCATGGATCGACAAAGAAGAGAAATGGTTATTCATACTGTTATTTGGTGGTTAACCATAGTTCAAACAATGCGTAAGCTGTTCCTTATCATGGTAGCTAGTGTTGTTTTGAGTAGCAACCGCATTAGCCATCGGCCATACACCCTTCAATTCCATGCTAAGAGAGCCCATTTATGGGATATGGTTTATCGTAGTGACAATACTTGCTTTGACCAAATTAGGATGTATAGGGCTACCTTTGATTGGTTGTGTCATATGCTTGACTCCATAGGAGGGCTAAAACCAACAAAGTATATGCTAATTGATGAGCAAGTGGCATTGTTCTTGCATATTCTTGCTCATCATGTAAAGAATAGGGTTCTCCAATGTGGGTTTAGGAGTTCCGGGGAAACTGTCAGCAGATACTTCAATATAGTCTTGAAAGCAATGATGCGTCTAGACAGGCAGTTGTTCAAACATCCAGAGCCTGTTCTTAAAGGCTCCACCGATAACAAATGGAAGTGGTTCAAGGTAACGAAGAAAGTATATCCAATAACCTGATCTTCTATTAATCTTCCTTGCTCTGTTCCACATTTTAATCTGCCTCTTTGCAACAGAATTGTCTCTGTGCACTTGATGGCACCCACATCAAGATAAAGGTTCCAATGCAAGATAAGCCCAGGTACCGTAACCGAAAGGAAGAGATCACCACTAATGTGCTCGGTGTGTGCTCACAAGATGAACAATTCATCTTTGTATTACCTGGATGGGAAGGGTCTGCAAATGATGGAAGGGTGTTGCGTGATGTAATCAGCCGGCCAAATGGGCTTAAGGTCCTTCAAGGTGAGAGTTCTTTTTTGTCCTTTTATTTGATGTTCTAACTAAACATTGCTGGCATGCTGTTTTTTGAGATTTAAACACTCATAACTTTGGTATGTGTGATATAGGTAAGTATTACTTGGTTGACGCTGGGTACACCAACTGTGACGGCTTCCTTGCCCCCTACAAGGGACAGCGCTACCACTTGAATGAGTGGAAAGATGGTAGGCAACCAAACAACCCTCGCGAGTGCTTCAACATGCGACACTCCTCTGCACGAAATGTGATCGAAAGGTGTTTTGGGATGCTTAAGTTGAGGTGGGCAATCCTTAGGAGTCCATCCTTCTACCCTGTTCGAACCCATAATCGTGTCATTCTAGCTTGTTGCTTACTGCACAACCTGATCAAGCAGGAAAATGCATATGACCCATTAGAATCACAATTGGAAGACTTTGACGAAACCAACCCAGCAGGGGATACCAACCCTGTTGTGACAATGGAAACCTTAGAAGGCTGGACCAACTTTAGAGACCGACTTGCAAACGAAACGTTTACAGAGTTCACAAGGCAACGAGGATATATATAAATATGGTGATAGGAACGTACTGTTGTTTGTGTAGAGTGCGAAATTATGTGGTATTAATGTAATGTTATTTGTCCGTATGGTTTGAACTAGTGTGATTCAAGTGTAACATGATATGAATGAGGTGTCATATGCATAGAGGTCAAATTAGGCTACGCTTGGACCTGCGTGTGCAGATCAATGTATTTGCTTTCTATGTTTTCCTTTTCATTTCTCTTGCTCCTTTACCATTTCTGTGAACACTTTCAATTGTTGACATTTGATCAGGTGATGAGATTAATTGTGTACACTAAATATTCTCTCTTTTTTGGCATTAACTTCTCTTGTTCTGTACTTATTTTTAGCTTATAACAATGGAGGATCAAACCCCTGCTATTTCGACCTAAAGAAGCATGCATGTGTGGACTATAGATGAAGACAATATGTTAATGGAGTGCCTACTTTAGGTACGAAATGAAGGAAAGCTGTGGCAAGATGGGTCATTTAAACCCGGCCACTTAGTTGAGCTCGAGAGATTGCTGGAACAAAGGAAACCTGGGTGTGGGTTAAGGGCTGTACCCCACATCCAATCACGTATGAAGACATTGAAAACTGGGTGGCAATGTTGTTTCGACCTCATTTATGGTGCAAATACATTAGGATTTGGCTGGGACCCGGTCCTGCGATGTGTTACAGCTGATAAGGAAGTGTGGGAAGAGTTTCTGAAGGTACCAACTTCTCTTCAACCCCTATAGCATAATCACATGTAAATATATTACTTGGCCTGATGTCAGTGTAAGCACTTGTACTTTTGTTTGAATGCACATAATATACCATCTTCCTCCCCATTTGGTTGTCTGCACATAAGTATTTTGGTAGTATTTTATTCTTGATGCTTCTTCTGCTATTTAGTCTATCCATTACACAGCTTTTCCTCCACCAAAAATATAACAAGCCTCCTACGTACTTAGATTTCTTTGTTGCTATTTAACCACTTAGTCATTGGCTGTTCTTTTGGTGTATATTTTTCAGGCTCAAACTAACAAGAAGTATGCACCCTATAGGAACAAGCGCATGCCTCACTTTGAACAGTGTTGTCTTATATGGGCGAAGGATTGTGCTTCTGGCAGGGAGGCACAAACAACAACCCAGATAAATGAAGAGCCAAATGATGCCTACAGGGTGGGTGGTCTAGATGACCTGCCAGAAACGCCAGGGGCAGCTGATGTGGATGCATCGATGGCTTATTCAGATGTGCACACAACGCACCAGAGTAAGGCCACATCAAGTGCCAAAAAAAGATGTCGAACTACCCGTGATAATCAAGAGTTCTTGGCTGGTGTGATAGAGAAAGTAGGTGACAAGATGGACCAAACACTTGTCACAATAACTCAAACACTGGGCAAGGACATGCAGTGAATGGGGCGTGATCCATACCTTGATGCAAATGCACAAAAGTTGTACAAACAGCTGATGGATGTAGATGACTTGACTGACGATGAGATAAATGCTGCACATATTCGGATCACAGAATCTGATAGGCTCATGATAAGTTTCCCCCACATCCCAGATGCATGCAAAGCATCATGGGTCCAACGAGTGATTGGAAAGTAATCATGTTGAACTTGGGTGTAAGGTTTTTTGTTGTATGGTAAGTGAAAAATGTGATGGGAGGGTGAAACACACCTGAATAGATGCTAGCCTTTTAAAGACAATGACTTATGTTCACCAAATAGGGTGGAAAACGGCCTCAATGGTAGACTCAGTAGGATTATTTTGTTGTACATAGCATGGGTCCTTTCAATCCACGTGGTTCAAATAGGCTTCTTTTGTAATTGTATGATATAAACTAGCCTATTTTTGTTGTAAATGAAGCTGCATTTTAGTATACTATTACTGGAGACTTGTGTATGGGTTTGATATAAGTACAGGGTGCTATTAGTTTAGAGGTTGGATATATTTATCTATTTTTCCTTTCTCTGGATGACAGGTACAAGCCATCGTGCTACCTGACATCTTACTCTCTCATCCCAAACCAATCCTACGGCTTAGAGCGGGAAGGTTCAGCCTTATCCAATTGGAACTAGGTAATTTTATTTTTTCTTAACTTTCTGGGTTTTTTATATATATCTAATTTTGTTATACCATGATCTTTATTGCTTCTTCAAGTGACACATCAGTGTTGTCTGTAGGTTATCCACCTTTAAGGTGATCAGAGGAAGCATGTATCTACTGTCCTGGCCCAGGTAACGATTATCTCAGCTATGAGTCTATACGGATCTGAATTAGTTTCCATTTTTAATATTGGATTTTGATGACCTTGGGCTGCTGTCTTTGTGTTAAGAAATTTGTTTATTGTGATTTTGAATAGATGAGAACCATGTATATACCGTGTTTTGGTGTTCAAACCTAGTCATATGTTATTGGATAGTTTAAGTCACTTGATTAAGGCTTTTGTTGATGGTACTCCTTTCATTTGTTTGGAGAAAATTGATGCATCGCTGCCTTTTTGTTTGGGTGTAATACTTGAGTTTATTTGCAAATATTTGCGACTTGGTTGTTGGTCCATCTAAAGTTGCCTTCCAAATACATAGTTGAATGGAAGTTTGGTCCTACATATCTATATGTTTCTGATTTGAGGATTTTACTTAACTCTGGTCCAAATGCTTATGTGTGACTTTAATAGACTAAAGAAAGAGGGCTTTCACATAATATTCTGTTTAAATAAACCAGTGACATGGAAGACATCCATTGGACTTTGTATCTACCTATGGTTCACTCTTGGGGATGAAGAAATCGTTCGTCTATTTAGTTGACACATGAATAATCCATAATTGAATAATAGGCCTTTTTATCCATATTATTTGAAAATACTACATTTCTAACTTCAGTGGGTAGGATGTTTAGGAATCCCTCTCAAATGAGTTTCCTTTTTATGTTGTCTACAGAAATGAGGAAATAAGTTGCATTAGGGACTATCCTGTGTATTGCGATGCCATAGTTTTGAATTTGTTTGGATTCTTGGTGGATATAATAAGGTAACGAAATCTATTTGTGAATTCAGTGGAAGCTATTCCTTACTGAGTGCCTTGTTAAGTTTTCCTCAAATTCTTGAAGTCGCAGCTTTTGTTATTGAATTAGTGGTTGTTCACGTTGGATTGACCAGGCTAGTAGTGTGAAGAAGGAGCATATCAAGATTCATGGTTTCTGATCTACTGGAGACTTGATGTCAACCCTTTCCTACCTCACTTCAGACGGCCACTCATGCTGTGTCTTTTGTGTAATGTGACTTTTATAGTGCGTAGGCTTTGTAGCTTCTGTGATGTAGGATTCTGGAAGTTTTGACATTATGTGTCCTTGGTCTCAATAACGTGTGTCAAAGTACTGTAAACTGGGCTTGCAGAATATTTGCAGTTCTGATATTAGATAATTATATGATGCTCTTGGTATGCCATGTGGTATTGATTATCCAATTTTGAAATACAACTCTGTAATGGAATTACATAACCTCTTTAAGCATGATCAAACAGGATAGCAGCAAAATACACAATTAGACAGTTCAAAAAGTTCTATTGGGTTGCTAAATTTGTAGATTTGAAATTCAAACAAAAGGGCAAAATTTTGTTGAATATTATTGCCCACAATAGATGAACTCTCCCAAATCCAAACGAAGTAATTTCTGTTGCATTGACTTAGTGAAAGGGAGTTATCAAATTCAATGATGGCATCATGAATTTCGTTGTCCCTGGAGACATCACCAATTCTGCCCAGCCACGGCCCAAGCACCACATGATCACCAACTGTAAAATCTCTAATACATTTTAAGTCTTTAGATGAAACCTCTTTGATTGTAGATCCATCAGGGGCTAACAAATCAATAGATATATTCACATCAAATACATCACAGATATATAGTAGGCTCATTGTCTTCCGAAATAGTTTTATGTTGTTGAACTCCCGTTGGAAAGCAAATATAGAGATGTCATAAGATAGTTATTTTAAGTCTTGTTATTCAGCTTAAAATTAGCAAAAGAAAGTTAGAAACAGTAATTCTTCAAAAGCAAGTTCTACTTATGCTCTGTATACCAGCGAACAGTGACATAGAGTAAAAAACAATCCCCATCTCTCTTGCCTCCTCCTCCTCAGAAACACCCTAAAAAAAAAAGAGTCTTTTTCCTACATAACATCTTAGCAAACTCCGTTAGTACTCCTTTTTTAAGTGACTTTGTGTTCACTCATAACTGATGAAGACGCCATAATGGGAACATAACATAACACAATCCTTCAACATTTATAATCTCTACATATTACACCCAAGCGTGCAAATGTAGTACATTCAACAGAGGTAACCATAGCTTTGATAAAATCATCTGACATTGAATCCAACAAAACCCAATTCAGCCAAATGTTAATGATACTGCTATTATCAACAACAATAGTAAATGTTCAGTTGTTGTAATCTGACCTAAGCTTATACTACAGCAAGGAGACAATACATTTTTTCCCACCCAGATCAACAAAAATGTGTGAAGGGTATGCATGGTGCAAAAAAAAAAAAAACACTTGGACCACCAACTACACCATAACCAAGCATGCAAGCACCACCATCATTACAAATGCAAAAACTATGGCCATCCATACAAACTGCTTTAGTTTTTTTACTCTGTGTGTAAAGTGCAGATTTTGCTTCCGAAGTTCTGCTATATCCCTGGAGACATCACCACCTCTAACCACATGGATGGGTCCACCCACTGATTGGCTGCCCCCATCACTGTCCAGACTATCATCTACAAGAAGGGTCATCCAATCAATAAATCCATGCCGTATACAATTCCAATAAGGTCGATCTGGGTTCTTCCGGGTCTTCGAAATCTTAAGTGTGCCCCACCAACCACAATGACATCTAATGGCCCTTGCTCGAACACTGCTCTGTGACCTCGTGGCATTGCTGTCTCCAACCACACTGGATGTTGCCATTGATCACTACAAAAGATATGCATAAACAATAAAAAAATTGTGCATTCTCTGCATCCTAACATACCATCATAATAGAGTCAGCAAGCATACAACACAGACTCAGATAGTACGTACAAGCCAATAGCATTAATGCTCCTACTTTGATACTAAATTTTACAATTGGTTTACATAAACACGAGACCTATCATGCATTAGCATCCATTTCGAATCAAACAGAGAACAAAGAATAGAAGTAAGATCTTGTGTGAAGCAATAAAGGATATAAATTGAAATACTCTGCGGTGATGTTGGCAGACTAGTTGCCGGAAAGAAAAATACAAGGAACAAACGAGCAACTCCATCCAGATGCCATTATTTGCCACCAGTCTCACACGCAATGTATGACAATCGAGAGCAATGGGAAATTGCAACGAGGGAACGACATACATAACTTGGCAATTGTGTTCGGCAACACACTTGTGCAAAAACCAGAAACTTCATAGAGTCAAAGGCCCAGACAGCGTCAGCATCCTTACATCATGTCGTACGCTGAAGCACGTCCCCTGCCTATGTTCTTCGATCCAAGATCGACACTGTGCCTATTGGAGTGTAGCAAACACCCAAAGAGAAGTTAACCGGCAACAGACGCACAGTGGTTCGTTCCACCGGCGATAGACCCACTTGTTGAATTCAGCAGATGCCTCACAAAGGGAAGATGCTTTGATCTGGTTCGCTCTAGGGCTCCTTTAAACCAAGGATAAAATGGTCTTCTATGCAGTATTTGTTGTCCTCTGAGGCACCATTTGTTGCTTACCAAACAACACAAAGCAAAATACTTTCCTATGTCTACAACCACAAACCAAACATACTAACAGTAAACATGATTCCATTCTCTTCCCATTTCTATTCCTCTTTCCATTTCCTTCCCCAGATTTTCTTGGTTCCAAACGAGGCCTAAGAAAGCGGACTAAGAAAAGATCTCATTTCAGTGTGCCACGCGTCTTCAAATAAAAGAAGACTGCATTCCAGATTATGATTTCAACATACACCTTGTAATTTCTTTCCTTTTCGGTGGTTGGACTTTCTGAGCACGTGACGTTAGTTAGGGAAAATTGTATTCGGAATTTGAATCTTATAAAATTTATAATAAATTATTTTAAAAATTAAAATAATTATCACTTATGTTAAAACTTAAAAAATTTATTATTATATTTTAAAAATTAAGACAAAAATTATTTAAATTATAATTTTTTAAGTTTGATAATAATATTTTAAACTTAATAATAATTTTAGTCTTTAAAAATAATTTTAATTTTTAAAATTTATTATAATAAATTGTATAATATCTACATGCTTAGATGTAATTTTTTCAACAGGTTAATTTGAATTATTAAAAAAAAGATAACATGAAAAATGTAAAATGTACATACAGCTCATTTTTTCTCTTTTTATTTACTACTTCCTTTTCTCTTCTATCTCGGTCAAAATAATATCCAGCAACGCAGACGCCATACAAGGAGAGAATTAAGGCTGGATATTTGTTTCGTTTACGCTCACGCAACGCAAGAAGAGACGAGGCCCCAGCAGCTCAGTGGAGCGCTTTGTGATGGCTTTTGACCTTCAAAATCTCAATAAGCAATGAATCCAAAACATCTCAAGAACACTTCATCGGTTTTTCCGAATCACTGATCGATTTGGAGATGCCTTAGACACCGTAAAGCCATGGCCTCCAATCTCCATGTACGAACAGAACAACCTCCCGCTCACACTCCCTTACTCGCCTCAAATTCAAATCGAAACGACGTCGGAGCAGGACAAGGCCACCAAAGGCAACGGGATGAACCTGACGAACCGGAGGAGACTCGACTGGATCAGATGCTTCGTCATATAGAAATGTTTCTCACACTGCTTGGGTTCAAGCAATCGTCATTCTTGAGCTTGGCTCTGTCTTGGACATCTTTCGTGGTGGTCGGTGTGGTGGTGCCGGTGTTGATGCTCGAGGTCGACCACTGCTCCGACCGCGAGAGTTGTCACAGGAAGGATTTCGAGATGAACATCGTCGCCTTTCAGGCGTGTCTCGCCGCCGTCTCCTTGCTCTGTCTCTCTCGCAATCTGCGCAAGTATGGCTTAAGGAGGTTCCTCTTCGTCGATCGCTACAGTGGAAACATGGCGAGCTTTCAAGAATGTTACGTCAAACAGATTTCGGTGAGCAAATTCAAGATCCTGAGCTATTTGCTATTACCGTGTGGTCAATTTGTGTGGAATCTTGATTTTATTATTCATCTTCTCAAGCGGAATTCTTTTGAAATTGCATGAAATTTACATAGAAAGGATAATTCAGTTGCAAATACTTTTCGGAATATCTTGGAATATGGAAATCCATTCGCCGCTTGGGAGTTTTTTGAATTGATGAATTCGAACTGAACTTTTAATATCTGACGAAGCATAAATTAGAATCAGATACTCGATTATCCGTAGGTTTGTCATCGCCATCAGCCTATCACCATATCTGTTTCTGCGTTATGTTAGTATGCCGGCGACTTGAAGATAAGCAAGTTGCTTTCAGATTTTGGTTATCAAAATGTCACGGTGTTCGTTTGCTTAAAAAAAAAAAAAATCCCCCCAATCGGGTGAATGTCTGTCAATTTTGTCAATTTTTCAATTTCACGTTCTTAGGGTTCTAGATATAGTAAAAACCAGAGCTCTATTTCTGGCTCTCCTTCACTGCGATGCCCTTCTGTTGTTTTTAAGTTTTGTCAGGTAATGCTAAAATGCTTTTTCTGGCCTCAGGAATCTTCGCGATTACTTGTTCTGTGGGTATTGCCATGTTTCTTTCTGAAGACAATTCGAGAAATCATTGGCCTTTCGCACGTAAATCGTGAGTCATGGTGGCCCTCGGTTGCTGTTTCATTAGCTTCGATCATATCCTGGACTTATGTGAGTACAATCTCTCTATTAGCCAGCATTTTGTTTCACTTGGTCTGCAATTTGCAAGTTATCCACTTTGATGATTACGGGGAGCTCTTACAAAGGGATTCTAATGTGCTCATTTTCATGGAGGAGCACATTCGATTACGCTATCAACTCTCCAGGATAAGCCATAGGTTCAGAATCTATCTTCTTCTAGTGCTCTTCGTTGTTACAGTTAGCCAGATTGTCACTCTGATACAAGTCATCAGATATGGTGGAATAATTACTTTCGTAAATGGCGGAGATTTTGCTGTAAGTTTAATCTTTAATGTTCCCATCGTTATCCATGTAGTTTGAAGAAGAATTTCCTATTTTTATGGTTATTTTAACCAGCCATCACTTGGTTTTTAGAGTTTTATATATCTTGTCATTGTTAGTTCCTGCTTTTAAAATTTGAAGCTTTCAACCCAGGTTTATATTCCATTTTTCTCCTTTGATCATTCTTTCAGGTATCCACACTTGTTCAAGTGGTCGGAATCATTATATGTCTGCACGCAGCAACAAAAATTTCTCGTAGAGCTCAAAACATTGTTTCACTTGCAAGCAGATGGCATGCTCTAGTAACATGCACCACTTCCCATGCGTCCCGATTGAGAAGTAATGCTAGTGTGGGGAACTTGGAGTCCGCAAACCTTTTGAATTCTCAGTATTTTGATCACTCTGAAAGTGACCTGGAGTCGTTTGATCATGGCGGCATGCCTACAAATACCCGACTGGCTACTTATATGTCCTCAAATCACAAGAGACAAGCCTTTGGTACGTAATTCAACTACAACTTGTCCCTGTAGTTTTGAATTTCTCAAGTTTGTTATTTTAGTTAGTGGCTTGACTGACATGTTTATACAAACATCCAGGCAGCAAAGATTAGTATTTCAAAAGTTAATTACTTGCTATTTCTGACCTGTGTACCTCTAACCTCCTGGTGAGATTAGTTTGGGAAAGTTTCTTAACTTGTGTTGGCTTTTCTGCTGTTGATCTTCGGCGGGCAAGCCATGCTTAATCTCCTAAGGGACTTGCTATATAATATTTTTGGAATCTATTTTGAAGTTGGCAAATGCTGTTCTTTAGTCGTAGTTGATCACTGCCAGTGTTTTTTAAGAGACCTCATGCATGCCCTTCAAATCTGCAGTGATGTATTTACAGACGAATCCCGGAGGAATCACTATATTTGGATGGATGGTTGATCGGTCCCTTGTCAACACAATAGTTTTCCTTGAACTATCCCTGGTTACTTTCGTGATTAGCAAAATACTCTGAGGATGTATATTGAAAACTTGGATCAAGAAAAGGGCGGGTACCATAGTCATCTTAATTGGGAACCCCTACATGTATTTTTTCAATTCTTTTCCCTGACTAGGGTATGTCAATTTTATCGGATGTCCCCGAAGGGACTGACTAGGGTATGTCAAACTTTTACATTACACACTGCAGCTAAGCACGGAGGTAGATAAGTGTCGGAAGAGATTATCACGAAGGCACACGCTGTTACAGATTTGGAGGTCTTTGGATTTTGCGCTGCTGCTGTTGTATATCGACTGCGCACCGCCTGCCTTCTTTCAAAGGTAACATTGGATTCTCCAAAATTATGAGATTCTTCCTTTTTTAAAAATTTTGGGGCAATCCCCCCAAAATTATGATTCTCATTTGTGCGTGTTCCATGTTCACTGATTTTATGGCTGTTCACTTCAGTATCCATCAAGCGTTCCTATTTTAGGTCAAAAATTTTGCGTGGGACTTGTTCAGCTAAATAGGTTTTCTTCAAATTAT
Source organism: Erythrophleum fordii (assembly GCA_032878935.1). NCBI lineage: Eukaryota > Viridiplantae > Streptophyta > Magnoliopsida > Fabales > Fabaceae > Erythrophleum > Erythrophleum fordii. The sequence continues at coordinate 5,754,630 of JAVQMF010000027.1, forward strand.
ATATATATATATATATATATCCGAGTTCAGCTATATCACATATATATATATATATATATACCCAGCAGTACAAATCTTACCTATGCAGTGTCTGCTTGATTAGTACGTAGCCCAATAAGATGCCAGTTATAAGAGTTTTTAAGGCATTAAAAACGTATTAAATATCCGAGTTCGGTGAACTTATCTATGGAAGCCAAAACTGGAAGCATTTATTTTCTTCAACATAAAACTAATCCCACAGAGCTTGACGTCGGAATTTTTAACGTAAACTACGAAACCTTTTCTTCCCCTTTTTCGCAGTCTTTCTATGAGAACATACGGTCCTTTATTGTTGGCACGAGAACCACTACTACTGCAAATACAGTAAATTTGCTAAAAAAATATATAAATTATACACATCAGCAAACCAGCAACCTGCCTCGCGCAGTCGGAAATTAGACCCCTCCAAGAACGCGTTATCACTGACATCCTAGGAAGAGCGAACGTAATAAAACATGTCTAGCTTTCTCATTGTAATTTGACATCATATGTAGGATTGCACCTCACCCCAGCAGCAACAGGGAAAACGTTAGAATGAATTTAAAAGAAAAAAAAATCCAACAAGCATATAAAAATTAAAATTGTATAAAACAAATTAAGCAGCGTAGACACAAGCTAATCTGTTCATTAGAAAGTGCTTTTTTACGTCTTGTCACAATAATACCATTACGTTTAATTTTAAAATAATCGGCATAGAAAATTGGGTATCCAGGCATAACCTCGGCAACCCAAAAAAGGGGCTAGAATTGCAAATCACTCTCTCCAATATATCCCCCACCATAGACAATTAAGTCTTGATTCTTGATCTACCCTAACAGTTATAATGAAAAATTGCAATTCTTCAGCGTCATGACAGTGACTGGTACACTAAGGAATATCAGGTCATACTCGCACCCAAAAAATGAAAAAAAGGAAGCACATACATGACTTGTTAACAAAGAATTTTAATAATTTTCATGACTCCATGCATATTGCAGAGAGGACGGGAAGTTAATTCAAAGATTATTATGATTACAACACCCATTAGATAAATTATGTGAATGGGAAGAGAATCTACGAATGCTTTGCATCTCCTACCAACCCCATCTCACAGCTGCGTACCATCCAATACAATTATACCACCACAAGATTACTAAAGATGTGCATAATACCCACAAGCAAGCTATCAGCAGAATGACACTTAAAATTTAGACGAGAACCTCGTCTATTTTTTCAAGCAAACATCAAAATCAGAAAATAAGTCCTATTTAATATATGTAGATATATATATCATGTCTAAAAAACCTAATGGAGAATAAGCAGAAAAAAGTATATTTTATTTCTACATTGCAACAACAATGCACGAAAAAATTTCAGCCCCAAAATGATCTGGGTGTTGACTCCTTTGTTAAAAACTTAAAAAATAATTCGTATTAAACAAATTGCAGATAAACATGAGATATCAACCATATTGCACACTACGTAAGTTCCATAATATTTAACTGCACCTTACCACTGCCTCTTAAGAAGAAAAAATTACTCAATTGACCAACATTAAAATCAACACGATAGAATGATACTAGATCAGTTTTAAGACTCTAAATTTCATTGACTTACATCTGTTTCCACAACAATTCATCCTAAACTGGTGACGAAATAATCCATAACATTAAACAATAACATAATTTTCCAGCATATTAGCATCATCAATCCACATAAAGTTGGAACTTTTAGGCCACATTTGGTACAGCGCAAAGGAATGGAATGCTATAGAAAGGGAAAAAGGGACAGGGGGGTCACACTGATATCCTTACTTTGAAAAAAGTAATAAAAAGAGACATAATAAATAATGATAACAATGGCATAATGGACATTTTTCATTTTTTTTTTTGGGGGAAAACTTTCCTATTCCCTTGGATGAGGTGCTTGGTACCAAACGTGGCCTTCATATCTAGCAAAATTCTTCTATTAACCACTTACTACAGTATGGGTTTGAATGCATAGAGTTCTTGTAAACGTTGTGATGGATACATATCATTGAGAAGCAACTAGTATAATCAGAGTATGTATTAGAAGTTAGCATGCAAAAGGCCACAAATCATCTTATACTGAACCTGACCCAAGCAGCCTGTTACAATAGGAAGACCCAGAACACATTACTTTAATAAATAATTTCAGACACAAATTAATCTCTCTTAAGTAGCAGTACAACTATATGCTATAAAAGTTTGACTAACTGTTTCTACTGCAGTAGATAGTGGGACAAACACAAAAGGGATTAAAAAAGAACAATTTCTCTTAGTTTGAAATTGAAAATTTAAAAATTTTAAGAGAAGGGGAAGGGTAATAATTGTGGGGAGGAGTCCTTCCTCCATCCCCCGTATTTTGTTTCCCACAAATTGAGGGGTAAGGAAGAGGAGTGACTAATCTTTTATTTTAAACAATGCAATTTACCATTATACTACCCAAATTGAATTAATTAAAAAGTATACAAGGGTTACATCGGAGCCTTAAAATTATAACTTTTTCCCCTTTCCCCATCTTCCCCATTAATTAGCCAAGAAAAGGGAATGTAGCTCCTTTCCATTCCATCACTTCCCCTCCAAGTCCATCCTACCCTCTTCAAAACTCCCAACTATAGTCTACAAGAGAGAGAGAACAACTAAACAAACCGCATTAGGATTTATAGAGGACCGTGCTTTCCTTCAAGTGATGACTACTATTCAATCTTATGATAGGTCAATGTCAATTAATCAAAACTACTCCCCAGTTAACAATACTAAAGCAATGTCATATATCATCCCGTATTTTTCTCAAATATATGACAATATATATTACTATGGCATGCACAAAAATAGGAACAATTTCTGATCTTAAGATTATATAAGAACTTCATAAATACATTATAACAAACCAAGGTTTGTATAGTACCTCTAGAAAGCCTGAAGGAACAACTAACTGATGTTCTATAAATTCCAGGGTATTCGGATAACTTCCTCAACCTGCGTGCTTTGATACTGCAGTGACATTTGCAGACAAATGTCATAAAAGAATTCTCGAACTAGCCAAAACTACAACTTTCCATGAGTAAATATGATAACAAAAATTATTTTCATTTCATTTCAATTCTTCATTTAAGCATGTGCTAATTATCCTGTGGTACTGCAACACACACTGAGGGATAATATGCTGAAAGGAAGTGGCAATTTTTTTTGCCTTAGGGAGGGGGGATGAAAGTGAATATAGTTAAAGAGGATTCTGAATGGAACTAAGACAACACCCCCCCCCCCCCCAAAAAAAAAAAGAAAAAGGGGAAAGATTAACAGACAAACAACTGGAGAAGTAGCAAATTCAAGGAATTCATCACATAGTAGCTTCATTACCTCATATTATCAGCATCAGCATAGAACTTGTCTTGGCAAAGGGGTATGGAGATGAAATATGGAAGGAAGTTGCAATTTTTGTCTTGGCAAAGGGGGATGAAGATGAATTATGAATAAAAAGGCTCACGACTGGATCCAAAAACACACAATTTTAACAAAGATAAATAACAACAAAAATACCAGAGAACCAACAAAACAAATTCAAGAGGAATTTATCATATAAAAGCTCATTGAGAACTTGACCTCACAATTCAATCAGCACCAGCTAAAGAACAATTCCAATTTCAATGTAAACTAATTAAAATTGTACAATCCCACAAGGTTTCTCTTTTTTTTTTTGGGGGGGGTTGGGGGGGGGGGGGGTTCTCTTAGAGACCTAGATTAGGGGTTGGCGGGAATCAAATCCGCTTCCCTCACCTATGGTAGGGACTTCAGTTTCCAATAAGCCATATCTCAAGAATTAAGTTAATTTCAGATACAATACCATACAGACAGCATTAATTTCTCCCTAGCAAAAACCACCTGAAAACATTTGTTTAAATGAAGCAGAAGATAGCATGACAAAAATTAAACACAAAGTGTCCAACATAAATACCCTAGTTGGCAAATTTTTTGACAGCAGTTAAGGGGGAAAGGGGGCACTCTGTTGACTGACTGATGACTCACACAAAAGCTCAAACCAAAAGGCCACAACTTGTAAGCAAAGAAAAATCCCAGACAATCTTCTTGCATGGTCCTAAATTTTCAAAAGTGATGATAAACATGTAACATTTCTGCCCAATTTTTCAATTACAAGCGAGCGCACACAACAATCTTGTATAAAGTATCAACTAGTTTGCACCCAAAAAATAAATAAAATTGATGGCCAGTCATTTATTTTTTGTTTGAGAGAAATTTCATGAGAGTAAGATCCACATAAAATGACCTTTTTCTTTTTCATAAAAATTGCTAGTATATAGGACACAACCAATCCATCAGATCATGGCATATACAACTGATAACTTCTACACAAGACCAACATTTTGTACAATATAAGTCTTGTGAAATTCATAATCCACAGCCAGGATTGTCACGCGGAAAAGAGGAGAAATTCTAATTAGATAGAGTAATGATATTCCCAAAATCAAATTGCATACAAAACGACACAATTGTATTTGCAGCCTGTTGACATTGTAAATAGTCAACCATCCAACACTTTTCAGACTCAACTGTAATTACCAACCAATATGGTTGAAAGAGTAGCATCACTCAACTAGATAACATTGACCATAAGCCCATGCTAACAACATGGGCTTATAGACATTATCCCTCATGGACAAATAAATATAATCCTCATCCCTTAATATCCGAGATATTAAAGGAGTACATTACCTTTTGGGCACTATGTTACTGTCAATTTCTTCATCAGTGAAATGCAACAAGGCCCTCTTCCACTTCACACCAACCGTCTCTTGCAAACACAATATTAATATTAAAAAAAGAAAGAAAAGACAGCAGCTAGAAATTCCATACTGTTTTAATACTCAAAATCAGATAAAATTGTTTACAATGATAATGAAAATATGTTACATACACAAGTTTCAGCAAAAACTGACTTTTCCTATATTAAGAAGAAGGCAGCTATGCCACACCTTGCGCTGCAGGCAGTGTTCCAGGTGCATATATATATATATATATATGAGATGGTCAAATCATGAAGAAAGTTGACCTGAAAGAAATATGGATCCCAGGAGGTAAAAGAATACATATCCTCTGCAAAAACCAAGTGCCTGCTAAAAAACAGCACAAGTGATTGTTTAACAATGTTTGCAACTTCCGCTCAGTACGCACTCTCACCTCATCCATGCAAACAATCAGCGGAGCATGTTAAAATGATTATCAAGACTGTAGCTTTACATTGCACAATTCTCAGCCAAAAATACCACCAGTCCCTAATTCACCCTGCTGCAACTCCTTTCGACGCTGCTCCTCCAAAGGATCCGGACTTTTTATTAGTCTCCGGGTCCGCCTAATTACAGCATAATAAGCAACTATTAATAAAATGAACATCTAAGGAGGGGGGGGGGGAGATACTAACACAAGTAGTTTCTTACCTGTCTTGAGCATGTCGAGCAGGAAAAGTAGGCATGAATTCTTTAGACTTGGGAAGAGGAACTTCACGAAACCACTCATGATTAAGAGCATCTTCTGCTGTGATCCGCTGCATATAATAGAAAGTCTTAACAAGTCAATAAAAGCATAGATATATTTACCAAATTAAGTCAGAAAACTCAAGTATAAGAATGCTTTTACCTTTTCAGGGTCATAAGTAAGAAGCTTGTTCAACAAATCAAATCCAGAATCAGAAAGAACTGGAGATCCAGTGAATGAGGTGGCGGGGAATTTTTTACGCAGAAGGTTATACCTGAAAGGAACATTTTGGTGGTTAATACAAACTAGCAAAATTGTGTAACTTTAAAATTCACCAAGGGAGGCCAGATAGCCAGACCAGAACCACCCAAAGTTCGAAGCCTGGGAAAACAGTGGCAAAAAATAAGAATGATGGAACCAAACAGCAAATGTCATAAATAAAGGAAATAACAAATACTTACTGATGCTTGACAAAATTGACCTTAACTCCAGGTAATTTAGAGAACCCAGGCCAAATTGTTTCATTTGGTGTACCAAGAGTTCGGAAAATCTGAAAGTAAAATAAAAAATGCCAAAATATCATAAGTCACTATAAATTTTGTGGGTAAGCTAAAGATGTCAATAGTTAAAAGGGAGAAAATATAAGGGCAAGACCTTAGTAAGAAGTTAACAACGAAAGTATACCTTGTCTATTTGGTCAAATTCAGTCTTCCCGTTAAATAGTGGTTCTTTGGACAATAGCTCAGCCATTATACAACCCAAAGACCACATGTCAACAGCTGTTGAATATTGTTTTGCCCCCAGAAGAAGTTCAGGTGCCCTAAGCAACAGATAGAGTACCATTAGGTAGATGAACTCCTCCCATTAGAAGAGAGCACAGCAACAGACGTGTTAAATCAGACAGCAATTAAACCAGTAACACAACAAAATAACAGGCTAACTTGATTAGCATGTCCATCATAAGCAGAAAATAAAGGATTATAAAGTACCAAAGTACTGATCTACAGGTCAAAAGATATAATAGGTAATAGTAATTTTACTGCATACATACTCTTGTCAGAAAATCAAGCAGATTATATTTTATAGGAAGTGTCAAGCATGACAAAATGGCAACAGTTTCTAAATTCAGAAGCAAACAATAATACGAGAATGAAGAATGGCATACCAATTATTGTGTAAAAATTAAGGAAACAAATTACAAATATATGCAAGAACACTCACCTGTACCAAAGAGTAACAACCAGGTGTGTATATGTTTTCAACGGACTCCCATACTGACGAGCCAACCCAAAATCACAAATTTTTAACTCACCCCTATTATTCAAAAGCAGGTTTGAAGTCTTCAAATCCCTATGAAGCACCCAGTTGTCATGAAGATACTTCACACCTTCTAAAAGCTGGAGCATAAGGCACTTCACTTCACTCTGGCTGAATGGCTGCTTCATTGACTCCATTAGTCCTTTAAGATCATGTTCCATGTATTCCATCACCATGAAAATGCTATCAAGGTTACTCCCTACCACTACTTCCTTAACATCAACTATGGACGGGTGGTGAAAAGAAAGAAGAATGTTTATTTCCCTAAGAGAAGTCAGCGGAAAGCCTTCTTTTTCCTTCTCCATCTTCACCTTCTTCAATGCTACAATTTCCCCAGTCTTCTTATCTTTGGCTCTATATACAACACCATATGTTCCTTCATCTATCTTGTTTAGTCTCTCAAACTCATCAACACTTCTACAACCCTGGAGCATGTTGACAACTCTCTGTGGTGGAGATGGAGGCTCTGGAGTCTCACGTTCATCATCTTCATCTTCAGAAGCAGTATCTGAATGACTAACGGTAGTTTCTCTTTTGACCACTTGACCATCAATTTCCATATAGTCATCCTTATCAGATCCAATACCAGTATGATCATCCCCACTGGACATTTTACTGTAGCTACCTCTTTCTTCAGATTCAGAAGATTTAGCTCTAGCTCCTTCATAACCATCTCTTTTGGATTCCTCGGGGCTCAATAGCTTGTTTCTTACTCTGGTATTCAATAACTCAGGTGATAGCCTCCTCCTCTTCTTAGGAAATTCATCATCATCTATGATTTCACCTTCATCGCCGGGAGAGTTATCCCCAGCTGCCCATCTTGAAGATGATATGTTAAGAGTTGGAACATAATCCTCACCCTCTGGCTGCTCAGCCTCCTGATCATTACCCAACTTTTGATCAGGTGACAAAGGAAGTACTCCCACGGTAGACTCAGTATCAACATCCTGAACTGACTCAGAAGACAGAGAAGGTTTAACAGCTGTAGGCAACTCAAGACTCTCCGTTTCTCTACTTTTCATAGGATGTATCTCCACTCCACCATATGGAGCATCAGGTGACTGACGGAATGCTCTTGGCAGTGGTGGCGGAGGAGGAAGAGTAGTCACCGTTGTGGCAACCTTAAGTTTGGATGAATTACTGACTTCTTTGTCATCCTGATCCCACACTATCGGTGAAAATTTTCTTTTCCTCTCCAATGGAGATTGAGTCCCGTTTTTTTCAACCTTTGCAACCTCAAAATCTTTCACCTGTGGTTCTGATTCAATAGCATCATCAGACCCACTGTCACTGGAAAGCTCACCTGGCTCCCTATCCATTGCCTTAACAGAAAAACCACATCTTCTGGGACCAAGGCCACCACCGCTACTCCCTGAGTCACTCCTACTTGAAGATGAGGGGTAACTGCCATTTATTGCTTCTCTCTCCCTAATATCCTTCTGTCTCACTCTAATCCTATCTCTTGCATCCGTGTTCCGACCCCTCACAGCATCGCGGCTCCCAGTCCTAATCCGATCGTACTCTTCTTTAGCATTAGTCAAACCCCGCCTGGAGACATCAAAATTGGACTCACGGTCCCTAAATTCGTTGTCGCGATAACCCCCATGTCTCCCAGCCGCCATATATATATGCCTAAATGCCAAGTTCCACAGAAAAACCCTTAATCCCTCTTCTAATGAACGCAGATATTCTGCTTATAAAACCCTAAACCCAGAGCACAGGAAATTCACCCTCAAATTTCTAATTTCCGGAACACGAATACGCGTAAATCAAGTAAAAAACCGCAACCACGAACGAAGTCAGACCCAACGACAATTCGATATCAGACAACAAAGCCCCGGAAGATAAGCAAAAGTTCCATTATGGCGCTACTATGCAGCTAAAATCGGTAGGTAAAGACCGGATCAGTTACGAAACCCTAGAAATTTAGGGATATCGAGAGAGAAAAAAAGAAAATAAAAGAAAAGACGCGAAACCGTAGAAATTACTGCAGTTGACCCAGAATCATCAATCCTCACACCAAACAGGAAATGATAATCGAATTGAAACGGCTTACCAATGATAGGTAAAGAGCGAGAAAGGCAGGCGTTGGGAGATCGAAGAGAGCGACCTTCGTCCAGATAAGAGAGTGAAAAGAAGGCGTGACCACGCAAAGAAATAGAAACACGGCTACTTGCGCAAAACAAAAATCGATTTTTTCTAATTAAAATTGTTTAAAATTTTAATTAATGGGAATATTCCGAGTGTCCCCGAGTCACGTGCAAAAATCGCTAGACGCCTTAATTGATTTGGGCTGTCCAAAGATCGATTCCATTGATTGGGCTTAAAGCAACGTCCTCGGCCTATCCTACGGAGTCTAATCATGTCCGAATGCTCACGGGCTTTTAATTTTTGTTATTTTTTTCTTATTTTTGTGTATAAGATTTAGAGTAGATATAGGATAAAAAAATACTTTTCAAAATTTCTATTCCTAATTCTCAATGCAAATAAGATATATATTTATAGATACAAATTTGTAACTTTAGAAGGTCACTTCCTAAATGTGAAATAATATACCATAAAGTAAGGCATAAAGGTGAGAAATCAATACTCCAAGAGTTACACATTTTTAAAAAAATATGAAAAGAAGAGTTATAATTCTTGAAATCAAATTGTTACAATTCTTGAAAGAGATTATCATCCACATAAAAGAGAAGATTATAACATACCTTTCGATGAATTTAGGAGTTTAGAAACTAAAAAAATATCCACCATAACAGATGAATTCATAACGAGTCCCAAACCTCTGCTGCAAAAAACCTGTGCATCTTCTCTGCTACAAGTTGATCACTTCGTTTAAATAATTTGGGAAAAATCTGCACCGTTCAAGCTCATAAAATCTTGACCATCTATTTTGTTTAAAGAAAAAAAAATCATCTTCCTCCTACAAGACTTGCAACAGAAAAGATGCATGGGTTTTTTGCAGCAGAGGTTTGGGACTTGATTCATAACACTCCCCCTTGGATGTCTATTATACAAGGAATATGCCTCATTAAAACCTTACTAAAGAAAAATTCAATGGAAAAAAACCCTAATGAAGGAAAAAGAATACACCGTTCCTTGTACACTACCCTATTCACAATATCACTGTATATTTTTAAGTTAATGCATCCCAATTTTATCTATTAATCTTTCAAATGTTGAGGTTGGTAGTGCCTTAGTGAATAAGTCAGCTAAATTATTATTTGAACAAATTTGTTGAATATCAATATCATCATTCTTTTGAAAATCATGAATGTAAAAGAATTTTAGTGAAATGTGTTTTATTCTATCTCTTTTGATATATCCTTTCTTTAATTGAGTTATATATGCCGCATTGTCTACATACAATACAGTCAAAGTTTTCTTACAATAAGATAACTTGCATGCTTCTTGGATATATTGAATCATATATCTCAACAAAACACATCCTCGACTTGCTTAATGAACAGCTATAATTTCTACATGATTCGAGGAAGTGACTGCAAGTGTTTATTTAGTGAAACGCCATAAAACAGTTGTATTTCCATTTGTAAATATATAGCCTATTTGAGATCTAGCTTTGTATGAGTCAAATAATTATTCAACATCTGCATATCCTAGGAGTTCTAATCTAGATCAATTTGTATTTAATAATCCCATATTAACAGTACCTCAAAGATATTGAAAAACATGTTTAACTTCAATCCAATGTCTCCGTGTTGGAGCTGAACTAAACCAGGCTAATAAGTTTACAACAAAAAGTTATATCAAGTCTTGTATTATTAGCAAGATACATTAATGCACCAATTGTACTAATATATGGTACTTCAAGACCAATAAATTTTTTATTATCATCTTGAGGTCAAAAAATATTATTTTTCAAATCAAGTGATCAAACAACCGTTAGGGCACTTAACGGATGTGTTAGTTTGATTGATGTATAAAAATATGTAAAATCTTTTAAAAACTTTTTGTGTGTAGTTTGATTAATGTATAAAAATTTCATCTTTCAAATGTTTAATTTGCAAATCAAGATAAAATTTCGTTTTTCCAAGATCTTTCATTTCAAATTTCTTTTTCAAACAATTTACTGCTTTTGAAATTTTTTCAGGAATTCCAACAATGTTCAAATCATCAACATATACAATGATGATTAAAAATCCTGAATTTAATCTTTTTATGAAAACATTTGCACATATATGGTCATTCTTATATTCTTCTTTTAATAAATATTCACTAAGACGATTATACTACATTCATCCATATTATTTTAGTCCATACAAGAATCTTTGTAATTTAATTGAATAAAGTTCCAAAGACTTTGAATTATATGCTTTAAGCATTTTAAATCCTTTAGACGTCATGATCAAGTGAGCCATATAAATACACTATAACAACATCCATAAGACACATATCAAATTTTTCATGCACTGCTATACTAATAAGATAACGAAATGTGATTGTATTCACTATAAGAGAGTAAGTGAATTTATAATCAATTCCAGTTCTTTATGAGAACTCTTGTGCAATAAGTCATGTTATATATCTCACAATTTTTTTTTTTAATTTCATTTACGTACAAATACCTATTTATATCCAACAGGTATTACACCTTCAGGTGTTCAGACTATATGCCTAAAAATCTCATGTTTTTCAAGTGAGTTTAATTCTGTTTGAATTGTTTCTTTTCATTTTGGCCCATCACATTTACGTCGACACTCATTGACGGATGTAAGTTCATGATCATTATTATCACTTATAACATTAAGCACTACAAAATATGTAAAAATGTTATCGACAATTATTTTCTTATGGTTAAATCTTTTCCTCGTAGAAACATAACTTATTGAGATCTTTTTATTTTTATCAGTTTCAGGTACATGAACTTCTTTTAGAATTATGTTATTTGTTATGTCTTTAGACTTTTTAAGAGTATCTACTTCTTTAATAGGTTCATTATGAATAATTGCTCATTTCCTTTTGCGGGGATCTTTATCTTTTGAATAAATTGATCTGCCACACTTTTGACGTACTTTGGACTCATTAGCTATTTCACTTACAAATTATCCTTTAAAGATTTCAATTCTTATAAGAGCATTTGCAATTGATATATGTGACTTTGTCACTATTTTTAAGTTAGTAAATGAATCTAGTAATTGATTTGCTATATATTATAAATGAATTATCTTTTAAACTTTAAATTCACATTGTTTTGTGCGAGGATCAAAATATGTCAAAGTATTTTATGTAATTTCTTTAACCAACTGTTTATCTTTTTCTTCTCCAAATGTTGGGAAAACTAACTCATCAAAATGATAATCAGCAAAACGTGTTGTAAATACATCGCCTATCATTAGCTCAAGATATTTTATAATAGAAGAGGAATCATGCCCCACATATATTCCTAATCTTCTTTGAGGTCCCATCTTAGTATATTATGGTAAAGCTATTGGAACATATACTGCACGTCAAAAAATTATAAGGTGGGAATTATTTGAGTTCTGACCATAAGTTGTAAATGGGAGTATTTATGATAATTTATTAGTTTTATACATATAAGTGCTGCTGCATGTAAAATTGCATGTCCCTAAGTAGAAATAAGGAGATTCGTTCTTATTAGTAAGAGCCTAGTAATTAATTGAAGTTGTTTAATAAACGATTAAGCTAAACTATTTTGTGTATGAACATGAGTTGCAAGATGTTTAACGTTTATTCCAATTGACATGCAATAGTCATTAAAAACTTGTGAAAAAAATTCTCCAACATTATCAAGTCGAATAAACTTAATGGTATAATTTGAAAATTGTGTTCTTAATTGAATAATTTGAGCAAGCAATCATACAAATGCTAGGTTGCAAGTTGATAACAAACATACATAAGATTATTTACTAGATACGTCTATTAATACTATAAAATATCTAAATAGTCAAGATGGTGAATAAATAGGCCTACAAATGTCACTATGTATACGTTCTAGAAAAGCTGGAGATTTAGTTCCAACTTTAGTTAGTGATGGCTTAATAATTAATTTACCTTGAGAACAAGTAATACATGAGAATTTCTTAGATTGAAAATTTTTCAAATTTTTCAATGGGTGCCCATGTGAATTCTCAATAATTTTTCACATTATTATTGTTTCAGGATGCCCCAATCATTCGTGCCAAATGGTAAATATTTTTGAATTTATAAATTTCTGATTTATAGTTGCTTGTATCTCAATTGTACTAATTTTTATATAGTACAAACCGAAAGAAAAAGCTAATAATTTTTTCAGTATCTTTTTTTTACCAGGATTGATACTCATGATATAAAGATATTTATTATTTCCTTCACACACAGTCTCTATATGATATCTATTATTACGAATATCTTTAAAACTCAACAAATTTTTTTGAGATTTAAAAGAAAATAGAACATTATTTATGATAAATTTTATTTCTTTTGATAATATGATAATAGTTATTTTAAATTCTTTAATTAATCTTATACTATCAGAAATTATAATAACGTAAGCTTTACCCATGTTTATTTAAGAGAAATATTTTTTATCTTTTAAGATCGTATGGGTGCTTGCACTATCAGCGAAACATATCTTTTCATTCATTTTTCTAAAATTAAACAAAACAAATGTATAAGAAATATTATAAAACTCATACTTAAAATTTCATATAAACTTATAATTAAAAAAAATTACAAATACATAAATCTATTTTAAGTATCAATATTTTCTTGTGGATTTATAAATAAATATGATACATCTAAATATGTAATATTTATAGGATCATTGGCAAAATCATCATATAGATTAGCAAAATTGGTTTCAATACTTTTCTCATTTTTCTTCATTAATGCTTGATAAAGATTAATAAGGTGTTTTGCTATACAACAAGTATGTGACCAATGTCTATTCATACCATAATGATAGTATGAATTTTCTGAATTCTTCACATATTTCTTTTGTCCACTTGTGCTTCCTTATTTTTCTTCTATTTTATTTTACTTTTGGTGGTAAGTAACATTCATATGATAAGGAGTATTATTTCTTCCTTGGCCACGTCCACGGCCTTAACCACAACCACGTCCATGTCCACGTCCTTGTCCATTATTATTAATCATTATCACATTCACTTCAGGGAACGAAAATAGCTTGTTATTTTGTTCAGTCACAAGAAGGTATGAAATCAACAATAAGTATTTTTCAAACTCTTTTTCTCTATATTGCTGTTACAGGAACATATTAGAGGCATAAAAAATAAAAATAAAAATTTCCCTAACATATCATTTTCGTAGATCAACCCAATCATAACAAATTTTTGGAGAAATAATAGTTTTCTGGTGGTCATACCTCTCTTTCAAACTATTCCAGAGCACAAGTGAATTTTTCATTGAAGATATTCAGATTTCAACCCTTCATAGCGGTGATGACAAAGAAAAATCATTGCCTTAACTTGATTTTGTATTGACTCATTGTTTTTCTTCTTTAATGGTATTTCCCAAACCCATTGCATCAAAATAAATTTCAACATTTAAAATCTATGACAAATAATTCTTTTCTAAAAGATTAAGGGTCACAAATTCAAGTTTCGTAAGATTTAAGGTGATAATTCAAATAGAATAAAACTAATAAAAGAAATTAACGAGGAAGATGAAAAGATCTTACCTTTCTTGCTCAAATGATCAATAGCAAATTCATGCTAATAACGTATTATGAAATAACTTAAGAGACAAAAAAGAAAAGATTTAGAGTAGATATAGGATAAAAGAATGCTTTTCAAAATTTTCATTCATAATTCTTAATACAAATAGGATGCATATTAGAGGTACGAATTTGTAACTCCAAAAGGTCATATTCTAAATATAAAACAATATATTATAAAGTATGGCATAAAGGTGGGAAATCAATATACCAATAATTACACATTCTTAAAGGAACATAAGAAGAAGAGTTACAATTCTTGAAGCCAAATAGTTACAAGTCTTGAAAGAGATAATCATCCACATAAAGAACTACATAAATAATATGATTACAACATACTTTTCAATAAATTTAAGGGTTTAGAAACTAAAGGGACATGCACCATAATAGATGGATTTATAACAATATATACATTTAAAAAAAATCATATACAATTATTTATACTTTTATTATTAAATTATTAAATTATAATATAACAAATATAATTTTTGTATATAATTATATAATGATCTAATTAAATCGTATACTTATTATTTTATTATTAAAAAATTATACATTTGTTATATTTTAATTGAAAATTTTAATAATAAAAATATAAAAATTTTCATATAAATTTACTCTATTTTCTTATTATAAACTTTACAAAAATGTTGATACCATAGTAAATATAATGTTTTTTCCCTTTTTTGCGTATATTTAGAAATGTCATATAGATGGTACTACTAGCCTACTATGTGTGTAAAACAAATATATGAAAATATCAGCAATGTGTCTAGTATTTTTTTAGCCATTAGGTATATATATGTGTGTATATGTATGTGTATATATATATATATATATATATATTATGATCAAGTGTCCTTTTAAAATGTTTACACTTCAGCCAATATGTCCAATGTTATAATCGTGCTAATATATCAAAGGATTCAGTTGGTAAATATATTAAATTTGCTTTGATTTCTCTAAAGAGTATTTTATAAATAAAATTTCAAATTTATAATATTCATGTAAGATAAATAATTTTTTATTTAAAATATCATATTAATTTTTTGTAATTGCAAATGCATGCTATAAGTTTTGTTAAGAAAGGATATTTGAATAAAATAATTTCTTATATTTTAAGACTTGATAGATTAAAGTTGCACATAAAACATGGAGATTTAACTATTTCAGTCCAATCCAGTTATAACGAACCAAGTTATGTCGAGCTAAAAATTTTTATTTGTTTTAACCTAATTTGGCTAGATTTTGAGTCTCATATTTTAACCAATTTGCCCAGTCCGACTTAGCATTATATATTTAAATTTTTTTAAAAATTATATAAAAAATTAATTTTTTAAACACAATATGTAATTTTGCTTATATAAATACCTTTTTTAAAGGTTATTTTTAAATTTTTATCCAAAAAAATGTTTAACTAACCTAATCTAATCACAAATTAAGTCATCTTATATCCAATTGAACATTGAGCTTATAAACTAGGTTGGACCTCGAGCCAAGCAAATGCTCAATTCCTGTACCTCTGCAAGAGATTATCAAGGTGTGGAGCACGTTTACAAAAAATAAAGGGACATAAGGAGAAAATAAATAAACTAATGAGAGTACAATAAGTTATATTTAGGTGCATAGGTTGGGGGGAAGGGGGACCACCGCCTCAATTATATTAAAATGTCAATTATAATAATTGAGGCAGATGGTACCAAACAAATTATGTCAAATGCTTGAATTTAAATAGAATTATATTTATATGTTATAGTTTTGGGGAACTCAATGATACCCTATTTTTTTTTGTCAAATTGCCATCCAGTTTTATGCCTTAAAACCCCACTTTTCTTACTTTTCTTTTTTATTCTTATATTTTTGTGAAGTTTTTTATTTATTTAAATTAGTTCTTTTTAAAGTTTCATATAAAACATGTGCTTTTTTATTTATAATATTATAATATATCTCATTTGATTCATTAAATACAAATTTAATATGATTTAAAATAATAAAGTAAATTGACATAATAGATAATAAGTAAAATTAGTTTTATAACAAAGTATTTACAAAATTACATTAGCATTAAAAATATTTTAAAAAAACCAAAAACACATATTCCTCCAAGTAGTAGCTTTTAGTGTTACAATGCAATCTTCTCTTTTTATGATGGGATTACTACTGCCCAAACTATTTTTCTTATAATGGATTGTTTACATTGGTGCTTGATAGATAATTTATGCCTCTGAGTATAGGGATTAAATTAGAAGAATTGACTTATATGATATCACAAATCTTTTAAGTGATAATTCCCTAAGTTCAAAATATTAATTGCCATACACAACACAAAATGTTGATAGATTAAAAGGAAGTGGTATTGAAAACAACCCAAAACTACGCCATCTCAATGTAAATAGTGAGCCCTTAGGTGATGTCATAGTCTAGATGAATAGTTGTTTTCAGTTTTTTTTTTCTAATTTTTAATATTAATGCAATTTTATAAAAGATCTTGTAATAAAATCATTTTTGCTTATTATCTGTTATGTCAATTTATTTTACTTCTTTAAATAATACTAAATTTGTATTTAATGGTCCAAATAAAATATTTTATAATCTTATAAATTAAAAAAAAACACATGCTTTATCATAAATTAAAAAAATAATTTTTTTAAGAAATGAAAATTTCAAAAAAAAAAAAGAAGAGAAATGCCACCACGTTTCACAAAAAAAGTAGAGTTTGTCCAAAACTATAAGACATAAATTTAACACTTTTTTAAAATCAAGCATCTAGCATATTTATTTTTGTTTTTTCAACTGTAAAAAAATTTAACTAATTTTAATAAAAAAATTAAAATGGTTATTTTTTATTTGTATGAAATGTTAGTTGAATTATCAATAATAAAAATATTGAAAATCTTATTTTAATAGAAAAATATTTATTTATTTTGAAATTAAGCGTAAACTAGACATTCCAATGAAAAAGTGCACACTCCATCGCCTCACCGAAGGAAACCCTCTCCCATCAGAAACTGCAATTTTCTCTCCCTCTGAAAGCTAAGCACCACCTACCAAACATACTTTCTGGTTTCCTTCTCCCTCTCGCTTTCATTTGTACCAAACTGATTGTTACAGTGCAACTCGGATAATCTAACTTGGGATGGTTCCTTCCTTCCCTAGCAAAACCATGTAGTTCAAATTCAAGAGTTTGTGGCTCAATTTGCATTCATAACTTCTTCAAATCAGAACATTGTCAAAAAGCAAGATATCTTCCACTATCAATACGAAAGGATAATCATTTTTTTACCACTATCTCAAGATGCATTTAAGTTTCTTGTCTCTTTTTTTGTGATAATATGACAAAAAAATCAAAAAGAGATGATGAAATGACAACATCGTGGTGGATAAATCGGGACTTCGAAAGAGAAATACCTTTTTATTGCAAATGTCTCAAAACTAAAAACGAAAATGGCTTAATAGTACAGTAAATCGTTTAAAGATATTTTTCTCTTCTTTGTGCAAAAAGAGAAAATTATAAAATGATTACTAACATCAAAATTTTATAATAAAATATGGATATGACAAAAATGACAATATTTTCATAATTATCTCATAATGCATAAACATTCATATCTCTCACTTTTTATTAATAATTCTTTTTTTTTTGAATTTTTCATATTTAGACGAATAAAAATTATCAGACCGTCCAATGTATTGCAGGGGTGTACAACTTGTTAGTGTAGGCAATAAATCTTATTCTCAAGTAATTAACGAATGTAAAAACAAATATCTAAATTCATAAAAATATTAAAATTTTCATTTATGTCCACTGATTAATTATCAGTTACTTTTCCCTTTGCTAGAAGATTTTTTTTCTGGTTCAAAAAAAAAAACTTAATCGTACATCTTACAATTACATTTTCTTTGCTGCCTGTGTTAAAAGTAATTTTGATTTAAAGCACTTTAAATAAAATAAAAATATTTTTTAAAATTCTTGATTCAAATGGTGTGTGTGCGTGTATATATATCTATATGGATACGGGATGCCTACCTCTTTTCTTTTCTCACACTCTACTTCCAGTGCCTTATGTAAAACAGTTTTTAAATTAGATTGCAAGACCCAGTGAAAATTAGCTCCTTAGAGAAGGATGATAATATTGTTCTTTTATTTCAATTTTTCTAAAGAGTACTTTAAAAGTAAATATCTAAATACGCTATATTGATACGAGAGAATTCATCTTTAAAATTATCTAAAAAATAATTTTAATTCAAATAAAATTTTAAAAAAATTAATCATAATTAAAAAAAGAAACAGATTACCGGCTAGAGCTAATCAAGGAATGAACCCTCTATATATAGCTTTCAAAGAGCATTAAAATGATGGCTGACATAACTATTAAACAAGAGTAACAGGTATATACGTTTGGACAAGTAGCAAAAAAGCAAGAATCAAAGGGACATATGCAGCCATTTAGGGTACTGCTTAACTAGTACTTGACGTTGCTATTTCTACCAGCAAATGGTAGGCAACTTGAAGTTGAAAGAGAAAGAAGAAGGCACATGTCCTGTCCTCCTTATGTAGTCTGCCCTTTCCGAAGTCCTCAAAGCTTTTTCATTGAGTTTGGCTTGTGCATTAGCCCTCTTCTCTTCTGCTACCCTCCTAGTTGTAGCCAGTTTATTTGCCAACTTTTCTTGTGCACGAGCTTTCATTCTCTCAGCTTTCACCTACTTATCATAAATCTTTAGCTTCAGCTTAGGTTAAAAAAGGCTGCAAATACGTACATGCATGCAAGTGTCCACTAAGTTTTGAGCTCTGTGCCCCCTACTTGTTAAAGCAATGCCTATCTACTATCTGGATCCAACGTACACTAATGTGCGTAAGTGAGTAGACATTTTTTTTGAGCTATACACCTATTTACAAATTATTTAATTGATTTTTTTTATAAACAGAATTTATTTTAAATAAATAAATCAATCAAATCAATTGTAAATAATTATTAGGATTGCAGGCCAACTTGATACTACCCAACAATAATAGGTTGAGTCAAGCCCGTGCAAAAGAAATAGGTAGGAGTATCTTGCCAGTTTGACCCGACTCATCATATATATATATATATATATATATATATATATTAAAAAAATTAGAGATCTAAATAAAAGAAAATAGAGGTACTTTGTAATTTTAACTAAAAATTTTTTAACATATTTTTATAAATTATAAATAACCAAAAAATTAAGACTTTTATCAAATTCCTTCTAAATATGATTGTCATATTTAGATAAGAGAAGATAAGATAAAAAGTATATATTTTTTCAGTTAACAACCAAACAAAAATCAAAATTAATACGATAAACATGTGTCTTTGAGGAAAATAATAAGGTTAAACAGCCCATGACAGTTTACATTACATTTGTCTCAAAAAATTATTTAAAATAAAAAAGTATCACAATCAGACCATCAAGTTTCAAATTATAGCCTTTTGGAATTTTATCCTTTATGTGTACATTTTCTTCTTATTTCATCATCTAGACCCCCTTCTTTTTACTTCAATTGCATAGAATTCACAAAGACGCATTAAAATAAATAATTATATGCTCAAAATGGCCAAATAATTACAAAATATAAGTCTTTAAAGTTTTAAAATCTTTAAAATGTTGCCTCGACCTGCTTTGACTCAGGTTGGATAGGGCTACAAACTTTTTTGTAATTTGATTTAAATTGAGTCAAGTTAAAACCTAATTTGACTCGACCTGCGTAGCCTTATTAAATATAACACCAAATTTTTTTACAAATTTTAAGATATTTAGTGTTAATATTTTTAAATAAAAACTCAATATGTGTATATTTTTTACAAGTTAAAACTATATGATGGATTCTTTTAAATTTTTTTTACCATATTGTATTTTTGTAAAGAATCTAGTAATACATATTTAAAAATTTTCCTTAAATTTATTTTAAAAAATCTCAAACATAGTTTTAATTAAATTAAATTATAATATAATAAATTTATCCTTTATACTTAGAGGTTAACTAAAAATCTATTTAGTCAAGATTCCCTTGACGCCAATGTACTATGCAGCAGTTTATGCACAGGTTATAAACATTCAAGCTATCGGATACTATGGCAAATGCCTATATAGTGGATTCGCGACCACTCTATGGCATTGGGAAAGATCCCTGCCATTGCATGATTCATTTCAAAGATAATTCTCCTTGTCAGTTTCTGATTCAAGGAACTTTCATGTTTGAAAATTGAAACTCTCTAACATTCATAACAGGAAAGCAGCGCATGAAAAGGTGAGCCATCTCTGATTTTTATGGCGTTTCAAAACGTTAAAAATCATTGCCTACTGTTTAAGTGAAATGACCCATATATCATTACCACCAATTATATTGGCTGTAAAGGGAAATTTTTTAAATCCATTGAAGATATATAAGGTAAGGTTTTTGGACTGCTCATTTCTTCCTAATCTATTCAGATGTTAAAAACCAGAAAAGCAAAGAATCCCAGTACCTCTATTTTCTTTATTTCCATCTCAGCTTTTCTTATCTGATGGTTTTCCCAGGCTTGAATCTTCACCTCTTCACGCTTGAACCTGCAAGAAAGTTTGACAAACAAACTGTATTAACTACTAAACATCGAGTAAAACTCACTCTTTTAAGTGTAGAATAATCAAATAATCTAGTCGATTTCTTAGAATCACAAATACTGACAGAGACGACGCCTGCACAAACATCCCAACACATGTTTATTTAAGTATTGCCATATAGATCTTAAACAAGTATCTTATGAGTGACAAACATGGTAGGAGAGTAAGTATGGATGATTTATGTATAGTTTTGCATTACCTTGCCATATATTTGGCTCGTTCAGCTTCATCCCATGCCAATGCTCTGCTTTCTAGAGGACTCAACTTCCTAGCTTGATCCTCCATCTTCTCCGAAATCTTGCAAGGGCTCGAATATTCTTCTGCCCCATGATTTCTGGTATTTCCGATATTACCCCCACTTGAACACCTCAATGGCGTAGAGGACCCTGAATGAAGGGGGCTGCGACTCGCGGGAGTCGTAGCTCTAATTGGCGTAGCCGTTCTCGAAGGCTCTTGGCTAGCTATAGGTGTCATCTCCGTCCCCATATCTCTCACACATATCGATCGAACAGATATTGCGTTTTCCGTAGCAGGCTTATTGATTCGCCAAAACGACTCGTCGCACTCTACCTTCTTAGTTTCCTCTGCTTCGCATCGAGGAGTTATAGCGTCTTCTTCTCCTTCTTCTTCCTCTTCTTTCTCACAATCTTGCTCTTTCTGCGGAACAGGAGCTATCAACCTCAAGTCATCTGCGTTGGAGTTTCTGGGTTTGCTTTTCGATTGGCTTTTCTCGCCTCCTCTTGACAACGACAACCCCACGAGCCATTTTTGAGCATCGTCCCACTTAGATGGTGTGGGTTTTCCCAAACTGGTTCGGTTGGTCCCTTTGTGAAACTCGAAATAAACGGCAGTTGAATTTGGGGTCTCCTGCGTTTGATGGTTATAGCACCCCTTTTCTTCCACAGATCTCATTCTCAAATATGATTCTCAGAAGCACACAGTTCAGAACAGAACAGAAGAGAATCTCTCAACTGTGAAAATCTTCAGGTCTACAAGTATTTGCTTCAGATCCTATATTTGCAAAACTCCGTTGCTGAACAGAAGCAGAGAATTAACCCAAACATCTGAGACTTTCTATGGTCTATTCAGAGGGCCCCAGTTGGATTCAAGGATAGACTGATTTCAAAAGGCTAAAATCTTGAAGTCTTTTGAACTTTGTGGAACAAAAAATTGAAAAAAAGGATTAAAAAAAAAGTAGGTAAATATACAATGTGAAGAAGAAGCTAAATACAAGTTTGCAACATACTCATTGTGAACAGAGTAGAGTAATAAAGCAGTATGCAGAATGAAGTTTGTTTGAGGGAATAATAGCTTTGCTGCCTCAAACCATGGAATTCTGAGAGGTGCAGAGGCTTAGAGGTGAATTTCAGATCCATTGAACATTATATTACTGACAAAAATAGTTGCATGTTTCAGAAAAGCATCCCCTCATATGACAGCAAGCAGAACTTTAAAACGAAAATAAAAACAAGTGTACATTATATAAATTTTTTTTGAATTTTATTAAAATTATATAAATTTTTTATTTTAAAAAAATATATAGACTTTTTTAAAATAAAAATTATTTAATATTTTAGTCAAATTTAAAATCTTTTTTGATTCAAATACTCTTTGTTCAAATTTTTTAATTAAAAATTTGAACAAAGAGTATTTTAAGGGTCTTTCAATTAAAAATTTTAAATTAAACTAAAATAGAAAATACTTTTTAATTTCAAAAAAATTATATATATTTTTTTAAAATAAAAAAATTATGTAATTTTAACAAAAGTATAATTCAATCTAAAAATGAAGAGAGAGAGAGAGAGAGAGACGCATGGAGTAACTATAATTATTTTTACCTTGGGAATTGGTGGAGTTCAATAGTGAGAAATGCATGTGCCAGGTGGGGTGCAACCCACATTTCATCTTTCCCTCAGAAATGGAATCTTGGAGGGAGTTTCTGTGTCTCTTGGGGACGAAGCCCCCAGGTAGGAAATTAGTATTCTACTGCTCCCAAGAGAAACCGGCTTAAATTTATCCTTGTCCATTTTAACGGTTACCTTCCCCAAGATAAAGGATCATTGGAAAACTTTACAATATGCCCATAGCTTAAAATTGGCTACAGTGTATTATATTTTTATTATTAAAATTGTTATTAAAATATAACAAATACATAATTATTTAATAAAAAATATAAAAAATATATAGTATAATTAAAGAACTATATATTTATTGCAAAAATCATATATTTCTCATGTTTTAATTGAAAATTTTGACAATAATAATATAAAAAACGTTATATAAATTTTGTTCCTTCAAGTATTCAAACTAAGATTTAATTAATAGAAAATTTTTAAAATATGACATAATATTTCTTGAATGTTTATTAAAATAAAAATATTAAATTTTAGTTAAAATTATTTATAAGAGACAGCTTATTCATTTCAACACATCCTTACAAATTGACATTAAAATTCGAATAAAATATTTTAAGAGGTCATCCTTAATTAAAATTTATTTTTTGATTTAAATTCAAAGTCTAAAAAGTGTTTTTTATTTTAAAGTTTAGGTACTAATTTTATAATTATATGAAGATATAATTTCTCCTAGATAATAATGATTTTGATTTATAAAAATAGTAGATAGATTTAAAAAATACATAGACAAATTAATTATAAGTAAATATACATATTAAACATATTTTCAATATGTTTGTTTGTAGTTCCATAATTCACTTGATCTAAGATTAAATTTATTTACAGATTTTCAATAAATCAATTATAAATAGATATCTAGACATGAGGGGTAGATTTTACCAAAATAATGTGTTGTATATATTTACATATTCTTTAGTTATACATGTTCTATGGCAGCGTCGAAAACTTCACCTTTTGAAGTAAATTTTTCATTTTTTCAATTGACTTCCATTTTTTTTGCTTTTATTTTATTTTTTTTCATATAAAAATGAGTGCGATTTTTTGTGACAATTAAAAAATTTTTAGAGAAAGATTTCAGTTCTCTTACCTTAAGTTGCATTTCCTCTTAAAATAAGTATAAAATTTTTTGATGTACATGGACTTTATTTTATTTTATTTTATTTTATTACTCTTTACTTTGAAAGTCTTGAGTATTCTTTGTAAGAAAAAGGAAAAGTTTAATTATCATTTTGATCCAAATTCATTTATCTTAATTTAATTCTTCAACTTCATTTTATTTTCTTGTAATCCATTAACTTTTAATTTATATTATATTTGTCCTTTCTTGTTATATTTGTCAAAAACTATTTTAGAACATTCAAAAAAATTAAGTGATCAATTAGAAAAAGTAAAAAATTAAAAAAATATTTTGAAACATTAAATAAAATTAAGAAATAAATGTAGTACAGCTAAAAAGCTAAGTCACTAAATTTAAAAAATAATAATAAAAAAATTACAACAAATAAGTGAAATAAAGGCACCAAATGATATCCAAGCCAAAAAAATAGGGAAAGATAAATATTTAAAAAGTAAAAAATTTAACTTTTCAAAAAACAAATTTTTCTCATACACAATCTACTTAAATTTTGCGGACACGTGGACGGTGAGAGATAGGCAAGATCATAGATCCACCCTGCAGTTGTATTGTTAGGCGGGGTTGGATAATAGAGGTCTTCTGAGTTCTGACCTTTTCACGTGACCATGATGGGCCACTCCAGCTTAGGTTCTGACTATATACGGGCAGTTTCATAAATTGATTGTTTGGAGGGATGCTGACTGACCCTTCAAAATATATCAATTTTTCTTTAGGTATTATAAGTACTTTTTAACCCTTTTTTTTTTTTGCCCCCAGCTTTCGTGCCAT
Organism: Erythrophleum fordii; assembly: GCA_032878935.1. Classification (NCBI taxonomy): domain Eukaryota; kingdom Viridiplantae; phylum Streptophyta; class Magnoliopsida; order Fabales; family Fabaceae; genus Erythrophleum; species Erythrophleum fordii. The sequence goes on from JAVQMF010000027.1 coordinate 5,779,620, forward strand.
AAATATTTTATCGCAATAAGAAATATCAAAATGTATTTTATGATTAACAATAATAGTAGTAAATTAAAATTTTCTAATATATGTTGAATACTTTAAAAAAATTTATGGGCCTTATTAAAAATGTCACTATCAATATTACTATTTGCAGTAAGTTAGCAATTTCAGCAGTATTATTTAAATCACATGGTGTCCTGTCAGTACTCAGAATTACATGAGATGGGCACCCACTTTGACCTCTATAATGCCATCCTTCGTCAACGACAGCACTGACCCTAAGATGACGGTTCAAGCCGTTGGATTTAAATTCTATTATTTTTTTTTCTAAAAAATTGGAAGATTAAATGGGAGAGATAACGTTCATGTTTTGAAGGATTTAACGTTCCAGTAATGTTCAAATCCTCACAGCTTGTACGTTAGTGTTTAAGAAAAGTAATTTTTATTAATTTTATGTAATATTTATTATATTTTTATAATTATTATTTGATAAAATTTTATTATTTTTTAAAATAATAATATAAAGATTATTTCTATTTTTTAAAATTATTTATTTATTTTCTCTTTCAAAATAATTCTTTTCTTCTCTAGGTATTATATGAGTCTTAATATTATAATATATCCCACATAATTAAGTCTATTTTTTTGTCAATTTTATTTTAGTTTTGAAAATAAATTTTATCGTTTTATATTTATTAAAAAAATTGTTCTAAATAAATTTATAATTTTTAAAAACGTTCTAAATAAATTTCAAAAGCTAACATCGTCAGCCTCTTTCATTAAATATTGCACGTCAAGATTATGATTGTGATTAATTTATCTCAATTGGCATACTGATTATGATTTTTTAAAATTGAAAAAATTATTTATTTATTTCTTATAATTTACTTAAATTTTTAATTTAATTCTTGCAATTCTTTTTAACAATCCCTATAATTTTCAAACCTTTAAAATTAAAAATCAGTCCCCCACCATCTTATTTCTTGTTATGCAGGGAAGTGCTTGGAAACTTGTCAAAGCTGCCTTGCATGAAGCAGCGAAAAAAAGAGACCAATATGGAGGGAAAAATGGAGGAAAGTCACATACATAAATAGAAGAAAAGAGTTTTATTTTTTTTTCCTTTTATATTTTTAGGTTTTTGTTCCATCAAACGTATAGCAGCAACTATGAATTAGAAGGAAAAGAAAAACTAGGAAGAATAATACTTAACAAAAAAAAAAAGAGGGGGAGAAGACAGAACGAGAAACTCAGTGGCACTAGATCGACGTGCAGTGAATGTAGGGAGGGCTGAAATGGGAGAGAAGCATGGTAGAGAAGAAGACTAGTGTCACGAAATAAAAAAGAGATAAGAAAGAAAGTTTAGGGGAAAAAAAAGTAATAAAGATGGTAACCGACACGATGTGGAATGGAATGGGCAATGTTTGGCCAAACCAATGGTTATGTATCAGTTGAAAATTTGGACTTCTGAGAAAGTAGCTGATATTGCATTAAACTTCTTTGTTTATCGATAGAACTTATGATACTTTAACACTTTAGATTTATCTCCTTTCTTCTGCTTATGAATGTGACTTTCCTCCATTTTCCCTCCATATTGGTCTCTCTTTTTGGTGCTTCCTGCAACAGTTTTGACAAGTCTCCAAGCACTTCTCTTCATGACAAAAAGTATGTAATGCTAACTTCCATCCACATCAGCACAAAATTAACGGAGTTATGACCGGAAAAAGATGGTGGGGATTGATTCTTAAAGTTTGGAGATGTGGCCATTTTGAAAAAAAATAGACTATATAAACCAAATTAAAATTTTGAGTAATTTATAAGGATGAAATAATTAATTTTTCCTTCTAATTCAGTCGACATGTTGCGTCTTAGTTAGCTTTTTCTTTTCTCTCTCTTCACTTTACCTCCCTTCTTTTACTCCCTTTACCTTCTCTTCCTTCGTCATCCCTCAAACTTGTTCACCCTCTCTTTGGCCACACTAGTAATGGAAGAGGAGTAGAAATCTCACTATTGCAAAACCAATTCTGCAAATTCAGCGACAATTGCAAAACCATTGTCATGTTGTGGCTTCTGACTTCATATGCTTTGGGTTCTCGACGATGGTTTTTTGAATCTAAGTTTAAGGGCCCAAATCCCATCGAGAAATAAGCAAAGAGATTGAAAGAAATCAGATTCCAAAAACGAATTCTAGAATATTCCCTTCTCTTATTGTGGTTTTCTAAACTCATATCTAAAACCTCATAAGAAATCAACATCTATGAACCCATAAAATCATTCATAATTTGATGTGTTATGAATTCGAACAAACCCATTAAATCAGCCATAAAAATTAGTATTTCTCTTTTTCTCTTCGTTTCTTGCATTTAAATGAAATGTGTAAAAGAATAGGAGTTCAATATGTCTGAAGGAGTAGATTAAGATAAAGGTATAAATAAGTTTTTTTTTAAACTAAACTAATTTGGTTAAATAAGACTTTTCCTTAACCTTTGATTATAACAAAGAGTATTTAAGGGAGAATGAGAAGATAATTGTATGAGAATTCTCTTAATTTTTGGTTAACTTCTTTCACATGATTTACCTGAAAGAACAAATCTTAAGAATATGAGCAAATTATATTTGCAACACAGAAGTCAGCAAAGCAATCCATTTACTAATACCACTTATAATTCAATCCTAAATTCATTGAAACTTGTTTGACAACTCTGCTACTATAACTTCTAATGTTATCCTCTGTTCACTAAAACCTGAATAAAGACTTTGCAAGGTTTAGAAACCTAGCTACACTCAACATTTTGTCATGAAATTGGGTGCACTTTCTCTCATCCATTTTAAGATTATGACATACAAATTTTAGCCATAATTCATGCCACAAATACATCATTGAGGAACATTTTCCAAAACCTATATAAAACATAACGAGTAGCAATATGTTTACATCCTAAAGCATTTCTTACTACTAGCTATTTGCATTATTACTATTCCACAACATGCACCAACTAAATATCTACATAACACAATAACACAAGAAGAGATTACATCCACTTTTTTATAAACCTATTAACTCAATAATGCATATAACTATGCTTGGCTTCTTTTCCTCATATCTTCCTTGCTTACACTTGGAAGTCATTGAAAATATGACAAGTTTTGATGAGATAATATTATCTTGATAGTTAGCATCTTTTATAAACATAGTAGTAAAAAGAATAGGTATTTCTAATTTTTCATAAAACATGCGTGAAATATTTGGCTTTTGCCTTGACGTATGGACTTCACGACATAAACACATTGGTTGGCGTAAAATTTGTTAACACATGTTATATATCAATCTCTATTGTGGATTTTAATTTGGTTTCCTTCTTAATGCACTCCCATACTTGCAAAGAAATATCTCTTCCTATTGAAACTCCACACTTGCAATGAGGTACATCTAATTAATAGCCAACAACTTGGGAGGAGCATTACTATGACATCAATTCCCATTACATAATAAGGAATAAGTTTTTGTATGGCTCTTGAGTTTTCTTTAGCTCTTATTCCCTTTCAACGTGTCAAACATGGGTAACTAAATCATACATAGAAGTTAATGCAATCTATATCATAAACTCATCCAAAAAGTAATCATAATCAAATTTAAACTAACATTGAGCACAAGTAAACTAGATTATGTAAGAAAACGTTATATAAGTATAAAACAATTGATGCAACTCAAACTTTCAAATTTGTTAACTACCTTGATACCTTATCAAATGCCTTTTTCTTCCCCAGTAACTTAGCTTTCTTTAATTGAAATGATTTCTCTTCCTTGCCAAGGAAGGCTCTTGTTCTACAATCAATAATTAACAACCCAATATACTAAAAATTTTATCTCAATGAAAGGATCACTAAATCATCTAACTCAAAAATGGCATATTCAGCAACTTTAACTAAGGATTTTATAAATTTTCCTTCTCCAAATTCTACAAGATAGTTTTATCTTATTCATATCAATAATTAGCCCATCAATTTTTCTACAAGTTGTCTTTCACCCATGAGGAAAAAAAAAAGCACCTCATGCATCCCTTCTTCTTCCTTCAATCGAAAAAAAAAGGCTTCCAATTATTTCTTAAGAATCCCCTTTCTTTACAATACCATTAACAACTTTGCAACTTAAAAACTAATTCAATCGAAAGCTTATTTAGTCAATAACAAGTTTTCTTTCACTCACCAAGTCATCCAAGCTGAGGAAATTGGGCATGCAAGCTTCTTTTATCCTCCCCTCAACAATGGTTGAAGCTCTCTTGCTCTCTCTCTTCCTTCGGTTATACAAAGAATAAGAATGCATGAATGATAACTTTTCTTATTTAGGATAAGTAATTTGAAGAAAAGTAATTAAATGCATAATGTGAGTGAGTTGGTAGGCTTTTCTTAATATAATATTGATGATAAGAGTCATGCTCCTTAATTCTCTTTAACAAAAGGTAGGTTCCCATGTATGAGATAAACTAACCCTCATTTTATGATAATATAAAATATTATAGAGAATTAAGCAATCTATAAAAATAATATTGTATAATCTTTCTCCCAAAATACATTGTTATACTTTTCTTTTGAACTTGATTAAATATAACCTTAATAAACATTGATTTTATTGATAATATTGGGTAAGATAATTATTTAGATGTTACAAAAAGTTGGATTTGCGATTTCTATGTGATTTGGGTTCACAACTTCTATACAATCTAGGTTTGTGATTCTTGCATTCGAATGAACCCACAATATGAATATGAACTTAAACACAACAACCCCATTGATGGGATAAAGTAGATTAAGTTTCATCGATTTTGGATTAAGTTAGAGTTATGTTTTGTTGATAGTTATGATAGGTTTCCTTGTTTTGTTTCTTCAGTGAATTTCATTCTCTAATTAAGGTTCTGATGTTATAAAGATTGCTTATGTTAGATCTTGTTTGATAGCTTATTTATAGAATTTGATGTATTCAATTTAGAAATTATCATTGATTTACATTCTTCATTTTTTTTTTAAAGTTCAAGTTCGGCTTTTTTAAAGGAAGAAGGATTGGAAAAATGTTGGTGCACCAAATTGTGTTCGTATATGGCTTGAAATAACATTTTCCTTGTTGTCTATTTCCATCATTGTCATCGATGTTCTTGCAATTGAGAGGAAATAAGGGAAGAGTAGGAAATTTTCTTGGGATTTCAGGCTTATATTCCAATTTTGGAAGAGAGAGAGAGAGAGAGAGAGAGAGAGAAGAAGAAGAAGAAGAAGAAGAAGAAGAAGAAGGGAGAAAGGAGAGAGATAAGAGTTATGATTAGGATGTGAGTTGGCAAAAAATGTCTTATAAGCATAAATATTATCATATGTCATGCCATATCTTTTTCAATGGGGTCAACTAAAGGCATCAAGTTTTGGGATTTATTTGCAATATTTTATAAATTTATGGATTTTTTTAAAACAAAAAACACATTTAGAATCATTATGAAATATTAAATATACTCTTAGGAGCAAAATCAAATGTTGACATCTTTTAATTAATACTATCAATTTTTTTAAATGAAGAGAATCCAACTAATAAATTATTACATTACTAATTTGTTCCAATATCAAACTTAAACATTATCAATGGTAAGAGATTTGGATAGTTCAACAAATAATATTAAATTCAAACTCTTGCTTTGTAACACCCCAAAAATTAATTAGGGTACTAATTATAGATTTAGGTTAATTAAGAATAATTAATATGGAATAATCGGGTAAGTTAAGTGAATGAAAATTTTGAGAGATAAATTAATAATATGAGTTGAGAATTAATTGGGATAGAAACTTCATCTAGGCCCAAATTAATGTAGGAGATCATGATAAGAGGTTAATGAAGGCCTAATAAGTTAGATGTAGACCCAATCCGATTTAATGAGTTAAAGGCCCAAGACCCAATTTCCATAAACCCATGTAATTGGCCCAATAACTCTTGAGCAGACCCAAATCAAATGAGTCTTTAAAACTTGGTCTGGCCCAATTGAATTTCAGCAACCCAATACATGAGAGCTGGCCCAACAAAGCTAAAATCTGAAGCCCATTAGGAGTTGGATCTTGGAGCAGCCTATAACCCATGGAAAACCCAACTTAAATCCAACTAAAACCTTAAACACTTCAGCCTCTTCCCCATTTTGCTGAAACACAAAAGAGAAATTCAGAGGTTTGGAGGGAGGCAAAGATTTGGGGCAAGAAATCCATCATTTCTCACTTTTAAAGCAAGATTCAGCCAAGGTAATAGTTATATAACTTAATCCTCTCATCTTTCTCTTCATTTTGGCCTGATTAGTTTTTCATTTGGAGTATTTTTACTTACATCCAAAATCTGAAACTTTGCCATTTGGTGTTTCTATGGTAAAAATTCGTAGGTTGAAGCTAGGGCTAACATTAGGTAAGTATAAAATCTTCTTTTTGAGACATTTCTGTTGGTTTGAGACCCCAATGATTGGATTATAGTGTGAGTATTAATTTTGTACGAATTTGCTTAGAATTTTAAGTGAAATATTGAAGTTTCTGGTGGAGGACATTTCAATCCGAATTTGGGGACTTATAGTAGCTGGGTAAGTGTTCCTTAGGTGGTCATTAGCATTTTTAAATTTTTTTGAGTACTTGTTGCTACTGTAAATGATGAATTAAGGTAGTAATTCTCTAATACTATAGTTATAGGGGGATTTTTGTACCATTGGTGGCTGTTGCAAATTTATCTACAAGTAAGGTAACCGGGGTTACATTAATTCCATACATATATCGGTTTTAATTTCATATTTGCTGTATATGAATGATTTGAAATGCCAAATGAATTGGTTGGCTATCTATGTATTATGATTGGACCTTATGAGTCAATGATGGAGCTGTGGTGTGGCTGCCACCCGTGCATGTGCTTTGATCGGGCACCGGATTATGATCAAACCCCAAATGCACTGAGCCCTGGTTATGCTCAATAGGGAGTAGGTGCCGTGGACGAGCCTCTCCCGGTGTTATTGGCCTTTAACATGTGAAAATATGATTGCTAGTATGGGATAGTAATCATGATAGCCTAATTATTTCATTTAGTGATATGACTGATATGATTCTAATGTTGATTTGGATTCATGCATATATGTTAATTAAATTGGATATAATGAATGGAAATTCCCTTGGTTATTGAGATTTATATCTCACTCCGTTTCATGGGATTAATATTTCAGGTGAAGGTTCTTCGGGTAAGGATAAGAGGAAGCAAGTGGATGAAAATTTATGAGCTCCAACATGTGGGGAGAAGGCTACACTTAGGCTGATTTATTCAGTATAAATGCTAAATTTTGTATTCCTTATTGTATAGCATCATCTTGTATTCATGTTGCCAAGTATAGGCGTCTATATTTTGATTAGTTGGAATGTATTTATTAAGGGTTAAGTCTCAATATAGCTTGGTTTAGGTTGTATAAACCTATAGTATCTGTTGTATGGACCTTGTTGAATTCATGATATGATTTACTATTGGGAATGTCATCACGGTATCTATTAGATTGTTGATTTGAATTAGTGTTGTATGGAATCTTTAACGAAATATATACTTGAATGGTGATCGCTGGAAGCTTATGAAATTCTGCAATTATTAATCTATGAACTGGTTAATATAGGTTAGTTGGAGGAGTAAAAATGGACACTTAAGTCTTAAACTAGTAATGATAGATTAGTTGAGTAATTAAGATACATAACTATCATTAGAGTTGCATAAATTAAGGTAGAATGACCCTAGGATGATATTGGAGGGGGAGTGGAGAGTATGAGACTAGATTTTCAGAGTTATAGGATCAGGAAGAATTTTGCCGTGGCCAAACTGGGATTAGCCGCGGCCAATAGAGGTGAATTTGCCCAAGGGGAGTCTAGAGAGAAATTTGCTGCAACGAAATGAGTAATTAGCCGCGGTGAAATGTGAGAGACTAAACTGGGAGTTGTTTAGAGGGAAATTCGTTGCCGCTAAAGGGGTAATTGGCCACGACGAACTTTTGTAAAAATATCCTAAGTGTTCCAAAGAGGAATTAGCAGTGGCTAAAAAGGGATTTGGCCGCGGCCAATAGCAAGAGGTGAGCGAGGTAAGTTTCAGGAGGCTTTCTCGCTGCGGCGTGCCAAGAAGGTTAGTCGTGGCGAAGGTCCAACTCGTGCGCGGCTAATGACAAAGTAAGGGGCGAAATCGAGAGGAATTGGCCGCGGCTAAGTGTCATTTGGCCGCGACGAAAGTTCTGAAACCTTTATATTAATTGGGAAACCCTGGTTTTTTATATGGTAATCTCACGGGATGATTTAAAGACATTGGGATGAGTTATAATTGATGGGTAATAGAATCAAAGGCTTATAAATAAAAGTTTATTTCTCTTAAGTATATAAGTGCTTGAAATTGTATGGTTGATGACTCTAACAACATTAAGGTTCAAATTTTTTCATATTTTCACAATGTAATTGGTTATAATGCCTTGTAACCTTAATATATAATTATTAATTATGTATTTAACTTTAATTACAATGATTAAAAATTAGAGTCGTCACAGTTGGTATCAGAGCAATAGTTCAGGAAAATGTGTTAGATTTACATCTTCGTTGTTAGAAAACTTAGCAATCATGATGCATACATGATAGGAATAAGAGCATTGTGACTTAGTGATAACTCTTATATATACATGTGTCATGGGTGGAGTGTGTTTGTTTGCCTTGGGCTATAGCTTAATGGGGGATGCTTGTGGTTGTGCTTATAGCATTGCAGAGTTAGATGGCTACACGTAGAGAAACTACTGAAATGCTAAGAGAGATGCAAGAGGCCATGGCTGCAATGGCCAACCGAATGAGAGAACAAGCTGAGGCCCATGAGACTATAGTCAGGGTAATGGCTGACCAGCTTTAAGAGCAAGCCAAACTCATGCAGCAGCACTGTGCAAGTGCTGCAGCAACTCCATGAAAACATGAGTAAATAGAATCAAAAGGTGCTAATGGAAAACTGTGTGGGGGCCGGTTATAACCCTGGTATGAGATACCAAGGGGAGGATGGTAACTTCTCTATTGTGTTGGCCAAATTCAGAAAGGCCGATCCTCCATCGTTTTTGGGGGAGCTAGACACTGAGAAAGCTGAGAGATGGCTGATGCAACTGGAGAAAATCTTTGAGGTTATGACTTACACCACAGATCAAAAGGCAAAATTGGCCATCTATAAGTTGGAGGGTGATGGAGGGTGAGGCTGAGCATTGGTGGAGGAATGCTTCCAGACTGTTGATTGCAAGGGAGATACCCTTGACTTGGGAAAGTTTTCAAACTACTTTTGAGAGCAAATATTTCCCACCATCGGTGAGGGTTGACAAGGAAGCTAAGTTTAACTTCCTTGAGCAAAGAGACATGAACGTAGATCAATACGTAGCCAAATTCATTCAATTGTCTCGCTTTTCCTCCTATTTGAAGAGATTTGATGATGAGCCATGAAAGGCTAAAAAATTCGAGAGAGGCTTGAGGCCAGAAATTAAGGACAAGATTGTATCTTTACAGATCCGTAATTTTGATTAATTAGTAGAGAAATGTAGAGTAACAGAGAGGGCTATGATGGAAAATGAGGCCAAGAGGAAGAAGACCTTGGAGGGTAAACGTGACCGGGGCATAAAGCCCTTTAGGGGTGGAAGTAAGAAAGGAGCCAATAGTAGGAATGGCTCTTAGGGTAGGAGACCACTCCCAAGGAATATCCCTCAAAGAAGAAGCATGGGACCACCAAGAAGTGTAGTGAGTGCCCCACCCACTTGTGCCAAATGTGGGAAGAACCATGGGAATGGGCCATGCCCAGTATGCTATAATTATGGGAAGCTTGGATACTATGCACATACTTGCACGGTGTCACGGGAGTCGACCTCATCGATTAAACCACCTATCCAAGGAAAGGTGTTTGCATTTACGTAGCAAGAGGCTAGTAGATCCTCTAACCTGATCCGAGATACTTTACTTGTCCATAATTATGTCCTAGATGCATTGTTTGACTTGAGTGCGACCCATTCATTTATCTCATATGATTGTGTTAAGCGTCTGGGTCTTAAAATTAGCCTGTTGCCATTTGAATTATCTGTGTCCACCCCTACTGGTTATTCTATGATTACATCTGATGTATGCTTAAATTGTACTGTACAATTAGATAGCCGTTGCACTACCCTTGACTTGATTTGCATCCCTTTGTGTGATTTTGATGTAATCATTGGTATGGACTGGCTGTCGACTAATAATGTGATACTTGATTGTAATCGTAAGACTGTTTTCTTACCTGCAAATATACCTGAAACTTGTCCTGTAACTAAGCTTACTTGTGTGTCGGCCGCCCAAGCCAGGAAGTGCCTTAGGCATAGTTGCCAAGGGTTTCTAGCATTTTTCTCATTGTATGTTGAGGTTGATGATGGGTTGGAGGATATACCTGTGATTAGGGGGTTTCCTGAGGTTTTCCCTAAGGAGTTTAGTGGACTACCTCCAGAGAGGGAGCTAGAATTTTGTATTGATTTAGTATCCAGTACAGGTCCAATCTCTAAGGCCCCGTATAAAGAATTAAGTAATCTATAAAAATAATATTGTATAATCTTTCTCCCAAAATACATTGTTATACTTTTCTTTTGAACTTAATTAAATATAACCTTAATAAACATTGATTTTATTAATAATATTGGGTAAGATAATTATTTAGATGTTATAAAAAGCTAGATTTACGATTTCTGTGTGATTTGGGTTCACAACTTCTATACAATCTAGGTTTGTGATTCTTGCATTCGAATGAACCCACAATATGAATATGAACTTAAACACAACAACCCCATTAATGGGATAAAGTAGATTAAGTTTCATCAATTTTGGATTAAGTTAGAGTTATGTTTTGTTGATAGTTATGACAGGTTTCTTTGTTTTGTTTCTTCAGTGAATTTCATTCTCTAATTAAGGTTCTGATTTTATAAAGATTGCTTATGTTAGATCTTGTTTGAGAGCTTATTTATAGAATTTGATGTATTCAATTTAGAAATTATCATTGATTTACATTCTTCATTTTTTTTTTAAAAGTTCAAGTTCGGCTTTTTTAGAGGAAGAAGGATTGGAAAATGTTGGTGCACCAAATTGTGTTCGTATATCGCTTTAAATCACATTTTCCTTGTTGTCTATTTCCATCATTGCCGTCGATGTTCTTGCAATTGAGAGGAAATAAGGGAAGAGTAAGAAATTTTCTTGGGGTTTCAGGCTTGTATTCCAATTTTGGAAGAGAGAGAGAGAGACAAAGAAGAAGGGAGAAAGGAGAGAGATAAGAGTTATGATTAGGATTTGAGTTGGCAAAAAATGTCTTATAAGCATAAATATTATCATATGTCATGCCATATCTTTTTCAATGGGGTCAACTAAAGGCATCAAGTTTTGGGATTTATTTGAAATATTTTATAAATTTATGGATTTTTTTAAAACAAAAAACACATTTAGGATCATTATGAAATATTAAATATACTCTTAGGAGCAAAATAAAATGTTGACATCTTTTAATTAATACTATCAATATCAATTTTTTTAAATGAAGAGAATCCAACTAATAAATTATTACATTGCTGATTTGTTCCAATATCAAACTTAAACATTATCAATGGTAAGAGATTTTGATAGTTCAACAAATAATATTAAATTCAAACTCTTGCTTTGTCTTGTAAAATAAAGAAAAAAGAACTCAAGCATAATCCAATAAGTACATTGCTAACATATGATAATATTTCTCTTTATTAATCAAAGTTTAAGTATTTTAAGAAATATTCTGAAAATAAAATCTTAAAGGCGTCATATCAATATAAAAGAATGCACATTTAAGATCATTCAAAGAGAAATTTGACAAAGAAGAAACCTAATTATACTTCTAAGTGTAATATTAAGACCTTACTTGGTACATTATATATCACAAAATATGAAAGTATAGGTTAATATAATTTACCCTTGTTTGACATTTGGTGTGTATGAGAGAATGTATAAATTTATACAATTATAACTTTTTTTCCACCAATATTTTTACATCCGATAAGTGTGAAACTAATCTTATTTGAGGTATTGAAGTTACCTTTTCCTATAAGTGTTTATGGTATTACTATATATATGTATATAGATAATTAGATATATATATATATATATATATCCAAAATGGGAGGGATAAGTCATTATAAAAATTCTCGTATGAATTTTTAATTATACAATTTATTTCTATCTTTACTTGCTTATATTATTATAGTATCATTATCATCACTATTACTATTATCTTGCCACTACCATGATTTTTACGTTGTTATGACTACTACTATAATCACAAGATCACTACTAATGCCACCACTGCTCCACAATTATTATAATTTTATTATAGTCACCACTCTTATCATCACAATTTTTATTATTACCATAATTGTTATCACCATTATAGTCTTTTAACATTACTCATTCCTATTGCCACCATTATAACTTTTAGTAAAATTATTATTTCTTTAATTGAAAGATATATAAATTACTTAATTTTTTTCTTCTATTATGAAAACATATACAAATTTATTTTGACGTTAAAAGAATATAAAAATACATTTATGGTTAATATTAAGTTTTTAATTTAAAATATAATTTATTAGAAAATTCATTTTTTACACTTTTATTTTGATATTATTTATATTATGTTGACAATCATATATTTAATTTATTTTAAATTTTAAAAAGTGACTATTTTATATTTGTCAAATAAATATTTAGTACTTGTTATATTACACAAGTAATAAAAATAAGGATATTTGATTAAAATATATACAATTATAGTTTATTTTTTGTCATGAAAAAAGTTAATATAATGTATCTTTTAATTTTAGAAGACAGGTGTGTAATTTTCAAAAGATAAAGAAAAATCTTGTAATTTGAACTATTTCTTAAGAATGGAGAAAATAATTTATCCTAACGTTTTTTTCTCATTGCCGCCACTTGACACTGTACCCATTATTGTAGTTACCACCATTATTATCGTTTATATTTGTCATTGTTATTATTATTACTATCACTGTTATCACGGTTGTCAATATTATGATATAATAATATTATATAATTATTTTTATTTTATGAATATATATAATCTTGTTATATGATCATATATGTTATATTCTGCTAAAATAAAAACATGGTACTATTAAAGTTAATATGATGAATCTATATAGTATACTATTGATAACAATTAGTAGCCATGCTATGCCACGCGAATTTTCCTAAAAACAAATTCCCTTTTTATGAGAAAATTTTACTTTATTATAAAAGAAATTTCCTTTTTGTGAAAATTTTTCTTTTATATAGATTATTAAAAGTTTTTTTATTAATATAAATTAATTAATAAACTAAGAAGACACATTAAAAAAAAATTAAAGCATTGTTAGGTTCATTTGTAAATGCGATAATTTCTGAAGCATAGTAGGCGTTGTGAAAATGTAAAATTGATTAATAAAGTGTTTAATAAAAATTTTTAAAAGTAATTATAAATGTGAGGCCTTATGCTTTATATGTGCTTTTTTTTTTTGTCAATGCTTTATATGTTTAAAATTTATTTCTACTACTAAATAATTCTAAGAGAGAATCATATTATATATGACTATTAATCATTATACAAAACAGGATATATACTGTTTAAATTTTCGGTAGATTAAATATATAATCTTAAAAAACTATATCTAATGAAATTATTTTATTTTTACTTTTTAAATATAAATTATAACAAACTCATTTAAAATTCTAAAGATTTGTGGCATAGCAGAAGTGGAAAACTAGTATTTTTATAGAATACTATTTTATGATAGCTATATCATAGGACTTTATCTTAAATAGCGTTTCTTAAAAAATGTAATCAAACTAACCAATGCAATTTATAATTTCCTTTAAAATAATAAAACTATGATTAATTCAAATCCTTGTTAACCATTTTTCTTTAAAACAAAAATAATTAACGCATTTTCATATAATTTTCTTAAAACAAATTAGACCCCCTCTTCGCAATTAAAATGCAAAAACTTTCATTAATATGGATGAATAATATAATTTAAATAAAATTTCATCAGCGTCCATTTAGTTTACCTAAAAAAGTTGGCGCTCGATCAACGGGTCTCGTCTCGCCTTCTGGATCATTGCTCGCTTGCCGTTCTGCTCTCCAACGTGCCAAACCAAATAGTTTATGTCGGCAGCTTTGATCGGAGCTGTTTGGATACTCCGTCTCTTTCTCTAGTTTAAAGCCTCAAACTCTCTCAAGAATCCAAACACAGCTAATTGGACTCTCATAAGCTCATTTATTCTCTCTATTTCCTTTGTAGATGTGCTCCACTTTGAGCATCCACCTCAGTGCAACCTCCAAGGTAATTGGATTCGTGGCTTTTAAATTAAATGAGGTTATTTTACTGGGGTATCGTTTGTTCTTGAAAAATTTTATAGCATGGATTTGCAATGATATATGCATTATAGCTGGTTAATTGCTGCCCTTTCTTCCCACCGTTGATATGGGTTTGCATTATTTGTGTGTGTGAAACTGATTTTGGGCCTTTCTATCTATGACATGATGTCTGATAATTCATTAGAAGCTGAATGTATTCGCACCCATTCATTTCCCCCTCTTTCACCATGTTTCTGAAGGCATATAGTGGCTTGGCAGTGTTTTTGTCAGAATCGAAGGATGGCCACTGAAACCTGGTTTTCTTAATTTTTATAATTTTTGTATAAATATATGGGCAATGCATAATAGTGAAAATAGATATACAAATTTAGATCACGTTTGCAATTAGATTTTACATAACGTTTGGGAACTCATTTTTCCTGTGTTAGGATTATGGCTTTCGTCTATGTTTAGTGTACTTCATTCATACTTAGTGATGATTATCCCCGTTAGCTGCTTCTTATGAATAATATCTCATTTTGTGTCATGAAACGAGGGGTGTCTGTTTTGTCATTGTGCTGGTTTATGGTTGCTTGAAATTTAAACTGGTACCATTACTTATGTACTTAACTATAATTTATCAGAAAAGATGAATAAAATCCCTTTACTTTTGTTTGTTTTGTTTTGTTCATTTATTATTGTTTTACTCTCCTTTTCAGATTATATTTCAACCTTCAATTATCTCTTTCATGGAGAATAATTGAGCCTGCATTCCAGTTTCTTGGTAATGGGGTTATTGAGGTTTCTAAGGCGGTATAATTGCCCATTCAAGGCTAAAACTAGAAACAGAGTATACCCACTTCAACACATCCAGAGTAGAGGCTTCTCTAAGGCTGAGCTCTTCAATGACAAAGATGCAGTGCTTCCAGTTTTGGTCATTGGTGCTGGACCTGTTGGTCTTGTTCTCTCTATTCTTCTCACTAAATTAGGTAAGCAGTAAAGTTAAAGCATCGTTGATAATTGCTCACTGCTTGGTTTGGTTGCCAGACTGTATTTGCTACCAAAATTTATGCTGATACTCTTGTAGTCCTTTTTAAAGAGCAGTGTCAAATTTGTGCATCAGCTGTTTTTGGCACTGAGTTCAAGGTTTTAGCACAAAATATCTAGTTGTCATCGTTAAATGTGTTCATATTATGTTGTATTATTATTATTATTATTTTTTGCTAGCTTTTCTGAGGACCCTACATCAACTGTGATAAGATTAAATGGCGTTTTGTTACAATAGAAGATGTTTTCTTCGTCTCCATTGTTTATATATTTGGTGCAAAGAATTGTCGTAGATATGATTTTGTTTAGTTTCCTTTTAATTATTAATAATAGGTACTTTTTTTAGTTGTCTCTGTCAAGATGTCCTTAAAGCATTGTTTCTTTTCTTTTTTTTATTTCATATTACTCCTACACTCATTTTTGTATTATAGGGATTAAATGTGCAGTTTTGGAGAGAAACATTGCATTTTCAAAACATCCACAAGCGCATTTCATTAACAATCGAACCATGGAGGTTAAATTCTTATTGCAGATTCTCTCATAAAATTTTTCTCCATACAAAAGTATTTATTTTGACCAAAGTTTCACTTCAGATATTCCAGAAAATTGATGGCCTTGTTGAGGAAATCCAAAGTTCTCAACCACCAGTGGATTTATGGAGGAAGTTTGTATACTGTACTTCACTCTCTGGTTCAACTCTTGGATCTGTGGACCACATCCAACCTCAAGGTGCTATTCTATGGTCCGGGAGCCTGCTTTTGAGTCTGATGGCAATATGAAGCTTAATTTTTATGTGGAATTTTGACAATTTTTACATATAGATTGCTATCAGCCAATAGACTACAAGATAATGTTCTTTCTGGTTAATATTAAGCTTTGGAAGATTCATATATCTTTTGCTTATCATCAGATCTTGAGCATGTCGTCAGCCCAATCTCTGTTGCACACTTCTCGCAGTACAAGCTGAACTCATTACTACTTAAGCAGCTTGAGATTCTAGACTTCCAAATATTTGCACCTGAAAGCTCAGAAGGAAATGAACGGCCCCTTGAAAGGAAAATACTGATGGGTCATGAGTGTGTATCTATTGATGCCAGCAACGATTTTGTTACTGTCACTGCATCTTTAATCAATAAAGGGAAGCGTGTAAAGAAGAATATCCATTGTAACATCCTTGTTGGTACAGATGGTGCAGGAAGCACTGTGAGAAAGCTTGTTGGAATACAGATGAGAGGTGAGAAAGACTTGCAAAAGCTTGTCAGTGTCCATTTTTTGAGCAAAGACCTTGGGCAGTATTTGCTTAAGGAGAATCCTGGCATGCTTTTTTTTATCTTCAATACTGAAGCCATTGGGGTTCTTGTTGCTCATGATCTCAGGCAGGGGGAGTTTGTGTTGCAGGTATAACATGCTATAGTCAATGTTAGAACATGATTATATTGTTTCACAAATGACAACTAAATTAGTGCAAACCAACAGTAAGATTTTTGTTGTGTTATTGCAGATGCCATTTTATCCACCTCAGCAAACAATTGAGGACTTCAGCTCAAAGGTATCATCCATTCATTTCAGATGGTTTATGGAATAGATATAGTTTTACTTATGCTTGAAAAAGTTTGTTATATAGTGATGCTTTAATTAAAATCTGCTAAATTTAAATCTTTCTCTGATGTGAATGTGACTGATATGCATGGTTTATTCATGATTTTTGATGTTATTAAGTGTAGAACATTGATTGTGACTGATATATTCTGAAAAGGACTCAATTGTAGTAGGCATGTGAGAAGGTAATCAGCAAACTGGTTGGTCAACAGCTTGGTGACATAGATGTAATTGACATAAGGCCATGGGTTATGCATGCTGAAGTTGCTGAGAAGTTTGTATGTTGTGGAAACCGAATATTTCTTGCTGGTGATGCTGCCCATCGATTTCCTCCAGCTGGTGGATTTGGTTTGTAGTTCTATATCCTTAAGCAAATAGTAAAAGTCTACTGGTGTGAATGTGTTCTATATTACTTTGCATATATACAAAAGAGGGGGGAGAAATTGATTAGCCCAGGTTAAGAACATGGCTGGAAATCCTCAATGTCGTACAAGTAAATGGGAAATGTTGTATTGGAACTAGATAATGGCTATTGTTTATAGCATGCTGGTCTAGCTTGATTGGACAGATCCATGTATCAAGGAAGAAGGCACTGATGATATACATTGATTAAAGTGTATGTCAATGAGGATTAAATAATAAGTTAGAATTATATCATAATATCTTTTTAAAAATTGCACAAAAATTTTTAAAAATTTTGAAGTGACTGAAGGAGAGTACACTTGTATAAGTGTGCTCAATAATGCCAAGTGGATCGAAACATATACATTATGCGAACTATGTTCTATCCATGAAATATAAGGTCAAGATAAAGGAGCGAGCTTTATAAACACAAATAAAGTAACCTGCTTTATAAGATTTAAGAGTGAATGTTGTTTTGTTGATTTAATAGAAAGTAATCTGATGCAAAAATTCCCTCCTTGAATTGCAGGAATGAATACTGGCATCCAGGATGCCCATAATCTTGCCTGGAAGATAGCTGCTGTGATAAAGGGTATTGCACCATCTTCAGTACTAGATACCTATGAAACCGAACGTAGACCGGTAGTGCTTCTATCTTCTTTTCCCTTTACCATGAATGTATATTTATTTTGAAGTTAGATGGATCCTAAACCTTTATAGCTGTTGTTTATTGTCAGATTGCTATATTCAATACAGAATTGAGCCTTAAAAATTATAAGGCTGCCATGGCAGTTCCTTCAGCACTTGGTCTTGATCCTACTGTTGCAAACTCAGGTATTCAAAAGTAGTTTAACGCCTTTCTTCATCATCAATTTATTCTCATAAACAGTTTTCTAACTCCTTCCTTGCTATGATTTTTATTTCTTTTCTTCATTTGCAGTACATCGATTAATTAATAATGGCTTGGGTTTCACTTTACCATCCGGATTACAGAAGGTAGCTTTGGATGGAATTTTTGCAATCGGTCGGGCACAGCTGTCAAAAACTGTCCTAAATGAAAGTAATCCGGTTGGGTCCTCAAGGTTGGCTAAGCTAAGACATATATTTGAAGAAGGAAAAAGCCTTCAACTCCAGTTCCCTGCTGAAGACCTTGGTTTCAGGTTCCTCTTATTGCTGAGTGTCTGTTGCTTCAGTTGTAAATTTTTATGTACTTTCTTAAGTTGATTGGATCTAACTTGTGCTTAGCATTATGTATTCATACTCCATGTTTATTTAAATGAGATGAACAAGCACTTTGGGAGTCCCATCTAACTCTCAGTTCTGGATTCAGATACCTACAAGGAGCAATTGTGCCAGAGAGTAATAATTTAGAGTCTCCTCCACAATTGTCTACAGGCCATCGTAGGGATTACATTCCTTCAGCACATCCAGGATCAAGACTGCCCCACATGTATGTGAGGGTAAATAAAATGAGTGAGGTTTGTATCAATATTAATATACTTTATATTCACATTGAATCATTAATGAGTTTCCATTGGGCCCAAAAAAAAAAATTGAGTTTCCTGTCTTCCTTCAAGTGGATCTCGTTCACCTCTTGTATTGGCTTGGAATATAGAAATTGAAACAACTGGTTTTCATTTTAGTCTTTCTCTGGCTTAACTACTGGGTTTTCATTGGTTTTCAGCTTCTGGACTTCGCTTTTTTTTAGTTGTCTTAATGTAGGGATTGTTTTGTAGATTGTTTCTACACTAGATCTTGTGTCCGGGGACAAAGTTGAGTTCCTTCTGATCATAGCTCCTGTGAAGGAATCTTACTATCTTGCTCGTGCGGCATTTAAGGTGGCAAAGGAACACCAAATTTCTGTCAGAGTTTGTGTTATCTGGTCTAATGGTTCGGTTGAAGGACTCAATGAAGGAAGTAAGGCGGCATTATCACCTTGGGAGAACTATGTAGATGTTGTTGAGGTTAGTAGGTCATCAAATTGGTGGAAGATGTGTCAAATGATGGAAAATGGAGCTATTTTAGTTAGACCTGACCAACATATTGCCTGGCGTACAAGTTCAGGGCTTGCTAGGGACCCTATAGTGGAAATGCAGAGAGTCTTTTCCGCCGTATTGGGAAATTATCTAATAAAATCAATTAATTAATAGATGATTTTGTATTAATTCTTTCAGAAATTCTATTGATGCACGGATGCTGTGTATTTGATGTAATTATGATATATATATATATATTTACCAAAATGTAATTATGATATTGAATAATGATATAAGTCGATTGTTCTATGTTATTAACTGTTGGTTCCAACTTCCATCTGGTATCTGTTTAGTTGATGTTCAAATACTAATGCTAGTCTAGATACGCCATATCTGTCTCGGATAAACGATTCTAATTCCTCCCCTGAAGACAGGTTTTTATGGGTTTCACTGGCTTTATTTGATTTAAATATTCCAGTGTGCTTATTCCTTTACTTTTTGGTTTTTTGGTGGTTTTCCCGCGGCCCCCAAGAAGGAGAAGAGAGGGGGGGGGGGGGGGGGAGTCGGTGTTGGTAATGGTGGAAGATGTATGTTTTACACTTCACAACAGCTTGAAAATAAGAGTGGAAGTTACGTCACCGTGATATGGAAACAGTATAATGCGAAAATTGTAGTTAGCCCAATCTTACTAAAATCATTATATAACTAACTTAGGAGGCAGCCATATGTATTTAAAGTATTTAACATTATGTAACTAACTTCGGAAGCAGCCATATAAGTTTAAACACACAGTTTTGTTACATATAAGTAGGACAGCTGAGGGCAAACGTGACTTGATTTCAAGTGTTTAACAGAAAGCGACTGTAATATGAAGGAAACATAACATGTTAGGGCAAGTATCATGGCATCTGAATGATTCCATACGACAGAAACTTCCATCTCACTAAATACTGCAATCAACTTCTGCAACTGCTACTGATTGAAACGAGAAGGTCAAGTGCAAGAAAATGCAGACTGGACCCTGAAGAAAAACAGCATATGGGGCATTTTTTTTGCCTGATGAGCCAAGAAGCTTTAAGATCAGATGGTTTTCATCATCAACTTTAACTAGTAGTCATGAAATCATGATTATTAGATGTCCAATAGCTGCTATAATGAATCCAAGTAACCCACCCACAAGGACCTGCAGTATGAATTGGAATGTCAAAAGAGAAAACCACCGTGGTAAAAGAATAGTTAAAACTAAGATCGTTCTCAAGTTACACTTCTGGTCATGGAGAGCCATTTTATAATAAAAATACTTTTAACCTTAGTTTGACAGAACTTTAGTTCTATTTAGAATGAACATAACAAAAAAATTATCTTATAGAACCTATCATTTTGGCATTTTAGTACTCTGTATTCAAAGACTGATCATCCAAGTAGTATTACATTATCAACGTTCTGAATTGATGTTTTTAAACCTGCTAAAACTTCAGCCTTTGGCATTTTGCAATCGTTATTTTTTGTGCTCTATATAGCAGTTACTAGTCGAGGGGATAATATGGTAATCCGTAATTATACTTATAGACAAAAATCAAATGTTGAAAAATCAATGTTTATTGGTTGACACAGGATAATATCAAATTATCTTGATATGAGAACAAGTATATGTTGCAATGTTATACTTAAACCTGTCAAATAATTATAGGAAGCAATCTGATGCAGAATGGTGAACCTGAATGGGGGTATGACCAAGAAGCTCACGAAGTGGTATACTTTCAGCCAGAGGATGCTCAGCAGGAAGTTCATATATAATTTGGTTCAAAACCTGGGAAACATCCAGCCATTCAAAATCAGTATAAACCAACAAAAACAGAAAAGCAAAGATAATCTTGCATTTGAAGAGAGTGATACATAGGCAAAGGAAAAGGCTTCCATAACATTTCAACTCTCATGCATGTCAAGAGAGCAACACATAGGACAGAATGCTGCGTCAAACTGAGAAAAAGAACAATAAATGGCAGAAATGAGAAAACTAGAAGCACAGGCGTCAAACCTCTGCTTGGCGCCCTGCTTGTAATCTTACACCAGTGGCATCATACATAACCTGCCATCAATCTCAAAATCAGAAATGTATCCTAATACATGGACCATTCATATAGCTTCAGTTTCTTGCCACACGCCATGATAAAGAAAAAACTGAAAACTTCTTTATGACACCTCAATATTGATTAATCTGAAGAATTTAAGAGAGAAATCATACAATACAAGCCAAGACTAATGCAATAGCAAATACGGGTCCTCCTAAGCCTTCCTGAAACCCAGTGGCCGCAGCAAGAGCAGTTACAGTTGCTGAATGAGAAGATGGCATTCCACCAGATCCAACAAGTCGCTTGAGATCACATCTTCTCTCCTTAAACCTGTATATCTATGGAACATTAAAATTCTTAGGATGAACTACACAGCAATGATAAAGACCAGAGAAACTGTTACTTATGTCTAAGTTGAAACTGAGAATTTGTAATTCATCAGAAGCAATTACCAATTTGCAAGTAAAAAAAAAAAGAAAGAAAGAAAGAAAGAAAAGTTAGCCAACAGTCAGAAGAAACGCCACTAAAAACATATTACACATCATTGATATAAACTTTAGTGCTACTTGATACTTCCTTCTTTAGAAATAGTTGATGAATACCTCTCAATGATCATGTAAATGCATAGGGACAACGGAATAAAGCTGAGCAGCTTCAATGAGCATTTTATAAAACCAATTAGGGGCATGACTGACAACTCTACACGGATACCCCTCATTGGTTTTCAAACTGCAGAGGACAAGTATTTAATTCCCATTATCAACTTTTTCTTCAAAAAATAATAAAAAACTGCACATGTGCAAACATCGCAAAGAAATGTTTGGAACTAGATGAATTGCACCAATTATTTCTGTATCCATACCTATTACATAACATGAAATAGCTACAATTATCACGAGTCTCAATATTGTAACAAGATAATCAAGCAATGCACCAAAGCATCCGAGGTTTTTTCTTTTCTTTTCTTTTTTTTTTTTTGGATTTTTTTGAGCTTGTCCTGATCGAATTCCAGCATAGTTGAGGTTGGAAGAGTACGGTTTCCTATGGAATAAAGGCAATCAAACAAGAAAACCAACCAAAAGGAGAAGAACTTGGTGAATTGGGCAACGGCGAAAGCGACGAAGGCAGATATGAGAGGGTAATTTGCAACGATTGACGAGGACGAAGATGAAGCACGAGTGAATGCTGCCTCATCCATGGCTCTCCTTAGCTTTAATCTTCTTCTACGATTCGATTTTCTGCAGCAAAAACTTGGGAATGCTGTGAGATTTGCCTAAATATCTAGCAACGTTTCGGGTAGCAAAAGTTGAGAAGGTAAGAATTACGAGGAAAAAGGAGTCCGAAGCTCTCAAGCCTTCTTGTGGGTTTGTTGCTACTGTCAAGTCATTTCTTCAACGTTCTCAATAATAACTAACGGTCCTAGCTTCCTCAACTGGATATGCCTTCCCTTGTTCAAATATATCTAGAATATGCCCCAATGTGGGATTTCTCTTTTTTTGTTGTTGTTTTTCTTCATAACATTTTAGCTCAATCCGCAACTCTTGGCATAAAATTAAAACACACACACACAGAGGCAGGCACAAAAATTACTAGAATTAATTTTGAGGTGGTTGATTAAATGATAAGTCTTTTCTTTTTTTTTTTCACTGAATTATTTCGATTAGCTGAAAGTGCAAAATCAGATAGATTTAATTTAGGATTAGGATCAAGTATATATTTTTTTAATATGATGTGTAAATTTTTTTCTGAAAAATACAATCATGTGATTCTATTTTTATTTAAAAAAAAAAAACTTTGATAACCTAAATATTTCCCTTTAATCCATCAAATTCTGATAAACTAACAGTAAAAAATATTTGTGTACGTATATGAAAAGTGAACATACTGATAATAAGCTCTAATAATTCATAGTATCAATATCAATTTTTAAAGTTCAGGTCATCCTTACTCCTTGCTTTTTTTCTACTTTTTAGATCATGGATCTTCTCTGTATTTGAAGAAGGTTAGGTTAGGGTGGAAATATGAGTTGCAAGTGTTAAAATCCTTTAATATACCAAGAAATAAATATATACAAATATATATATATATATATATATAATTTGTTCTATAAAAAAGATTTTTTCTTTCATTTTAATCTTTAGATTTATTCCTTGTATCAAAGTTAATAACTAACTACACATGTATATTGAGTTTGTTATTCAAAGTAAAGCAAATATCTAATTTGGTCTAACCAAAGGATTAATATATAACAAGTTACAAATTTTAAGAGATTAATTCATGTTGAAAATAAATAAATAAAAAAATCAAAGCATTGAGAAGGACCAAATTAGATATTTATATTTTTGGAAAAAAAAAACCTCCCGTATGTATTTGAATGCTAATTAATCGAAGGTTCGATGCGGGAATCACTGCGGTGAGCCTTGCTCTGGGATGAGCAACCAGACTTTAAAATAGGTGACCATCAAGAGTCTCAAAACCTGATTATCAGCCTAACCAGAAAATTTTAGCAATAATATGACATTGCATGTACTAACATAGGGCACAGGTAATTGACCCAATAGAGCCTTAGAAACAAAAAGCGTTGGGGTGGCGGAATTTAAGTAAGATTGTAGGGCACAAGTAATTGACACAATAGATAAACTACTGGGAATGAAATCATTATGCTTTTCACGATCTTAACGAATATAAATGAGTGAGTTCTACTTCACACTTCCACTGACCGATCACTTCAGTGAGATGGAAATCAAATAACAAGAATGCAGCATCTAGAGGGAGCAGAATGCTCCAAATGCCCCTAAATCCTAACTAATGGCCTACCAACGAAAAAGAAAGGGGAAAAAAATGAAACTTTACAATTATGTCAAACATAACGTGGCATTTCTCACGAAATATATTCGAACCAACATGAAACAATTGGCTATTATCTCAAACGGCCTTCAAACAAGCACATGGCTAAGATCTATACAAGCCAGCCAAAGGGAAGTGCGAAAATGCCGGTGGGAATTTCAAGCACAGTCTGAAACAATGGACTCTCACATTATGGTGCAATTACACTTTGATTCAAGCTTCGGGGGCTTCATGCTGTCCACCTTGTTAGGAAGCCCCACATTGTGTTTGAAAGACTCGTCGACATTTTCATCATTCTCAGTCTCACCACAAGGGGATTTGACATCAGTTTCCACCTTCCTCTGCCTAACATTCTGGGATTTCAACGTGCCCTTGCCGACGGTTCGGCCACGCAAACCCTTTCTACTACCAGCCTTGGGTGTCCCCAATACAGTCACTGTTGGTTTAGAACCTTCCAATGGTTCGGAGCTTTCCTTTTCCATTGCTATTGTTGCAGCCTGATATGCAAGATCATGGACGATGGAACTGCAAAATAGTATGGCATCAGTTGCCTCTTCAAGGGTCAGGCTTCTAGTGTTGCCTCCACCTTGACACTCCACTGTAACTGTTGATTCCTCTGCCATGAAGCATTGGAAATCTGTCAGAGAATATATTTAAAAGCACTAGAGGTACAATGCAGTTAAAGAAGCAGTATCTGCTTTGCAAGAGATAAATGAAGTGACATTATTCTCCTCAACTAGAAAAATTAATGTATTTCTAAAAGAACTAGACACTTCCATATGGATGGTGTGACGTATTTTGTGGATACCAATATGTCATAGAGAACTTGAACTAGAAATGGCAAGCAAACAGTGAATCCTTCCTCATAATTCCAGAGACGAGTGGACCAACGGAAAGCAACAAACGAGCAACATAGACTTTCATAATGCATTACAGTCTACTCAGCAATTCTTCAGTCAAGAGTTCCAAATACTTGAAGGAGAAAATAAAAAAGAGGGGGTGGGGGTTTTCTTTTGTTTTTTGGGGGGCCGGGGGGATTTGAACTGGACATTTAAGAGAAAATAACAGCGACATTGAAATCATATCAAGATAAAACACAGAACCACTCCGTCCTCTGGAGTCCACAAAATTTGAAATTTGCAAGAATGAATGTGAAAACTTTCACAAAAGAAAATAAGATTATGAATTCTAGAGTCAAGATTCTTGTGATTTCATAAGTTGCATGTAACTAAAGAATAAACAGCCTGCAAAGTAATACTGAAGGCTGAACACACTGTCACTAACTTTCAGAAGCAATAGACGGATTAGCTCAAGTATACAAAAATGATACGCCAGGAGTCATGACACACCATTTAGAGTATTATCACCTATTTTACCAAATTAAGAATTGCACAAAATAAATCAAGAAACAATCTTTCTGATAATGTAGACTCTTTCTCTGAAAATCCTTTTCTACGGGAGTTCAGAAGCTTACTATACAAGATAAAGTAAATGGACATGAATTCATTGTCGTCCTATCATTTATGTATCTCAAAAAATTGTTCAAAATCAAGAGTAGACAAACTATGTGGAGTGCGGTCAAGTGGTGATTGCACAGGTGAGGACAAATCTGAGAGAAGTGAATGAGAAAGGCATAGAAAATTTTCATCTCAGTTTTATCAAAATCATCTTTTATTTGGGATTTTAATACAGTAAATGTCATACCTATACCATGGGAGCACTCAGATGTATTGGACTCTGGAAAAGAAGCATTGGCAGGATTTGGAACAGAAGATTCCTGACAGTCGTCCATGGTGCTCTTTGATACTTGGGACAGATCATCCTCCCCAACACCAGGATTATTCTGACAACAAGTTTCCCTTTCAATTTCTAATTCTGTAATTGTAGAAATGTTGGTAGCAGGCAAAGCATCCAATCCATCGACATTAGGGCTCTGCACATCATATCCCTCATCAAGGGATAACCCTGGAGCCATAACTGATGTTTCTGTATTTGAGAGACTCCTAGCATTACTTGGATGATCCTCAACATTCTTACAAGAAATACAATCCCCATGATTTGGAAATGATGCCACTGAATTGCCATCAGGCTGAATACCAACAGCCTGGCTCAATAATTCTGAATTACAAGCATCAGCACCACTATCATAATATTCAAATTTATTTTCCTCAACAATTGAACCCATAGAAGAAGCATCAATTACATCAGTCACTATATTTTCTGAAACCTGCACTTCTGAAATTATAGGTATCTCCTCTGTAATGTCACATTCTGTCTCTTGTGTTGCAAGACCTATTCCGTGATGAGAATGGTTTGAAGTTCCGGAAAAATATGACCCAGTACTTTGATGCTTGATCCTTATTTCATATCCACAATCTACATCCAACTTCCTGCCACTTAACTGACGTTGCACAGAAAACTCCATTTTTTTGGCTGGGCTGAAATCAACTGATGATGAGGCAGAATAACTTCCATGCCCAGTGGAACTTCTGATACTGTTTACACTGCCTCTTGCAAGAGAGATATCATCATAGGATATAGTTGTGGCCGTAAAAGTTCTTCCCTGAACCACTGGTCCTTTGCTGCTGCTTGAACTCTTCAGCAATACAGATATGCCATTGCCTTCCAAGAGATTCATTTTCGAATTCGGGCGATCATTGTAGTGATACAACTGCCGGTCCCCAACATGACTATTAGGATTCCTGTAATCAACTCCTGATTGGTCCATGTCTGACAGCTTGGTGGGTATCTGGCCACATCCCTCTGCTGGTGAACTTGGAAGAGGAATTTGTTGTGACTGATCCTGGTTTAGCTCACTGCAGGAAGTTTGGGTTCGCTCAGCATCTTTTTCACCAAGAGAAAAGCTCAACTTGCCCACAGTTGCATCTTCAGGCAATTCACATGCAACCATTAGCTGGTCAGTTTCAGCTACTGGTTTTTCTTCTGCAGACAAATTTGCAGAAAACATTGAAGAGTCTTCAGTGACTGCCAAAGCCATCTCATGGGTGATGACTCTCAACAGTGTATTTTTCCCACTGCATTCTGGACAAAGCCTAACATCCTTTTTGGCTTGATCAGAGGCCTCATATCGGCAACCACAATGAGAACAGATTGCTGTATTTTCAAAACAACCAGTTTCCATAATATCATTTTTGACATTGGAAGTTTCTGAACTTTCAATGGCTGCAGTGGCAATGCCATGATAAACAGAATCTTCAGATATAGTGGGATCATAATCAATTTTAGAACCTCTACTTTCATTATGATGGATATGAACTGATTCATCATTGATTTCATGCCCAGTGTTAGCATTTATTACATCATCATTTTCAAAGGCAAATACTTCTTCGTGAATATCAGGATATCGTACTTTCTCAGCTGCACTTGCCACATCATCTTGGTTGCGATCACTCCGTTCAGTATCAAGTGCAAAACTTGTACCTTGATCAGAGCTTGCATTGCTGCTTGTTGTGATTGAAGAATTCCTAGATACCAGAGAATGACGTGCAGAATTTGCTTTTCCAACATAAAAGGTCGTACTTGGCACACTTGACAAAAGTGGCCTGAACATGTTCTGAGGACTTTTTCGATCCTGCACAGCATTGAATGGTGACTAACATAAGTTATTATTTAGATTACTATCAACAATTAGCAGACATTCAAGAAAATAAATCATGCTAAAGGGGAGGGGGAGCTATTGCAAAGGTCTAGGTCTGTATCCAATAGACTAACACCAAAATTTTCGAATAATCTCCTACCAAGCATAATTATTTATAAGCTTCACCGCCACTAAGATCATTAAAGGTGTCAACCAAGAGAAAAACACTGTAATATGATCATGCTTGATCAAGCGTATCACTTTACAAATAGTGCACCAATAAATTCAATCTTAATTGTTAAATTAATTTCAGGCCAATTACTAAGAGTAGTTAACTTATCATGTGTAGTGTATAATTAAATACACCCAGGAGATATCATGCACCCAATATCAAGCATTGAAAAAACATTAGTTAAATTCAGGATTGTATCTAAAATCATTTTATGGATAAACCAAATATTTTGCAAACTTGCCTTTGTTGGCATCCAGACAGAATTTCAACAGATTGAATAACTACACTTTCCCATATTCAATTGCTTTCAATATGAATAGAGAGCATTTTTGTAGCCTAGGACATATCAAAACAGAAAGTGCTTAAGAGAAACTATGTGTGTGTATAAGTAGGTGAGAGAGTCCAAGGAACAGCAAGGATGACAACCCAAAAATGAACTAAATGATTTTCTAATGGTATGAGAACTTGAGAATTAAACACACTTCACAGTTGCTTGCCAACAAATTTGGCAGTATATCATTAACGGCTGAAAGGATATTATTTTAAGTAAATCAAACATTAAAATACCATTTGGCGTAGGGCAGAGTCAAGTAATCTTTTTGGAGCAGAATGTGGGGATACCATCTTTGCTGACTTCTTGGAAATAGCAGGAGTTCTGTTATTAGTAAATGAGCCACTCCTTCTCAAACCTAGTCGATCTAAACTACCCACTGGGATGGACTGTATAGAGTCAGTATCATCATCACCAGATGATGCAACAGAACCTTTGCTGCGTGAGCTAAATTGGTCTCGATCATGACTATGAAATGAGCTGCTGCTCCTGGAAGCAGTTGGAGACATTGACTGCCTACTGAATCTAGCAGTTGCATCCTTACCATTCCTGGATGCTGGAGATGAACCCCTCACATATGATGCTGGTCTGTCAGCCAAAGAAGTACGAAGATTCGGAGGAGCTTCGGAGGAGAAACCAGGAATATTAGTTTGCCATGCCTTTATCTTTGGTGAAGCAGAGCTTCCACGACTTGTCCTAACTGGAGAGGCTCCCCTAATCCCTGATGAGACTACAGGACCATTGGAGCCAGGGCTCATTCTCCTAGGAGTAGGAGTAGAGGACCTAGGTGCAGGTGTTGAAGGCTTATTTGGAGGAGTAGATGGTCTTCTTGATGGAGTAGCATGACGCAAACTTTGAGTTGGGCTGGAATTTGGCACTGATGATGGCCCACCCCTTGACTGGGATGTATTATTTACAGGACGAGGAGATTGACTAAGCCGATTTGGACTTGCACTACCCCTACTGCTTCTGTGACTTCTTTCCATCTGAAAGAGGTAAACATCCAACATAAGATAAATGGTAAGTAAAATCACAACTACAGTTTTCAAAACAGGGAGAAAATCTTCAGGAGGATTTATTTAATTATGCATTACTATATAAGCAGATTCAAATGCGCACCGTAGAAGATCTTGATATGGAAATGGGTTTACTCTGAGGCCTTCCTCTGCTTGCAACATTGATTGGTGGTGGCTCATCGTCATCCAATGAAGGAAACAGTGGTGTGTCTGGGGGTGTCAGTAACCTTGAAAAGTAATAAACAAAGAAAGTATTAGCAAACTGAGCAGTGAATACCAGAAATTGCCTTATGCACATCAAGGTCTCAAGCCTCACATAAAAAATGTTGAACTATTAACCAACAAAAAATATATGCGTTGATGAAGTGGAATAATGACAACTGCAAATACTTGGCATTTGAATCATGAATAGGATTGTATCATAAAACGTCATTTAACCCCCCCAAAAAAACAAATCCAGAAGGGTGGAAAACACTACCTACCAATCATAGTCATTCTTGTCACCATCGGCATTAAGAAGTTCACTGCCTTCTCCTCGACCAGAAATGGAGATTCCAAGCTTGATATCAGAAAAATGTCTCAACTTCGTAGCTGTAAATTAAAGTCCAGGACAAAAACGAGATATGCATGATTATTACTCAAGAAAAATGAACCAAAAACAAATACATTCTCTTTTAGGGTGCCCTGAAGAAATTACAAAATGGGTCTTCTAGGTTATCCGATGACTGAAGCAAAAAATTCTGTGTCTCTCTGGACTGCATTTCATTGAACAATGCAAGATCATCATCTTTCTCCCTAAAGAGCAATCCGCTTTCAAGACTGCGCCCACGCTTGTGAATGTCTGCTCTTGGCTCTCTCCTAGGTGAGTATCTCGATGTTGGGGAAGGAGGCATTTCCACTACCCAAGATTGTATCAGAGAATTGTCACCTAGAGTACTCCATACAACCCAAAATCAATAATCTTCTATACTCTAAAGTACAACCCAGATTTGACATATAGCTCAAGCTCACTAGGAATTCAAGCCCCAACAATCAGTTTTGGCAGAAACCGCATTCATGCTTGTACGCCATTTGCTGTCTTCTCGAGCGTTAGTTTAATTCAATCCAACAAACATTGGCTTCACACTCATTGTGATCGAGTCAACTCGACCGCATATCCTGTGAGAATATAAGCAAACTTGCAGTATGACGGGAGCAACTGTACCATTCAAAAAGCAACGTCTTAAAAGCCAAATGTAATAAATATCCGAAGCCAAATTGGCAAATTCATTGTGTAAACATCCTAAAAGTCTAAAACCCTAGAACATTTGCCAGTTGCAGATCACAATTTGCGCTGTTCTCATTGAAAAGAGGGTCCAAGTCAAACGAAAATTCGACTTCAATACCCATTAGGTTACCACTGAAGTTCAAAGTACATAGTAAAAGCCACCGTTAGAAAATAGCAGCAGGACTTGACTTACCAATTTCCCAATTTAAACTGCTTCAAAC
Organism: Erythrophleum fordii; assembly: GCA_032878935.1. Taxonomy (NCBI): domain Eukaryota; kingdom Viridiplantae; phylum Streptophyta; class Magnoliopsida; order Fabales; family Fabaceae; genus Erythrophleum; species Erythrophleum fordii. Next base: position 5,810,644 of record JAVQMF010000027.1, read on the forward strand.
ACGGCTTGGAGGCTCGCAGAGTGCGCTTAAGATCCCAAGTTCGAAGATGAAACAGAGCTTAAATGCCAATTACAATGCGACGAATGTTGTATCAGACAATCGGATCTATAGCATTCATGGCCTGGTAATGGCGACCAAAGTACAGATCGGAGCTTTAGAGTAATCGGACGGTTGCAACAAATCCAAATTTTTCTAGCATTTTCTCTCCTGCTATAATTCTTTTAGTTGCTAAAGACAACTTAGAAATGAAAATTAAGAATATCTAAAACCATTTGTTGTCGTCGTCTGAATTGCTCCTTCCCTCAACAGCAAGCATTCTTTTTTCCTTTTTGTAATTATCATTACAATTTTTTTATTTTCCATTTTTCTTTTTTTCAGTTTCTGCTCTGCCGTTTTTCCCCTTTCATTTTCATAATTTTCTTTGCTCTCTAATTTTACATTAATGCCACTGATTTTTTCAGTACATGTTTCAGGTGCGCCTTTTTTTAATTTTTAATTATTAAAGAAAATTTTGTGCAAAGAACATGATTTTAAAATTATCATCTTTTAAAATATATTAGGTTAAATTTTAAATAATTTATTATTTGTTAAATCTATATCTAACATGTCATTTCTAAACTCATACATATTGAAAAATTCATAATTTTTATTAAAACCACAGATAATTTCACTCTATAATTGGCATGGTTCAAGACATGTGGGGGATCATTTAATACCCAATTGTGTTCCAACTTTTAAAGCAGGGGTTGGTAGTTGCCTAGCAATAGCTTTGAAATTGATTGCCATCATTTTTTTTTTTGGGGTACTAAAATACTAAATTTCTAATAACTATAATAAATTCAATATTGATCCTTACAGCAACAAATTAATTTCGGCTCTTTTGAGGAAAAGAGCTTTGCCCTTTTATTTTCTGTTTAATTCATTTTTCCCAAGGGTAATAGTGTCGAGAATGTGTAATTAAAGGCACTATCAAATGTTTAAATTGTAAATTATACAATTTTTTTAATATTTTGTTGAAAACATATAAATTTTGTATCTATTTTTAAAATGTACATAAACTTTTTTTTTTGAATTTTACTAAATGATTTGAAAATAGGAGGTCTGTAAAATTTATTCAAATTCCATTTATGTCACTTTTTTAATATTAGATTACAAGAAGTCTTTTTTAGGAATTTCTTAACTCTACTATAAATGATTTTTTTGCCAAATTAGGAAAATAAATTAATTGATTAGTTGATCCATGCATGAAACAAATTGTCCCAAACGTCATCCTGATCACAATTAAAAAAATATTATAAACTACTAAAAGCTTTCATTATTATACTACACATATTAGCTTTTTATTAAATTTTAAAATAATAAATCATGAAGTTTTTATTTTGTGTTACTGTTAGGCTTTTTTTAGACATTGTCCAAACTGTTTCTTTTTCAAGAATTTTAAAAGTATACTTTCACATGAATTTGATGTATTTAGTATTTTAATTCTAATGTATTCACCCAAAAAAAAGAAAGAATTTATTGACCGATTTGTAAGCATAATTGTTAAAAATAGAAATAAAAATAAAAAAGTTAATTTTGTGAATAAAAAATTACTTTTGTATTTTTACTTTAAAAAATAATAAAAATGATAAATACTATTAAATAATGATTATAAAAATATTATAAATTTGATACAAAATTATTTATTAAAAAAAAGAATCACCTTCTTTTGAAGCCATCAGACAGCTAGTTTTTTAAGACTCTGTCGAAATTATAACTGTTTTCAACAATCCTAAAAGCGTATTATTTTCATATTGATTTATTGTATTTAATATATTTAATCTGAATGTTCTTGAAAAAAAAAATATAAGTCATTAAAGAGGCAAACTTCCTCTATTTTATACAAAGTGAGGACAATTAGCCACACTGTCTAAAACAAAGTCCATCTCAGGAGCACTGAACAATCACAGTCAAGGGCATCATTTTGGTGAGCTTAACATTTAAAACAAGTAATGCGTCCTAATTAGTTTTATTTGGAGCCTCTAAGTTTCTTGCCAAGAAATTAAAAAAAATGTTTTAATAATGGGTAAGTAAAATAGCTAGGTGCCAAACGAGAAAAGCCAAGAAAGGAAGAGAAAATTAAAGAACTAAACTTGAGAGAAAAGAAAAAAAAAAGAAAAAGAAAAGAGTTGTGTGTGGGACATGGAAGGATAAGGTCAACATAACAACTACGTTATCATTAGCTAATTGCTAGCTGTGTGTGCACTAGCTAATGCAGAGATTATGAAATTATTATGTCACTTTAATTGGTGGGTGAGACGAACGAAACTTTAAAAGCCGTCATGCTAATCATTTCAATTCATTAATTATCTTCCACAGCTCATGTTTCGTTTCGAACTCATTTGATAATGTTGTTTGTATAATTATTGTTTCTTATAGTTCTCATAATTCATAGCTAATTGCGTATGTTGAATTGTTTGTACTTTGAAAATAATTACAGGACGTCACAATATAGAACCAACGATCATGCAATTTTCTTTTTTCTTTTCAAGTGGACAAATAAACAAAAGAAGTCCAAGGACTAATAGTTTAGGTTTACAATTGTATCTATTAATAAGAACTTATTTAGTATATAAAATGTAAAAAGAATGTGATTATGAAAAGAATTAAAAAATAATAATTTTGACAATAGAAATAATTTTTGAATTTTATTTTAAAAAATAATTTAAAAATAACTAGATACTATTGAATAATAATTACAAAGATATAATAAATATTATATAAAAATTATATAAAGATAATTATTTTACCTTAGAATTACTAAACGAATTCTTTATGTATAATACAATGATATAGTATTATTTTGAGATAATCATGTTTTATTGAAAAATCACATATTTTGTAGTTGCTTACATTTTTGCAGTGTGTTAAATTTATTGTCTTAATTCTTCAATACGATGTGTGCTAACCTCGATGACTTATAAAGGAATCGTTTGGTGGATCATTACGATGTGAGTACTTGATATTTTATTATCTTAGATATTTGGTTTAAAATATCTAGAATTAAAAAGTCACTATTTTATATTATCTACAAATTAAGAAAATACCATATTTCTCATTTTTATAAAATTTAAATTAGATAATTTTTTAGAGAACCTAAGAAATTAAGCTACATTAAGAAAAAGGTCTAATGATATAAGCTTTAGAGAACCTGGTGTATTATATAAGCTTTAGAGCCTATTTGATTATTAGAATGGTTGAACATGAAAATAGAATTATGAATAGAAATAAGAATGGATTTTTGATGGAATAAAATTTTATGAGCTATACGTGCAATATGGTATTCCTTTCTTATATTTGGTTGAATGAAAATAATAATATAATAATAATAAAAACCTGAAGAAATTGCTATAATACATTTGATGTAAAAAATAATAAAATAATAATTTGTTTTAGGAGTAGTGATGGCAGTGATCTATGGTTAAGAGCATTTTAATTTATGTTTATCTGATTCTATTATATAGTTGGCTTTCTTTTTACTTTTGGAATGAAATCCCTACTTTTCCAAATCATGGAACGGGATCTTCATAAGGCAAAAGAAAGCCAACCCACTCCATCAATCAAACAATTAGCATGTTTGGTTCCGCGTTGCATTACCTCAGAATCACGTTTTGATAAAGCATCCGTTTATTGCTTCTGCGTTTGCAAGCCATCAAACGTGATTTTTTTCTTTTCCCAACGCGGAACCAAACACGCTAAATCTAATTGAAGGAATCCATTTTTCTTTTCCTTTTCTATCAGTTCATTTCTAGCAACTAAACAAGCTATGATAGGGTTTGAGTTCTGGAGCTTCTTTTGACATTGCATCAATGCACATAAGTTTTTTTAAAGTTAATATCTATTTACGAGTGTTATAGTGTAGCCTTTTTTTTAACTAGAATTAGAACATTAGAAGGGACCATATAAATCAAACCTTTTAAAGTGAGATAAAAAGCCAAACTTGAAACGAGTTTGGCTGCATGTCGATTAATAAGTGGGGTTTACAAGAACGCGACCATCAAGCTTATCAGTATTTATGATTTAGACTTGGCACCTTTGCCATATCCACAAAAGCAATCCTTTGAAATAATTACACAAAAAGAGATGTCAAAAGTAATACACTTTTTTATGGGGAAAAAAAGGATTTAATTAGGTCAGATTAGTATTTTAGCCACTTAACATTATCTAAAGTTTTAGATTGGTCGTTTAATTTTAAAACATGACTATGTTATGAGGACTTTCTTCAACCTTTCAACGTTCACAATTTATAAGTAATTTTAAAGCATTAAATTTATGAATTTTTTTTTTTATTTATATACTCTTTTTCAAAGTTTAATTCTTTTTAATGTAAGATTTCTTTTCACTCCTCTTACCACTTGAACACAATATTTATTTTTATCACTTTCCTCTCACTTCTGATTTTTGAGCCAACCTTTGTATCAAAGAGAGATTGAGCTGGAGTTCTGATATTTGTTTGGGCTTCTAGGTATATTAGCTTCATCTTCATTTTCTTTTCTTAATGTAAAAATATATGCATTTCGTCATTCTAGCTGGTTCGGTTTTTCTCAGATTTAATTTCTCTCTTCCTGCATATCACCATCATCTCTCTTAATCCAGAGAGAGAAATTAAAGAGAAAGAAAATGTCTTGTGCACATTAAAAAATGTAGCAATCATAGAGTTTGGCACTACCATTACCTACTCAGAACAGATTGCTTTTGAAGCAGTGAAGATAAGAGTTCCCATCTCAATCCAATGTTCTTGTGTATACTTTAAGGCTCAACTAGGCTTGACCTTTGCTTTTCTCTACCTTCATGCGCATTCCAAGTGAAGATTCCCAGCAAGAAGTGGGATTTCCATTTCAGAGGGGCAGATTTGAATTCTTCTTTTTTTTTTTTGGGTGCAGAATTGAATTCGAACATAGCTTGTTTGGTCACGGGAGCTTCAAATTTGTGCATTTTAGAGACTTGCGTTAATTAAATCAGTTCACGAATCCAACAACTAAGAGCAATTAAGAGAAGAAATACACATTAAATGACTATTTTGGCACGGCTTCAAATTAAGGGACTAATTTAAAGTTTTATATAAAGTTAAGGAATTAAAATATTAAATAAACCAATAAATTATTTATATAAGCAAATCAAATTTTTATAAATGAATAAATATGATCTTAATTAAGTTTTCATGTATAAATATTTATTTTTGATTGTGTGAAAAGATAATATGTTGGTGCAACAAAGAATATATATTAAGAAAAAAATCATAATGTGTGATTCTATTGACAAACTGATCTCTTTGTGGGCCAACTTTACTTATAATGAAGTGTATTTTTAGTATATAAAATTATTAGTTATATAAATAAAAAGAAAACAAAGATATAAATAAAATAAAATAATTATATTTGGCATATTATAAAAAGAAATAAAAATGTCATTTCAATTAAATATTTAATTAGATATAAATAATATAAAAATAGATCAGAATAATAAAAAATGACCATTATATCTCTATTTAAAAATAGTACTAATTTTTTTAAAAAATAAAAGTATAATGAATTTTATATAAATTAAACATAATAATTATTCTCGATTTATATATTTATAAAATAAAGATAAATTCTTTTTTAAATTATGTAAAATATATATTAAATAAGATTATGCAATAATTTTTTTTTTCCTCTTTTGCCTCTTTGATAAAGGGAGCATTTAAGTTTGGATCTCACTGGAAGCATTTTGTGACAAAGGTCTAATCCATGCCCAAACAAAAAATTATATATATATATATATATATATATATATATATATATATTCTTGTTGATATTGACCTAACACAAGTTGTTCAACTTTGCATGAATATAAATAGGTGTAAAATTGACATTTTTGTTGGGTTGCATTATGTATTTTCTTGGGACAAAACATCACGAGTGCTTTAAAAGAGATGGGTGTGTAACTTTGTCGTTATTCCCATCTTTATAGATTGTAATTATCGTGTTCCTTAATACAGAGTATTTTTTAATTTGGCATTATCCGGATCGACTAAAGACCTCGTATGAGGTACACTGAATGGAGAACAAATACAAGTGAAAAAGAATTTCTTATTTCTTTTTTTTTTTGACCAAAAATTGTTACTTCTTTTATAATAAAGTAAATTTTGTTATTTGAGTATGTAACCAAAATTTATCACTCGTTTCGTATATAAAAAATTAGATACGAAAATAAAAATAAAAAAATTTTGTAAATAAAAAATAATTTTAGTATTCTTATTTTTAATAATTAAAAAATAAATATTAAATAATGATTGAATAATAATTAAAAATAATTATAAAGACAAAATTAACATTTTATCTAATTTTTCATTTTCTTTTCACTTTTTCATCCCATCCCAAACATGCCATAATACATTCTTATGGAAATAAAGGGGTGTTATATATGAAAAATATAAATTTCATCAGAGATAGGGCTATTTTATTTTTTGATTTATATTATTGTGTAAAAACTTATGTTACTTTGATTGACACAATAAAAATTTATCCAGACAAAAGTAAAAATCAAGTGCCAAAAAGTTCAAGTCAGGTTTAACTTTTCATAGTAATATTAATCAAGAATAATAACAGAAAATTTGCATTCTATTTAGTTCAATACTATTTCATTCCCCTTAAGGTGAAAATGTTCTCTTTCGATTTATTTGCTACACATTTTCTTATTTTAAGATAAAAAGATATTTTAATTTATTAACATTTTTTAATATTTGACTGCTGTTGTCTTTTTTTTTTTTCTCTTTTTTGAATTCATTTCATTTTTCATAATTTTATATAATAATGAAGAAAAATTATTTTTATGTGAATTTTTTATTACATATTTTAGAAATGTATAAGTAAAATTTGATTATAAAACAAATAAATTCAAGATACAGATTTAAAGCGTTGGAAAAATAATTTAAAGCAAATTGTACAAAATTTTTAAAAATTTTGTTAAATCTACATAATTTTTTTTATTATCAAAAAACACATTTTAGGAGAAATTCTTATATATTCTAATAGTGTTATATTATTTATATTTTTTCTAATAAAAAGACATTAAGTTTAACCATTCAATTTAACGAAAAATATATACTTAAATTAATAAAAATTTAAATTTTAAATTAAATATAATGTAATTTTTGGTTTCAAAAAAATGTTTGTTTATATTTTTTAAATAAAAAATCTGTCTAAATTTAGTAATATTCATAAAAAATTTGTCCGCGTAATTTACCGGAGAATTTATTAGCCAAGTTCATTTCCCAATGCAATCTAGCACTTTATGCCCTTTTGTGTTAACACAAGACGAGAGAATCCTGCCTTTGGTTTGACTCGTCCTTTTATCCCGCTTTACTAATTCGTCCCTTTTGCTAAAGAAATAATGAGAAAACTATTATATTACCCTTTAGAAAATTTAATTAATTTATTTTTTTAAATTATTATCATCAATTAAATTTTAATAATATTAGTTTAATTTTATATAAAAATTTATTATAATCAACTTAAATTTTAAAGAATTTAATAGTATTAATTTAATTTAGGATTAAAATAAGTATTGTTTAAAATATTGAAATTAAATTAATATTAATAAAATTTTTAAAATTAAAGTAAAGACGATAATATTTTTAAAGATTAAAATATTTTTTATACTAGAAAAACAAAAACACGTAAACGACGTCGTCACGCATCACTGACCCTAGAAGGCGCCCCTCGTGCCCCGGGCTCAGCGGTTGCGCACTCTCAATGTGGGCGGTTCAACGAGCTCGAGCCTTCGTTTCCTCGTCGACGACGTCGTCGCGTTCTTCATCTTTTTCACAGGCTCTGCAACCATGGAAGCTAGGGTTTTCGTTTTCAGGGTTCAAACATGCTTCCTCTTCATCCGTCATTGATGGCCGCAGTAAAGGCCTTCTGGATCTGCAGGAGATCGAGAAGGTTCTGAGCGATGTCAGAGCCGACGATGTCAAGGTCATACCGGTTCCCAAGCACTGTGATTGGGCCGATTTTATGGTGCTTGCCACTGGCAGGTCTACCTGGCATGTCAAGAACATAGCTCAAGCTCTAATTTACAAGGTAGGTCCCTTCGTTCTCTCATTTGCTATACTTTTCGTTTGTGTATTAAATTTATCGGAAATGGAGAGAGGGGTGGCTGATTTGGTTGAAGCCATTGGTGTTGCAAAAGGTCCAATATGGAAACCCATGAAAGGATTATTGTTTCGTGGGTGGGGGGATAAATCTATGGGGTAAAGTAATTACCCAACCCAGATAATTGAACTATCGAATTTGTTTAGTTCGACTAAGGCCTTGTTTGGTTCAAAGGAGGGGAGGGGAGGGATTTGAATGGAGGGGAGGGGGGAGGGGAAGGGAATATATTGTTTGGTTCAGGAAGGGAGGGGAGGAAAAATAATAATATATAGATCATTTTACCCCTTATATATTTTAGAAGTAATAATAATATAATTAATTATTTTTTTATTTTTAAAAATTTAATATTTTTACCATTAAATTAAACAAATGTCAAAAATTATTTATAATTATAATTATTTAAAAAAATTTGTAAATAAATAAAATTAATTAAATAATTATTTCAACAAATATATAATTTAATATATTTTATTTCATGAAATTAGAATGTATCTGAGTTAGGAATATTGACATGTTTATTTTTTTTCTCAATATGATAATATACTTGTGTTAATTGGTAAGTTAAAATTTTTTTTTAATTATATTTATAAAAATTTTATAAAATATAAAATTAATAATCAAGATAGGGATATTTTGGTCTTTTTTTTAACTTTTTCTCCTAATCCTCCCAAATTGGAGGGAGTCCAAAAACACATACCAAACAAGGGGAGGGGCTCCTCCCCTCCCCTCAAACCAAACAAGGGATAAAATTATTGATTTATATATCTCCTGAAGTGCTATCCCCTTTCAATAATCGTTATCCTTGTCATAGTAAAAATGCTGAGGAAATCCCATACCTAATCAGAATTTGAGTGAACTAGGTGTAGGAGAAACAAAAGTGAGCTTAAAGGAAAATTTTGCACTTGATGGAATTGAGTCGATTGACGATTATGTATAGTTATTTTCTATGTTCTGTGCTTATTTCTTTCAGAGTAATAATGATGATTCTTTAATTGTAGCACTGACACTGTGTAACCAGGCTAAGCAGAAACAGAAAGGAGCTGAACGAATGATGCTACCTAGTGTAGAAGGGCAAGCGGGAGGAAAGTGGATCGTCATTGACTCTGGTATCTGATGATGCTTTGTCTTATATTTGTTACTTTTGTGATGGGTTAGCTGATTCATTTGGAACACCCACACAGCAAAATGTTAGGGATGATAGTAGGGATAATCACCTGTAATAGGGATAGTATCATTCAGTAACACTGTAATTGTAACTGAAGCTGAGAAACGTTCTACCATGTTCTGTTTGTGAAACGAATCCTTTTTTATTTTTTGATTCAGGTTTTTGAGATCTTTTTTTTCTTTTTTCCCCAAGTCACTTATCAGCTAGATTTTTTCTTTCCTTCCAACCATTCTTATTTCCTCGAGTTTAGTTCACAATTATTCATTTTAAATGATATATGGTGTCCTGGATTATCAATTGTTACTCTGCTTACGAAATTTTGTTACAAAAACAGTTTCAAATAAGTTAGTTGATCTTATGTAATTTGCTGGATCTAAACATGCCTTGTTTTTCCCTTATTGGTTCAGGTAAAGTTATAGTTCATGCTCTCGACGAAAAGGCCAGAGCTTATTACAATTTGGAGTCTCTTTGGAACTCAAAGACATTGGAAAAGGAACCTGTACGTTTTTTTTTTTCTGGGTTGGTTTTTTTTTTTTTTTGGGGGGGGGATGTTGGTTGTTATTTCATATTATTATGTTCTAAGCATACTGGGTTGGTTAATCTGGGATAATTGAAGCTTTGCTAATTTATTTTCGGAAGTATCTAATTTGGATTTAAATAAGCAGCCTTATTTGCTTATTTATTCTCCACAAGAATTAAGAAACTAACATAATTCTAAAGCTTCTGGCAAAAAGAAAAAACATAATTCTAATGAAATTTAGCATTGTTAATTGGATAGTTCATGCTTAGTTGCATCTTTTATTGGAAAATGTTGAAAGCTAAATATGGAAAATTTTATACTAAATTTTGCCTGGTTTCTTATGTGATATTGGAAGTGAATTCTACTAGGGTGTCTGACTTGAATTATCTCTGCATTTCTATATTTTCAGGATTTGGGAGACGCTTTGGTGAAGATTCGCCGGAAAAACAACTCTAAGAAACCAGCACAAAGGAATGCTTAATTAGTGTTTCTCTGCAGGAGTTGCGAAGAACCTTCTAATTGTTGTTTCTGCACCACAAAAGCGCAAATGCATCAATTGTAAACAGCAGGAAGAGATCAGGTTTTAATGGTCTCTTTCTGATCTGTTTTTGTCCTTGTACTGAATACGAACCTTGCCAGTTTACTCTCTTTGCTGCAACTGAAACTGGGAGGATGCAAAGCTGAAGGTGTCTTATCCTATCTAGAAGTAAGGGAAGGGACCTTCTGTTAATAGTTTCCTTTTCTCCATGTTGTTCATTGTGCATTTCTTGATGTCAGTAAAACTCTTGGTACAAATTAGATAAACCTCACCAATAAGGAGAATCATGTGGGCATTTCAAAGGTGCGATTCATTTGAAAAAAAAAAAAAGATGACCTGTCTACGCGATCGTTCTCCTAGTTTTAACTTACCTATCTAGAAATATTTTAGGTTGTATTTATCCAAGAATCTCTTCCATGGCAGCCAAAGAGGTTTTTGCATCTCTATGTTTAACAGGAAAAAAGAACAAAGAAATGCAGTGTAGTTTCAGCATAGTTTTGTCTTTTCCACGGAAAGGGTAATGGAGTATCAAGAAAAGTTCCTCCACGGGAGTTAAAAAGGCCTCGTTTTTGGCTGTATTCATTAGTCATTATTAAATGCCAAGAGCACCTGGTCTCGTCGCCATATATAGTAGTCCCCCTCTCCACTGTGGACTTAAAAAAAGAAAAAAAAAAAAAAGCGTCCTTCAAGAAGATCAAATAATTGGATATGATTTTTTCTAGGGTAAGATATTTTTTAGAGATATTTAAATTAAATATTTATTTCTGTTTTGAAAATAATCATAAAGCTTTCTCCAAAAATGATTAAAATATCTCCAAAGGCAATATTTATCTTTTTATTAAAATGTAATTTATTTAAAATATATTTTTTAAATTTTATTTTAATACTATTTATTCTGCATTAGAAATTATAAATTTAATTTATTATTAAAATTTTGATAATGTTTATATTAATGAATATATATGTATTTAACTATACATGTTATTATTAAAATTAAATAGTATTAATTATTATTTTTAACTGATTAATTTTTTAAAAAATTATTTTTTGAATATGTTTAAATATATGCTTACTGTTTATTATATTATAGAAGTAATATATGTGCGTGCATGTGTGTGTATTAATTATTATTTTTAACTGAGTAATTTTTAAAAAAAATTATTTTTTGAATATGTTTAAATATATATTTACTGTTTATTATATTATAGAAGTAATATATATGTGTGCGCGCCTGTTGTGTTTTGGTTAAAAAGAAAGTAATTATAATTTATGTTTTGTTATAGAAGGAATAAGTGTAATGCATGCCTCAGGGAAAGAGAAATATATATTTGAAATATAAAAAAGAAATATATAATTTAAACATTTATAGAGGAAGAAAAAAGGAGAGAGTAATTTATTATATTTTAAAAAACTAGGATTCACTTCTACATCTTGCAAGAAATTAAAAAAAATTTCTGTGAGTTTCACAAGAAAAAAATTTTGGAAAAAAGAAAAAAAAATTCATATATGAATGATACATATACGGGCATAATCAATGCATGAATAATATATGAGTACACGACTCAGCCCTGCGGGAGTTGCACAGTGATCTGCTTAGGATCAGTGCGGCTCCCCCAGGCTTTTATAAATTTATGTATTGATATTGATTGATGCATTTACATTGAGCAGTTAACATATGGCGCCCGCAGTTGAAGCTCATTGAGGTGATGGTGTTTCACTGATATTGCAATTTGCAAATGAAAGGGGGGAAAAAAAAGCTGTAGTGACTTTAAACAGTTGATTACATTAGAAATCATTGTTAATAAAAAATTTCTTAAATATTTATACAATGAAAATAAAATGATAAAAAATTATAAGTGAGTGAAAAAATTCTTGGTTCTTAAAAATAATATTTATCCTATCGCACTTTGTCTTGAAATGTCTGTGGAAAAGAATTTTGTTTAAATTTTTTAAAAGAGTGAATTTATTTATCACTAAATTGTTTCATAATTTATGTATAATAATAAAAAAGCACTTTATACAAATTCCAAAATATCTTACAATAAAAAACTCAACTTCAACTCTCCCCCCATAACCACTCTGTCAAAGTACATGGACTTTTATGCATGCCACATTTCAATCAAAGTTGTATTCACATAAAAATGCTAACGTTTCCTTTATCCCAAAAAAATTTGGGAAATATATACTTCATTCTACATAATTGAAGTTTAGTTACAATTATATGAATTTTAAAATGTTAAAATTATCTCCTTTTTTCTTGAAAAGAACACAAAGCACTATATGTTAAACCAATACCTGTTGTTCTAAGAGATTAGAAGTTTAGTTTCCCTTAAATAAGGTATTGAGTTTAATCCTTATAAACAGAGAAAACGTGTATTGGAAAGCTCCCCCCTCTCCTTAAATAGGTCCATCTAGTTCGAATCAATTTAGTCAGAGTTCAAAAGACTTTCAAATACCGAATATTTCACACTAGAAACTTAAAACATAACATTTGTTTTTTTCTTAAACAATAAAATATATTTTATTATATTTTAAAATTAGTGTACTAACATTGTGATTAGTACTTATTCAGGGAAATAAAAAAAAAAATGCAAATATCCTTTTTAATTTTGAATCAGTGGCAAATACTTCCATCAACTTTCAAATCAAAAAATGCCTCGCAAACTATTATCTTTTAGGATTTACATCTTTCTATCCGGTTCTTGCTAATGTTGTCAGTTTAGATTCCACTTGGAACTTTTTCATTTGTCACACAATACATTTTCATTAGCCTCTAATGAAATTCTACCAAATTCCACGTCATTCTAACTTTATTGAAAAAAATCTAACAATCCAACATTCTTCAATGTTTCAAAAGCTAAAAGGAATTTTAAAAGTTAGGAACTTAAATTGGAGACATGGGAGTAACATCTGTAACAATAGAAAGAGTTTGAAGTGAAAGTTCAAATCAACCTTGTTAATAAGAAATTAAATAAATGAATTTAGATTTTGAAAGCCGAAAAGTTTAGGGGATGTTTTGTTTAGTTTCAAAAGTTAATGGGGTATTTTCAAATAAACCTAAGTTAAAGAGATATTAGCAATTTTATTTTTCAAAGAACTAAATATATATTTATCCAAATATTATTTATTTGAGTAAATTACTCTCTCTTCTTCTAAAAGATACCCAAATTATATGTCCAAATAAAAAAGCATATTATATTAACATTCCTTACAACAAATGATAACTTACAATTGTATGTATTATGACTAATATGCTTTATATTTATAATATAAAAAATATTAAACATGTAATTTAGCAATATAAAATAATTACTTTTTAAAATTCTAATAAATTAAATTAGTAGTTTCAAAACAAAATAAATAAGATTAAAATAAAAGTGTAATACGCATATTTTCTAGTAAATTATATTTTTAATAAAAACTTAATATTGTTACTGACATCTTTTGGCTTTAGGAGTTTTGTGTTTGTTTTCATAATGTATATAAAACTAAATTCTATAAAATTTTCTTAAATTTTGAATTATATATAGATAATCTCTAATTTTTAAAATTTAATAGTAAGTTTTTTTAAATTTATATAAATAATTTTTTACCTTTAGTTAAACAGTTATTTTTTTACATGTCAAATAATAAACCCTCTATATTTTATTTCATTTTTTGTATAAATAACTCTTTTAAATTTTAGATTATGTGTAGATAATTTATTAAAATATATAGATAATCTTGTTAATGTATCACTTTTGCTAGTAAAATAATGAATTAATTAATTGTAAGGGATTATCTACATAAATGATTTTAAACTTTAATGAATTATTTATATATAATTCAAAATTCAATGAGTTGTAGAATAATTTATTATATTTATTTTAAAATATTGAATATAGTTGGATCATAATAAAAGTACGAGTATTTTTTCATTTGGGGAAGAGGGGGGGGGGGGGGGGGAGCAATTATAAATAGTTTTGAGTTACAATTTTACCCCCGAAGGCCTGAGATTATGGTTAAACTTCCCCATACAAATACATCAGCCTCTTTGGTTGCATCGCCCGTTCTAATTCTAAAGCAGTTTCCGGTGCTTCCAAAGCTCCTCGTAACAAAAGGAACAATCAGTTTCTTCTTTGATTCATTTGCATTTCGCAGCCTCTCATTCTTCTTCCATTTCCGCTGCTTGGAGCTTTTCGGTGCTACCATGGCTTCTATTGCTGCTTCAAACTTTGCGGCTTTCAAAGCTGCCGGCGTCTCAGACAAGTTCGGTGGTGTTGTTAACACCAAATTCGGTCACCTACGACAATGCTCTCCGATCCATGGAGCCAAACTCGGTCAGCTTGGTCCCCTTTTGGGTCTTCACTGCAGATCGAATGCTTCATTGAGCTCTTCTGGTATGGATCTCCTCATTTCTCCATTCCTGTCTTCTATTTTAGTCTCTGAATTGGTTTCTTGTCGCTTATGGTGAAGCAAAGTGTGTCCACATTGGTGTCCAAACATTGGGAATTTATGTGGAAATGGGATTGCTCATCTCTGCTTGATGTTTCGTTTGAGTTTTTTGAATTGGTATGATAATGATAAGTGCCCACACAAACTGCAGGTATAAGAGCTCAGGCTACTACTCTCGAGGAAGCAGGAACTCGTGCAGCCCAGAATGTGGAGGCGCCCGTTGTTGTTGTGACAGGAGCCTCCAGAGGTATTGGCCGAGCCATTGCATTGTCTTTGGGTAAAGCAGGTTGCAAGGTTAGTTCTTTTTTTCTTTAAGAAAAAAAGAAAAATATTTGCCTCTTTCGTTTTAAGCAGTAACTGTTACAGACTTGCAATAGTCATGACAGACATTTTTTCAGTTTGGGGACAAATAACCGTTTTTCCATGAACTGTGAAGTGAGGGAAATTTGGAATATATATATATATATATTTTCCGTCTTTAATGAACTTTGGTCTGCCCAGTGGATATTGATCATTTTTTGGCAATTAAGTTCACAGGATTTGGGAGGAAGAAGGAGCATAAATTTTATTGGCAGTGTGCTAATTATGCTGGGTTGTGGTGTTTATAGCTAGCTGGAGAGAAACGCAAGAGATTTTTATTAAGTTTTTCTTCATCCTCAACTTTTATAAAATGGACCTTTTTTTTTTGGAGCCTTCTCTTCAGGTTTCTGCACATGGTCATATGCACCCTACTTATCCAAAGTAAATTAAATTTATTCCCAAATCTATTAATGTTATGATAAAGTTTTAATTCTGCTAGTAAAATTTTTGGGCTTTCTATTACAGGTCCTAGTTAATTATGCAAGGTCATCCAAGGAAGCAGAGGAAGTCTCCAAGGAGGTAGAGGACTGCCTTTATAAATCTCTGATAATATTTGTATTGGGACCTTGCTGCACTATGCTCTTATTGGATTTTGTCAAGTATAATTTGTCAGCAAATTATAGCCACTTGTTAGCTTTTTGTGCCAATCTAGTATTGGAGTTATGGTTATGCATTTTTATAAAACATACGTCTGAAGATCTTATGCAATTACATTCATACATTTTCTTTCTAGCAATAATACTTGGAACACAGAACCCTACCATTAAACCCTTTCACCTATTAATTTCTTATCAATATCAGCATAATCCTCAAGTGTCAAATGTCTGTAAGGGATATAGGTTAATGTTAGATGCCTGCCTTATTAAAAATCCACAGCTGCTTGATGTTCTTCTTTTTCTTTTCCCCAGAAGAAAGGAATGTGTAGTTTTTTAGCGCTAAGGATGCAAACGTATGATTTGTTCAACTTAATGTTTACATATGATATTGAGTGCCCCCATTCCCAGCCAAAGTCATTTATGGTTCTGTGAATCTTTATTTTAAGTTGAGATTTCATGATCTTTTACTCTTATGCTATGTAATTTGTGCTTTAAAAAGTTCATATAGGTTAAATTGAAGAAGAAAAAAATAATTTATATTAATAATTCACTCTCCAAAGAAGATTCCTGCACACTGTTTTCCAAATGTAATTTTGTAGTTTACAGTCATTTTCAGTCTTGTTCTTTTGGTCCAAGTGTTAATGTGTGGGTTGATAGCTATACGTATTTAGACTCATGCTTGATATCATTTTTGGCTTATTGTACTTGTGATATCAGCTGTTGTCCTCTGTGTTATTTGAGCCAGTGCTCAAGTTGTTAGGATATACTGAATTACTGATTGACTATACTTTGTAATTTTATTTGATTATTTCTTGCAGATTGAGGCACTCGGTGGACAAGCTCTTACATTTGGGGGAGGTGTTTCTAATGAGGCTGACGTGGAGTCTATGATTAAAACTGTGAGCAAATATTTATGAATGTTTTGGATTTATCTACGAAGGCAGCTTCATGACTTTATATCTGCAGGCAGTTGATGCTTGGGGAACTGTTGATGTGTTAGTAAACAATGCAGGTAACTTGGATTAAAGCTCTTGC
Source organism: Erythrophleum fordii (assembly GCA_032878935.1). Taxonomy (NCBI): domain Eukaryota; kingdom Viridiplantae; phylum Streptophyta; class Magnoliopsida; order Fabales; family Fabaceae; genus Erythrophleum; species Erythrophleum fordii. The sequence continues at coordinate 5,827,466 of JAVQMF010000027.1, forward strand.
GCCATTATCTTTCATCAGTAAATGTTATATTGAAATAAGGTATCCTAATTTCAGGAATCACAAGAGATGCTTTGTTAATGAGAATGAAGAAATCTCAATGGCAGGAGGTTATTGACCTGAATCTCACTGGTGTTTTTCTTTGTACACAAGTAAGTATGTTTCAGAATTTGATTTCATGTTAAATTAACTTTAGCTTCTATTTTTGAACTAATCTGGTTTTTGTTTTGTAGGCAGCAGCCAAAATTATGATGAAGAAGAAACAGGTGACATCACACTTTAATTATTTTTTTCCCTTTTTTCTTTTTGTGAAGGTGGGGATGTTGTTGGACAAAACCTTTCGGCCTTTATTCTGATTGCTCTCTGTCAATTCATCAGTTTTTTTGTCTTCAGTCTGTTTTCTGGCACTTCCCTTTACTGTAAACAATACCAAGATATCTGGGTAAATTACTAGACATTATATTCAAAGTAAATTTCATGGACTTCTTTTAAATTTTGTTAAAATTATATAATTCTGTTATTTATTTTTAAATTATAAATGGGTTTCTCCGAAAAAAAAAGTTGTGTTACATTTTAGTTCAATTTTAAATTTTTGACTAAAATATCCCTATTAATTTAAATATATATATTTTTAATCAAATTTAATGAAACCAAAATCTACTCTTTTTATTTTTATTTATGCATATTTTAAAATAAAATCTACTTTGTATATATTTAGATATAATATATATTTGTATATTTAGGTCAACGAAAAGTATTTTAGTCAAAAAAATTAAAAATTAAATTAAAATATATATTTTAAAAATAGAGCAAAGGTAATAATTTTGGTAAAATTTAAAGAAAATCTGTGTAATTTACTCTTATATTTATACTATTAGCTGTAAATAATATGACTGAAAGTTAAATCTTAAATCTTGTAGCATCCAGTCCTTTGCTGTCTTATTTCATGATTTGCAAGATGGCAGCAAGTGATCACTGAAGGTTTCTACCTGCGTATCTTAGTCTGCTGGTGCTATTGCAGGGAAGGATAATTAATATTGCATCAGTTGTTGGTCTAATTGGCAATGTTGGACAAGCAAATTATAGTGCTGCAAAAGCAGGAGTAATTGGCCTGACAAAAACTGTTGCAAGGGAATATGCTGGCAGAAACATCAATGTAATTCTTTAAATCTCTGCGTTTCTCTCTGGTATCCAAGATTCAGGTTACCAGCTGATGAAATTAATCATAACCAGATACTTCCCTCCAGGTTAATGCCGTTGCCCCTGGGTTTATTGCATCTGACATGACTGCCAAGCTAGGACAAGACATTGAGAAAAAAATTTTGGAGGCAATTCCCCTGGGTGAGTGATGAGTGACCAAAACACTTTAGAGAACAAAAATACTTAAATGGAAGTTTTACTTGATAAGTAGTTTAAGAAAATGTTGATATCTTGCTCTTCACCTTGGATTCAGGAAGATATGGCCGACCGGAAGAAGTCGCCGGACTGGTGGAATTCTTGGCTCTTAATCCTGCTGCCAGTTACATCACTGGACAGGTGATTTATTTATTGCCTTTATGGTTTTAAAAACAGAACTCGCTCACTAAAACTAAGCAATTTCTTATAGAAATTTATACAATTTAAGGTATACTCAGATGTCAGGTGAGCTAGGTATTATAACTTGTCCGTCAATTTAGGGTTCAATGATTTTGCGTGTATTCCTTTTTTTATTCATCTGTTTAGGTACATATTTAGACCAAAATTGCTGTGTCAGGTATTAACCATTGATGGAGGGATGGTGATGTAAATCAGCAATCTGGTTCTCTAGTAATCTGAGCTCCTACACTTCATCCTGCTGGCCACAGATCTTGACTTCTGCTGTATGGTATTTATGTAGTATTTCATTCTATGATGACTTTTGCTCAAGCTACTGATACCCGGTGACTTATACTAGAATTTTATTTGAGCTCATTGATGAAATAGAAACACGGTTTGACAGGCCTTAGGTCATAGTGGAGCCGTTTGCGTGCTTATCAAGTTTTGAAGCTCAACTTCTTTAAGTAATGAATTTTATAATGCGTTAATTAAGCTCATTCCATTTAACGAGTGAGCCCAACTATGCAATTACCTGTTCAAAAAGTTTAAAATTATACTTCTTCGAATTAGTACACTTATATTAAAAATCACTTGATATAAGAAGAGATTCCAAATGAACCAATAAATTTTATGACATATTTGATAAAGTTATAAGATAGAAGTTTTAAGTTGAAATATGAACTTTTACATTACGGTTGGTTTCTTACACTGTGAACATAATATTTTTTACATTAATTTGTATAATATTTATTATATTTTTATAATCAATGGTCTATTTATAAAATTATCATTTTAATTATCAAATTATTTTTTTAAAAGTAATGATATAAAAATAATTTTCTATCCCACTTACTCACTTTTTAGATTCCATCTCCTTTTTTATCATCCAACCAAATATCCCTATTTGCTTGGAACTAATATTTTCAAGAATTTTATTGGATTCTTATTAATGAATTTAATTGAATTATTTTCTAATTTTTGATTTTACAATGATGTCTATTTCTAATGTTGCATTAAAGAAATAGAAGTAAACAATTTTTCTCTCCCTTGAGAGATGTACAAATTATATGGTACTCTTTCTTGTTTTGAAAATATATACTCTACTACCTTGAAATTAAAAGATGTGTAACACTAGCATTCTTTGTAACAAAAGATAAATTATAATTATACTTGTTTTAATCAAAATACTTCTATATTTATTATTTGCATAATATAACAAATAGTAAATATATATTTAACCAATATAAAATATTTATTTTTTATAAATTCAAAAATTGTAAAATCATTAACATATTCACAAAATAATTTTTTAAAATTTAACTAATTTATAGATAATAATTTAATTTCTAGAACAATATTTATGTTACATATATATATATATATATTAATAAATATAAGTATTTTTGAGAATTTAATAAAATTTTAGAATAAAATAAAATTATAAATCTCAACCCAAAATAAATAACATTGAAAAAAAGTTTAAAAATATTTTTTAATAGCTTTTTTTTAATAAAAATTAATACTATTGTTAAAGGCAAATTAGTCATATTTTGATTTTAGGAAGTAAATATATATTTTCAATATAAAAAAAGTTCATGTAATTTAAAAATCTCTTAATGAAAGAGATAATAATATTTAATCCACTTAGTAGGAAATATTTGTTTGTTATTGTTGTTGTTAACAAAGAGATAATAATTTACTTCAAAAATAATAAGTACCAAATAAATTCCTAAATGTGAAATCTTATCAATTTTCATCAAATTTGAAAACGTTAGTAAAATTTCCATTTTTCTTAAAAAACAAAATCGAAATTTGCCTTGAATTATATCCTAAGGAAATTATTAAATCAAAGAAATGAGAACCCAATTAAGTTAAATTCTCAATTTCTGAATTCTCGTGCAAAGACCAAATACTTCTAATTCTACTTTCCTACTACTACAATAATGCATGATCATATATAGTTTCTGTATAGGGGCTTCCTCACACAGCAAGCACAGTTTCTTCTACCGAATCGATCTTAAATTAATCTAGGGCTAGATTATCAACCAAGACATAAGTGTAACCCCAACTCAATCTGCAATGCTCTTTTCATTTTTTATTTTCTTTGCAGTCTTTCCAATTTTATCGGATGTTCTCGAAGGAACTTATTTTCCTTATAGGCATTATATCCTCACGGGCTCATCCTACCTTGACGTTAAATTTGGGATCCCAATACTTGCTTTTCTGTAGTTCATGAGAAGAACTTGTAGTTCTTGGCTGAAATGATGATATTCCTCAAAGCACCGATTGGGGATAACGTCATCAGTAGCACACCAAGCACGATGCAAGTCTGTTGATATAGGTATATATTTGCAAGGATATTGAATCAGAAAATGATGGAAAGTCTCAGGAAATTGCTAAATTGAAGACTGAATTATATCAATAATGTCATTTAAAACGTACCCAATTGATTATCCATGATAAGGAAAACGCCTTGGGTTTGTGGAGTCTAAGCCATATGATACAAGGCAGCTGCAAATAGGATGGAGCAAGACTCAGCAGGTGGCATGCATTGGCTTGGCTAAGAGAAATTGTTGTATATAAACTAGAAAAATTTATTAGTAGATTTGATTTTTAAAAGATATATTAAATTATTCATAGATAAATATATAATTTTTTTAATCGGATCTATCTTTTTTATTTTCAAACTTATATATTTATTTGTGATTAATTTAATTTATTTATATTTTATAGATGGAATTTATGAATTCATTTTTTATAGTCCTATGATACTGAGCAATTGGTACTATTATGGTTTATATATTGTTAATCTAATTTATTTTTTTAGTTAAAGTCATGTAACTTAATTTTTAATTATAGTTGAGTTGAATTATAATATAGATCAAAATATGAATTATAGTTGTATTCAATTTTTAAATACAATGAAAGTAAAATAAATATTTCCCACATCTACCTACTTCATATTACTTAGTTTTAAATATAGAAAAATATATACTAAATTTTTAAATTTTAGATCATTTGCAAATAATTCTTTAAATTTTTAAAACCAGCAATTCAGTCTTTATACTTTCAAATTCCAACAAATAGATCCTTTTGTCTATTTTTTTTCTTATTGATGTTAACCCATTCACCACATGAGACATTCTTATAAAAAAGACAAAAGAAAAACTCAATCTTTAGAATTCTCTCTCTATAACATTGCTCGGTACTAAGTAGATTGAGATTAATGTCAACTGTTAAGAGTGATACTATAAATGTGGGCTTTAAAAGAAAGAAAAGGATTGGTTTGCTTGTACTTACGAAGTATGATGTTGGAGCAAAGGCAAATCCTCCAAGGAATCCAAGAAGAGAACTAAAGAACGGGATGGCTATGCCAATGAGCATTGTTAATACTGTAATTAAAGGGTAAGTTTAAGAACTTGATTAGATACCAGTTGATGAAAGCTAATAATTATTAAAGCCGAAGAAAGAGTCACAGCTAGGGACGCACATACCGACGAATACAGTGCGAGTAACAACGCGGAGCATGAACGATGGTGGAAGCTTCAGGTCCTTCACCATGTAGGTTTCCAACATGTCAAACACCGGCATTGCAAACACCTGTTTGTCATCCAAAACAGTTTAAAAATAAAAAAAGAAGAAGAAAATTTTAACATTTAAAATAAAAAATACGACGTGTTTTACCACAATTATAAACTTGGAAGAAAAAATTTCGTTAAATTATAAATAGATAAGTTAAACAAAATATCCCCTTTTAATTTTGTGTCATTTTCAAACATTTCCCTTGACTTTAAAGATCAGAAGATTCTCTTTTTAATCGTTACCTTTTAGAATTTTAATCCTTCTATCCATTTTTATATAAATCCCTTGAACCCGGACAGGAGAGATATTATCTCAAACTTTATCATCTAGTGTTTCCAGACAAATGGGAGTATCTATAGAACAAATAATAGAGTTTGAGATGGCATATACATAACTAAATATGATTAAAGAAGAAATAGATGGAACAGTTTAAATCTTGAAAAGTAATAGTTGAGAGGAGTATTTTTTGTTTTTCGAAGTTGAGAAGTGTGTTGGTAAAAAACTCAAAATTAAAGAAAGTATTAATATTGTTTTTCTTTTTGAAGAGTTACTTAAAGACTCAAATATCATGAAACTTTCCATCTAAGCGGAATCCATTACAAATGGTCCATTTCAAAATTACGGTCGAGCTTGTGATGGATTCCATCATCCGTGGATAGAGTTATAAGAGATTTCAACGATTTAATGTATAATTCACAGAAGGAAGGTGAAAGGGTGAGGCTTCTTAGAAGCTTTGCTAATTTTCATGATTTTACGGTAGAAGGTGGCTTAATAGACATGGAATTCAAAGCTCCTAACATCGCTTGGTCAAATAGAAGATTAGGCAGCGCACACATAAAGGAAAGACTAGACAGAGTGGCATGTAATGCACTATGGAGGGAATCATTTTAGAGAGCTCAGGTATTCCATTTAGAACCTATGGGATTGGACCACTTTCCTCTTTCAATTTGTTTAATGTTATGAATGGCTTTTCACCGAGGAGCTTTAATTTTGAGCTTATGTGGTTGAACCATGAGGAGTGCCCTGTTGCGGTTAAGCAGAACTGGTTTGAAGAGGAAAAGGACAAAGTGGAAATAATAAAAGAATTTTCTTAGTGACCCGCATCTAGTTAAAATGCTCTTTTGAAGTGGAATAAAAGGAATTTCCTAACAACAGGAAGATGATCAGTCAACTGCTTGCTGAGTTTCAAAACTGCTTGGAAGGTACCTAGAATGAAGAAAAACAGAAATGAAAAGCTGAAGAGATAACTAAGAGGGTGGAGGACTTATGGGACAAGGAGGAGAAGTACTAAGCACAGAGGTTGCGGATTCAGTGGCCAAAAGTGGGTGATAGGAATTCAAGATTTTTCCACACTGCGACCATTCAAAGAAGGTAACGAAATAGAATCTTGAATTTAAGGAAGGAGAATGAATGGGTCATGGACAAACAATCAAAATGACATTGCAAGTAGCTTCAAGAACTTTTTCTCTAATTTGTTTACATCTGGTTGGGAGAGGGATTTTTCTATCATTCTTAGCTTTATGGAGGAAATCTTCAATGAAGAGGATAATTGTCTTTTTGCTAAGTCTTATCTCTGATGCTGAGATTAAAGGTGCAGTGTTTGATCATTGGGGGTTGAAAGCACTAGGTCCAGATGTTGGACACAGTGGGTGGACAGGTCAACGTGTTAGTGAAGGAGTTTTATTTTTTCCTTAGAATCTTTCTCTTTCCAAAATCAACAATATAAAGCTAGTCTTGATCCCAAAAATTGATAAGCTAGAATAAGTTAAAAATTTTAGGCCTATTAGCTTATGTAACTTTTCATATAAAATCATTTTGGAAGTTATGGCCAATAGAATGAAGGAGTCTTGCCTAAACTCATATAAAAAAATCAGAGAGCATTTGTTCCAGGGAGGTTGATTTTTTATAACATCACTATGGTGCATGAAACCTTCCATTAACTAAAAATTAAAAGAGGGGGTATTTATGAACTGAACTTAAAACTTGATATGAATATAACTTATGACAGGGTGGAATAAGATTTCCTAATAAGTGCACTTCTAAAGTTGGGATCTAATAGGAAATGGGAGGAAAAGATTATGAAATGCCTCGTATCAATCTCTTTTAATTTGTTGCTATCTGGGAAGAAGATAGCTAGCATTACTCTACAAATGGGACATAGGCAAGGAGACCCATTATCTCCTTGTTTATTTGTTATAGTTGTTGATATACTCTCGCGGAGGATCAATTTTGCTACTGCCCAAGGCTATTTACAAGGTATAAGATTGGCTAGAAGGTGCCCAATGCTAACCCATTGCTTATTCACAGATGATTTAGTGTTTTTCCTGAAGGTTAAGAAGAGAATGGTGAAAAAATGAAGTGTATCCTCAATGATTACTGTCTTGCTTTTGGTCAATCAGCATATTAATTTTGAGAAGTCATGTATCTTTTTTTTTCCAAAGAACAGACCTCAGCCACCTAGGGAGGAGCTATGCCACACTCTTGGCGTTACTATTGCGAACTCGCTAGGGAAATACTTAGGCTTTCTAGTATGGTGGGGATGGTCAAAGGGGGAGGCATTGGCTTTTGTCTGCGATCATGTCCTCTCAAAAGGTACAAGGATGGAATCAAGGCAAGCTATCGCAAGCAGGTAGAGAGGTATTAATCAAGTCTATTGCAAATGCCATTCCCATATTCCTAATGTCCTTCTTTTTGTTTCCTAAGAAGAGATGTCAGGAACTTGATAGTTTGGTAGCCAACTTTTGGTGGGGTTAGACGAAAGAAGAAGGGAGGATCCACTGGGTAGCATGGAAGAAACTTGCGGCCTCTAAAAAAGATGGGGGTCTTGGGTTTGAGGACTTCAATAACTTCAATTTAGCCCTTCTAGCAAAGTAGAGATGGCGGATTCTTACCTTCTCATCTGATCTTTGGGTTAAAATCCTTAAAGGTATTGACTTCCCTGAAACTGATTTTCTCCATGCTAGAAGAGGTGCAAAGGCATCCTGGGCTTGGGCAAGCATTCTGGAGGGTAGAAAGCGTTTAAACAATGATGTTAGTTTGAGGGTGGGGAATGGTAAGGACATTTTGTTTTGGAAGAACCCTTCGGTACCTAGCCTCCCAAATTATTGTACGGAATATGGACCTCCTTTAGCTGCCTTGGAAAATAGTAAAGTAGCATAATTTATTGAGACTGGGAAATGAGATCTTATGCTGGTAGAACCATGGCTGAGTGATATGGAGCATTAAGCTATTTCTAGCATCCCTGTCTCAACATGCTAAGATAAGCTAGTTTGACCCTGTGGTAAGAATGGCTTGTTCTCTGTTAAAATTGCTTACCATATAGCAAGAACTAGATTTGGCAAAGGTAATGTTGATAGATCTGGTTCATCTCATAGCACCCCTCCTGAAGTTTGGAAGGGTATTGGAAATTTGAAAGTGTCTCCGAGGATTAAACACTTAATGTGGAAACTCTGCACTGACTCCCCCCCAACGAAAGAGAATATGTGGAACAAGAAATGTTGCCAATCACTAGTATGTCCATGTTGATGTCCTGCTGTTGAATCAATGGAGCACTTGATCCTCCTTTGTGATTGGACCAAATTGGTATGCTTTGGAGCTCCTTTTGCTTTGACTAGATTTGATAACTGGCTTCAATGGGTATTTGTGGACTTGAAAATGAATGCTTTTGACTGTGCTTACTTTGCTGTAATTTGCTGGTTCATTTGGAAATCGAGGAACGGGTTGATTTTTGAAAATGAAAGTTTGAGTCCTGTTGTGACACTGGATAAGGCGTACTGTGCCTTAGTTGAATTTTAGAATGGGAATGGATGGATCTCTATTAATCCCACTGTAGCCGATTGTGATGAACCAGAAAATCAAAGTTAGCAACCTCCTGCATTTGGCCAACTTAAAGTAATGTTGATGAAAGCTATTGTCAAAACGGGCTTCTGGTTCGGAACTGGTTGTCCGCAACCATAATGGTAATGCCATTGAACATTGCAGCACCTGTTGTGTGGCGTCTTCAAGCTTCATGGCAGAATCTCTTGCTCTGAGGGGGGATCTACACAACGTACTCTGGGGCTTGATAACGTGTTATTTGAATCGGACAATCAATACTTGGTTTCAGCAGTGATGAAGGACGGTGTTTATTCAGGCTGGAGGAGCTCCTCCATAGAGGAGGATATTTCCCAGCTTAGCAAGTCCTTCGCTCATTTTGCTCTTAGTTGGGTTCCTAGATATTCTAACAAAGCGATCAATTGGCAAGCAAACATCTTGACAGAGGGATGTGCTCTGTAGATTGGGATTCTAATCCCCATCCGCTTTTTTTCTATCTTATGTAATGATGCTGGTGGTGATAAGCAAGGGGTGGATTGAGTTTTGTCCCCAAAAAAAAAAAAAGAAGAAAAGGCCATGAACTCTGTTCTGTTTTCTGGGGTTTAATGGAAGTATTATTTTGGCCCCCCAAAAAAAAATTGAGGTCTAGCTTTTTGATCTGATCATTGGACTAATTAAAACTATTAAATTACAATCCCATGGTGTAAAAGCTCGAGGGCTAAGTGGGGTAGGAATCTGAATTGTGAAGTTGAAGTGTGAAAGTGAGCTCACCTGGTAGCCTCCAATAACGTGGATAACAACGAAGAGGTTAGCAGCAGCAATGAGCCATCTAGGATGTTCTAAACCAATGAGGACGTTGTCCGCTACAGAGTTGCCAAAGATGTAGTATCCCACAATTGCAACGGGAAAATAGCAGAAGGCGACTCCCACGTAGGCCACAATAACTCCCTTCCACATGGGACCCTTTGAAGGCTTGTCTGGAGTCGAAGGTATAGTTGCTTGGATTTCAAGAACCACATTGTGTCCTGCGTAAGCAAATGCTACATCTCCCAACGATGTAAAGAAGTTGAATGTCGCGTCAGCACTGCTGTGAGCTTTGATGCTGTAGTCCACATCTGGTTCAATCCCTTTACCAAGAGAAGCCGCCCAGGCTATGGTTGAGTACCTGTTCATATATATACATATATATGCCAAGCTAAGTAAATATCATTTTAAAAACAAACAAAATATACAAGTATTGATCATCAACACAAACTTTTAACGTTCGAGGGAGATGAATTACGTGACAGACATAACAGCTGCAGCAAAAGAGACAGCAGAAATAGAGTTGAAGTTGGGACAATGACAGAGAGCATAGTTAACAGCAGCGAAGATGAAGATCCACCAAGAGCTTCTGATATTTTTGCAATTAGGGCAAATAGTGTCATGAACCTTCTTGAGAGAATGGCCTCCAGTGACCATATACACAATGCAGGTGCCAACTTCAACAAGTAATTGTTGAGGAACAACGATGTAAAGGCCCAACTTCTCCCCAAAGGCATGCTGCCCCAACTCGTGATACCTGTCGAATCTCCTGCCAGGCACCATCTCATGCATCTCCACCATTTGCCATAGGGTGAACAATGTGATGATCCATGATAGGATGAGTATGGTTATGCCCGGACCCCTATATACATGTCATCATTTCAAATTGAAAAAGGTTAGGATCACAAATATTCAAACCCAGAAATGACTTGTTCTTTTAAAAGAAAAACAAAAATAGTAATGGGTGCGTTTTCAAATTGAATTCCTTTTTTTTTTCCCTTTGAGTGATCTTAAAAGGATATTTTCTTAGCTCAGTTTGGTGCGTTTAAGATTTTACTCGCAAGGTACTCCTTAAAAGAATCAAAACTAAAACAACAAAAATATATTGTCTGAATGTTATGCTCAACAAGATGTAAACTAATAAAAACATGAATTATCGACTGAAAAAGCAGTTAAAAAAGAGTCGAAAGCAGTCGAAAATAACCTTTTTCTGACTACCAAACCGACTAACTTGATCAGTTGGGATTGTGCTAATTGGTAATATGTTACCAACTGGTCTGCAGTTATAAAACAAGAACGCATAATATAACTAAAAAACTGCATACATCTGAGAGACTGACAACACTTAGATAAATCACTCCAGCATAAGAGTCATTGTAGAGGCAAAATCTACCAAAAGGCGAGTAAAAACCTTTTTAGGAGATTGGGTGTAAGGAAATTTTCTTATGGAAAAATTGAATTTGAGTCGTCTAATTTTTTTTTAATAAAAAAAATCTGACATCATCAATTTCAGAAGAGGTAATTATATGGAAGATCTAACATATGATTAATAGATCCCACTTATATTATCAACTGTGAGTATCATACTCCTTAATATATGTTTTTCTTTCTAAAAAATTAGCACCTTAGAATTATAAAGGATCCAAGTCTGGAAAGAATTGATCATTATACACAAACTTCTGACGTTAATAAGATTCAAACTCGAACAATATGAATAACTGAAAAACTTCTTGCAAACTCCCTTTTTTTTTTTGTGGGGCCAAATGAGTCAACCCACATAAACTCAACCCAAATATCTCAAATGAGAGTGAAATTAATGGAGGCAATTTCAAGATAAATAAGAAGGTACGTACCAGCCCATACGCGACATGGCAAAAGGAAGGCTAAGAACACCAGCACCAACCATGGCAGTGAGATTGTGGAAAGCCGAATACCACCATTTGGCTTTTCTGGAACCAGTGATGGGAAGCCAATCCTCTAGCTGTTTCTGCTTCGCCGCCGCATCAACATCCATCGGTGGTGCCTGAATTTGAGTCATATTTAATTTCTAATTAATAAATCTCTCGCTAGCTACTTATATCCCCTAATAACTTATTGCCAAATGACTCTCAAAATCTGTGGCAATGGCTAAATATATATAATTATGTGAAACCTCTCCAGCTAGCTAGTCCCATGAACGTACGTGCTATATATTATATAAGTTAAACAAAACTTTCGACATGAAAGAGAGCATCTAGAAAGGTGAATCCTTAAAGGGCTATTTTCACGTTCTTTTTGGCTCCATCTCTACCTATTTTCTCGGTGGAACGAAACTCTTGTTATTCCACTCTCTTGTTGGTGGTATCCCGGATTCCTGCCGAACTTTGAGGCCTATATTTAGTTTGCTCTATTTAATTAAGGATGTATCTATTGAGAAAAAAAATTTATATACAGTCTCTTTTATTTTTATTATTAATTTTTTTAATTAAAATATGATATGTATATAGTTTTTCAATAATAAGACGATAGATATATAATTTAGATAGATAAATATATAATTTTTTAATTATACTATCAATTTAACATATTTTAATTAAAAAATTATATACTTGTAATATTTTAATTAAAAAATTTGATAATAAAAATATAAAAAATTGTATACGGTATGTAAGTCTAATCTAATTTATGGAGGGCTCTAGTTCAGCCATTCATTAATCTCAAAATTTGTAATAAATGATATTTTATTATTATATATAGATTTCTCTACAGTTTACCTTTTTAATCAATTTATTTGCATATATGTTTGTGGTATTTAGTGAAACAGGCATTAATGCATGTGCTTTTTTCCTTTTTTTTTTTTAAAGATTTATTCATTTATTTAATAGACAATTCAGATAATTTGCTCGAATATAAGCAGAAACTACTTTTGCGTTAGGTTCTTGTGAACGTCTAAATACGTCACAAGTAAAAATGGAAATGAACAACGCATTAATGAATGCATGTGCCGTGTTTTGGATTTATTCATTAACTAATTCTTCCAGTTTCTCGTTTCTTTGCTTCTTAAATAGACAATTTAGTTATATGAATCGGTACAACTACAAATCAAGAATCAGGGTGGATACATGAAAGTGAATTTTGAAAAATGTTTGAAATAATATTGATAACAACGGTCGTTAGTCAGTTAGGTTCGTAACGAAGATTTCGTGCTTGTTATGTTATTTTGTATAAATGTGAAACTTTTATGGTATTACTATGCTAGGTGTTTAATTTTTATTGTGCATGTGTGCGTGTGTAGAGAGAGAGAGAGAGAGAGAGAGAGAGAGAGAGAGAGAGAGAGAGAGAGAGAGAGTATTTTGGTCAGATAAAATATTTTTTAATATTATCCTTTTCAAATAAAATTATAACATTTTTTTATTAATTTATTTTTAATGAAACCAATCGTTAACTTATGTATTATATAATAGTAACTGAAATGTCGTACATTATTATTATTATTATTATTATTATATTTGTTAATTTCATTTATGGTAGATTAATAAAGAAGAATATTATTATTAATAATGGTTTTATTTGTGGGAGATTAAATGGAAAAATACTCCACTTATGAGAAATCAAATTAAGAAGACAATTCTATAAGAAACCAAATCAAGAATTATTCTATAAGAGAGCATTATGAAGTTTTGATACACACACACACAAGTAATGGACTCTATGCCATGCACAAATATTTTTTAATATGTATGTTTAAATTTTAAAATCTAGTATTATTTATAATATTCATGTTAATTTCCAAATATTAAGTTGCTAGTATCATGTAAAATATTAAATTAATATGTATACATGATAAGTGCAAAATTGTCATACTTTTTTTTTAGATTTAATTGAGTAATTAAGTCTAATTTTTTAGTTGTATATATCTTATGTTAGACTTAACAAGGAATAATCAGAAATTAAAAATGAAAAAAGCATGAAGTAGTAGGATATTCAATAAGAAATACAAGCTGATTGTGTTAGTGAGTATGGACTGTAAAATAGGGGAATTTTAACCAAATCAATGTTCCAAATAGGCAAGCCATGTGGAATGCAGGTGTCGAAATGATTCATGACAGAACTAAACACAAGAAGATTGTGTAACTATGTGGTTTCAACGTGAATAGCTTGTGTTCGATTAAAAAGATGGTTTTTGATGAGGCAACTTGGAATTTCAACAAGAGAAAGGAAGGAGGAAATCTAGAGCAGTAAAGATACAGAACAAGAGAAATAAATCAAAGAAAAAGGCTAAGATTACTAAAGATCTTAAGTCTGTACCAAAGAGTCACTCAAATCCATCAATAGTTTCTTCTTTATCATTTTTCTTAGCTTTTTTGTTATAGATCTATTAAATTCTATTGTTATTTGTTTGTTGATTTTCATCATATGTAACTATATCTTTTATCTACAATTTAAATGAATCTATATATTGAATAAGTTGAATTTAAAATACTCTTATAACTATTTTAATTGATTTAAATAGATGGTATCAAAAGTAGATATAAGCTTAATATGAACAAGATGATTTATCTTGAGAATGAATTTCATTCATATTAGTGAAATTACTCTTATACCAATTGAATTTAGTAGCAAGAGTCCATTTTAAGTTATACTTAGAATGTAAAGAATGGATTTTAAGTTTTAAAACCTTTTTCATTTGTAATCAGTATTTGTTTAAAATATAATATTAATTTAAATAAGGCATTTCTTTTTCACTTTTGCCTCTCTCAGTTCAAGGTCAGACTTCCCCCTTTCTTGTTAATTTGGACCTTATTTTAGTGGTTACTGGTTTATAGGGTTATTGACTTTTGAAGCATAATGTTGTTGTAACATATGATTTGAAGGTTGAAAATAGAAAATTTGGTACATGTAGTACTGAATCTAAAATGGTGATTGGCAAATCGAAAAATGGAGGAAGTGTATTGTATGGATTCTCAGGCTAGAGCTCCCTTCTTTGCAATAAGGACTCAGCTTTGGCTTATCGGAAAACAAAATAAGGTTATTCACTCTTCCTTTCCAACTTTGAGTTTTTTCCTTTTTTTGTTTTTAGACATTTTTCTTACATTTTATAATCCTTGAATTTAAATGTGTTAAAGTAGACTTTCAATAGTTGAAAGATGAAATAGAAACTGAGAAGCATAAATTGTCACCTTTATGGGACAGATGAGATGGGAGAGAAGAGAATTAGTCCTTTAAGATAATTAGATGTGATGGTATTTTGAATGGAAAAGTGATGGCAATAGTGAGAGTATGTAATGCATGTGTGACACTTTCTATGAATTTGCTCTCGGAATGCACTACTTAAAAGAAACGAAATGGGCTTTTCAAGTTAAAATGGAATTACACCTTGGTAAATAACTAAAGAGGAAGAGAGAGACTTGAGCTGTGAAAATGTGGCAAATGATGAATGTGTTTTATTGCTTGTAATTGTAGTTGCTACAAGTTTTCTCTGATTGCCTTGAAATGCAAGTGATTTGATCTAGCATTGTTATGTGATTTAAACTCTGACAACCCCCAGTTTTGTAGCCTATGAAAGAGGGAGATGGAACAAGAATTTATTTTTACATTTTTTTTTTCTATGCGAAACTGAGGCAAGCAAAGAAAGCAAACTAGGCACCTTCTAAGGAAGGTGAAGACCTACTCGAGCTATGAAAATCCTCATCCATCAACGCCTTCAACCATTCAGGGGTTTCAAAGAAGCACATGACACCCGACAAGGTTGAGAGAGCAAAATGAGCAACCCAATCCGCCACCTTGTTTCTCTCTCAAAGAATGTAAGTCATTTTAACCATCCAGTCCCTCACCATGTGAGTCACTTTAACCAGGCAATCCCTCACCATTAATGAGTGAATCTTAATAAAGATATCATGTTCCACATGCGTGGTATCAAGAGGCCTCAAGAGCAAGTCCACAAAGCGTCCAATTCCAACTCCACTTTTCTTAACCTAGCATCCTAGGCAACTTTTAGCCCGAGGAGTGTTATGAATCAGTAGCTGCACAAGGAAGTTGTGAGTATAAAATAAATTCGAGCCGTGCACAAAGACACTATCCTTGAGAGATATTCCGCCACAAGACGGCACTCCCCAGGATTAAACTGATTCTGTCGCAGGGAAGCAGAACAGCTGAAATAAGAATTCAGGGACGAAGAGAGGAGGAGAAAATAGCTCGAATGTTTATAGGCACAGGAATAGAGAGACGTTGGACCATATTGATTTATATTAATGAGGACGTTTTTGAACGTTGGGCGGTTTCTGACATGAGAATTAATAAACATTATATCAGATAATAAAAATAAAAAAACGGAACTGATTAACGTTCATATAATGAACTCATAACCAAAATCTTAAAATTGTGAATTTTCAAGAAGGCTATTTAAAAATATTTAATTTTCAAACATAAACTCTGGCAACGGTAAAAATTGTCCAACACCGTGTATATTTTGCGCGCAGGGGGGAAATCGCCGATTTTCAACTGTGTTGGCCCAACTTTTTGTGCGCGTGAGCCCACTCTCCTCCTAGGCCCATTTTGCTCTTCCATAATCACATGTTAATATTTATACCCTTTGACTTTCATTTGTTTGAGCAATGTGAGACTTCTCTTTTTCTCTTTTCTTTTGACACATACACATACAATTCTCCAACAAGGAGTACATCCCAAAGCTCAACGTTGAGGCTATTGCTAAGCTCCAGCCAGCTCACAAAAGAATCCTAATAGAAGCTTCCCAACATGATTCCTAACAACACCGCCACACCCCAAGATACCCGAGAAGCGACTGTGGGCACCATCTTCGTTGATTTTCACAAAGCCATGTATGGGAGGGAACCATCCCTACACATGCATGATCCTACGGTTCCTTTGAGTTATCAAAGCATGCTGCTGGATAACATTGGAGATATAATGAAGAGCAACTCTCACCTTAGCCAATATCTCCAAGGTAGTACATTTAATGTTATTTTGAAGATAAACCTATTTTTTCTTTTCAAAAGGTTCCAACAAGAGATAGCAAAAACTACCTTCTAGACATGGCCCTCTAAACGATAATAATTAGATAATATTTAATTACTTAACAAGGTATCATTATTTAAAAATGTATGATAACAAGGTATAATAAATTTTGTACGAATTAAAGACAATAATTATTTTCGATTGACGTATATATCTTAAAAAAAAACATATTTCTGGTGATATCTTTGATGCTTTTGTTACATTATTTTTTTTAATGTGATTCTTTCTCCTAAAATGCCTTTGGAAAAGAGTTCCTGCTACATTAACTTGTTTGGTAGGTACTATGCAGAGATAATCCCTTACGTTGCTCTTATGTAATATATATTATATTATTATTATTGTTGCTTAATAACTTTTTCTTAATTAATATTTCTTATTATTTATTTAAAATTAGAGCATGCAAATTATTTTTATCTTTAAAATTATTTTTTAATTCTCTTTACAATGGCATTCTTTATATATTCTATATACTAAACAAGTTCAACGTATTTAAGTGCTGCTAAAGGGTTAGACTATTTTTTTTCTTGTGTTTCATATTCCACACAGAATGTTAACAGTAACATTTGCATAATCCCTTGTTAATTTGTGCAAGGTGATCTTTTTTTGAGATAACCAGATTTGGAGCCATATGATAATGCCTTGTTCTTAGAAAAGATCAACTTTGACTGCAAGTGGCGAAGCAAACCAAAGAGTCTTAACAAATGGGTAAAGCTTAAAAAAATGGTTAAGGGTCTTCAAAGAAGTGATGCACTTTAATTCCAGAAATAGTCTTAATATTATGTTATAATAATTTTCTCTTTTCAGATTATTCCTTTTATCAAAAAACAAAATAAATTTATGTAAAATAAAAAAAATAAAATGTACTACAATAAGAAACTAATAAAGAATTTGAAGGGAAGCAACACCGGCACCATTCTTTGATACACCGGAAATTTAACCACATCTTTGACAACCCCACCCCCAAAACCTCTTAAAAAATAAAGATATTAAACTCAATGTGCGTCAAACCGCAGGTTCTTAAACAGCAATGGCCTCATCCTGAAATAGAACAAAGAGTAAGAATTTAAACCCACTGTATTGCTATTATTTAATAAAGAAATTTTTATTTTTTTTAATAAATAATTTGTGCCGTAACATTTAAGGGCAAATCAGTATCCATAATATATATTTTACTATAATTCATATAAATTTCAACAAAAAATAATAATAAAAGCTCATAGATTTGATCCTCATGTCATGAATAAAGATATCTTTTCGCATTTTCAGCAAGCAGAAGATAATGAAATAGAAAAATTTATGGGTAGAAAAATTTATGTATCAGTGAGAACCCAGAATAATGAAATTTTCGCCAAATACTTAACATGTATATAAAATGTAAAATTTATTCTCTAACTTACTATACATTATAATACCAAAATTTGTAGTCATAGGCGTGCCAAATTTTATTATATTTTATTGTATGTAAAATTGTAATAGTATTATTGGCCAAAAAAAAATTGTAACAGTATTATTTTATTTGAAATGTGAAATATAGTGTTCATGTAACTCCTATAATATATACATTCATAAATCTTCAACAAAATTCTGCTCCGATAATATATACATTCATAAATCTTCAACAAAATTCTGCTCCGATAATATATACATTCATAAATCTTCAACAAAATTCTGCGCAATAAATTAAATGAACATGAGATTTCACTATAAAGTCTGGGCATATCATATACAGATTAATAAGAGATAAATGATACTGAACAAAATGAGAAAGAAAAAATTGTATGTGCAGATATGAATGTAGAATGTTACAATATAATTGCACAAGTTGATTTAAAAGATGAAAATTTTGGTACTATTATTCTTTAAGTTAAAAAAAAACTTTCAATCACTATAGAAAAGCTACAAAATGGATATGTAATTGCCAAATGGGAATATGAAAATTACATAGATTTTTTAAGAATTTTACTGAAATTATACAAATGTCATTTTTATTTTCAAAATATTCACAGACTTATTCTAAAATAAAAAGTTATCTTATGACTTGGTTTAATTTTAATTTTTTTTACTAAAATGTCCTCTATTAATTTAAATATATAGTTTTTAAAACTAAAAAAAATTAATTGAGGGTATTGCTCCCAAAAAATTTAAAATTAGATTTAAATGTAAGGTCACTTTTTATTTTAAGAGAAGTTTGTATATATTTTAAAAATAGTAAGAAAATATGTGGAACTTTAACAAAATTAAAAAAAGGGTAATATAATCTAC
This sequence comes from Erythrophleum fordii, assembly GCA_032878935.1. Lineage (NCBI taxonomy): Eukaryota > Viridiplantae > Streptophyta > Magnoliopsida > Fabales > Fabaceae > Erythrophleum > Erythrophleum fordii. The sequence continues at coordinate 5,846,513 of JAVQMF010000027.1, forward strand.
TTTTCATTCTATTGTAATTAGAAGTATTCATTGACCCGATACGCTCTAGGGGCCCGCCCTAGCCTGGTCTAATCGGGTCAGGCCAAAAATATAAATGAGCAAAATTTTAAACAAAACTATATTAAGTCGGACCGGGCCACGGGCGAAGGTATGTTTTGCCCAACCTATCTTAATAGTTATTTTTTTTTAAATATTAATATCTTGCCATTATATATATATATATATATATAATTCTTATTTCATCTGATTCTCTCTACATATTGTAGTTTTTATTACCTACGCAAATCTTCTCTGCTTCTTAATTATTTTCATCATTGATGTATATGTCTCTTGACATTTCTTTTGTTGAATAACGAAAATACACATATTTATTTAAAGCTAATTATGTTAGTATAACTTATATTTTATTTGATTATACAAGATTTTTTTTTATTACTAATAAAAATATAAAAATTTTAAAGATCTATTATTTTGAAATATATACCTATGAGTCTGTAAAAAGATATTTTTATATTATAAATATCAATTTATTAAAAAATAAAAAAAAAAGTCCGAGTAGCCTTAACCATTCCTAAAATCGGGCTTGTTCGGGTAGGTCAGGTTATTAGCATAAAAATAAGCCTAATATTTTAATCAGGTAGAGTATCAGGGCTACTAGATGTTCAATCCGACCCATGTACAGCCCTAATTATAATAGGCTTTTACGCTCTAATTCAACTAAAACATGTATGTGAAGTGAAACGGTTTCCATTCAACTCAACGTTCAATTCTAATACATTTTGGCTTAGCATGGGTCTTTCACTTTTAATTAGTAGGTGCAAGATTGAATTGGAAACTCCCCCACCATGTTTAATGAAGAAGAATAGTCCTCCATTTTCAACTCCGATTGTAGCTTTGAATACTTGGAGCTTGCTTAAGGATGGTTGGTGCCTAATAGTACCAAACGCAATCATATGATTTTATAAAAAGGGATATTTGAAGATGTTTTAATTTGACGGAGTCAAACATAACTCTTGGGATATGCTTTGTTTTAGTCAGAAATAACAATTACTAAGTCCCTTCTTATAGGTTGTCCTTTTGTGGACTCAGGTGCTTCAAAGGCTCTTAAGGTTTTTCGATGAGATCCACACTCAAAGCGCAAATACTTTGGCCATCTTTTTAATGTTAGTTCTACAAACAAGAATATGATTATTATAATTTTTGCATTAATTTTAATCATTAATTTGTAATTTAATACTACATTCAATATCATATATAAGAAATAAATAATTAAAAAAGTTAATTAAAAATAATTAATCTTTTTAATTTTATCCCAAATAAAAATTCTCTTTTAAAAATATTTATATTTAATGTGTGTATTCTTTTTTTAAATTAATAAAAGCTACTACTTATAATTTTAAAGACTCATCTAATGGAAGACATAATTTAAATACTATAATTATTATATTATATATTAGTAATTTGTTTCTTATATTTTAAATCAAATTAAACCTTAAAAAATTTTTATATATAAAATCGGAGATAATAATAATAATTTATTATTATCACCTTTCTCCCTTGATATAAAATGAAAAGAAAAATTCTACCTAATATTATTTTTCACGATTATGTATCCAATATCAAGGGAATACAACTTAGAAAACAAAGAGAAGAAAGCATTCCACCTTCATCTTCACTTAAATGATGCAGTATTTTGACTTATAGAAATTGACAAAATTAATCATTCCAAATATATATTAGTTCACAAAAAATGTATGATTTTTTTAATTTCTTTCTTCAATTCAATTCATGCTCATAATTTTTTTATTAATAAGTATCCACTAATTATAATGCACTAATTTTAAAGTTAGAATAATGTATTTATATCTTACAAAACCAAAACAATGAAGTGACGGTAATAAGTGGTCAAGAATTAAGGAAATAATCAGAATATTGGTCCTCCAAAAAAAAATGATGAGTATTGGTCAACAAAAAAGAGTTGCGCATGGCTGACCTTGTTATTACCATTTTTAGAACATCGTTTTCTATTTTCACGGAAATTGCATGAAACTCCGAAATATTGGCATCCCGTTCGCATATATAAACTCAACTTCGTTCTGCATCATTTTCAACCTCAGTTCGTTCTTCTTCTTGCTTCCTTTCAAGTTTCTTGGAGGAGGCAGGGCATACTTTCTGTGTCTTGCTCTTTTCTCTCATCCTCTGCTCATTCCTGCTTATTCTTTTCTAGAAATGGCTGCCTCCAGATGGCTGAAGCCTGAGGTACTACTACGTTTCTTTTCCCTTTTTCCTCGTATTCAATATTCATCATCGTGTTTGGCTCACGGGAAAATGAAAGAAATGCGAATACCATTTAGTTTGTTAACTTGTTGCAATTCTTTGTCCATGGATCCATTTTTTTTTAATCGTAAAAGAAAACTTGGCTTTCGACTATTCACAAACCGTCGGTTAATAATTGATTAGGAGTAATGATTCTTTTTTTCATTAAGCATGCAAATCTCGGAGAACATCCTTGTTTTGATTTTGTGTTTCGTATTCTTAAGAAGCCAAATATCAAGAAGAATTGAAAAGAAAGCACATACAGATTTCCAATCTTCTGATCTTTTATATTGCAGTAATAATAAGGACCAAATGTTTGGTCTAAAATGTGATGATTTTCTAAATGTGTCCTGTTTCTTGTCATGCGAATAGGTTTACCCACTTTTTGCTTCAGTTGGTGTGGCTGTTGGGATCTGCGGGATGCAACTTATTAGGAACATCACTTCCAATCCTGAAGTGAGGTATATATCTTTCTTATCATCTTTTTTGCTTCCATGGTTACTGTTTTGGATATCTTGTGGTTTGTTCTTATTTCAGATTCAATTGTTTCCTCTGCACAGTAGTTGCATCAGCCAAGCCAGATTTTATAAATGAATAAATTAATAATTTAACTTATGAAAGATCAAGTTCCTTTTAAGTTAGTTTTCTAAAGATATAATCTCTCAATTTAGGTTTTGAAAAGTCACTCTTCTCTTAATTTAATTCTTTAAAAATAAAATATTCTTAATGTAATTTCCAAATATTTTCTCTTAATTAAATTAGTCACTTTGAAAAATATTTATAACTTTCTAATGCGCTAAACTCAAGTTTAGTTTTACATTGAAATGACTATTTTGATTAGTTAATCAATACGCGAGGTCTCCTTTCTTTACCCAATGAAATGACTATTTTGATTGAAGCTAGATATTTGAAGAACTAAATTGGTTGATTTTATTTTTGAAGGACTAAAGTGAAAAGAAAATAATCTTTTAAAGATCAAATTCAAAGATTTTATCTTTAAAAAATTAAATAAAAATGAGAATATTTTTTAAAGATTAAATGATTAATTCTCTTTTTAAATTAACCTTAGGTAAACTTAATTTATATAACATATCAGAAAAATGGATCCATGAAAATGTATCTGATATATTTCCACATTTCTTTATAATTTGACTTAGTTTGCTTATATTTTGCTGAATCTTTCATAATTATTATACTAAACATGCTTTAGTTTTGAATTCTTCCCAGATTATGCATTGGGATATTTTATTGTTTTAGTTCTATGTCTGTTAGGAAAAATAAAAGGCTACTGGTGTTTGGGTAATAATGAAATCTCCTTCATTTATAGACATGGTTGAAAGAAACCTTTGGATACATGGGATAAAAATTCCAATGAAAATATGAATAAAGAAAGAAAATTTGAACATAGATGTTTGCCTTTTTTCGAAGCTGTTCTGATCTGAAAGGTGATTTGATTATGCTTTTCAGGGTACTTAAAGCAAAGAGAGCTGCAGGAGTGCTTGAGAACTTCGCAGAGGGTGAGAAATATAAAGAGCATGGACTGAGGAAGTTCGTCCGCAACAAGAGGCCAGAGATTATGCCATCTGTCAACAAGTTCTTCTCTGATCCAAACTAAGCCACTTTCCAAACGTTCATTTCCTTGTCATGAAATTAATTCATGAGAATAGTTTTACGTTTTTGGATTTTGTATTGAGATGTTTAGGACAACTTAATCTGATTTTTCAGATAAAGGGGTATACGGATTGTATATCTCAACTTCCAATTTGTTGATGGATGATGCATATCCATGTCGTTTAATACATAATAAAGTTCCATACTTTAATTTTTTTCAAAATAATTTTTATGATTAAATTAATAATTTAATGATTAATAGATTTTTTTAATTTATTTTTAATTATTATTTTTTAATCAAAATGATTCTTTACATGAAGCAAAATTATAGCCATTAACCGACTAATTGACATGAGATAAATAAAGGTTTATATGATTATTAACGAATGATTTGAATTTGCTCAGATGGCATTCTCTTTTAAACAACAATATTTTCAATTGGTCTAACAAGATTATTAAACTTAAGCAATATAATACCATTTGAGGAAAAAATGATACCTGGACAAATGTAAATTATTAATTAACAATCATGTAAGCCTTCATTTGTATTATGTTACTATTAAATGATCATGACTTTTTCTATCACAAAGAACCATTTTAATTGAAAGAAATAGTTAAAGAATTAAACTAAATTAAATAATTAAAAAGTTATATTAACAAAACTTTAAAAAGTCATATTAAAAAAAGAGTTATCTTTTTGTATACTAAATCATTCTTTTACTCATTTTTATATCATTTTTCTTCAATATTTTAATTAGACAACTCACATATATAGTCTGGACAACAAATGTTAAGCTTTGTTGGGGTGTTTTTGTAATTTATATATTTATCTCTTTTGGGATATGGCGTCAATTATTCAAGCAAGAGAAATCTTACTCCATAAAAATGAGAAAAATACTAACATTAACTATATTTCTAACTCTAATAAGTTAGCTATTTATTTAAGTGAAGACGAATAGTGTTCAAAGTTATTATATACGAACAGTGATATATTTCTAAAGTATAAAAGATGTTCACATATATTTTTAAAATAGCAAAAAAAAAAAACTTTAACACCCAATCTAAAAGTGATTAAAATCACTTTATTTTTCTTTGACAATTTGGATTCAATTTTTCAAGTTATTATGGAATTAAAATCTTAAATGTATTTTGTTTACAACTTTAAAATTTCATAAAGAAAAAAATAATCTGCACAAAATTTAAGATAATTGGGAGTAATAACTAAAAATATTTTATCCTTTAATGGTTGTAATTAATTTGACATGGGAACCTCGAGTGGCCACATGCAATCGTGTAGACTCTGGGCTCTTAAAAAAAGTGAAATCGCTCTATTTAAAATAAATAAATATATAAAAGTGGAGTCACTCATTATTTTGATTTGTAGAAGAAAAATAAATCATTTTAAATAAATATTAGTTTTCCAAATCATTTCAAAAATAAATAAATTATATTAAAAAAATAAATTTTTTAAACGATTTAAACAGATAAAATTTATTTAAAATAATTCATTTTTTTCGGCAAATTAAAACATTTTCGCGGTGAGGGCGGAGAGCCAACCCACATTTGACCGTTAAAGACGCACCAAATTAAAAGAAAAAAACAAAAATAGAAACAGAACTAGCCGTTACGCTGATTATACCATCATCCACGAAGCCCTAATTTAATGCGCCTCTTCGTGTAAAGTACTTTTCAAATTATATCACACTTGTATTTGGGATTTTCTTCTATTCATCGTTCCCATCCATCGATTCAACAAAATCCCTCACTTCGATTTTAGAGCAGAGCCGATCCAATAGCTTCAATTCTTGTCGAATCAAACATTGCTGTTTGGTAATTTTAATCGCAAGCCTTCGCGATTCAAAGGAAAACCAGGCCATGGCAGCAAGAACAGTCGCTAAAGACATCATCACTCTTCGTGGTTCTGCAGCAATAGTTAGCGAGTTCTTCGGTATGATAACTTTCCTTTGATTTCTTGTGCCGATTTCTTTTATCGAGAAATGATTAGGGCTTTTTGAACTAAATGATGGCCAATTCTTTTTATTTTTCCTGTTCAGGATATGCTGCTAACAGGTGATAAAATCTGAATTTAAATTTTTGTTTTTCTCTCTATCTCGCTTTCCAGTTTTGTGTGGTTATACTGATATGAGTATTTTGAGTGGGAATTTTCTCTTCAGTATTCTTTATAATCGTGGAGTTTATCCAGAAGAAAGCTTTGCGAAAGTCAAGAAATATGGCCTTCCAATGTTGCTCACGCAAGATGAGGGTGTCAAATCTTTTATTGCCAATCTAACTACTCAGCTCTCTCGTAAGCCCCTAATTCCTTTTTGTTGTACTATGATTGGAAATGGTTGATTAACGTAAATTGGAAACTGAAATTTACTTCTATTTGGTAAAGATAGTATTAAACATTATTAAACATATCCACTTCCTTATCTTCTTGATGCTGCCAATTCCAACTGAACTGAGGCCGAGCACTTTTTTGATGTCTTGAAGATTTTCGTTATACTATGATTGGAAGTGATTGAAAAAATTCACGGAGTAACGTAGATTGGAAACTTTAAACTTATTTCGACTTGGTAAAGATAGTATTAACAGACCCACTTGTCTTCTCGGTGCTGCCAATTTCAACTTAACAGAGAGAGTGAATAATTTTGATGTCTTGGACCATTGCTGACGATTGAAATGTCTGAATCTCTGTATGTTGGAAAGAGTGGCTTGAAGCTGGGAAGTTACAGAGGGTTGTCCTCGTTATAATGAGCAAGGCCACCGGTGAAGTCCTTGAAAGGTGGAACTTCAGTATTGAGACCGACTCTGAGGTTGTTGAGAAGGGGTAAAGTAACCAAATTTCTCTATGAATTTTCGTTCTCATCTTTTGTAAGGAACTATGAAGCATAGACACTTAAAAAATGAAGCCGTGTTTGTGTTTTGCACTTGTATTAGATAAATCTTAACATTTCATATTTTGTCGTATTGGAACACTAGTGTGTAGTGTCAGAACTACTCTGCTCTTTTCTTGATTTACGCTTTTCTTTTAATTTGATCTTTCAGTGTACCGAGGGAAAAGAGTGACAAAGAAATCATGAGAGAGATACAAGCAATTATGCGACAGATTGCGTCAAGCATTACCTATTTGCCATGCCTTGATGAAACTTGTAAGAACCATGAGCACCGTGGATAGAAAAGTTGCCACCCTCCGCACTTTCCCCGTTTCTTTTTTCCTCTTTACTAAAGCAAAACATAAAATCAATGGTCTACCTGTTTCAGGTGTTTTTGATGTGTTAGCATACACTGACAAAGATGTGGCAGTTCCATTCACTTGGGTTGAGAGTGATCCAAAACTCATTGCAAATCCACAAATGGTGAAATTGCATTCCTTTGATACCAAGGTGAGTAGTTTAGGACTGCAATTCAACGAATTTTATGAATCGCTCTGGTTACTTTGTTTATCACTAATTTTATGTTATTTGGCAACGCAGATTCACAAGGTTGACACTCTTGTTTCGTACAAGAACGACGAGTGGGATGAGCAGTAAAGCCATAGTTCTTTTCTTGTTCTTGTTCAGTTTTTCTGTGTTTTCATCGGTCCCCGAGTTGTGTGTGTCTATTGTGAATCTTCTATTCACATTTAACATTTTCTAGGAGTGTCTAATGTCTGTCAATGTGGATGTCAACCCAGATGCGAAACAGTATAAACCGCACTTTTGCCTGTGTATCTTCTTTGGCTGAAAGAACTGCCGTGTAAGAAATATCAAAATTATAGTTGCCAATCATTTCAGTTTTACTATATAGTGATAACTCCAAGTAGATAGTGATCTGTGATCATAATCGTAAATTAGTATCATAATTCGTTAAATTTATTTTTAATGTCTTGAAGGTATTTTAAAATAATATTTTAGATTTTAAATTTGTCTCATAAAAAATTCTTTAAATAAAATTCGTTAAAAGCGGCAAACGTTCATTTGATGCGGTGGGAAAGGTCATCCATTAATCTATTGCCTCGGCTTATGTGTTGGGTGCTAGAACCTGTGAAAAAGTATAAGGAGCATGACGTGATGGGCGTTGGTGGTGCGAGGAGTAGGGGTAGTCTTGTTGACCATGGATGGAATGTACCTTAGATTGCTGGTTTGGTTGGAGTAGTGGCTGAGAGGAGTGGATCATTTTGTGAATTTATGGAGGAGATTGAGGACACGCGCTCGCCGTGGGGAGGGGGGCGTTTCAGGATACACTTGTTGGGGAGGACTGCATGTGAGAGATAAGGGAGTTTCAGGATACACTTGTTGGCGAGGACTGCAAGTGAGAGATAATTGATAAATTCTCCTTCTCCATCAATTCTCAAAATGATTCAAGAATTAAAATAAGGTAAAGTTGGGTCAAGTTTGCATATGCATCTGCTCTGTTTGGCTACATTGGGATCTCGAAATATCATATTTTGACTCTCAGAAACACGAATCTAAAGCCAAAAAATTCTTCAAAATGATGAAGGTGAAATTTTCGGCTAGCATATGCTCCTGCTCGGTTTAGCTATCAAATTTTGATATTTTGATTTTGCAATTTACAGATACATTAATATCATTGGCTTGTGTCAATAATCTCTCCAAAACCACGGATGTCTGAAATGATCAAGCAGGAATTTTTGGTTTCCGTCCTTTTTTTCTGCTTCAATTATTTTCCTTTCCCATTATTTAATGACCTATCTACTCAGTTCTGGCATCACATGTACGAATTCAAATCCTTCAGAGCCCCTTTGAGTTTTCAAACTCTCATTCTGTTGTTTCCTTAGAAATGGAGGCACCTTTCAAGGGTGTAGTTAATGATATTCGAGGAAGAGCAAAGGGTTACAAGGAAGATTGGATTTCTGGTCTCTGTTCAGGAATTGGGTAATTTTCTTACCACGAATTCAGAGTATGAAGCCCCTAGTTCAATTTTCAAAGTGCATGTGAGAAATAATAGATAAATTCTCCTTCTCCATAAATTCTCCACACTCCCCCTTCTCGGCGCTTTAAATTAATTTATAGCGAAATCGTCAACTCCTTCATTTGTTAAGAGATCTGGGGTGGGAACTTCTGTTTTTTTCCATTTCCTCTTTTTATGACACGTATGGATTCCATGTTTTCACTATGGAATGACTTTTAACGAATTTTATTAAAAAGATTTATCATGACGGAAATTTAAATTTTAAAGAATTATTTTAAAATACTTTAAACTAGTAACGTGGGTCTCGGTACACACGCGCAGGAACTAAAAAAATGGAGACAAATTTAATAAATATATGAGGATAAAAACTTAAAAAATATATATATGAAGAAAGGGTTATATCAAGTAATAATAAAGTAACAATAATTTAATAGTAACAAAAAATTTTCTTTATATATATATATAATAGATAATAAATTAAAAGAATTAATTTAAAATATTAAATAAAATTAAAACAACATAATGCTTATTTATAAGAGTGCACACGGGTGGATATGTGACCCAATTTAAACTAAGTGCTGAAAAATAGGCCTTGAGTTTGAACTTTTTTTTCTTTTGGCAAAATTTTGAAACTCTGAATGTTTATATCTTTATAGTTATTTACTATTTTAATTATATAACCATTCATTTTGATGTCTTTATAAGATATATATAGTAAAAATGAAAAAGTGTGGGTCTAGAAAAGGAAACAAAAAGAAACACAAGCACAGAGGATAAATTTTCAAAGAACAATAATTCAAAATTTGATGGTCTAATTACAGTAATTTTTTTAATATTTTAGATAATTTTTCAAGATGAATATGATGCAAAAATAATTTGGCCGACTTATTTTTTCCAACATTTACTTTCTTACTTTTTTTCACTTTTAATTCTAAAAAATGCACTTTTTTATCTCTTTTTTTTTATTTGGTTATAACAATCATACTCATAAGAAGTCTGACAAAAACTCTAACCCTTTGGCTATTTATAATTACAAATGGCTCCTAATTTTTTTTGTCATTTTAGTCCCCCTTTTTTAATATTAAAAGCTCTTTGAACCAAAATTGGTCAACATAGCCACCTTAATACCCCACCTTATCCAATTTTTATTTTTATTTTTATTTTATTTTTTGTTAGCTCAACTTGACTTAACTTGACTTGACCAGATAATACTAAACTACTCGACATGAAAACTCCTACTAATTAACCCTATATTCTTTAAAAAGAATTGCAAAAGAAAATTCATTGACTAAAAATGAGAATATAAGAGTATTATTATATATCTATAAAAATAGAGAAAGAGGTTGGTGGATTCTTCATGGTGGGTTTTTTTTTTTAGGCAAAAAAGAAAACACAATTGTTGTTATGCATTTTGTCTATTCTTATTCTAGTTTTATTCATTTTAAAAAAAGGAAATTATAGAATAGTTTGCAAAGATTTAAATGAATATACATCTCATGTTTATTTATAGCAAACTCAGCAGCCTGCTTATAAGAATGGCCTATCAAAGTTAATGTCCCCTGCAGTAATAGTTGGTGGATTTGCCAATGAAAGACGTTTGGATTGAGGAGCATAGAAGTAGACAAATAAAATGAAATTTTAAATTTAACATTTCCTTTGATTTAAGTTTACATGAACACTTTTTCCTTTTCGTCTATTCTTTCAATTTAAACATATTACAAGAAAAAAAGTTAAATTTAAATCTTTTTTTTTTCCTTAATAAAGCTTACAAGAGACCACTCTGCTCACAAGAATGGTTTATCAAAGGTAGTGTCCTTTGTAATATAGTTGGTGGGTTTGCCAGAGAAAGATATTTGGACAAGGAGAATGGGCATAGAAAAATAAAATGAAGTTTTAAATCTAACATTTTTTTTAATTTAAATTTACATAAACACTTTTTCCTTTCTCATATATATATTTTTAATCTAAACGAATTATAAGACAAAAATTAAATTTAAATCTAAATAAAAAATAATTTAAGAATTATTACTTCACTCTTCCTTTTCTTTCTAATTTTTCAATCCAAGCACTAGGGTACCACGCCACTTAGAAGTCAGTCTCACATCAAAGTATATTTTGCATATTTATTAGTATCATCTTAATGTATTTAGTTTTCTTAACAATTTTTCTTATTGGATAGAATTGGTACTTCCAAGGCTCAGCAAGTCAAGATTTCCAAACAAAAGTTTCATATGATGAAAGCCAACAGTGATACAAGGGTCTTGTAGGCCTATGTATTGGAACAAGGAGAAAAAATTATAATTCAAACGCAGTGTTATAAAAAGCATTTGTTCAAAACATAATAAACAAGTTGAACTTATATTGATTGAGTCTAAATTTCATTGAATTCATAATCAATCAATTCGAGTTCAATGATTAATTTTTTTAACTTAGATTGGGACAATCCGAGTTTAAATGATTTTTTTTTAATTGTTGAAATTTAATGAAATTAAGTGAATACATTTAGAGATATAAATATTTTTTAAAAAAATTTGCTGAAATTATTTTACAAATTTAAAAAATTGAAGAAATATAAATTAAATAATTATGTCTCTTGTAAATATATTTTTAAAAAATTTATTAAATGTAAAACTAATATAATATAAGACAAAAGAAATAAAATGATATACAATGATAATAAGAAATTCATAAAAGATATGACAATAAATTACATAAACATTAGAAATATAATATACTATATTAAATGATTTACAATATTATAACAAGACCTTCTTCTTTCATGCTGTGGTTGCTACTGTCTCATTTTTTCTAATTGCTATTACTGCTATACTATGGGTAGAAAATTTAAATTAAAGCATGAAAAATTAGCTAGATGAATTGGCTTATGTAACATCACAAATCCTACTTGCAATGATCCTCTAAAGTCAAAGGAGATACTAGCATATGTGATATTAAATGTATATATATCAAATAAAAGGTTAATAAATGATCTACCGAGTTGCTGCTCAAATGTTCTAAAATGAGACATAAGGGACGATACATGTAATATGAAGGACTAGATCTTACAAAGTCATCAAATTGGCTAGTTGGGATGAAAGAAGATGGACTGACTATACCAATATCTTAAGGTACCAAAGTTAAAATATATGAAGATAAACTGGCCATGCCACTGTTAATGTCTTGCTACACTAGCTCTTTATTTTGTTACCTTTGTCTTGTAATAGTGGACTGCTAGAATGATAAGTAACCCTAACATTGCTTACCTAATCAACCCATTGGAATTTAAGGTTTAGGTAAACTAGGTGCTGGTTCAACAGGTTGGGAGAATAATGAAAATAATTGTTTACCAAAAGTCAATAATATATTCCTATTGCCTCAACTTATAATTTTGTAGAAATTTAAAGGTAAAAAAGTCTTGCAAGTACATTTGATAAAATTTCTATGCCAGATCAGCCTATATAAAAAAAAAAAAAAATAAGCATTTGAATATCAACATAATAGTAAAGTATATATTAATATATACCAAGAAAAAAAGAGAGCAAATGTAACAAATATTTAAAAATTTATTGCATAGCCACTTGTAATAGGTGGATTCATTGTTGAGTACACCACCAGTACCGTCGCATATACTAAAATGTGCAATCAAATGGCTAGACAATAGTAGAGTACTACATTCTAGCATTTTGTTGGTTATATCATTGTTGGACGAAAGTATAATGTTTCGTTATCAAGTTAGTCTGAGTGCTTTCTCAGAGCTATAGAACATGGAGAGCATCCAACTTGACTAGTGCTTAAAAGATTGGTTGACGCCAACCGAACTAGTGAAAGATACAGTTTGAATGGTGCCACTGTATGATATAGAAGTATATAAGTGGCACCAAGGCAATCCAAATATCTAGAAAAGTTAAATAGTATTCTAGAATCAAGTCACGCATATCTTGTAGCTAATATAGGTGTTAAACAATCTGTGGGCAACATAGATAAAATAATAAGATATCATAAAATGTTAAAATTATAATATACACATAGAAAAAGGAGAAAAAAAAACTAATCTTGTTGTCCCCCATAATATCTAGTAAAGTTTAGTATTGACTAAGGGCTCATATAGCTGGACAAGAATGTCATCTAACATTCTTTCATCTATCATGATTTTTAATCATATTTGGAAAATAATGATAAATATATAGAGTCATTATAGACGCATTTACATATATAAGTATAATGTAATTCATATCTGAAGCCTATAGAAAGTAGTATAGGATCTTCCTCTATGTGAAGATCAGGAGTCAGTGATATCTCTGGTGCGAGCATTAAAAATCGATCATATACCCACAAGTATAGTTGTGTTAAGCAACTATCTATCCCTTTCTTGTCCCTATATGTTGCATTGCATGGCTCTCGATATAAGAAAGGCAATATTGCTTAACCCCAATTGAGCCTATCAGCTTGTTTAAAGTCCATGAACAGTGAGAGATACATTAAATATACTTTATGGCTAAATCTATCTGGTGGTAAAAAACTCTTAATCAACCTAAGTATATAGGTTCATACAAATCAACGCACAACCTCTTCATTAGCATCATCTAACAAGTAAGCAAAGTTCTCAGTCGACCATATAATAGTGAGTCATTGGATATCAATTTTCTCAAGTAGTAGTCAAAAACCAAGGAGCCACTCACATGTATATGTGAGTAGCCAATTTATCCTTATGAAAATAAAGTCTCCATCACATGGTAAGTCTAATTGCACAATCATGTCTTCAAAAGTAATCATGCACTTACCTTAAGTGATGTGGAACGTGTATGCCTTTGAGTGTCACCGCTCCACAAGCGCATTAACAGATGATATATCATTCTCAAAGTAGCCAAGTCAAACTACATCATGAAAATTAGTTTACCTCAAATAATCTACTATAGTTAAAGGTGGATAATCCAAATGATCATTATATTGAACATGTGATGGGTGGAGAATTTGATCATCTTACAAATATATACAAATTGCACATTACCTATTAGTTAACGTGACCAATCATCAATGTACATATTTATGCAGTAAACAAGGGTAATTAAATTATCTCACATGGCTATTCCAAATGACCTAGGATATATGTAATTTCCATAAGTATAATGGTAAATCATCTTTAGGCCCTGCATGCATAACATGCTTTAAGCGACAATGATGTCAACGCACTTGTTACGAGTTTATAGAACATAGTTTATGAAATAATACACATATATAAATTAACAAAGTTAAGAATAACATACAACATACAATGAACTTATTCCATTTAATACATGTACAGAAGTTAAATGACATTGTTTTTCACTAATTGCACAATTATGCTACATATATACAATCTATTTAGTATAAATTGATTTATAAACATTTGTCACCATTTTTTTATCAAGCTTTAGAAATAAACTAAGCCTACACCCATTTGAGCATTAACTTGTTTGGCACGTTACACAAAATATTAGTTGACTTTGTAATATATTGTTTTAGCTATGCTTGATATAGGTCAAGACCTAATACCTTTGAAAACATAATTCATGCACTCAACTAGATTGTTGTCATGTGCTCGAAGTGATGACCCTCTACATCATATGCCTATGTCTATTATTCATTTTGGATGTCTATAAGCCATTTAGCTGCTTCTTCATATATGGTCAGCAACTCAGCTAACTTCTCATCAATGTACCGATGCTCGTACTTATAACCTATTAAGTATAATCACTATTGTTACAATAAGCACTGAAACAATAACATTGTATTTGGTTGCTTAGAAAGGAGAAACATATTAATGGTTTTCAATATCTACTTTAGATAAGATAATTTAAAGTGAATGTACAAGTTACTAATCACATGGCGAAGACAGAATACATGATAACCATATAGTAGTTGCCAACCAATCTAAGAATTAGCAACGATAGCCAAAATTGATGGATGTATGTCAAAAATCAAACAAAGTCCACATCTTCATAGTACCACTCACTTATGTAAGTTGAAAAGAAATCATGTTCACGATGCTTGCATCTCTCCTTTAACTATTGCAAATGCAATGGGCATACTCTGTTAATCACCATCATGTGTCATTGCTATCAATAAAGTCCTTTTGTATTTATTGTATAGAAATGTTTTATCAATCTAGATCATTAGTTTTAGATGATCAAATGCGTTTATCTAAGACTTAAATGCCCAAAAAACACGCTTTAACATAGCTATTAGCTCACTAATAAAATTGCTAACTTGACATTATTTGGTTACAAATTCAACATATGACCCAGGTATAAAATATTGAATTACAACTATCCATCTAGGTAATATAATGTATGAACTCTTCCAATTACCAAAAGCAATTGTGGGGATTTTGTGTTTCACTTTCCATGCTTTCCTATATAGCATTGTATAACCAAACAAGTATTTTATTCACTCAATGATTTGAATAATTGAAATATCTGGTGTTTCGGTCACCATATCCATAATATATGATGATATAACATCATAATACAATTTTGGATGATCTTGCGATAAGTTCGCGGATAAACATATATGGGAACCACCATATTTTGTTATTTGCCAAAACAATTTCCTCCCTTTGCCTTTTTTGCATGCCCTCACTCATCATCTACAACTGTCCCTATAATTAATATACTAAAATCCTTTGTACTTTTCATATATCAAATATTTCTTAATGGTGTAATGTACTTTCTTAAAGTATATCTTAACAACACGATATAATGCCTTTTGACTTGGATATTGCAATTCAATATACAAGTTTTGCAAGTTCAAATTCATGCTACCCCCAACCTTTTCAAATCCATCTTTACTAGCTAAAGACATATTAACCTAAGAGAAGAAAGTAATAGCAATGTCTACATATTGAGACACTAGTCCAATATCAATAACATCTATGGGATCTTCTCTACAAACATTATTTTCAAATTCATTATTGTCATCATCATCATTATAGTCAAGGTCAAGTTTAGCTTTATATTTATTTTTATTTTCAAAGTCCTCCTACACATTATCTTCAGAGCCATTCGAAGAACTAAATTTAGTAAAGCAAAGTGTCAGGTGGGAGGAACTTGGTTGCACAATAATCTTCATTGATATAGTATAATATTCTTGCAAATATATTGGCTAAATTTTTAGGCCCACTTGTGAGTCAATGAGTGAGGTGTTTTCATATAATTCAACTCTTGGGAAACGTGAGTGATTTTGACACATTCTCTAAAAATCAAAATTATTTTCTAAAAGAATCGATTGGTACCATATATAATTTAGTGATGCTGAGAGTTTATATATCAAATAAGAGACAATTTGATTGAGGGGAAGTCATAACTTTTGACTTACTGTATCTTTCAATGCATTTAACGTAATGTCGGTGCTAACTATTATATATTTTGATATAGAGCATTGAAATATTACGCCTTAAGCACTATAAAAAATTCTTCCATTGGTATAAATGCAAATAAACTCATTTCTTCTATCCATTTAATTTTTTACATTCAGAGTTTCGTTTAATAATCCTCCTCATATAAATATCTTAATTTATTTTCATGTTATTTAAAAATCTAATCGTATTTTCTCATAATTAGTATAAAGTAATTTTTAAGATGCATTATTTAACAATTTTTTTATCCTTTAACCGTATGCTATTTTCCTAAATTTTTTCTTATATTTTTTTATGCTCTCTTTAGAATTTTTTTCATACATCATTACATTTTTTCTAATTCATATGCCCTCCTAAATATATTTTCATACAATTTCCTATAATTTGTCATTATTTGGGTGTTTTTAAAATTTTAAATTTTTTGTGGAAATTTTCATTAACTATTTATAAAATAATTTTTTCATGTATCCTAATTTTTAAAATATAAT
The DNA here is from genome assembly GCA_032878935.1 of Erythrophleum fordii. NCBI lineage: Eukaryota > Viridiplantae > Streptophyta > Magnoliopsida > Fabales > Fabaceae > Erythrophleum > Erythrophleum fordii. The sequence goes on from JAVQMF010000027.1 coordinate 5,863,235, forward strand.
TATGTTTCCTTACAATTTTCTTTTTCATTTCTTCATGGATATTTCATTAATTTTGTATAAAATAACTATTTCATTTATCCTAATTTTTTTAAATATAATTATTTTTCTACAATTATTTTTTTACATTTTTTTGTGGATATTAATTTTTTTTATATTTTCTTATTTACCTTTATCGTTTTCTAATAATCCTTACATAATTTTTTTTCTCTTTTACTTTATTATTTATAAATTATCCTCTACATTAACTTTTTTAACTCTATGGACATTTTCTTCATTTACATTATTATACATTTTTAACTTAAGAAATTTTTTCCTTTTTTCAATTTTTTCCTTCTTCATTTTCTTTCACCTACAAAATATTCATTCCTTCTTCCATATGTTTTCCAAAATCATAACAACATATAAACTATAACAAATAAAAATCTAAAGTAAAACAAATAATGTAAATAAATAATAAATAATAATAAATAAAATTTTCAACTATGCTGATTTTCCCTATTTTTTCTCATTTTAAAAATATTATTTGTTCTTCTTCTTTAATTTTTTTCCATTTCAGGCTTTTTTTAACGTTTACCATTGCAACTGAGTTTAGCATTCTATTCATATTATGTAATATAAAACAAGATAAATGAAAAAGATGAAATAATACATACCTCCTATTACCTTTTTGCAAATTCTACTATTAAACTTCTTGACTAACTCGGTGAGATGTTAAAAAAAAATTTACTGAAATCGCAAATGAAAAAGACGAGTGAGGAGGAGAAGAAGACGATCACAAAGAGGCTGAAGAGAAGATAAATGAAGCCGGCTTATGATGTAACGTTTAGGGGCATTATTGTTATTTCAAAATTCAACATCATCTATTTCAATTTTTTTCGACCAATCAGAATTTACGAAAATTTACTTTAGCCAATCACACAACAACACGTGGCTGAATATGAATTTCTTACCATTGACTGACGTGACTAATCACATTGACCGATCACGTCAACCTAGCATATAGCTTGGTTTCGAGTTTCAGTTGTACATAATGGTTTCAAGTTCCACAGTTGATTGCCACGTGTCTCGCCAATGCGGGCTATTGAAACTTCAAACTTGGAATCAATCCTTCCGAGTTTTGTGCTACCAATATTTCCAAATGATCCGCTCCGAGTTCCATAAAATTGTTACTTCCTAGAAATTACTTTTTCCAACATTATCTTTTGCTCATAAATAAATTTTGGCATTATTTGTGGAGCAAATACCGGGGTCCCGTAGGATTTTGGCTGCAACATGTTATAGAAATATGCTAGAGTCCAAGAGTAAATATAAATAGAACGGAAAATTTTACAATAAAAACATAATAGCAATGAAAATGCATATTTACAGACATGTTGAAGCTACGGAGTACAACATAAATTATGCACATGGCTTCATCTATATTTCTGTAACGTTATATATATATACTAGGCAAATATAACTCCAGGCTGGCGCTGCATGTATGTCAAAGATATATACAGTCCCCTCCAAAGTTCTCTAGGCATTTTAAGTAGATAGCTGAAGATTGATTATGACATGCACCTGCCTTCATCTCACACCACGGTATATGGCACCAGGTTGAAGATCATCCAAGTTATCAATGTTTCTATATCCATCAAATTCCCTAAGACATGTCCAACCCCGGCGGGCCAGAAAATCGCGGTGATCATCTTCAGTGTAAAAGATCTTCTCTTCAGAATGGACAGGAATATGGTCAGACTCATCATAGAGGCATACTTTAATGGCCATTCCTGCGATCATAATTTCAAGCGTTACAGCAAGCATACACTTTGACCACGAGTATAAAATGTTCACATGCAATCCTTCATATCCATAATGGAACCGCAAATTAATGGGCTACTCCAAAACCTTAGGGTTGGCCAACGGAGAATTTTTTTAATCATTTATATTGACAATGGCAAATTTTACTCCTTCAGGGGCCTCGGGGTTAATGTTGCTAACAATGGAGGCCTAAACACCTACATTTCCCAAGGCAGTTGCCGCTGAACCTAACTTCCTGGAATTGGCTAGAACTTACATGATTCAACAGAACACATTACTCAGAAATTATTGATGAAGGACTAACATCAATTATATTAGATAAATGAAAAAGAAATCATCAATTATTCTCGCTCCATTTCATCCCCCAGCCATCTGTGCGTGCAAGTAATGCATTTATTAGGTTTCTGACAAACATTCAGAACCAACCTGTGCCTACAAAAATAAATTTACACAAAACAGAACTGTTGCTAGAAAATAAATTAAGCTTAAAATACCTTCATCAAGGTGAAGAGTATAATTTCCTAAAGGCATGTCTCGGTCAAGACTTCTGATTATCTGGTCTTCATCCTCCAACCAAAATAAACGTTTGGTTCTCAACCTAAAAGCAGCCCTTATTGCCTCCTTGATGGCTTCTGAAGTACCATCAATGCCTATTCTTCTTGTATAATCGCCCCATTTGACTGATATAACCCTCCCACAACATGGCTGACCTTCCCCACCTGCCAAAATAGAAAGATGAAGAAACAAGAGAAGTATTAAGCTAAAGTCAAAAGGGGAGAGGCTATATCTGTTAATTTTTCTTTCTTTCTTTTTTTCCTCCCGAGAGAAAAAAGGGTGCTTGAACTACTACATTCATTCATTTTTCCAAACAGTAATGCTCTAATGGCTCAGGTTCTACAAAACTTGCTTAAGAAACATTAATTTCAGCTGCTGCCACAGATAAAGTACTTATGAAGAAACATGGTTCACCAGAAAAGTTAGTCATTTTAAACAGTATCATATGTATTAATCAAGGGCCTTCAGCATCACACAACATTAATCTTTCCTATTTATGATCACTTTCTCTTCTCTCGTTGTGATCAAGCACATATCAAACAAGGAATCTGTACATAGCTCACCGTTTATAGGAGTATCTCTCCAATTCCAAGGAGGAACTCCACTTGCTGCAACAGTATCAGCTGTGGTGATGGCAAGAGGATGTTCATCATGATCCAATCGATTCTCAAGATTAAGTGTTGGTCTGCCAGTAGCTGAATGCCAGGTATTTGAGTAATATGAAACATAAGAAGAGAATGAATGGGATAAAGGTGTAAATGAAATCAAACATATATCTAATTCAAGCTTTTTCAATAAACAAGAACACTCAAATCGGTTAGAACTTTTAAAGTTTCTCCAAATAGGTTTAAATAATGATTAGTGTTAAATATCATTTGAAACATTAATCAGCTGCAACAAACAGGTACTGCAATTTAGAAAAACCAATAGAGAGCAATTTTTAATAGTTTGAGAAAAATCACCAAATTACATCACTGGAATGAAGCCCTATTTACAAATGCTTTCAACCACCAACAATCAAGTAAGACCCTGTAATCTCAGACAGTAAAATGAAAAGCCATATCGAGAAAACCAATTCCACAAGGATTCCTAATTTTACTTTCATTTTCTTTTCATGTTTCCTATCTCAAATTGAGCAATAAGCAATAAGTACACTTCCAATTGTTATATAAAATATGAACAAAAAATTTCCTGGTCATACAAGAAGCTACTAAGTTTCCTAGTACATTATCATAACCAGAAACCTTCGTTCTCATGCTCCAGAATTTAAATTATCATTTGAAAGTAGCATTTCATTATTTATCCCACTATTTCCTATCATTATATGGAAACAGTTACTAGATATTAACAAACCTCAGTTCCACAAGCATATTTCATGTGAACCAAATGTGGCATACACTTACTAGTGCAATTGACTAATAACTAAAAATTAAAAACCAAAATCCCTCATCGAATTATGATCCTAAATGATTTATGAGCTATCATTATCAAATATGAAACATTTAAGGAAATTAATGAACAAAATTTGGATAGGAACTTTTATATTGACATACCTTCAACAGGACCAAAAGTAATGCCGGTATCCTCCATACCTACAGCCACGTAACTAGTCAAACAACCTTTTTCTAAAGAAGAAAGGAGTGAACTTGTAACTTGACAAACATTAGAATGGCATGAATCAGGAATGACATACTTGGATAAATTACTAAAGCTTCACTTGAGTCTGACAGCTGCCAAGGATAGAAGGAAGATCCCCATTCAACCTTTAAATTTTTGGGATTTTAATTTCTGTCTTATGTAAGTCAAAGACATGGAGTTAAACAATGGCAAAAAAACAATTTTTTATCCCTTAAGTTCCATTTAAATTTCATTTTTGTACCTAATTTTTTTTAATTTAATTTTTGGTCCATTCCTATCCTAAAAGTATAGCTTTCGTTCCAAATGTTTCCTTTAACTCCGTTTATTTTTCTGTTAAAGCTTATACACGTGGATCTAATGTGACAAAAGTTAACCATTGTGTGTCAATAGCTTGTACACATGTTAGACATCCAAATTTTAAAAATAAAAAGAAAAAAGGAAAAGAGCTGTAATTCACATAAGGAACCAAAGGGTTCAACGCATCTTAATTCAAAGGAGAGAGGAAAAAAAAAAAGGGACACTCTACACATCTGAAACTGCAACAATCCAAAATGGCGCATGCCAGCACCTGCATCTCCAATTCCTTTAGCTTCAATTTCTAGCTTATATATGAAGTTGGGCTTACTCAAGCCTATCATGCATCATCATCAAAAATTAAGTTGGACCTCTTTTCCTAATAATGAAGCCCAGAGTTTTGATGAAACTTTGAGGAACCAACCTTTTTTTCAATTAGGTAATAGGAATGAACATTGATTCCACAGAAAGTATAATCAAGAGTTATTTAGGAGATGGCAATAACAGAGTCATTGGAATTTAATGCACTAGACCCACCTCTTGAAGTACCAAGTCGATGCCTTTCGTTAAAATCTGAGTATATAACTTTGCAGCCAACCCAAACTGACTAGCAGGAATCAACATAATAGAGAAGAAAATCAATACGGAAATTGAATGCTTCCCCAAAATGCTTGTTCAACCTCTTCTTCGATTTTTCAGACGTGAATTGGAGATGGAGATGCTGTGTTTTGCCCCCTTTTTACTATTTTTTTTTAATGTCTGATGTGCTTTTCAGGCTGACATATAATTACACATGTACAATCTATTGACAAATAATGTTTAACTTTTGCCACATCAGATCCAAGTGCATAAGCTTTAATGGAAAAACTATCGGAATTAATGGAATGGAAACATATGGAACAAAAACTTTACTGGTCGGATAGGAATGGACCAAAAAAATAACTTTAGGGACAAGAATGAAACTTAAGGGACAAAAAGTTGCCTTTTGCCATCAAACAACACAGCCATCAAGCCCAAGATTAATAGCAACAGGAGGCTCACTACTGAAGGGTAGTGTATGTTTATTGATCAAGAAGTATTTATGACCTCTAAAACAACTTTCTAAAGGTAAACAGGGCATCTAACTACAAGTATTTCTTTGTTTTGTATTCTCCAATGGAATATTAAAAGGTATAGAAAAGGCATGCAAATCCTAATGTCTAAAGCTTAATTAGAATGACAGTAAAAACACTTTCTTCATTACTCCTTCAGAATTCTGTTTCACAAAGCGACAGTAACATGCCACTGCAATTGTGGAGATATTTTATATACTTTTACTATCATAACATCAATGTACTAATCCTCTATCACAAGAAAAGATAGCATTCTTCTCATAAATTGCAAAAATGAAGTGCTAAGTGAATTTCATACATGCATAATTCTGACAATGCACAGCATAGATATAAGTAACTTACCATAAAAGTCACCTTAACATATGATTTATCATACCCATGCATATTTGGAAAAATAAGAAGTTTTGGCTACAGAGCACGGATAACATTGAGTATAAAGAAAGTAGCCCATCATGAAGAGCACTAAATTGCAAGCCTTTAGATTCAGTTCACTTTACAATTTTTTAGCATACTTACGCTGGTGCTAGTCGACAAGGCTGGTTTTTTCATAGATAGAATCCTATAAATCAAATAATAGAGATACCCATCTTTTCTGCTCAAATTTGTCAAAATTCGGAATAATTAGCCGATTTGGGGATTACAAATAAGGTAGTCCAGTTATAAAAGTACATAGTTTTGTTGTATAGACTATAGACCCATTCCCTTTTTGTAAGAAAAGAAGCAAAATCTAACAAAACAGAGATAGAATATCTCAAGACAAAACGCAAATTTGTTGGAATTCAGAAACAGTAGGCTAATTAGTAGCTGAGCAATGCAGTTTAGACAATCTTTTTTCTCAAAATGTGCAAAACATCAATCATTGACACCCATATAGAATCAGTCATTCAGGTAAATCAGAATTGAAACACATGGAAACAGTAGATACCTTTATCGGCGAAATGCATATAGGAATCAACCTTCGGAGGTGTAGGGCTCTTGTAGTACACACTCTTGCTCCTCTCTTTCAAAATTTCCTCAATGTCCTTGTAATACGACATCTTAGCGGACCCAGCTCCCCTATCTTGATGCTTCGCCTTCTTGAACTCCTTCAACAGATTTCTCCACTTATCCGTACACATAGTCGGCGATCGATCGAATCCCTTATCTCTCATCTTCGCCGATATCTGATCCCACAAGTGCTTATTAGATTTGGAGGTATTAAAGAGCCCATCCATCTCACGGCGAAAAGCAATGAGATTTCGCGTCTCGTCTTGTACCCAAGTCTCAGCGCGCTTCTTTGGTGCCTTAATTTCAACCTCGTGATCCTCCCCACTACTGTCGCCGAGGATCATCTGATGCTGCGGAGGTTGTTGAAGTGGCGGCGGCTGCGGCGGTGGAGGGAGTTCGGCATTGGAGGCAACCTCGATCATCATGTCCGGGGTTGCTTGTTCTTTGTAGAAATCGATAGGTCGGGGTTTTTCTGATAAATACATTCAAACAGAAATGAAATTGGGAGAAACACTAGTAGTAGTAGAGGCATTAGATTAAGGATAGGGAATTGTGGAGAGAGAAATAGCATATTGTGATTGTGAAGTTGAAGCTTTTGCTGAGGAATTCAGATGGACTAGTCTCTCCATGTCTTCCGCTTGCCGTTCCGGCTTATTTCGTCTTGCGTGTCGGTTTTAAGAACAAAGTTTTTTGGGAAAGGCATTCTGCGCTGTCATATAACTTTTTTAGGAAAGTCCGAGTGTTTTTTTTTCTTCTTAATTCTTCAGCAATGAATATTTGTCTTATTTTTTATTTAATAAATCCAAACTTTTTGAAAAATAAATCAAATACAATTTATGCCCTAAATAGTTAAAAGAATATATTATTAAAATAAAAATAGTTTTCTCTAAATTTTTAAATTTTAAAATAAATTACACATACTTTTCTTAAATTTTATTTAAATTATATAAAAATTTTTATTTTCAAAATATACATAAGTTTTTTTCTGAAATAATGTTTATTTTATATTTTATTTTAAATTTAAATTTTTTTAACTAAAATATCTTCTATTTATAATTTTTTTAATTTAAAAAAATATGTATTTGAGTTAATAAAATATATTTTAGTCAAAAAATAAACTAAAATATAAGTAACTTTTTATTTTAATAAATATTTTTATATATTTAAAAAATAGAAAATACATTTGTATAATTTGAGTAAGACTTAGGAGTGACTTATGTAATTTACTTTAAATAATATACAAAAAATATACAATTTATATGTACTTTAATTAAACATATTTATTTATAATTGATTCAATTATTTTTCAATATTGGGATTAGATTATGTCTCTTGGGTATCAAATTATTTAATTGATAAAAAATTCTTTGTAACAAACGGATAATGTATTTAACCATGCATAATATGTTTGTTTCTATCATGAGATTCACTGTATTTTCATTTATCTTTTAAATCTATCAACAATTTTTTCTAAAAATGTAAACTATCATATCGTAAATAAATATATAAATATATTAAATTTATTTCAGATATTTTTAAAATTAAAATTTCACATCAACAATAAACTATATAATTATCCTTTACTTGAGCTCTATATGCACTTATTTATGTTAGTTTTCTGTATATAATTTATGAAAATAATTATTAAAAAGAGACGGATATAATTTTATTATCAATAAATTAATAGATCATATAGGAGTAATTAAAAATTCATATATATTTTATTTTAAAAAATTTCATCTTTATTTTGTGTTTTTGAAAAAAATTATTATTTTTAAGTGAAATAAACATTAGAGACCAATTGTCATGTTTGAGTATAAAAGTAAAACTAAATTTAAATACTCACGTTTAAATATTAGGGCCAACACTAAAAAAATTATTAATTTTAAATACATTAAGTTGAGGTAATCTTGAAATTCCTTAGGGAAAAATTTAATCAGTAAGACACACAAATTGACCTAAAAAGTTTCTTCCTGAATTAAAAAAAAAAAAGCTTGAACAATAATATGGCAACACAATTTGACTAAAAACAAACCCAAATTAAAAAGGAAACTGAAATTGAGGAGGATGATGTCATGGTGTATCATGTGTTCTAAGCTTTGGGCTCAAAATAAAAAACTGATAAAAAAAATAAGAAAAAACTATTATTGAGATTCTAAATTAAAGATTAAAAGATCTTAAATTTTAAAATTATTTTAAATAACTTAAAAATAAAAAAAAATTAATTTAAAATTCTAAATTATAATCAAATTAAGTAGTTTAAATTTTTAGCTCTTAAATTATTAAAAATGATTTTAAATTTTAAAATTTTTGATATAAATATTTTTAATTTAAAATCTTATCTATAATTTCTAAAAATTAAAAGAGAAGAAAAAACGAACAGAAACTTGTGCAACGTTGCGTGTAGTCAAAAGAACAGTGAAAGGGCAACAGCTTTGGAGTTAAAGATGGTTTGCCTTCATTTCTTCACATTCACCCTTCGCACTAGCTGCCATACATTGGAGTTCAAGATAATCCGATTCCTAGAGCATGGAGGATGTTAATATATTGATTTATATATATTTTAATTGTTTAAGTTGATCCTTAATTTTAGCTTAATATTTTGATCTTAGGTTGATTAAATTAAATTATTTTTTAATTAAATTGATTATGTTAAGTTATTTCTTTTTTGAGATTTTAGTCATAGAATACAGATTAAATTATTTTGTATATTTAATTCTGTAAGAATTTAATGGAATAAAGAATAAAAAATTTATTTAGTAAAATTTTTTTTTATCTTACTTTTTTTAAAATTAATAGGAAAAAAATTTTTTTAACTTTTATTTTTTCTACCATAGATACGTACAAATATCATTGCATAATAAAGGTTTAAATGTATTTTTAATCTATCTAATTTTATCAAAATTTTCACTTAATTCTCTTAGTTTAAAAATAGATTGGTTGTTTTTTTTTTAATGATCTAATTTTACTTTTTGGTCTTATATTTCATACAAAATTTAACATTAATAATTTGATGACTTAGATGTTATTTGTTTAGTTGATATTATTAACACACACTTTAATTTAATGTCTAAGTTAATATACCTTTTTTTAAATTTGGCATTAATTTTTGAATGAATTATGAGACAATAAGACAAAATTAGATCATTTTAAAAAATAGGATGACAATATTGTGTATTTTTAAACTAAGAGACCAAATTAACACATTTATAAAACTAGAAAGATCACACATGTATTTAAACCTATAATGAAATATAGCATGCAAAAATAGTTTAAAATATTGCATCATAATATGAGCATGGGACACGATTTAGGGATGGCCAAAAATTTCTTATATTTACGGATTCCCATGGGATTTCCTTTTTTGGGGACCCGAATTTATGATTTTCTTTTTCCTTTTGTGATGACGGGGAAAAGAGAGAAAATCTTTTCACGAATAATTTGGGGACATGGACAAAAATCATATCCCCTACCTCGCGAGATCTTTGTCTTTGTCAAATTATGAAAGTTTCATTTACGTTTATATATAAATGTATTATCCATATTAAATATCATGTCATTTCTCTTATATTAATATATATATATATATATATATATGTTAATTTAAAATATAAAAAAGAAACCCTAGAAGACTTATTAGAATTTACAAGTCCGCGTCTCGTATTAGAAGCCTTTTCTTTCATTTTTGACCTTTTTTCATTGTAGAGATATGAAGTTTGTCGTTATATCGTCGCGCGAGGCTCTCGTGGGGATTCGTAGTAATATGAGGAATGAAAATGAAAGAAGTTTTCTCCTTGCAATTAGGACAAGGGATAAGGACTAACTTCCTTTTCATTTTATGTAAATTACATGAACCTTCTATAAATTTTATTGAAATTACATAAATATCCTATAAAATTTGCTAAAATTATGCATATTTTTTTATTTTTAATATATATATATCCCTCTTAAAACAAAAAATCACAATACATTTACATTCAATTTTAAAATTTTCAACTAAAACACCCTCTGTTAACCTAAATACATTTTTTAACTAAAATATCCTCTTATATATTTTTTTATGAAGGTTATTTTAGTTAACAAATTTAAAATTGAACTATAATATACATTTTAAAAATAAAAAAAACTATGTAATTTCAACAAAACTCATAAAAAATCCACTTAATTTTTTTCATTTTTACAATTTATACAAAATTCTCTTATATTTTTAAATTAAGTTACACATAACTCTAATTTTAACAATTTGCTACACATGCGCGCGCGCACTGATACACATATATTGATATTCTATAAGTAATTTAAGAAAGGGGGTTAAAATAGGTATCAAAATTATTTTGCTCTTTTTGAAAATTATGATTCCTATTAAAAACTTCAAATTCAGAAAAAACATCAAACAAACAATTGAATAGAGTAAAAAAAGAGAGAAAATGCACAAATTGAGACCAAAAGACGTCTTACGTTTACTCCCTAAATGTAAAGTAAGGAGTTTTTATTGTAGTGAGCAATCACCAAAATTACAAGACAGCTTTGAACAAAAACTTAGCTTTTTAACTGTTATTACTTATTTGACAAGTAATCTCATAAGGCTTAACATTTAGATTTTACAGTTTCTTCTACACTTTCAGGTTTTTCTCACAAGCTTCTTACAAACTTTATGCACAAAGCATCTTCACATGCTCAACTTTCTAATATTTGTAGTCTAACTCTCACTAGATTTTTCTCTCAAGGTATTTAGAAACTTAGGACAAAAGAATGATGAAGATTTGATGCACAAGACTCATTGAGAGTTCTTTTAGTTATAAGACTAGCTCATTGAAAGCCCCAAAAAAAAAAAAAAAGGCACAACATTGTTATGTGTCCATCTTCAAATGGTCATTTTTAAAAATAAAAAAATAGGCCAACCATTTAACATGGACTATTGGACAAACTGCTTGCTACAATAAAATGCCCAAATCAACTTTAACGATTAGGAATTACAATCTTGAATGCCTTAGTTAATCCTTGATGATATCAATATCTTCTTGCCGTTTTGAGCTTCTTTTAATGTGTAAAACATTGACTCCATTTAGTGCATATGTTCTATAAGACAATAGAGTTGAGTAATTATTCATTAACACATTTCTATTTCTGCTTCCTTCAAAGATTTATTTTCCTTTTTTGCTTTCTTATTCTTTGGACTTTTTTTTTTTTTCCATTTCCTAAGTAATAACAATTTAAAATAAATACAAAGATCAAATCAACACCATATATTTGTTAAAACCATTTGATCTGAAACTTATTAAAATCTTTCCTTGTAAAAATCCTTATTTGAAAAACTTTTCACATTAGGATCTTTGAAAATTTTTTCCTTATAAATTCCTTATTTGAAAATTTTTCTATATTAGAATCTTCAAAAATCTTTCCTTTAGAAATCCCCTGATGCAAAGAAGATATCTTTTACGAAACATTTCTTAGGCCAAAAGTAGAATCCAATATTAACAACTTGGCCCAAAAGCATTTTCTATCCCAAATAAAATGAATAAAACTGAGAAACCATATTAGGCGCTAATAAGTCCATAAATAATATTAAAGTTCATAAAATAATCCAACAAAATGCCAAGGGGTACAAGTAATTTCAGCCCCATAAAATATAATTTTAAAAAGATTAGACTCATATGTAATTTTTAATGTTTTTATTATAATTCTTTAATTAAAATATAATAAATATATAATTTTCTAAGAATAATATAATAAATGTATGATTTAATTAGGAACAAAAGCCATATATTTATTATGTTATTATTGAAAAATCATATACTTATTATATTTAATTGAAGAACTTAATAATAAATATATAAAGAATTACATATAAATTTTCCTAATCAATTCATTTAAAAATTTTTGTCATAATTAAAATCATAAAAGCCTTTGATTCAATGTGTGTATGTGCCTGTATATATATATATATATATATATATATATATATATATATATATATATATATGTTTTGTTTATCATTTCTTTCACTGCCTTACGCAAGGATCATATATATACTTTGCCAAAGAACATAGAGCAACGGTAACGAAAACGGGAATTGTGGTTTTTGAATGACTTTTACCACACCTTTTCATTTCTGTTATACCCTAGTTTCTCCATTTTCCTCCGCAGAAGGAAGCTACTAGCTTTAGGGTTAATGTGCACTGCAAGTTTTTAATGTATTTGAATTTTAAACTAGAGTAATTTTTCTTCTTCCCCACAGCTTCTTGTTTAACTTGAAAAATTTATTAGTTGTAACTAGTGGGTAATAAACAGTTAATTTTTATTTATAATTTAGCTACTAAGACATAGAGGTAAAAACGAAAGTTTTAAGAGGACTTGTATAAAGAATTCGTCCATTTGGATATATGTCTAGTACAGACTAAATGAGAATTCATTATTATTCAAAGAGAAAGAAAAATATATTTCCTTCAATTAAATTATAATAAGAAAATTAATAAAAGTTTGGATTATCTAAAATAGAAGATATACACACAAAAAAGGATAGTTTTATATGCAATTAACAATAAAATATTGATATATTATTGACACGGTTCAGTTATTTCACTAGTTTGTTTTTTTTTTTAACCGAAATGGAACCAAACCACTAGTAACATCCACTAACTTGAGCCAAACCAAATGATCAACCACTTTAAACAGAACCTAATCGCCTGATTTGGCTTGGATGTGGTCCAACATTGAAAATGCAGTTTAGCATCTTGTCTTCAAGCAGCTAAACTTATTTCACAAAACAAACTTTTTTAGTCAAGAGAAACAGTAAATATTTTACCCTCCATGGCGATGTAGATTTCGTAGGGTATTAAGAGTACGATAAGGCCGAAGTAAATTCTTCGGTTTCAGACGATCAATACCACAATTATTACAGCAAGATTATTCTTTGCGTTTGACATTTGGACCTTTACTTTATCAGGCTTGATAAATATACTAATAACAGAAGGAATTTTCCTAAAAGAAAGATGAGCTTCACAAGTTACATACCAAAATAAACACAATGCATAAGCACAAATTGAAAGACAACATAATGCCCCTTTTTTATTTTCTCTTCTCCATAAAGTGGGAAAAGAATAAACAGGGCACATATACCAGAACATGGCAGGGACGCAAGGGCCCAATATTATCAATGCAGGTTATAAACAAGAAAGAGGTCTAGGATCAGACGCTTAACCGTAGAAAGGTCGCAGATAAGATTCGAATAAGTGACCTAAAGAAGAAAGGTCACATTGCGAAACATAACACTCCAAACGTGTAGCCTTCATATCCCAGAGTAGCACGTAACCAGAAAGAATGTCCACAACAATGATGCAAAAAATGATCAATCACATTGATCCGACCCGGCAGGTTACTGGTACATCAGTGCTTCTCCCATGGGCTCAGAAACACAAAAGTGAAGCCCATTTACACTTTCTCTACAACATGAGAACTCCCGACACTGAACACCGCACTTCTCAGACCAAAAAGAATGTCCATAACCATGATGCAAAAAATTATCTATAACCACGGTAGATTGATTTAATCCCTCCATACAGTGCTTCTCCCATTGGTGCAGAAACACAAAAACGAATCCAATTTCCACTTTCTCTACAATATGAAAAATCCCCACAGTGAAGGCATCCTGCTTCACAGATCAAAAAGACAAAGAATGCCATGTAACTCCAACACCACCTAACATTTTATGTGACTCCAACACCACCTAACATTTTATGTGACTTCACGGGACTTTATTATTGATAAGGACCTGCATAAGATAAAATGTTTTTGAGGATGCAGCCACCTCCCTTCATTGTTTTCCCATTCATGAGATTTACTTCTCCGTCTTCTCTTTTTCTATTTTCCTTCAACCAGAAAACGAACACCAGGGCAGGATGAGAGTCAAGCAGCCCACCCACCACACCAGAAGTTCTCCAACAGGTGAAACCAGCAGTAATAGACCCAGAAGACTATTCTCAAATAGAAACAGGAACACATTCTTATAATCTGTCCTTCATCCCTCGCTAGACTCTGAATCATCAGTCATTAACTTTTTCATCTGTAATATGAAACCATCACAGAGTTATTATATGCCTTCAGCCATGATTCTACAAGAGATTAATCTGTTCATGGAGAAAAATTGATTTGGTTGGACCAACCTTTCTATCCAGCCCCTCCCTGTGTTCAACTATCTGCTTTGAACAAGAGCAAAGTAATTCCAGACAAGATGTTTCATCATATTAATTGTCATTAATACACTGTCCACACTGACTAGACTACACTACACTGTGCAAAGCATCCCGATCCCTGCATTTCACTAAGCTTGAACAACGGGAGCAAAGATATTCCAAACAGAATGTTTCCTCATACTCATTGTCACTGATACACTGTCCACACTGACTACACCGAGGTATGCAAAGTGTACATGCACGGCACACACGAGTGTCATCTCCTGTCCCTTGACAACCCTCTGCCGGACAATCATACACAAGCCTCAAATTCTGGCATCTTGGGCACATTTCAATATCTATTGCACGATCATCATCACAGGACAAATATAAGTTTCCCCTCCGATAAAAATGTGGTTTGTGAGAATACTTCAGCATCTGGCTATCAGTGCCTAACAAGAGCTTCAGATCCTCAAAATGCTTATGTGTAACACCATAAAGGCCACCTATGCGTAGATGCTTCACCCCTTGGGTACTCGTAGACTTAAAAGCTTTCAGGATACTCACAATACCCTCAATACTGAGTCTTGTACATCCAGGAACACTCAACTGCATTAGTATAAGAAAATACTTATATGCCTGTCATGATTTTTCAGAATAAATAGATAATTACATCTACATATCTTGTCTAAAGTATTTGGTGTTTAAAATTTAGAGCAGTTGATCAAAGAACAGTTCATAAAATGCATGGATTAGCCAGCTGACCCTCAAGAAAGATAAAACTTTAATAAATATCATCACCTAATATAAGATGGCCTCAGTGTATAGACTTTACAATGTACTATACCACATTTGCTATCAATGCACAAATGTAGACAAACGTGAATACACATAAGCTATAGCATGCTCAAACATTTAGGTCTAAAAATCGGTTTAATGCATATATAATTATAGACAGTTGCACTCAAGGATATGCTTTGCAACCATTAAAGGGAAAACTCAAGCATTTCCTATACTTAAATCGAAAAAATTTTCTACAAATTATCAGTGAAGTATCACTAGAGCCAGATCCAGAATAATAACCCTAAATTAACTCTTGAACATATCTAAAATCCAATTTGCAATCTAAAATAGAGCATGCTATTATATGCTCACCTTGGTTAACTTGGGATTGCTTTCAAGAACGCGCTTCAAACCATCATCAGTTATCCTAGTACACTCAACCAGGCTCAAGCACTGAAGATGACCTTGAGCCCTATCAGTTAGTTTCACAAGAAGATCATCAGTAAGCTTCTCATTTAAGGGTTGTTCAATGAGGATTTTTGTCCACAAAAATGGATCACCTCGAACTGTTGAATGTAGAGATTTGCATACACTTTCAACAACAAGAAGATCACACACACCCAAATAGTCAAGAGCAACACTTAGATCTGGATGAGGAGCAAGTTTATCTTCGAAATGATTCCCAACATCCATGTATGGATCACCGGACCTGCTAGCAATCACTTCATCTTTATAACTCAAATCCAGCATGTTACCCGTGTCACAAGCAAATTCAAAACCACCATCACTCGATGCACAGCCAACTTCTTTCTGTGAACACTCACCAAATCCACTTAATCCATGTGATTTGTTCTCAATGCTCGTGTTGCTTGGGAAGGCATGGAACAAAATAGCATTGTTCCAAATAATGTTTAATCCAGCAAATAGCTGATAATTACCATCACTTGCCCCAACCTCATCCCTTGAGTATTTACCATAATCTATCTCCAAATCCTCAAGCCACCCTGTGATGGCTGTAAAAGTAGTACTGATATCCATGCCAAAGGGATCTGAAGGCAATAGATCAAGAATGTCCTTTGAGACAGACTCCTGTGAGCTAGCCCTATCACATCTATCCCTTCCATAATCAAAGCAATTCTCAACATCATGCCATGCCTTGCCAAATCTATCTCCACTCTTCTCAGAAATACCCTCCACAAGGTATCCATTACCAATCCTCATCGGTGCAACCAAATTATCCTCAGATAAATGAGCCTGAAAGATTGGACGATGCGAGAAATTCAAGGCCATCTTATGTATGTATATACACCTCAACTCATTCTTCCAGTAGACAAAAGATAATAAGAAACCCTAATTCGTCTTCCATAAAAGAAACTTTTTCTCCTAGGGAGAACAAGGAATAATGAAATGGTAAGAGATGAAAAATGAAAAGGAAAGGATGTGGCGGATCGAACAAGAAAACCCTCGATTTTGGATGACAAACTAAAACAACGCACCAAAAATTTCAGAGAGTTTCTTGCGACGAAACTAAATATCAGCCAGAATGGGATCAGAGGACGAGAAGAGAACCCAATTTATCTACACACAAAAATAATGAAAAGTATTATTTTCTTTTGTCTGGCCCAAATAGATAATCCCTAGATTTCACAATAGAGAAAGAGAGAGAGAAAAAAAGAATCCGACAACCATATAAACACCAAAGAAGATACGAAACGGAACAAAATGAAAGAATAGTGTATCAGCAGAGAAAACGAAACCGAAACGAATCAAGATGATTACTACTATGAATAAACAAGAAAAGAAAATAACACCCTAATTTCCCCGACGAACGCAATCGACGGCGAAAGCAGAGTCTGTAGGTAGCGAAACAAACCTAAATGGAAGAAAAATGACTTGGGTTCTTCGTGCAGTTTCAGATTCGGAAGTACGAAGGAAAAAGATTAGAAAATTTTTTATATTTTGGGTTTCCCTCTGAGCGGAAGAGCCTGCCGATCGAGTCCGCGGAAACAGAGAGAGAGAGACCGAAAAAGGGTAAGAAACAGAATAAAAACGGAACAAGTAATTTCGGAGAGAAAAATAAAGGAAAAAAAAATGGTAACTAAATTTTTTTTACCGTATTTATTTTGTATTGCTACCGGACAGACTTATTTTAATATGATACACCCTTACACGCATCTCCGTTGAAATGCGGGTTCCTTGTTTTAATTTTTTTTAATTAGATGTTTCATAATGAAATAAGCATAATTAAGATGTAAATTACGATGATAAAATATTTTAAGATAGGATTGAATTCTAATCAAATTTAAAATATTATTCTAAAGTGTAATTATTATATTTTAAATATAAATTAAAAGATAAACTTAGAAAAAAAGCATAAAAGAGTTCACAACTTAGCATGTTTGAATCTGCGAACACTTTTTAAAAAAAATATTTTGATCTTTTTTTTTTAAGAAAACAATGGTCTGTTCCATGTCCTTCCAACATTAAAAAAAATTTAAATATTACAAGAAAAATAAGATTAAAAAAAAAGAGAGAAAGAGAAAGAGAAAGAGAGGGGTGTGTGAAAAGGACACGTGGAGGATGGAGAAAAAGGGTCACACTTTGTTCGCAACTAGATGTGGCGGGAGACGGATCCGTAGTGTTATTTTGTGGCATGCCTGTGCTCCTGCCCCTTATCCTTCGCTGTTACGTAATTTCGTGTCCCATATTAAATTAGTTTCCCACGCTTTTCACTACTTCTCACTCTTTGTTTTTCTTATTTAATATTTATGAAATAGATTAAATTTTTCAAATGATTTTTCCGAGAAATATGATTCTATTTTTTCTTATAAATGAGACTTTTTAAGACCTTAGTGATAAGAAATGGAGAAATGAAGAGAATTAGACTTAAAATTTATATGCTTATTGCCGAGTTTTATAATAAATTATGATATGTGAAAAAAATTTACTAAGTGACATGATTGTGTAGTTTTAAATTGTAAAAATTTTATTTATTATTATTTTTTACTAAGCTTAAAACAAAGGCATAATTAGTTTTTTTTTTAAATAAATGTGAAAAAAATGGGAAAAGTATTTTTGGATCTCTGGATGATACATGCTTCAACTATTTAATTTTTAACTTTTAGAAATATATGATTCATTATATGAAAAATATATGCTTCAACTACTTAATCTTTAAATCTTAAAATTATATAATTTAGTCCTTAAAAATTTTACATTTGCTATTTGTTATTTCTTAAAACATGTACTTTATTAGAATATTTTTAATTTAACTAATATTGAAATATTTTAAATAAAAATAAGTTAGGATATTTCATATTTCGTTTTTTTATTTTAAATTTTAAATATTTTGATTTAATTGAAAAGTTAAATATATTGCAATCTTTGAAGAAAAGATTATGATGATATTTCTACTATGAAAGTTTTCAATAAGAGTGATTTTTTTTTTTTTTTAAGAGACGATCACTAAAATTGCCTACCTATAAGAAAACTACATCTAAATACATCACTTTATTGTTTGCTTTCTTCTGTGAATGTGATTACATATGCTTGAATTTCTAGTTAATTATTAAGGGCTTTTCAAAGTTGCATTGGACATTATGGCTGAACGTATGTGATCATTATGCATCAACTTTTGCATCTCTCATAGTGAAACCTGTATTGAATAGACATCATGGCTAAAGAGAAAAGTGAATTCATGATGTGTGAATCTGTAAATAATGTGGTAGGGAGATTACTCTAAACTGATCTTTGGAGGCAATTCATATTCATATTGATTTATATGAACAGGTTTAGAAGTACTGATATAGACTAATAAGAAGTGAGTCAAACTTTTAAGAATTTAATTGTGTATTTTTCTAAAATTCAAGGATTAAATAGTTGAAGTATGTATTTTTCTAAAACTGAATCATGTATTTATAAGATTTAAACCAAATAATTGAGATGTATCTTTCAAAACAAAACTGCATTTCTTCAATCTTTCATATTAAATTTATTTCAATAAAAAAAGTTAAAAATTGGTGTTATTTGAGATATTGGCTGTTAAGATTAACTAAAAGGAATAACAAATTTAGTTAACATTCATGAATAATGATATTATTTTTAAATTTACCAAAAGATTAATTAATTAGTTTCATAAAAATTCTAAAAAAAAGAAGTAGGTAAAATTGGGTTGAGATTAGAGTCGCGTGAAACATGAAATTGACGTATCGGAGTTGACAAAGATCTGGGCCCACTCCAACCCTGTAGGTTGGGCGGGTTAGAAGATTCGACCCGTCATATATATATATATATATATATATATATATATATATATATATATATATATATTTGCAACATGCAGTAATATCTATTTTTTATGGCAGCTATGTAGGGTAATTGGAGCTTCACTATAAAATTATATCATTCGATAATCAAATAGGTCCGCCGACGCTAGCATGACTTTAGAGTCGCGATGACTCTGCAATTATAAAACTAATAGAAAAGTAGATTATAATATTTTAGATATTTATTATCAAGCTTTTTGATTAAATTATAATTATAATATATATAAAAGTTAATTTTAAAAAAGTAATAGTTTGTTACTGCGTTGAAAAAATGTTAATTGTTATTTAATAACCCCATAAGGGAAGAAGTTGTTTCTAGGTCTTGTTTAAATTAATAATGTTTAAGTAACACAATTTAGATGTCATCCCATTAGCTTGGGACAATGACCTGCAAACGCCATAGATCTATGCATTTTAGATAATTTTATCCTTTTAATTTTTGTGGGTACCAACTGATGGATGCTTTGGTTGCCAAGTTGTTCTATCGTTCTCTTGCTCTAAATTGGGTGGGCTTTAATTTTTGGATTTTAAATATAAACTTGAATTCTTTAATTTTGTTTGGAGTGAATCATGGTTAAGACAAAATAGGAGCAAGAGAGAGAGAGAGAGAAAGAGGGGGGATTAAAAAGGTGATTATTTATATTTTTAAAAAGGTTTCTATCAATATATAATGATAAGACATTGTGAAGATTATGTTCTTTAAATTAAATAAATAAGATAGTGCTAAGAAGAATGAAGTGTGTTGGTAACTTGGTTGGCTTATATTTAATGATAAAACAATTATAATTCTACTATGTCATGGAGGGTCTCTATTTATAAGTTTTATAAGTAGTACATTGATAATGACAGTTAAACCAAACTGTTTAGTGAAATAGTAAAAATTGTTTGATTAATATAGTTTGTCATGTTATAATTTTGTTCAAAGTAATTTAGGTAATTTATTATGTCAATTATTTGTAGTAATCTTGATGAACGACAACTGTTAAGTTATTTAGACTTATTAAAAGCAGATTAGACCTGTATGAATTAATATATTTATTTATGACCACAAGCCCTTGTAACAAATTTTAAAGAGGAATTCAGTACTACTAGATGAAAACTTCGGCTTTTAAAAATGAGCGAAATGCTAATATAAAAGCAAAGTTGATGGGATTCAGCCACTTGCCGGTAGCTATATGGAACTTTTGCCATATATTCCTTGTCGTTCGTCCACTTTGAAGACTAAGCAAGAAATGTTAAATTAAAACATCCCAAATGGAATTAAGCAATGATTTATGTTCCTATATTTTGGTTGAAAATCTCGAAGAGGGAATACTTCTAGAGGCGGAGGGCGACCCTACGCTACCAAAGGTTGCATATTAGCTCGGACCCTATCCCTGCACCTGATATTGATAAAATGTCTGACAAGTTCCCAGTAATGGACGCCCGCTGAGATTTTAATATTTTGGGTTTAAATTTCAAATCTTGGCGTTTTGATTTAAAAAAAAAAAAGGGACGAAGCAGAATATTTTGGGCTAAGGAATGAGTTCTTTAGCCAAAAGATTCTTATTGATAAAATGAGTTTATTAAAAAATTTTCAAATTAATTATAAAAGATATATAAATACAATAAAACATTTTTCAATAAAATTTATACTTAATATTCTTATATGTTTATTTAGAATTACCTTATTTATTTATCTTGCGTATAATCCATTTGCAAAATTTTTCCTCCGCTGCACATCATGATTGATACAATCAAATGACACGTCATCTAAGCCAATCTTCAGTCTAGATCCAACCATAAAGGCCTGCACACTACTACTATAAACAAAAGACAATCCGCATCTACAGTTAGACAATAATAATAATGCCAACTTAAAGGAACGTAGGCAAACGAATTCATCAAGCTCCATTCCGAGCTTCTATCTTTGTGACCTAGCTTGGCGACAGCCCTAGGCAAAAGCAACAAAGGGGTATTAGTTCTAATTTAGTGTTGATTGTCGTGAATTCCGAAAACCTATATAAGTAAATCATGCAGAACAATTTTGCACGTTTTCCGGCATTTGGGAGTTACATCTTCATCGCCTGAAACAAAACATTTGAAGGTTTGATTTGAAATTGAAGCCAAACATTGTATATGGACCCTCACTCCCTCAGCTTAGTCATTGAAAGCAGCGTAAACAAATTGTCTCAAGTAAAAAATGTTAATCTAACAACATGGATCTTAGTTAATTCCTAGACTTCTTTTTCGACTTAGATGAAGGCTTAGCTTGCTCAGAAGCTGCACTATGTGCAGCTCCTTTGGAGGCACCTGCCTGGTTTGATTTTGGATTTGAGTTGTTAGAAGAGGCACCAGATTCCTGCTTATCTCTGCTGACGGCGCCCTGAGAGCCTCTCACTTGAGCAGCTCTTTTGTCCTTTCTCTTGGGCCTATAGCTTGACCTCTCCCGCTTCGGAAGCCACCTTTCTGGATCTGGTGGAGGACCTGGGTTTGCAGGGTCAAACCCTTTAGGGTACCTGGGTTTTCTCTTTCTCTTTTTCTTCGCTTTTGTCTTATTCTTTCCTTCCTCATGTATTTCAACTACACCAACATTAACAGAACCCTCAACATGTTTTGCTCCAGAAGTCTTCTCCAAGCTATCCACATCAATACCCTTTAAACCAGGTAATGGCTTCAATTGCTTTTCATAAAGCTCTGCCTTGTTAACATCCATGCGGGCAACAGTTGTTACCAGCCCTACTAGTGCTTCTA
The DNA here is from genome assembly GCA_032878935.1 of Erythrophleum fordii. Taxonomy (NCBI): domain Eukaryota; kingdom Viridiplantae; phylum Streptophyta; class Magnoliopsida; order Fabales; family Fabaceae; genus Erythrophleum; species Erythrophleum fordii. Next base: position 5,885,633 of record JAVQMF010000027.1, read on the forward strand.
TGCTTCCTTGGCTTTTCACAAGCTCCTCATAGAGACGAGCAGCATCCTCTTCCCTGCCATGCCTAATCTTGAAGGAAGCAGCCTCTTGCATAATAATATTAAGCTTATTGTCCTCTGTCATGGCATTAGACCACCATTTGATCGCAGAGTCAAGCACTGCAGCTGCACCATCAATGTCGCCAGCACGCTCTTTTAGAGACACAAGGGTGGCAACAGTGGCTGGCATGTGCTGGATATCCGATATCTTAGCTAGAGAATCTGCTGCAATATGAGGGTGGCCAGCAGCAGCAGCCACCTGTGCCCTTGCTAAATAAGCAACTTTGGACTTGTCAGGGAACCTATCAGCAAATTGTGCTAGTATTTCCTCAGCCCTTGCAGCTTTGTTCTCTCTCACCAGCAGTGCAGCTTGAAGTAATACGGGCATTACACTGTCAGGAAACATGTCTGGCAGTCCAGAGACAAGTTCTCGGGCCTATAAAATTTCATAGAACACAGCATTTATCAGAGGGATGCTCACATGCCAAGAATGGCTTGTCTCCCAAATTTTGAAATAAAAGAACTGTGGACATTTTTGTGCCAGTGAGAGAAAGGGTGACAAGAGATGAGACAATGCATAGAAATTAGCAGACAGAGAAAAGAGATAAATGACCTGGTCCATCTTATTGGCATGAAGAAGCAGAAGGACCCGATTTGCATATATGGATTCCCTTTGTTTGGCCAAAAGTTTCAAGTCCAGTCCATGAGCCAGCTGAAAGCTCTGGGTCTCTTTCTCTTTAAGCTGATCAAGTTTCTTTAGGCTATCAGAAACTTCTTTTGGACCTTTCAATGAAACAAGATTGTTCACCGCCACTGCAATTGATGATTCATCAGCTAGATCTCGTTTAATTATGTCTGTATAACCTTCAATAGCATCTTGCTTGCGCCCAAGAAGCTGTTCATATGTGCTTGGTTGAAATCACTGGCTCTTGAGAAACAATGTTTTCTTAAAGGAAAATATAAGTTTTGAAATTCCAGAATTTTTACCTGCCAGACATAGGCCAATTGTACAGCTATAGGAGACAACTCAATTTCTATCACATCATCAGTTGCGTTATCCTCCATAAGGGTCTCTTGACCAATTCTGATACAAAATACATAACATAAATATTAGCTTATGTACATGGACAAGTTTAGGGGTAATAAGTTTAATGCTTATTAGGTGACTAAGTATTGAGGTAAAGATGAAAAACTGATAGGCAAAACAAACATCAGAGTGAGATCTGAAGAACTAAAATAATCAACAATAAAATTCATATTGTGCTTCATTCCTTATGCCCACTGAAATAAGCCACTGAATCTGATGCATAGCTCTAGCAAATAGCTTCATGCATTTTGGTTGCACAAAGCCTTCTAAAAGGGAGCTATTAAAGCAGTATCCACAAAAATTAAAAATATCTAGCCCCCAAAAAAAAAAAATACAGTCAAAAGCAGAAACTAAAAAGGAAACCCAAAAAACAAAATTTTTTTTTGGTTAAAAAGGTTGACATCAATTTACTTTGTATATTATCTTAAACCACCGTGTGTTTATAAGTTTATCCAATGCCATCCCAGACCACATTGCCACAGATATATTATGAACCAACTGAAGAGTGAAAAAGAGTAGTTATTATGCAATGTTAGATTACCCACGTTGTAAACTTGCTAAATTTTATGATTTCTACAATAAAAAAAGGGCATTACCTTCGAGCTGACAGCAAGAGTTGTTCTGCATCTGCGTGCTTATTCATTTCAATTAAAGAACAAGAAGTGTTGTATGCCAACTCAAAGCTACTAGTTGGCTTAACCCGAAGCAAATCCAGCACTCCTTGAACTTCAGATGCCCTTCCAGCCATAACTAGGCCAGCAACAGAATTTATTTCCAAGTTGTCAATCTTGGATTTATAGAGCTTCTGGTAGTTATCTACACAAGCATCCATTTTCCCTAGACGATACAAAATCTGGGATTCCAAGAGCATGGTTTCATCACTTCTCTCTTGTCTTTTCAGAGACTCCAAGGCTTCAACTAACTTGTTTTGTCTGTATAAGCAGTATGCCTATTTAGAAACAGCAAAAGAAAAACAACAATATCAATGGTAAGCATTTACATGTTCCATTTGAGCACACACAAGATTGCATCAACATGATGAACTTTCACAAACTAAATCACTGTGAAAAGTGTTCATACTTGAGAACATGAACATTTCAAAACAATGGAGCCTGCATTCATACATGAATATATACATACACACACGCGCGCGCGCGCGCACCAACACACACACACATATATATATTTTCTTTTATGACACCGAAGTTTGCACACACACACACAGAGACATATATATATTTTCTTTTATGACACCGAAGTTTGCATATGCACTCTGACTCACACAAAAATACGGCTGATCGAGTAGCTCTAAAAGCATGTGTATAATGTGATCTTGCTCATGAGGTTAATGAAGTATGTATACACAGACACACACATATATATTTTGAAACAATCAGTACAACATATTAGAATTAACCTCGGAAATTAAGAATACATCCAGCAAGAATGTGAAAAAATAATGAATGATTAAGAGGGTCAACAAAAAGGGGATAAGACAAAAGTTTGCATGAAAAAAAAAAAAAAGGCCTAGACTATTGTCTTTAAGTTTAAACTAGTTTCAAAAGGCTGATTAATTGGAACTTTTCCTTCCTGTTATGTCAATGACATAATAGTAATTTCATAAAATAGCTTCAGATGGAGTTTATAAATATAAGGTATTTGCTAAAACCCAGAATCCATTTGTTAATTGTTAAGTTCAACGGTACATAGTTTCATCATCTAAGAATTCAAATCCCAGATGGAAGAAGTAATAAATGGCCCTGCTGCCTGGACAAACAAGCTTGAATAAGGGTAATCCATCCACTGACACACCAAAAAGAAACAAGCACCCTTCATCCCTTCCATTTATTCAAACGCTCAGAAAGCTTTTGAACCACTGGTTGCCCAATTGTAAGTAACCCATGGGTTACCGCGTATGGGACACCAAATGAAGCAAGCAGCCACTGCAAATTGTGGCAACCAACCAAAGAAGCAAAGAAAGAAGTATGACTATCCACATTCATACCTACTGGATTACACTTAACCAAATTAATCTTCAAGACAAAACAACCTCAAAAAACTTAGGAATCTAAAAAGCATTCGCAAAACTAGCTCTATCCCCCTCCAAAAAGTGAGTGATGTCAAATTGAAGGTCAGAAACCATAACTCTCCCCAGCTTAGCAAACTCTGCTCCCCTTAATGATACTTCTATTGAGGGAAAAAAAAAAAACTCAAAAACATCAGGCTCAGAATACAAATCACTAAAATAATAAAGAACATATGACCATTCATTATCGTCAGTAGAAAGAGCAGCAGTAGAAAGACAACCAGAAATCCACCCCCTCCATCTAGAACCAGAAACGTATTTAACATGAACATTATCTAAGAAACCCCAACTCACTTGATCTTGAGCCTTCTCAGAGGGAACCTTAGCAATTAGATTATTCAACTAGAAACGAAGCTAATGGACTGGTAATCCTTTGCCCTAATTGACCTATCCTTTGCAGGCACAACAGTGAGAGAAGTACAGTTCAAGCTAATAATAGACACAACTACTCCTTTTCTCTCCTTTCTAAGAGTTAACAACTTTTCTTTCTCCAGCAACTTAAAATCTTCATAAAATCCTATCTCCAGTAACTTAAATTCTTCAGAAAATCCTAACACGCTTCTTACCTTTTCCACTCAATCATCCAAAAATCTAACCTTTTTTGCAGCCAGAATAATTCCACTACGTGTTTCTTCAAGAGAAATCTAAAAAAGTAGATAATTATTGAATTTTATAGAAAATAAGGGGAAATCCAAGTAATATTATAATACTCATAACTATAGATTAAAACACAAGTTGTCTATTGTTTTACACATAGTGCGTGTTTGGACCTCCCAAACCACGTTTCAAAGGAAACAAAGACTGAGAGCTTCTACACAATCGTGGTTTTGTAACGGGAATCCAAACACGCACATAATAGACCCTTTTAAAAGCATAATAAAACTTGACTGACAAGAAAGAACTCATCTAGAATATCCCTGGCTCATATAATATCCTACTAGGAATGTAATCTAATTGTAAAACGATTGTCCTGATAGTACCTGAAATAACTCAATAATAAAGTCGCTAAAAGCTATCAGTATATGTACATCACCTAATAATTGACCTCCTTAGTTATCCTACACCGCAGATGCTTCCAAATTTCCAGTCTTTTCTGATCATAAATCAACCCTAACCTCTAACTACCCCCCTCTTATTCTATGTAAATAAATTTGAAGTCTACAATCTCAAAGCCCTGAAGCTCATCACAAAGCTATGGGAGGTATACTATATCAAAAGTACTCAAAATATAAGACACAAAGTAGAAGCTAAGAATTACATGTCAAACTTAACAACAAGCATATCCCTTTTTGCACCTCTTGATGCAGCTAATTCGAGTGTATTGAGAAGGCATCTCAATGCCAATTCAACACAACAATGGAGAAAAATAGCAATAAGTAAGGGAACAATATCTGCTTAACTTGCCTAAGCGAAGAGCATTTGCTAGTGAGATTGTCTATTTAATAAGAAGTCGAATTTGAGTTAAATTCAACTCAGGCATCTCTAACCTCCGCTTTCAAACGTTTGAATAACATTGATTTATTGAGAAATTTCAATTTATTTCCTTGACAAAACTCGTTTTCAACGTACTCCCTCGTGGGTTAAACTTCTCCATAAAACCCACAAGCCTGGTAACAAACAAGCACAACTTGATAATATAATCGAGTTTCTACGCACAGCATAAGTGAATTAATCAATGGAAACACTAAAATGGAAGTTGAAATTACATACTTTAAGGAAATTGAAATCAGCCGGCGACCTCGGAGAAGATTGAATCGCAGAGAGTGCATCTTCGAAGCCATCAGATTTATCACATTTGATAAGTGCCACAACTTTGCATCGAAGCGCGTCCTCGTCGCCAGGTGCTATTGAGAGAACTGGAAAGGAGTTTCGGATATCACAAAGAAAGGCAAATGAGATAGAGAGAGAGAGAGAGAGAGAGAGAGAGAGAGAGAGAGGCAGGGTAAGAATACAGATCAAGAAAATTGAAAAGAATTCAAAATGCGAAACGAACTTTGATCTGCAACTTTAACAGCATTTTTGTAGGCGGAACTCTGTATGTGTCTGTTAAGCGTAGTGAAGAGATCCTCGATGGAAGGGGGAGGCTGTGACGCCGATGAAGCGGGTTTCGGCTTATCCTTCCACTTCGGAGCCATAGGTTCACTTCGATTCAGAGACCAAAACTTTTCTCGCTCGCCAAACAATGAACGAAGAGATTGAGCAATGTGCCAGTTGGTTTCAGCTAACGGCGTTCGGCTTCTCCATCCAACAGCTTTGCCCTTAACGCTGATTTCTCTGTGAGCTCCATTTCCTCCTCGAGCAGCCAACACCAGAAGTGTGCCAAGTCTGACATGGACCGGGCCTATGAATTTGTTAACTTGTTCATTGTATATCCAAGCCCATATTAACTTTTTTTACTTGACAAAAAAGTCCAGCGCCAGTTGGGAGATAAGGAGCACAGGATCCAGTAGAGTACCACGCCGAATTCTGCGTGAAAAATAGAGATAGGGGGATGAGGCCATTGCAAGATCCTCCGTGATGAACAGTGATTTTCTGAAGGGAAATTCATAAAGTCTCTCACATATTTCATTTTTGTAATATAATTTTTTTTATTTATAGGAGAAACTCTCTAAAATCTCTCATTTTAGGGAGACTTTAGAGAGATTTCGCAGATTCTCATTTCAGACAATCCGTGTTCTCTGTGTAATATTATAGGGAATCCTGATCCAAAAATAAAAAATGATTTTTCGGTTAAAAGTTTTAATTTAGTATCCTTCTGTTTTTATTGACTCAATGTATTTTTCAATATTTGGAAACAATGTAATTAAGTGATTTTGTCCTATTTTTATTCTGATGATATCAAAAAATGATAACATCTCAATTACCTCATTTTTATAGACATAATTTGTGCGATGTTGATTCATTAAATAACTAATAAAGAAAAATTACGCTTTACTCATATATAATTTTCCTTCTTTAATCAATTTATCTATCAAATTTAAGTAAATTTAGAATGTACACGCTTATTTACTTGTCATCTAGTGGGTCTATTCGATCTGGCCTGGTTAAGTCATGTCAATTATGCAAATTAACTACAAATTGATTATTTTTAAAAATTGTACTTGAACTTTAGAAAAATAATATAAGCAAGGTATTTGGTCTTTTGTTCTGTTTCCTCTCTTCTAGTTTTGTTTTGTAAAAATACAATTAGTCCCAAGCCCATCTGGAAAATTTTTGTAGTTGACAAAAAAGGTCGGCCCTGGATGATGAGGAATGAGGACAAGGATGGTTCTCCAACCGTCACACCATCTCGCTGTCCTTCACCTAATACTACGGCCCCGGTCTTCGTTAAGCCCTGATTATGAAATTTATTTATTATATTTTGGAATTTTTGGAATTTCTTTATATACGTTAATTTCAATTTTGTCATTTCACTCCGCCCGAAGCCAAACAAATTTCCCTCGCACTTGTAGTTTGGGGACCGAGAAAAGACCAGAGAAAATGACGGGAAGTGAAGAAAAGAGTGAGAAAATGGTCAAACAAAAGAGAGACAGAGGCCTACTCGTCTTCACCGGAGCTGCTGCTTTGCTTGCATTTGCTGTCAACCTAGCCATCACCGCCATCAAGCATCAGAAGGAAAAAAATCGAAGGAAAAAAGGTCCAATTATTTCTTATTTTCCGAGTCTTGAGTTATGCTGTTTCGATTGTTCTGATGTGGTTATCTGATATTGTATTTTTTGTTTAATTATATTTTAAATCTATATATTTGTTTCTGAAATCGCTTGAGGAAAAGTTGTAGATCTTCCGGGCTCCAAGGTGCGTGTTAACCTCTCAGCATCTGAGATTCTTAAGTTGGCAGACCAAATCATCGCGAAGTCAAAAGAGGTCCATGATGCTGTTGCCTCGGTCCCTCTTGACAAGGTATTCTTTATGAGGGAGCTTCTTCATGCACTGTTGGAGTTTTGACAGCATGTTGTTTGTTTACTTTAAAGTTATCGCGTCTTTTTAGCATGTTCTTACTGATTATCGTGTGGTCCTTGCAAATCATGAGACCTTTAGGATATAATGCTCTCTTCAACTTTGTTGTATATGTTCCTAATTAGTTATCCTCTATCTTGCTTTCATTGGTAAATTCATAATTTTGTCAATTCTGTTTGTTTATTAAATTTTTCTGTTTTTACTCGTCATTATAAACTGTTTTCTTAGGCCTGCTTGACTTACTTGCGTGATAAAAAACTGCAGGTTACATACATGAACGTTATATCACCTCTAGCAGAGCTTGAAGCACAACAATTCCCATTGATCCAATCTTGTGTGTTTCCAAAGCTCGTATCCACTCTGGAGGATGTGCGCAAAGCTAGTGCAGAAGCAGAAAGAAAAATAGATGCTCATTTTAACTTGTGCAGGTTTAGTGTCATTAGTTTACAAGGAATAGATGGTGCCTACATTTAATTGTAATCTATGAAAGGAAGAGACTCTGCATTTTGCTAGCTATAGTGGCTTTCCCTGCTATGTTTGTTTGTTTGTTTTTCTTAACTAGAAGAAAAAGAAGGAAAACTTTCAGTTTTATAGTTCTCGTTTCCCTTGACTTACTCTATATACATCATTGCAAGATATTAAATATTTTAACTGTCTCTTCAATTCATGGATTCTGGAACTAAATACAATATTGTTCCATGCAAGTGGATCAGCAAACGTGAAGATGTATATCTTGTCGTCAAGGCATTTGCAGCAAGGGGGGAATGGATGAGTGCTGAAGCCAAATGCTTTGTTCAAATTCTGGTAAGACAACTTCTATATGTAATTATAATATTTTTGGGAGACTTCGTTTAGAAGATGAACACCATTTTTTATTTTTACTTCTTACATTTTGGTAAACTGAATGCAGCATATGTTAATATGTTATCCATGGAAAAAAAAAATCTAGATGTTGATCCTTGCCTAATCAGTGACAGGTGAGAGACTTTGAGCGAAATGGATTGAACCTCACTGCAACCAAGAGAGAAGAGTTACTGCGTTTAAGGGCTCAGATTGATGAATTAAGCCTAAGATATGTCCAAAATCTTAGCGATGATGGCAGTTTTCTTCTCTTCAATGAGGCAGAGTTAGCTGGATTGCCTCCAGAGTTTCTCAAGGTTTAGTATGATTTTTCTTCCCTTTAATTTTATTTCTGACAAAACTTTCAACTGACTCAATAAGTTTAGACTTCAGACATATTTCCAAAAATATTTTCCCCATTGTGTTTATCGGCCTAAGTCAAATATTAGGTGAATACTTATATACTATGAATGTTTGAACTTATGGCTTATAAAATTTCTTCATTACAAGTATGGATGATAAGATATGCTCCTAAAAAAAGTAAAAATATGAAAATAACAAAGAAAACAGAATGACGGAAGAATCACGAAAGCAACAAAACTATCCAATCTCATATTTGACAGAGAACTCTTGAAGGAACCAGGAGAAGACCAAAAGCGAATCCATAGACACTATTTTATTACACACTTATTGAACAGGCAATTAGACACCATAAGAAATCTGAGCATTTCTCTTCAACCAAATGCACCAAAACACTGCAAAGACTTTGCAGTACCTCAGAAATTTCACCTCTTTTTTCTTTTCTAAACTTTTGTACACTGTCGAGAAATCACTTCAATGTCAGAAGGTGCACCCGCTGTCACCAATGACTCTAAACAGCCTACTTTGTAATAAGACAGCCACCAGATAATGCAAAAAATAATGTGCAGCACTGCAGCTGATTGAAAATTAGACATAAACATATATTTGGAGAAAGCTGTATTTGGCTTGTTAGTATTATTTCTATTACATACTGCTGTTTTATCAGGCAACTTGAAGGAGCGTAGATTTCCAAATGGGCCTGTTAAGAACAACTCTGACGATCTGTCCCTATTAAGGGAATAACAATAGAACAATTAAGGGTTCAAGTTCTTTTCTTTGAAATGGAAGAAAAATATGTTGTCTTTGAAATTTTTTCTCTGAAGATTTCTAACTAAATGGAAATCCCAAGAAAAATTCGAGCCTATATGGTTAGAGTAATATGCAAAGAGGTAAGGTTATAGACTTGGTTATCGTCCAGGATCTGGTGGGAAGCCTATCTCCCAATCTTAAATAAACAAGCGGTGCCTCCAGCCCTCCACAATGCAAATATCCCCTCCCTGGGTATCCTCCATGATCCGGTGGGAAGTCTATCTCCCAATCTTAAATAAACAAGTGGTATGCAAAATATCATAGCCTTGAGAAATAATTTTTCTAGGGCTAGCAGGAGTTGCATAACTTGCATTGAATGTTAAATTGGCTCGCCACTCATTTCATAATCCAAACATACTATGATATCCTGGTGCCATAGAGAAGTAGTATCAAGTGGAGAGTGCTATAGCCATTTTCTAAACAAAGCAATGTTTCGGCACCAGGGTGATATAAGTAAAATTTATACTCAAATGTTATCTTATCATTCTGGTGACACTTTTCAAACACCTTACAAAGATCCTCCTTAATAATATCATAATTGTGAAAAACTAACAGTAAAAATGTGAAACCATCGGACCTTGGTGATTTCTTTATGTGTATACCAAAATCTGCTTTCCAAGCCTCTCTTCAAAAGTTGTTGCCAAGTGGATATAGAATTACTAACTCATATAGGGCACAGGCCCAACCTGTTAATAAATTGCTTGCCAGAAAATCCTCTTTACAGAGATAAGTGTAGATCTGAGTTATTTCTTCAGCAATAGCTTTCATATCTCTTATCTCCCTTCCATTCCCAAGCTCAACTCCCAAATCACACTCTTCCTTTTTCTACCTATGGACATTAGCATTTCCATTCTTGGCTCACCTTATTTTATATTTCTACTTGCAACTGATTTTCTCCAATTTGTTCCTCAAATATGTTCTCCTAAGCAATGCATACAACATCAACAACAATAAGCCTTTTCCCACTATCCTAAGCAATGCATAACAACAACAACAACAACAACAACAATAAGACTTTTTCTCACTAGGTGGGGTCGGCCATATGGATCAAATAACGTCATAAAATTTTATTATAAATCATATCTTTAGATAGATATTTAAATCTAAATCTTTCTTAATAGTTTTGACTATAATTTTTTGTGGTCTTCCTCGACCTCTAATTATTGGACTACTTTCCATCTGATCTACTCTTCTTATTGGGGCTTCTATAAGTCTTCTCAACACATTCAAATCATCTAAGACACGATTCCATAATATTTTCTATAATAAGTGCAATCCTAACTTTTTCTCTAATGTATTCATTTCTAACTCTATCTAATTTGATATGTCCACTCATCCAATATAACATTTTTATTTCTGCAACATTGAGCTTATTCTCCTGTTGGCTTTTTATTGCCCAACACTCAGTCTCATACAACATTGTCGGCCTTATAACTGTACGATAAAATTTACCCTTAAGTTTGAGTGACACTCTCTTATCACTAATAACACCTGAAGCACTTTTTCATTTTATCCATCCTACTTGAATCCTATGATTTACGTCTTCTTCTATTTCCTCGTCATGCTGTATGATAGACTCAAGATACTTAAACCGATTGACTAGTGGTATGGTGTGTTCTCCGATGTTCACTTCTACACTAGAATTAGTGTAACTCTTATTAAATTTACATTTTATATACTTCATTTTACTTTTACTCAAACGAAATCCACGATCTTCTAAAACAAGTCTCCACATTTCTAACTTATCATTTATTTTCTCTCTCGACTCTTTGACTAAAACTATATCATTTGCAAAGAGTATACATTGTGGCACCGACTCTTGGATATGTTCAGTAAGCACATCTAAAACTAAAGTAAATAAATAGGAGTTCAAAGTTGACCCTTGATGTAATCCAATAGTTATTGAAAAATCCTCAATGGGCCCATTTTGAGTTCTCACACTAGTTGTAATTTCATCATATATATTCTGAATTATTCGAATATATGCAATACGAATTTTTTTTTTCTCCAAAGTCTTTCACAAAACATCTCTTGGCACCCTATCAGATGCCTTCTCTAAATCAATGAATACAATATATAAATCCTTTTTGTTCCTTTGATATTTTTCCATTAATCTATGTAATAAGTATATCGCTTCTATAGTCGGCCTATTAAGCATAAAACCAAATTGATTCTATGTAACTTGAGTCTCTTCTTTAATTTTCGTTTAATAACCCTCTTCCATAACTTCATAGTGTGGTTCATGAGTTTAATTCTTCTACAGTTTGTTTAGTTTTGTATGCCCCCTTATTTTTATAAATAGGAATTAAAGTATTTTTTCTCCACTCGTTTGACATTCTTTTTAATCTCACAATTTTATTAAATAACTTTGTGAGCTAACTTATACTTTTTAGTCTTAAACATTTTCATATTTCAATAGGTATATTATTCGGTCCTATTGCCCTACCAATCTCCATTTTTTTCAAAGTTGTTTCTACCTTCGCCTTTCGAATTCTACGATAAAAGGTATAATTTTGATCTTTTTCTGTATTGTCTAAGCTATTTGAGTGCAATGAAAACCCATGTCCTTCATTAAAAAGTTTATGAAAATAGCACTTTCACCTTTCTTTAATACCCTGTTTTGTGACCAAGATTCTTCCTTCTTCGTCTTTAATACATCTCACTTTGTCAACATCTCTTGTCTTTCTTTCTCTACTTTTAACAAGTCTATAAATACTTTTTTTCCCAACTTTAGTGTCTAAGGATTGATATAATCCATCAAAAGCTCTAACTTTCGCTTTGCTCACTGCTTTTTTAATGTTTTTCTTAGCTACTTTATATTTTTTCCAATTTTCCTCACTTTTACATAGAGACCATGTTTTATAATATTCTCTTTTAACTTTAATATTATCTTGTATGCTTGTATCCCACCACCAAGGTTCTTTATCCTTAGGTTCAAAACTTTTTGATTCCTCAAGTATCTCTTTTGCAACCTTCTTAATTTCTTTAGTCATCTCGTTTCACATATCATTTTGTACTTCCTTGTACTTCCCATGATCCATTCTCCAAAATCCTTCTCTGTAAGTTTCTTTTTTTTTATCCCCTTTCAATTGTCACCACTTTATTCTTGCCATTCTATCTTAATCTTTATTTTTTATTCTCCTTTTAATTCGAATATCCATCACTAAGATCTTATGTTGTGTAGTCAGACTTTTACTAGGTATAATTTTGCAATCCATGCAAATCTTTTTATCCACTTTCCTTAATATAAAGAAATCAATTTGACAACATATCCTCTCACTTTTATACGTAATAAGATGCTATTAACGTTTCTTAAAACAAGTGTTAATTATAATAAAATCCAACGCTAATGAGAAGTCTAAAATAGTTTTACTTTATGCATTTACTTCTCATATATCATATCTTCCATGTGAACCCTCGTAACCTCTAGATATACTCTCAACATGATCATTAAGATCCTCTTCTATGAGAATCTTCTTCCCTAAAGGTATTCGCTGCACTAAACCTTCTAAATCCTCCCAAAACTCTATCTTATAGTGCTCTTTTAACCCTACTTGTGGTACGTAAACACTAATAACGTTAAAAGTTTCTCTTTCCACTATAAATTTTAATGCTATAATTCTATTTCCTATTCTTTTTACATCCACCATGGCATTTTTCCAATCTTTATCCACAATTATATCTATTCTATTTCTAAATTTAATCTTATTAGTATACCAAAGTTTAAAACTTGAAATGTCTAATTCCTTTGCTTTTTTTCCTACCCATTTAGTTGCTTGTAAGCATATAAAATTACTCTTCCTCCTAATCATAGTATCCACTATTTCCATTGATGTACCTGTGAGTGTACCTATATTCTAAGTTCCAAGACGAATCCTACTTTCGTGAACTAATTTCTTTACCCACATTCGTTTACAAAAATGTGAGAACCTTTACTTATTTTTCACTACACCTAGGAGGCGATGCAGCGGCTCTTACTCATTTGACACTGTACTCGAGCTATACAGCGCGTTGTTTCAAGGCAACACCCTAGCATTAACGTTAATATATCGTTGATCCATGTCATAAAGATTCGACGAAATTTTACGTTGGCTGTCAATTGCCTAACACAACCCTCCTCTTTTTTCTGGGCTTAGGACCAGTTATGAAATGATTTACATTAAAGCACAACATAGGCAGAGTTATCCTAAGCAATGCATATTTAGATAAAAATAAAATTTTTTAATTTATAGTGAACTATCTAAGGGCATCATTAGTTCACAATAGACTAGATCTCTCTCCACTTTCTAGACAGATTAATTATTTAATAGCTCTGGAAAAACTTTATATATATATATATATATATATTTTAAATTTAACTCTACTCAATAAATGCTACTATTATGGGGGCTCATTACTGCTTTGGTTCTGGATTGTCTTGAAAAAATCAACATTTCTGTTTGTATAATTATGCTTTTGGAACTTGGAATAAATGTATTCCTCTACAGGCTTTAGATAAATCTGAAAATGGAAAATTGAAGATCTCTTTGAGAAGTCATCATGTTGCAGCTGTACTTGAACTTTGTAAGGTATGGCATTTGAAGTATTAACATATGATTGCTGACTACCTAGCCAACTGAGTGCTATATTGGTAGGGCACTAAATTGGTTCTTGTACTCCTTGTACTACAACATTGGGAGGCAAGTGAAGTTTTATGTACCTTATGTCTGATAAATTGGTAGTCTAGTCTTTGTAATCGTTTGCCATTTGGAATTGGTAAAATATCTCTCTGTTATTTTCCATGGGTATTTTTTCTTGGAAAAGACATACAGTTTTAAGCAAGATAGGCCACCTGGAAGTGGATACAGAATAACTACTATTGTTTCAAACTTATTTCTGCAAGAAGAGTTGGTGTCTTTTTCTTCACAAATAATTGATTATAATTTTATAAATAATTTACTCAATGATTGTCATTCTTAAACTCTTGTGTAGGACAAGATGAAACCGAAAATTAATTCTGTTGATCAGTGTGAGATGTACAGAATTTGCTCTCAGTAGTGAAGGGATTGACTGACAGTAACCAAATTGTTAATGTAGATTCTTTGAATTTTTTCCATGTGAATAAGCAGAAACATTAATTATTTCAGTATAGCATCCATTATTTTTACTTGTTGTGATGGTTGATACATCTTTTTGTATATCTCCTTTTATTTTCAGAGCCTGTGTTCACTGCTTACATGATCTGTAATTTTTCTTTGAGTATGTGAAGGTAGGAACTACAAGGCGGGTAGTAGCAAGAGCATATGGGAAGAGATGTGGAGAAGTCAATCTTTCACTTCTGGAAAATCTGGTAATTTTTGTAAATGACATTACTGATTAAGGACTTCACTTTCTACTATCAAGTATGAGCTAATTGTGAGCCATGAACTGTGAAGTTATTAGTTATTTGGCCAGAAGCTGGCTTTGTAGGGGGTCATGGATTTGTAAGCAACTTTTTGTTATAGTACTTAAACTGCTAATTGGAGTTTGGTAATGGAACTAACAAAACAAAAGCTGGCTTTGTAGCAAGTCATTGATACGTGAGTAACTTTTAGTTATTATACTTACTCTACCAATATGAGTTGGGTAATGCTACTAAGTACTAACAAACCAGAAGCTGGCTTTGTAGTTCATTGAACATTGATATGTAAGCAACTTTTTGTTATTGTACTTAAGCTAACAATAAGACTTTGGCAATGTGACTGATGATGCTCTGTGTAATCTTATAATTCTATATATGCACCAATTCAAACAACTCATTCATGATTCATAAGAAAATTGAGTTCTTCAGATAAAAGGTATAAATTTGAATTGTCAAATTGTAGGTCAGTTATTTTGCTTAAATTTTGAATTTATGGGATTCATATGAGCATCTTTAACCATTGACTTTATATGATCCTTGATTCTGTGTTTGTTGTTGTCTTGTTTCTTGCATTTTCATTATGATACATTCATACAAACTTGTTAATGCGTATATACTTTTGGCATGATTCAGGTGCAACAGCGACATAAATATGCTCGTTTACTTGGCTATTCAAACTATGCTGAATATGCCATTGATCTTAGGATGGCAAGGACACCTATAAAGGTTTGTAAAATTGTAATAGATATGCTGTAATCTGTAACAGTTAAAGGGTTATAAGCTGGCTTTCTATTGGAAAATGCTTGTCTAATTAAGTTCAAAATAATTTTCCATCAGAATCTCCAGTCAAGTAACTATATGATAACTTGTATTGCATCTCATTTTGGGATGCCTGGTCAGTGAAAGAGGGAAGGAGAAAGAATAATGTGGATATGTGGAGATTGTGATATGAGCAGTTTGTCTTTCTAGTCTGATTTAGCTTTTGTCTTCTTTAATTTTATCTGTGCTCACATTTTTTTAAGTTGTGTTAAGTAGATGTAAATTTGCAGGGAAAAGAAGGGAGTAAAAATAAAAAATGCATCTAGCAAGCATCAATTTTGTCCAAATACATGTCTTGTTCTTATTTCTCCTCTCTTTCTTTCTTCTATTTCATTTCTACCAATTACCTAGTACGCTCATTGGATGAATAACTAGCAGCATATGCAGCTATGCTAAATTGGAAAATAATAAATATTTATGATTCATTGCTAAAGTCATATTTCTTTACAGAGTCAAAGTGTATTAAGCCAATTATGTTAACTTGGCATGTTCATGCTTGTTTGTGTAGGATGATGTCAAAGGGTAGCAAAGATCAATACTTATTACAAAAATAACTACAATAGTGATACAAGAGTTTTGTATGAATGAGTATATCTCTAATACTTAAATTTGTTTCTAATTCCTTATAAAAAAGAAGTGTCAAACTCTCAATGACTGATAGTGAAGTATCTTTATATGGTAGTACAAATATGAGATATATGTGTGATAAATTCTTCCTAGGTATATTCTGTTTGGAGTTTGATTAGAAATGATTGCAATGTGGGACATCTCTAATTCCAGAGAAAAACAATGCTTGACAAATTGTCTAGTTGAGAATGGAGTGATAATTGTTGGGCATGTTCAGAGGAAAATGTAATAAGAATTGGATGTGTTGTCTTCTTGTTGTGCTTCTGTCTTTCCTTCCTCCTCTCAACCTCCCCCCCCCCCCCCCCCACAAAAAAAAAACTTCTCCCACGAAGCTTTCTTTCTTTCCTTTTTTTTTTCTTTTTTCTGTTCTGGTGAGCCTTTTCTAAATTTTATCCAGGTGTTTGAGTTCCTAGAAGACATATCATCCAGTTTAGATGACTTGGCCATGAAGGAACTTGATATATTGAAAAATATGAAGGTTTGTACATATTTGGCTTTTGGTATCTACTCTAATCTATACCTTCTGATTACAAATTTATTGTGGTATCAGAAGAAAGAGGAAGGAGAGTTTCCATTTGGAATTGAAGATTTACTATATTATGTAAAACGGGTTGAAGAGCAGAGTTATGATCTGGACTTTGGCGAGCTCAAGCAGTACTTTCCAATTAGTTTAGTTCTATCTGGGATCTTCAAAATTGTCCAAGATATATTTGGTAATTTTATATTTGACAATTTGTTAGCCTTTTTATATTTTATTGCCCTTACCATGAGATATTCAGTTAATGTGTTAATTACTTATTTTTCATGTAGTACGATGCACGCTGATTCTCATTCTTATTATTTCCCATGCAGGTTTAAGGTTTGAGGAAATTGTAAGTGCTGAGGTTTGGCATTGTGATGTTCGTGTCTTCTCAGTCCTTGATTTAGGTGCCGGTGAACTATTGGGTTATTGCTACCTTGATTTGTACTCAAGGTTCAGTTTTTTTTTTTTTTAACTACCTGATATTTGATCATTTCAGTAATTTATGTTTGCTAGTGGAAGTTGGAAAAATGGGTTTAAATTATTTATTATAACAGGGAAGGTAAATATGGTCATACTTGTGTGGTGGCTCTCCAAAACAGTGCATTAACAATCAGCGGGGCACATCAGGTTATTTTTCACGTAGCAATTGTTTTCCTAATCTTCTGACTGGAAGCACCATTTCTTATGTTGGGTTAGCTATTAAAGTTCTCTACTTTTTCCCCTCTAAACATTTTCTCATGGTAATGGATTATTTTGCCTTATTTTTGTCACTGCTTTTACTGTTCCATGGTGATTGAACATGACAGCCAGAAGCTGAAGTGCCGATCTGTGTCTTAGACCTTAGTGGGATCTCAATTAACATATGCATTCCTCATGTCTTGTTCTAAAAAGAAAAAAAAAAACTTTTGAGAAAATTACTCCATAGACAATTTTATGCATGGGTGATTATGATTCATGTGATGTATTTATGGTCTGTTATTTTGTTTTCAATCCTTATAATTACAGTAACATGTTTTTCATCCACATCTGTTGCATGCGAAAGCTAGGTTTGCATTGCATTATTTATTTTAAAACGTTGGATCTTGACAATTTTATGGATAAAAATATTATCTTTCTGTCTCTCTTAAAATTTGTCCCTCTGTCATGTTTTTCTGCATGTAGATTCCAGTTGCATTATTAATCTCACAGTGTCAAAAGGATGTTGGCAGTTATTCTGGATTATTGCGATTTTCTGAAGTGGTCAGTCTCTTCCATGAGTTTGGCCATGTGGTATGTTTGCTTTCATCTTGAATAGTTTCCTAATCTGAGTTATATTTTTGTTTACCTTGAGTATCATTTTAGTTCTTTTGATTGCCTTTTTGGGAAAAAAGGGATGAAAATTGGAAATTGCTGAATGAAGGAGATCCTACTCTGAGCACTTTAACATTTTCCTTTTCCATGTAATAACTCAAGCTATGAGAGAGAAGTGTAGTATTGGGGTTTATTGCTGTATTCAACTCACATCTTTTTCCTTATCTTTTTTTTTTGGGGCTAGTACAGAGAAAATTTCTATGAACTAATGGTTTGGAGTTGGACAATAGATAATATAGTTAGAGCACAATATATTTCTTTTACAGCATGGGCATGTTATTTATGTAACAAATTGATATTGGCACTAGCTCATGCACTACCCTAGGCATTTTTTGTCAACGAGGTTAGCTGCCGGAAAGAATGGAATGCCTAGGTACAAATTTCTGACTAGTAAAAGATGCTTCAAGTAAACAGTCTAGATTGTTTCATTGAATATTGCTGAAGCATCTGTGTTTAAAAATGAGTATTATAATTGTAATAAAAACGAAAAATATGATAACTTAAGCTGATGCATTTGCTAGTATTTCCAAAATCCTTTTTTTCTTTCCCCTGCCACTGCAGTGGCCACCTAAGTGACTGGCCATAAATCAAACCAAAACTTGATTCTCTATTTACTTAGTCCAGATCAATTCTTTTACTCCTAGAATTTATATAACATAAATGAATCTAGTTTGGCTCTTAGGTTATATAAGTGAATTTGCATCCTAGATTAAATGGGTTACCCAAATGTTCCTGTCAGTTAAAGTTAATCCAGAAGGTGGTCTTGATGAAGGTTCAGTGGTATTTAATCTTCTCAAGAATGTTATTTGACCAATAAGCAGAATGACAAACCACAGGGGGTTTAATGTCTTCTGTACTCTGATGCCCCTGATTGATTACGTGAGTTGTATATTTTGCTTTTGACAATTGAATGTGCTTAGTTATTGCTCCAACTCATAGTTATTAAAATTCTTTCTGTCTGTAGATTCTATTATTTCTATGGAGTGGTATGCTGCTGCAAAAAAGTGTGAAATGTTTATTGTTGAAGAATATCATTCTTGAAGAAGACGTTAAAAGGACATGCTTTACTACACATGTTATTTAACAGCATTTTAATATTAGTTTTATTATTATTTAGTAGCTTTTTTAATATTAGTTTTTATTTATTTCCTAGAAGAAGAGATATCTTATCTTTCTATTATGATAGAATAGTTATATTTTAAATTTTTATCTAATTGTTAGGCCTTTATCTGTTTGTTAGATTGTTAGGCTTTTATTATTATTTTTTTGGCCTTCTATTTTGGCCAAGATAAATTAGTTTTAATTTAAAATTTGTATTAGCTATTTCCTTGGCATTGTGGACATTGCAACCAGGGACCCCCTATTTGGACTCCAACCATTTAACTTTCAATGAATAAAAATTAGAGCATCATTAAATTCTGAAATTCTTCATTGATCATACTTCCATTTATGTTTGTTTGCACACATTTTTTCTTTTCTTATGGAATCTTTTCAAAATAAACTGTTAGGTTCAACAAATCTGCAACCGTGCACCATTTGCTAGATTTTCTGGGTTACGTGTTGATCCTGACTTTGTGGAAATCCCTGCTCAGGTGCTAGAAAACTGGTAATCAATCAATCAATATTTCTCAATCTGGTTTTGGTTGAACCCAAATTCACTCTTCATGCTCTTGGATAACTGTAGGTGTTATGAAAGCTTTTCTTTGAAGTTGATTTCTGGATTCCATCAGGTTAGTTTTGCTAACTGTTCCCCGCATAATTTTCTAAAGTCTTTTAAAATTTACAAGGTTTGATTATACTTCATATGTAGTCTTTTTTTGTTTTTTTGTTTTCTTTTTGGAGGGGGGGGGGGGGCACTTCCACCTGAAATGAGTAATAATAGTTGCTGATCATTTTAGAGTCATGCCATTCTCACTGTGCAGTGTCTCTGATTTGTCTGGAGCCTCCTGCATCAGAAATCAAGTCTCCCACACTCCACAGTCTTAATTGTATGACTCTGAAACAGTGTGCAACTATCACTGCTCATCTGAAATAGATCTACCAAATACTTCTTTTGATCATACTGTGCACCTGTTAATTGTTATATTAATTTTATGACTTGCAGGATATTACAAAGCCCATAAAGGATGACATATGTAAATCAATTAAGAGATGGAGGAATTCTTTTTCTGCACTCAAATTGAAGCAAGAGATTCTTTACTGTATGTTATATTATTTTCACATCCTGGGAATTGAACTTCATATTTAATATTATTATCTTATGTTTATATAATTGATTATTGATGCTTATTTTGAACATTTAGCACTCTGCTTAGAAAAGTAAAAATTGATTGTACTCAAATGTATTGTCGGTTTTAGATGGTAGTTCTATTGTCTTCATTATAGGATTAGTATCATAGTAAAATGTAGTGAATCGCTCTTATCTATTGGTATCTGATTCATTCAATTACTGTAAATTGAATGACTTATGAAATTTTGAGGGGAGGATGCTTTGAGTGTTTTCATTTTTTTCCCTCAAAGAAGTTAAGGGTCTGTTTGATTTTGTTTTTGTTTTAATGTTTTCAAAACAAATGTTTTTTAGAACAAATTTTAAGAACAAAAAAATTAAAAAATTCGTTTGAATCATTATTCTGAAATTAACTGTTTTTTATTTTTTATTTTATTTTACAAAACAAAAATTACAAAACATTTAAAAAATGTTCTGATTTTTCTGTTTCCGAAAATAAAATTATGTTTTTTTTACAAAACACTTCATTAAAAACATATTATCAAACAAGTTTTTTTGTTTTTAAAAATAGAAAACTATTCTAGAAACAAGAAATCAAACAGGCCTTAATAGTTTTCTGAGTTGAAAAGTATAGCTGCCATGGACAACTCCATTGGCTTAAAAAATTTCTTTAGTCACCTGTAAAATTTCTAAAATAAAATGTCCAGCATGTGAATGAATTGGATCTTATTGGTATATGGTGAGGTGCCTTAAACATTTATTGAGTTGCAAGGGTGACAAGATGGGAAGAAAAGAGGAAGTGGTATTGAGAAGTATATTGAATGAAATGGGCTCTTATTCAAGGAAGAGTTCCTGAAACTCCTTAAAAATATCGGACAACAACTTTTTTGACCCTCCTACAGACTTGACTACTGATTTATCCAACTTCCCATCAATAGAATTCAAACGTGCAATGATGACTATGCCCTCTAATAGGACTGACAACTTCTTTCACGTTTTACATGCATGTGCCTGCCTATTCTTGCTTTCTTTAAGATCTAGTCTTTAAACTTGCTGGGCTCGATCTTGGTCCTGGGCTTACTCTCTTGGGCTGGTTCCTAATGTCTTTTTCCTTGTGCTGAGGTTGGCTTCTGTTTTGCTGCCTTATTTGTATCAAAGAGCCTCTTTGAACTCATGTTTGAGTAATATCTTTAACCATGAGACACTCGAGGTTGTACTTATATCAATAACTTTTGTAGTTAGTATTGCCCTAAAAGTATTTAAATTTCTTATCATGGTACTTTCAGATTCACACTGTTCGAAATTGTAAGGACTAATATTTTGTGGTACCTATGAGCTTTTTCATAATTCAACCTATTTTTGTCATTTCTGATAAACATACATACATACACTTGTACTGTATGCTAGAATCTTAATGTTTAAGAGAGCTATTCTGTTATCTATATCCCAATGATGTGCTAGTTGTGAGAATGTGAAAGTGTTCTATTGTGTTAGACAAGCAACAACAACAACAACAACAACAACAACAACAAAGCCTTTTCTCACTAAGTGGGGTCGGCTACATGGATCAATCGACGCCATAAATCTCTATCATATATCATATTTCTAGACAAACCATTTAGATCTAAATCTCTCTTAATAATTTCTCCTATAGTTTTTCTTGGTCTTCCTC
This sequence comes from Erythrophleum fordii, assembly GCA_032878935.1. Taxonomy (NCBI): domain Eukaryota; kingdom Viridiplantae; phylum Streptophyta; class Magnoliopsida; order Fabales; family Fabaceae; genus Erythrophleum; species Erythrophleum fordii. The sequence continues at coordinate 5,907,407 of JAVQMF010000027.1, forward strand.
TACCTCTACTTATTGGACTATTCTCCATCTCATCTACTCTCCTAATTATCATTGTTATATTAAGCAAGTGGAATAATAATTATCATTGTTATATATATATATATATATATATTTACTTTGGATAAGTCTGTGGTCCATATAATTTCTCTTCAAAGCTTTTCAATTCCTATTTAGGAGTTAGATGCTACTATTTTGTCCATTCTTTTTTCTTTTGGGTAGGCATTGAACATGGTGTTAAGTGTTGCCGGAGAGAATCTGTCAACAGTACTTTTAATTTTATACAAGCGGTTTTTTGCTAACAGGTCTTTTTGATCAAATCATACATTCTGCCGATAATGTAGACATTCTAGAGTTGTTCAAGCATCTTCATCCTAAGGTAAACGAATTTATGGTATTTCCTCTATGAAGTTCATTTTGTGGAATGAAAGAGTGAAAGGAAGATCTTTATAATTTTTATTTCCCAGGTAATGCTAGGCTTGCCAATGTTAGAAGGAACCAATCCAGCTTCATGTTTTCCATCAAGTGTCATAGGCTATGAGGCTGCTTGCTACAGTCGTATTTGGAGCGAGGTATGAATAACTCACTGTTTCATCAGATACCATTGTCAAATATTTTAATGATCAAAACTGAAGCATCAAGTGTTCAGGTTTTCGCTACTGATATATTTGCCTCAAAGTTCTGCAATGATGTTTCAAACCATCACGTTGGCCTTCAATTCAGGAACAAGGTAAGTAATGGCCATTGCATTTTCCCCAAGAATTACATTGATTGTTTGTTATTAGGTTTAAAATTGACATGCAGCTATTTATTGGCTACCTAAACAAAATCTCGCATATTGTTATTGTTAAATTAGTAGTTTTCTATTTGCTTATTTGATTTAACATATCTTCAGGTATTGGCCCCAGGGGGAGTAAAGGATTCCATTGAAATTTTATCAGACTTTCTGGGAAGAGAACCATCAATTCAAGCTTATATTAATAGCAAAGGCAGCTATATTTTGTAGGGAATTTAACCAGAATTGTCTATTGACTCATTACTCTGCATATTGATTTAATTTATTGGCACATAAATTTGTCTATTAATTGTGCTCTGTTGAAAATGATCAGATTTTGACGTTATTTTTGTGCAGTTAAATTTATATCCTTGAGTTAATTATGCAGGATGCTTGTACATCATCCTCCGCTTATATTCTTATTTTGGCTCTGCATTTGATACTCTTGTGCTGAGTTCTCTCTCCACTCAGATGAAATAGAAAGACAAAGAACCACAGAAATTCCTAAGTACACAAATATCAGCTAGCTAGTACAAAGAATTAATAAAAATTTATCAAGGTGAATATGTCAATAGATTTTATCACTTAAAACATCTACCCATAAATTATTATTAGTTTATCGTACAATTAGCATGTCCTAGATTAACTAAGGATAAAGTCGAGAATGGATATCTTGATTTTTTGAAGTTAACATAGTACTATTATCATTGAGAAATATAAACACAATCTAACACTGGAAGAGAGAATAGAAATGTATAAAATTTACAATCCTTAGTCTATCTATCTCGAGCATCATGATATTATGTTATCGTTAAAAAACAAGATTTAGATTCGTATAAATTCTCAAGGTATTTTTTGGGAAAGGTCTTTAAATGTCTAAATGTTTTTATTTCCTGTGTGCTATTGGAATATTATTTTCTAGACATGACTTGGGTGTGAATGGCCGCTTAAATACGAAGTTTACTAGATTCCCCTGACGGATGTGAGAAAGCAGAGGAAGAAATAAAGAAACAAAAAGTTAGATAGAGGGAGAGGTATTCTACAGACAAAAGGAGCTCTTGGTGAAATGATTCCAGCCATTTAGATGCGATCCCTCTCTGGCAGCAGAGCAGCACGTGTGCACAACCTTTAGCTAAATGCTTAAATGCTTCCTTTTTGCTTTTTTTCTTTTAAACATTCCCTGCTACCTGTGAGCTGGATTATATTAGATTATTAGGTATATGCGCTGGGCTTGTAGAGGAATCATGGGATAGTGAACCTGCGATCTAATGTTCCTGTTTCATTTCTTTTTGTAGTTTTGGTCTATGATACTTCTTGTTTCTTTCTTTCTTTTCTCACAGTTTTTTTTTTGGTCTTAAAATTTGATCCATTTTTTGTAATGGTGGGATTAACAGAAGAATCAAAAGTTACATCGACTAGCATTCATCTCGCGTTTTATGATGATTGCTTGAGTTATGCAATGGCATGAACAGCCTAATTCTCAGTAGTGATCGAACCCAACTACATAATTTTCCTTTCTCATTTTAAGTCTCTTACTTTATCCTGCCTAATTTCATTTTTAAAAAGGTTTAATATATATATATATAAATAATGTACTCCTTCCCATGGGAAAAATGGTTAGAATTTTAATATATAACATATTAATTATTTTTGCTATACAATATTTCATTTTTTAAACACCATCAAGGCACCAATAATAAAAATTAATCAGATTTAGATTGTTAATATTTAATTCTGATTTAAATGTTCTGAAATTTAGTTTTTATTGAGCCCTTCTCGGTTTTACTCAAATCTGACTTTTGCCTCCCTTCACGAATGAAAAAATGAAACAAAGTATGCCAAAGCCGAACCCAGGACATAAATAAAAGGCACCATTTCTTGTGAAATTTCTGGGGCGTCCTGAAAAAATAACATAATAGTTTCACACTTCGTTCTTTGTGCTTTTGCTAACCACAAAAGGTATTCTTCGAGGGCCTTCACTCTCAATCCAAGCCAAGTTCCCTTTCATTGACGTTGAGAACGCGTGATATGATGTGACAGATGAGGTCGTTTCGAATTGAGTCCTGGCCAATTGATGTTTTCTGGTGCATTTCTCGTTCGTTTCATCGCTATTTTTTTCTGCTGACTTGACCATCGAGTGGCGAACAAATGGGTCGAAAATCGGAAAGAAGAATGATTAAATCAGGGGAAATTTTTTAATTTTTAATTTTTACTGGTGATGAATAAATTGTCCGGGTCAACAAACAACGATGAGGAAGATAACAGAACCGTATTTGCTTTGTATAATACGACCCTATAATTACTTCATCTGTTTTCGTTGCGTTATTCTTTTGAGTTATCTGGATGCTTGCATTTGCATGTGCTTTTCCGGGTTTCCCTCTATTTTTTTATTTTTTATTTATCTTTTTTTTTTGTTGGAATATATTTTATTCTCTACAGATAGTTCGAAAATTATCTTTTGTATTTCAGGAAACAAAAGAACAGAAAGGAAAATCCGCGGAACATTCTTCGTATTTCTCTCGCGATTCAAGTCGAAAAAACGGAGGAAGAAGATTAAAATTCTGAAGAACATCGTGAAGATTATTGCTCCTGATCGTTGCTGTGTTTCTGAATCTAGTACGAAGGTTTTGTCTTTTCTGACCAATTATCTCTTCAACTCGTTGGGAAAGCTGTATTTATAGGAGGGTTTCAGTGAATGAGATTGGATATTTGAGAACTAGGTTTTGATCCATGGTCAGAGAAGTGGGTTTCCTTCTGCTCCTCAGATGAAAAGGGGATTTCCTGTGGCCACCGTACGTTTTTCTAATAAGGGACATTCGTACAAGATGTGTATCTGGTATGTTCAGTACATGAATTTATGTCATTGAGGAAAGTTACATGATTCTTTGTTTATTCCGCACTAGGGAAGAAGACGTGTGGTGCACAAGCTTAAGGGATCAGTATTTCAAATTTCTGGCGGGTGTTAATTCTATGAATTATGTTCAAACAGATACTCAGTAAGCTTCCTCGAAAGTCATCTAAATCCTCTGAATATCGTGATCAAGGTGGAATTGGAAGCCATGAAGTTCATTCAAATGCTTCGTCCGCCTCTCGAAACAGTGAACTTGGGAGCAGTAAGTCCGGAAATTCTTCTGTATTGCAAGCCCATTACTCTGCTTTAGATGCGGGACAGCATCATGGTTACAGAGTTTCCTTGGGTGCGAATGTAAATCTGACTGGGAATTCGGTGCCTCTCTCTTATGAAGCATTACCTGCATTCAGGGATGTTCCTAATTCTGAGAAGCCGAACTTGTTTATTAAAAAGCTGAAGATGTGCTGTGTTGTGTTTGACTTCACTGACTCAACGAAGCACATCAAAGAAAAGGAAATTAAGCGACAGACCTTGGTAGAACTGGTGGATCATGTGACTTCTGCTAGTGGTAAATTCCCTGAAACTGTAATACAAGAAGTTGTAAAAATGGTGTCTGTAAATATATTCAGGACGCTTAGTGCTCAACCGCGTGAGCACAAATTTGTTGAAGCCCTTGATGTGGAGGACGAGGAGCCTTCAATGGATCCTGCATGGCCTCACTTGCAAATTGTGTATGAGCTTTTTCTAAGATTTGTGGCGTCACCTGAGCTGGATGCAAAGTTGGCTAAGCGATACATTGATCAGTCCTTCATATTGAAGCTTCTGGATTTGTTTGACTCTGAAGATCCTAGAGAACGGGAATATTTAAAAATGACTCTACACCGCATTTATGGGAAATTCATGGCACATCGCCCTTTCATCAGGAAAGCTATCAATAACATCTTTTATCGTTTTATTTTTGAGACAGAGAAGCATAATGGAATTGCTGAATTTTTAGAAATTCTGGGGAGCATCATTAATGGTTTTGCACTGCCATTGAAAGAGGAGCATAAACTGTTTCTTGTTCGTGGACTGATTCCTCTGCACAAACCAAAATGCTTAGCAATGTACCATCAACAATTGTCTTATTGCATTACCCAATTTGTAGAGAAAGATTGCAAGCTTGCTGATCCTATTATTAGGGGATTATTGAAGTACTGGCCAATAACGAATAGTTCAAAGGAAGTGATGTTCCTAAGTGAGTTGGAAGAAGTCTTGGAAGCAACTCAATCTCCAGAATTCCAGCGCTGTATGGTGCCACTGTTTCGCCGGATAGCTCAGTGTTTGAACAGTTCACATTTTCAGGTATGGAGTTTCAATGCTTTGCTTTAGCTCCCTTTTTGTTTCACCTCATCATGATTTTATGTGGACATTACGGTTGACTTTCCAAGTGAGCTTTCATTAGCAACCTCTGAGATGCTGAAAATTTTCATTAATTTCCTTTATTTGGCAAGACCTTTAGGCCTCTAGAAAAGGAGAAACCTTTTGCATCACTTCATTTCCTAGTGCTTATTTTGTTTATAGGTTCAAAATCAAAACAATGAAAATGATGGAGGTTAGAATGCCTTTGTTTTCTCAAGTCACGTGCCTTTCTGATGGGCCCCAATTTTCAGGGCTTATTCTAGAAGGTCCAGCAAGGAAGGTTGTGGGAATTGTTATGCAACGGTTTTGGGGTGTTTGGGCAGGAGACATGTGTTGTTGCTAGAATGAGTGGGTCTAAGCAATTCTGGGTTATGAGGAAGGCTTATAAAGAGTAAAGGAAGAGTGGGAGAGCGTGTGGAAGAATTTTAGAGTGGTTTTGGTGGGAAATTGCTAGCATCTCGAAGGCCTAGCATTGTTTTCCATTTTCTGCATTTATTCCCTGTTTTCTGTACAGGCAATTCTGCCATTCTGATGGTTCTTCTGTTTTGCTATCTTAATTCCTTAAAATTCTGTTATTTCTCATATATATTCGAGAGTATTTGTTTGGGTTCCTTCACTTTCTAAAACATGGAAATCATTCAAATCTTTGTTTTCTAATTACTTAAGCTTTGGATGTAGCTGGTAATCCATCATAGTATTATAGGCATAGGGTTGCGTCCCAAAAAGAAAAATGTAGATGTTCCTGAGCTTGAGGCTTTGTTTGTCTTTATGTTTCTCCAATTCCAACAAGGAAGAGTATCTATCACTTGGCGTAATCCAGTAGATGTCATATGAAGCATTATCTCATACACACAACAATTTAGGAGTATAGTAGGCTTCTGAGAAATCTTAGTTATTTGTCTTGGATTTTCATCCTTGCAAATGGCCTCTTGGAGAAAAAGAGAGCTTTCCTTTTTGGAAAAAAGGAAAATTTCTTTTGTTTTTGTTTTTTTGGGGGGAGGGGGGGGGGGGGGGGGAGGATAGTGTGGTGTTTGATCTTTAATGTATCAGGTTGATCTTGCTGCGAACTCTTAAACTTCGTTATATTTTGTCTTCCATGTTTCTATTAAGTTGAGAGATAATAAGTTATCTTAACTCTCTTCCCCTTCCTCCCCTCTCTCTCTTTGGTGTAAATAGTTTAATATTTCCTCCAACATGTCACTAATTGTTGGTTTGTCTCACTTTCTTTATATTGCTGGAAAGTTTTTCTTGTCTCTGAATATTTAAGTCTATGTCTTGGAGTTTATATTTTGTGGCAGTTCTGCATTATGTACAAGTAGATGAAACTATTGTGATAGTTCTTTCCCAACAAAGAAAACATTGATTGTATTATTTATGATGCAACGACTTCTTTGTTTTTGACTTGTGTATTCTTGCCATGTTTCTGTACATTATGGATGTGTCTAGTGGACTGAAATTGAGTCAATTTTCCTTTAGATCACCCATTTATAGCTATTCAGTGGTTTGCTGGACTACATTGTAGATGAAATTGTCATTAATATTTTGTGACTCATTTTTTTTTAATGTTTTGTTTCAATTTTCTTTTCCTTGGATTGCTTATCAAAGTTTATGTTTCTATCTTAATGTATTTTTGTATGAGATGAAGGCAATCATAACTTTTGTCTAATAATTTGCATTATGGGCTGCCTACTTGCCTTTTGTTGAAAAGACAGTATGATGTAAATAGACACTATCAGTGGTGTTGTGAGGCTCAACTTCCATGTCAACGACTAATGTGCTATTTCTTGATGATCCCATTCATCTTTAGAATGACGTGCAGTGGAGGTTATGCCTCCATTTTTACCTTCCTTGCTCCTTGTTTGAAGTTTTTATGCCTATACACTAACCTGTGGTTGATCTATTTTCTAAGTGAGGATAGGAGCCTTGTATTTATTGACGGTATACTCTTCGAGCATTTATAAGCATCTCTAGAAGTAACTAAAAGAACTTTTTGACCATGCTTTAAAGATGTCTGATTGACACTTCCTAAAGAATTTGCCTGTGTTCTATTTTTCTTATAAGAAAGTTGGAGAAGAAATATAATGCTATTCCTTCAGTCTCTTTTTTGCTTGACTTTTTAATAATTTTCTTAAGGCGTTTTATTTAGTCTGTAAGCATTAAAGTTCCAATGAATTGCAATTTGTGACATATAAGAAAAAACTTTACTATTTTCATTACACAATACTATGATAGTTTTGTTCTTATCTAATTTTTTTCCTTGAAAGGCTCTCCTTCCCCTTGAAGTAATTAATGGCGCTTGTAATTATTTCTTCTTTGCAATAGTCCAGCCTCAAAAGTTAGAGTTGTAGCCAGCAATAATAGTGTGCTACTGTGCTCTAATTTGATTTTTGTAATTTTAAAATTAGAACCTTATAATTCTCATAGTTTTTATTTTGTATTAATTAATGCTAACTAAACACGTGTAAGTGTCACCAAGTTAAATTAAATCTGATTCGATGAGCCCTATAATGTTAGATCTCGTCATGCTTTTCTTCCATTACTCACGCTTATGGATTGTTGCAGGTATCATCCTTTGTGTAATCCATTAGCCAAATGTATAGTTGGTGCTATTGTCATGCTAAACTTTTATGCATGAATGGGAATTGCTTTATAGTTTTCAATTTTTATTGCAAGTCCATTGGCCATGTCTATGTCTATGACACAGACTGGATATGCATATTAAAACGCAACACAATATTTTATACTATATGCAGACACTTCCAATTTTGTTCTGTCGGTGTTCCCGAGCCTGTGTCAATGTCCATGCTACCTATTCATACTATCTTTCCACGACGCAAACATAAATCTTGCGCCTCTCTTTTTAGGTGGCAGAAAGGGCGTTGTTCTTGTGGAACAATGATCACATTGAGAACTTGATCAAACAAAACCGTAAAGTGATACTGCCCATTATCTTCCCTGCATTGGAGAGAAATGCTAGAAGCCATTGGAACCAAGCTGTCCACAGTCTGACTCTAAATGTGAAGAAGACTTTCTATGATCTTGATCCTGATCTGTTCAGGGAATGCTTACAGAAGTTCGAGGAAGATGTATCAAAGGAATTTGAAGTAACAGCAAAACGTGAAGCTACGTGGAAACGTTTAGAGGAACTTGCTGCAAAAAAAGCTGCAAGCGGCGAAGCAGTCCTTATTCATTCCAAAGCTTCCCCTCATAGCTCTTCAGGTTAGGGAGAATTGGAATATGTAGTATGCTCCAGTAACTTATTTTTTTAACTGAGCTGGAATTTTATATTATTTTTATATTTGATGGGTTGGCGATGAGCAGTAATTTCTTGAATATTTTCTTACTTCTCCCAGAGCAATTGAAGGGGATGATTAGTAATACATGGAAAGCTTAACTAGCATATTGCATTTGAGCCCCCAAAGTATTGATTTATTAGTAAAGGCGAGAATGTGATTTGTGGTTTAGTGCATTGTTTTATGTTCAAATCCTAGGCTAACTCCAATTTCTTGGGGCAAGACTGCAAGAAATATTTTTGTGAATTTCTTAAGGAGTGTTTGGTTGGGGGTTTTTGGAGGGGAGAGGGGGGGGATAAGGTGTTTGGTTGGATAAAATTGGAGGGAAGGGAAGGGAAGGGGAGGGGAGGGGAATGAGGCAAATTTGCCTCCCCTCCAAATTGAGGGGTTTTGAAGGGGAGGGGAGGGGTGGGGTATTTTTTAAATGTTAATTTACTTTTTTGTCCTTTTTAATTTTTTAATATTTTAATATATTAATATTTATTAAAAATTAAGATAATTTTTTTATCAGAAATTAAAAATAAAAAAAAAGATTGAAATTTATAATTTTTTTAAAAAATTATTGATATAAATAATTTTTTTATAAAAAATAAAATTAAAATAATATAAAAGATAAATTTGTCCAAATATAATTACCTCCCTTCCCCTCCCCTCCCCTCTTGAGCCAAACAATAATCTCTCTTTCCTTCCTCTTCCCTCCCTTCCAACCAAACATAACTCATTAAATCTCTTCCCCTCCTCTCCATTAACCTCCCCTCCCTTCCCCTCCGTTGAATCAAACGGAGCCTTAGTTTTAGTATAGATTTGCCGTTTTTTTTTTTTTTTTTTTTTGTTTGGGGGGGGGGGATTTTGAAGTATAGTTTTTAAGTATATGTTATCAAGTCCTTCAGCAAAAACATGGTGTGAAATGTTTTTTATGGTTTAACCTCCCATGTTATTCGACATTTTTTTTTCAACTGAAGAGTCTTATAGTAAACATTTAAAAGATTTTATTGATCAATTTTGTTGGGTAAAGCAGACGATCTTTTTGTTATCAGACGTGGATTAGTTGAAATGCACACAGCATGTTTTAAACAGAACACCGCTTGACCACAATTCATGTGACATTAGCAACTTAACTTCTATCGACCAGGAGGGGCCCTTTTGTTTTTGATGATTGTGTAATGGAACATTCATTTTATTGAGACAAGAAAGCAGATAACAAAGGCCAAGCGGGGAGGACCATTCAAAAAAAAACAGACTACCTGTTTAAGACTACGAAGAGCGTGTTGGAAATGAATTGGCCCACTCTAACCTGAAAAAGCCGAGCAACAAAACTGTGGGCCGAAGAACAGGGAGTGTTCCATACAGGCCTATTAGAAACGATTGTAATAAAATATAAAGTACACTAATTATTTGGTATTGAAATATCACTTTTTTCTTAATTTTTTTTCTAAAAAATAAAATTTTTTAATTTGATCTCTCAAATACTTTCTCAATTGACATAACATGACAGTTTTGGAGTTTAAAATATTTATACAAATTCAAATTATTTATTGAATAATCATATGGGCTTCTATTTATACCAAGTAAGCTAACTTATTAACTGATTATGCTTTGCTTAACAGTTGGATTATTTTGATTAATGAAAATATCTGGAAAACAAATTAAAAGATTTTATTTTTTAAATTATCAACTTGAAAGGAAAATAATCTTTTAAGAAATTAACCCGTAATCTACACTGAAATTTAAATAGTTTTAGGCAAATTCTTATACAAATTGGCTCTATAAAAAGACAAATAAACTAAATTAATCATTAATAGATATATAGATATATCGTATATAATTTTTAGTAAAATTCTTTTTTATATGAATAATAAAATTTACTCTTGATATATTTAGATGTTATTCATAATTAATTTAGTTTACTTATAAAATAAAAGGTTTAGATGGCAAAATATTTATGATAATACTCAAGAGTACTGGAAATGAGTTCATTTGTAGAAGGGTTTGATTGAAAATTTGAGGATTATTAGGATCTGCATCCTTTGTTGTGGCCTCTGAAAAGGGGCCACCTCACTTTTTATTATCTTTTTAATTTTTTTTAAAGGTTTAACCATTCTCATTAAAGTAGTGGACATTATTCCAATAGATGATTTATTCACATATTATTATTGATATATTTTTAAAATTATTGCCTAGAATTTATTTCAAACTCAATTATAATATTAAACTATGTTATATGGCTTTGAATAAATAAATACATACATATATATATATATATATATACACATATAATAAATAATAATAGTATCTATTAGATAATTGAACATGAACTCCAACCTCAGTGAGATCACGTGCAATAGAAGTTTTGAACGTACCTCAAGAATTTACATCTATTCAGGAATACCAAGAAAATAAAAAAATTACAAATATAAAGAACTAACCTAATACTTGGGTGGATTTCTTTATACATTTGATAGTATAATTGATCATTTGGATAAAGATGATGGGAAATTAAATATGCAATCTACTTGTTAATGATGCCGTATATCAGTGTCTGTATAGTTCTCTGTCAAAGTCACTCTGCTCCTTTCATAAACAGTGGAAGAAGCATGATGAAGAAAATTCCAATAAATTTTATTCTCCATCCTTTTTCTTGAAGCCAATATTAACACGTATCATAAACTGAGGTGTGTTTGACGGAACCATTGATACTTTCAAATCTGAATGCTAATTTGTGGAGGATGTCAAAAGAATATCAGATTTTTTGTTTTTTTGGGGCTGAGAAAAGAGACAGAGAACAAAATTATCAAAAAAAAAAAAAAAGTATGTAGAGTATGATTCTATGGAAACTCCGTTTGGGTTCCATAAGAGCTATCATTTATCACCATCTGTGGTCGCAATCACAGTCTCGTGGTCTGTGGATTTGATTGAGATTTGAATTGAAAGTCAAAAATTGCCAGTTCAGACGTAAATAATGGGATTTTTTATATATTTTAATAGAGATGCTTTATATGTACTGCGACCCAAACGAATCCTTATTAGTTTACTACGAATCTTTCTGCATAATTTTAGCTTATCGATCATATTAATCTTAGTGGCCACGCGTCTAATCTAGGCGTTTTGTTGCATTTTGTTTAGAGTAATTAAAATTAATTTTTTTAAAATAATATAAAACATTCACTGATAATATTGATAAATTTTATATTTTTAACTCTAAAATTTAAATTTAAATAATCAAAATAAAAAAACAAATATTTTAATTATCAAATTTTAGATATGAAAAATTCTAATTTGATTATGAATAATTGATATCCTACAAATTTGGTTCTTTTTTTGGTGATTTCATTGCAAATTATCGGAATAAATTATGTTAATATAAAAATATAAATTGACTGAATTATAAAGTGAAAATTATAAAAAAGATATCAGAAAAAGTAAAAATATTTTATTGTATTGACATTTTACCTCTAAATATTTTATATTTATTAACCAAATAGCCCTTAATTTGGCAAAATTTTTAATTAATCTCTTCAACTTCATTTATTCTCCTAATGATCTCCAAAAATTTTCTTGAATTGAAAGAACAATGAATATCAAGTAACTAGTGATCAAACTCATTTCTCTAAGAACTTTAACAATATATATATATATATATATATAAAAGGATGTTTAGATCAATGGAAGAAAAGCTCTAAATGACCCATCAATGTGTATTAATAAAAGAAGAGACTTTGTGAATTTTTTCATCACAATTCTTCTCAGACCTAATTATGTATAGACATAGGTTTTCAATCTCAAGCTTTCTTCTTCCAAGCATAGATTGAAGATCTTGAATGCCTACTTTCTTGGTTGAAATATGATTGATTAAATGGAATAGTTGGTTGATGAATTTCTTAAAAACATCCATCGATTGCCATGAGCTAATAGGTTATAGAAAGCAATTTTATAAAACTTTAAAAGTAAATGTTCAACTAATGCCTTAAAATAGTTAATTGATGAAAAATAATTCAAAATTTTAAAATTTATAATAGTTAAAGTAAATGCTAACCCTTTGAATCATATTGTTTTACTAATAATAATTAAATGACTATTGGAGTAATTAAAAAACTCTCTGAACACATTCGATAATATGGTAAAAGTTTAAAATTGAATTTCAAATGCAATTTTTTAATAAAAATCCATGATTATTCAATATCACAGTCGTAATTTGTGGATTTATACTTAATTTGGGATTATTGAGAAAATAAAGAAAGTAGAGGGATGGAATTTGTGAAGAGATTTGGAATTTTTTTTAAAAATTAAAGAAAGTTAAGAGGGTTAGTCAAGAATTCTACCAAATTAAAGACAATAAATTAATAAATATGTAATATATTTAAGGATAAAATGTTAATACAATAAAGTACTTTTCCTCTCTGTCACTCTTTTTTTTGCCACTTTATCATTAAATTTACTTATATTTTTATGTCAATGTCATATGCCTCGATTAGAATTAGTCACATGAGTAGTTGTAATAGAGTAATGAATTTTTGTGATCTCCCACAAATTTTGTTTATCTCTCCCTCTCATATATATATATATATATATATATAAAGTTTAGATAAATTTATTTATATGTAATTAATGTATTTTTAAATTTTAATCATAATTTAAATATGTGGGAAAATTACACACATAATATCAACACATACTTTGCCCTGAAAACCATTCCCTAAAAATCAACATCAGCAAGGTTAAAATGATGAAAAATATAATTAAATGTGGATGAATTAACTAAGCTGCTCGATCAAAATTATTCTTGTTAAAAATCTTTATCTGTTATTATTATTATTTTTTCCTTCTAGCTCTCGTTTCACTCCCTTACCTAGCAACTTACACGCAAAAGAGAGAAAAAAAAACAGGGGAAAATATTAAAGCATTATCTATGCCTTTCTTGCTCAGCTTTTTATTTTTGGATGATATAATTCTTATTTCCTCTTGCCTACCAAATCCTTGGTTCAACAAGAATAAAAAAGATTCGTCTTTTCATTTTTAACCTGGGATTCTTATATCTTCTACATTTTCCCCTTTTGCCTCTTACTCACCAAGCTCTTACTACGGTAATTTTTCACTTTTATTGAACGGTTGTGTCTCATACCAAGTTAATGATGAAATACTACCATATTGTTCTGGATCGCTCGCAGATCGTCATGTCGTTTTTGTCACTGGACTATTAATCTTAAGGGTTGAAGAGGAAGAATGCGAAAAGGTGAGAGAGCATACTTTCTACCCTCTTTCTTGAAATGACTAAGCATATTGTGTTATTGTGAAATTTCAGCCGTTATTGGCTTGGTGTGCTTTAGTTTCTGGTTTCTGCTTATTCGCTTATGAGTTCAGGGTCAAAGGCTGTAAATTCCGGTGCTTGATTTATCCTGAGACGAAAGGGGATTCCCCAATTTGTGTGAGGATGATTTTTTTTCCTGAACAAGTGGTTCTTCTGCTTTGATGCTTTGGTTAATGCTTCTGGGTCTTTTCTAATCATTACTTGGGAAGGGGTACCTGTTCTTGATATTTAGTCTGGGAAGCTCTTTCTGTTCATCTGTTGACTTTATGTGGTTTTTTTGTCATCCTTGTTGGTTGAGCTTCTCTGATTAACTGTATAGGGTGTTTGTCTTCCACTGGGTCCTGCACTGAAGGCTACAAATAGCTGAGTTGGTTTGGATTTGAAATTATGATCAAACAGATACTCGGTAAGCTTCCAAGGAAGCCATCTAAGTCAGCTGACAGTCGTGAATTTGTGGGTTCATCATCCACCTCTTTGCTCCATACAACTGGTTCTAGAACTGCTGATGTTGTGAGTAGTGGACCAGTGAGTTCAAATAGTACGTTTCTTCCTGGCTCTGAAGCTGCTTCCAGTTCAGCATATGATCATGGAAGTAATGTTCCTTCAATTGCGAACTCGAGAGTAAATGGTAGTGTGGTAATTTCTTCTTATGAAGCACTGCCAGGATTTAGGGATGTCCCGAACTCTGAAAAGCAAAACTTATTTATCAGAAAACTGAGTTTGTGCTGTGTAGTTTTTGACTTCACTGACCCAACAAAGCATATAAAAGAAAAAGAAATTAAAAGACAGACATTGCTTGAGCTGGTGGAATATGTTACTTCTGTAAATGCGAAGTTTACTGAAACTGTCATGCAAGAGATTATCAAGATGGTATCTGTAAATTTGTTCAGGTCACTTAATCCACAGCCTCGTGAGAACAAGGTTTCTGAAGCCTTTGATCTGGAAGATGAGGAACCATTGATGGACCCTGCATGGTCTCACTTGCAGATTGTGTATGAATTTTTTCTTAGGTTTGTTGCATCTCCAGAAACAGATGCAAAGTTGGCAAAGAGGTACATAGATCACTCTTTTGTTCTCAGATTGTTAGATCTCTTTGATTCTGAGGATCCAAGGGAGAGGGAGTATCTGAAAACAATCCTGCACCGGATCTATGGAAAGTTTATGGTGCATCGCCCATTTATTAGGAAATCCATTAACAATATATTCTTCCGTTTTATTTTTGAAACGGAGAAATTTAATGGGATAGCTGAGCTTCTAGAGGTACTGGGCAGTATAATTAATGGGTTTGCTATGCCACTAAAAGAAGAGCACAAATTGTTTCTTGTTCGTGCTTTAATCCCTCTGCATAAACCAAAATGCTTAGCTATGTACCATCAACAGTTGTCATACTGTATTACACAGTTTGTGGAAAAAGACAGCAAGCTTGCTGACACTGTGATTAGGGGTTTACTGAAATACTGG
Organism: Erythrophleum fordii; assembly: GCA_032878935.1. Classification (NCBI taxonomy): domain Eukaryota; kingdom Viridiplantae; phylum Streptophyta; class Magnoliopsida; order Fabales; family Fabaceae; genus Erythrophleum; species Erythrophleum fordii. The sequence goes on from JAVQMF010000027.1 coordinate 5,922,490, forward strand.
CCTATCACTAATAGTTCAAAGGAAGGCATGTTCCTTACTGAGCTAGAGGAAATACTAGAAGCAACTCAGCCAGCAGAATTCCAAAGATGTATGGTACCTCTGTTCCGCCAAATTGCCCATTGCTTGAGTAGCTCACACTTTCAGGTAATATACTATGTCATTACACAGCAGAATTTTACAGAAAACTGTTTGCTGTATTCTCACTACTAGTTTCTATTTTTAAACATATTCACTTTTCTAATCAATAGAGGAAAGGCAAGAGCTATTTGAGTAAGTTAAGCATATAGTGATGCCATATCCTTTCTCAGTTTCTCTAGCTGATCTTATCTGGGATGTGCTTGCAAGACAATATATATATATATATATATATATTTGTTTTTTTTTTGGGTAAGTGGTAGTAGTATCACTGAGATCACACTGTGGGAGTAGTGTAGACCTTGGATTTTAGTCATACATCATACATGGAAATCCACTTACAGCCAGTTTGAACCTGCTGGCAAAATGAGATTTAAAAGAATTTGGAGCTCAAGCTTTCTAGTAATAACTGTTGTCTTTAATAATGCTTTTTAGTTATCACCATTATTTTTAACGACTTGGCATAACTACCTTTTGAAAAGTTTCTAAAAATGCTAGAAAACTTAGTGTTGGTGTCATATACCAAACTTGACACTGATCAAGCCCTGTATGTTTTGATCTAGTTATGATATAAAATAACCTTAGAAGTAGCTTTTTGGTTTTAAAAATGAAAATTTTGTCATATGTAGATATTCACTGGAAAATTTAGGTATATGTAGTATAATTTTACTATTTTAGAGAATGCTAATTAGTGAGGCTGAGTCTGCAGAGGAAAAATGAAATATATAAATTTGAATTCATTAAGCCTAAATGGTTGGTCCTTGCTATGAGGAATCTTAACTGGTAAGTATTTTGGTACTGTTAGCGGTGATACTATTAGTTACCGAGAAACCTAATTTACTTATATACTCTAAGGCTTACTAATTATTGAAGATCATTTGGGATGATCTTTTTTTTGTGCTTGTATTATTTTTAGTACTGTCATCTATTGCCTTTGAATTAAATGAACCTGCCTTCCTGATGACACTCCAAGTCCCAATAAAGAATGAAATAGCTATGTCAGACCTAAACATAGGAGCAAAGATTAGACCTTCCATTAAAGCTTAATATTTGAGATTCTCTTTATTGTTATTTACTTTCTTGTTTTAAGCATGTGTTTGTATGTTTCGTAGTTATCAATTTCTTTTTTCTCTCTTTCCTTTCCTCTCTATTTCTCCCTATTTCTTCCCCTTTCCCCTGCTGGTTCTACATCACTTGCTCTTTTAGAAGATAGGTGGAAAGTGAGATCACATATTTAAATTCTACCAGATACTTGTGTGTTTATCTTTTTTTGGAAAGAAAAACTGTTCGAAAGTCTATGGAATCCCAACACAGGCAACATACATCATTTTAAGTTTTCTATTGAAAAAGAAGCAGATGAAGAAAACCATCCCTTCATATTCTTTTTGGGGGAAATTTCTCTACCCATTCTAATATTTACTTTCAATTGCAATATCCCCTCTAATCTAAAAAAATTTGCAATTGAACCTCTGATCTATTAATCCAATTGCAATAAACGCCCTATTGTCTAAATTGGACATTAAATCTAACTTTAGTAATGCAAAACTACTAAAATATGCTTTCTATTGTTTAAATACCCATTTTATCCTCCCTTTATCTTTCCTCACCATGATAGTACCCAAAAATGTCAATCCCTCCAGCCCTTCTTCTCTATCTTCCCACACCACAATGTCTCCACCCACCTTTTTCAACACACTTGGTTCCCATCAACCTCTGCCCACTCATTTTCTATGACTTGAGGACTTTCTTTTATTTGCTTCTTGTTCACATTTTACTCCCTTGACATTGCCATTGCCATTGCCATTGCCATTGCCATTGCCAACATCACTAGAATCCTAGTGAAGCCCTATGGGTGCTTTGTCTTTTCCCACACAACTCAGTGGAGTATAACCAAACCAATTCACAGCTTATTACTACAAAATAGGGCTGTAAACGAGCTGAACATTAGCATGATCAAGCTTGTTTATTTGAAACTGAGCAAACCCAAGCTTTAATTAAACCAAAAATTGTGATTAGGCCTGCTCATTAAACAAGCCAAACCCAAACAGTACTATAAATATACTTATATGCACATGTAACACTAAATTAAATAAAAAATTATGAACTTCTATACTATGTATGTGTATGTGTGTAAGAAAATTTTATAAAATGCATATCACAATGTCTTAACAATGCATAAATTTTTGTGTGTATCAATAATTTTTAATAAAATCATATATGAATACAATATATTTATATATACAATAATACTTTATTACTAACCAAGCTATTTGTGAGTTCAACAAGCCAAGCTTCAAACTTTTAAGCTTGGCTTGTTTAAGTAAACGAGTTTAATATGTTGATCAAGTTTATTTGTTTAATAAATGAATAAGCCCAATTCAAGCTTTTGACAAGCCAAATTTGAGTAGTTCATGAACAACTTAATTCATTTACACGTCTACTACAAAATTTGACAGCATAATCATCCTTGCACTAGGTGATGGTGCCTTTTCAGAACTCGAAGCATGGTTCCTCAACACTGTGTTTGATAGGCAAAAGCTAGAGCTGTTACAGTTCCACATTCTCCCATACTATGTCTCTAGCTCAAACTTTGAATATGGGCAATCAATCTCATGCGTAATCTGGGTCTTCGTTAAAAATCTCTGTATTTTTGACCGTGGAACTATTCTTTTGTATCCAAGAAAATAATGAATATCAATGGTAGAACTTCAAAATTCTTAATTCAAAGTCTGTATCTTTTAATAATGTTCATTAACCAAGTGGAGGATGTTTTTACCGACAATGGAAAAGCTTATACACTAGGAAGCACGTATACGGCTGTTAACAAGCCGTACCTGACCAGATACGTATCCGGTATGGATATGCGTACCGTATGGGTACAAAAGTATCCGAAATGTTTTTTTTTGTTTGATACATTTTGGAGCACTCTGGAATGGCTTTGAAGCGGCTCCGAAACAGCTCCCTCTCAAACGCCGTTGTTTTCTGTTGTGCTTAACTGAAAGCCCTGCACCCATGTTTCGTCGTCCATGCTTCTTCAAAAGCCCTGCATCCTTCGTTGTTCTCTGGTTCCTCTGTGAATGGGACCGAAAGCCTTGCATCTCCGTCAGGTGCTGTGCCGGTAGTTGGTGGCTAGTGGGGGAAAACGATCTCGCCTATATTCTGATCTCGTTCGTGGAAAGTTTGGTCTACACTTCGTGGCCTCTATTCTAATCTTGTCTCTAAGACCAATTTTCTCGCCTCTATTCCGATCTCGTTCAGGTTTGCACTTCGTGGAAGGCTTGGGAGTTGGGACACTGCATTTTCTTTGGAGGAGGAAGGAAGAAACCGATTTTGAGCAAGGTAAGCATCTTAACCAATTACTGATTGTTAGCTAAGTTTGATCGATGCTGCATTTACCAATGCTCCGAGGCCGAATGCAGAGCTCATGATCTCTATCTTGGTCTCAGATTTTTTTTATAAGCTGACATTATTGGTAAGAAAAAAGAAATTTAATTATCCCCTTTATTTTTTCGTTTAATTTAAGTTTTTCATATGATAGATTATTGTATATATATATATTGCCGTACCTGTATCCTAAAATTTTAAAAATTGCAGTATCTTACGTATTGTATTGTGTCGTACCCAATACGCGTACACGTATCTGTGCTTCTTAGCTTATGCATTTTGAATATCTGTTGACTTTTTCCTCTTGTACATAAAGCCAAAGTTTATTATTTGATATGTAATGGACTTTTACCCATCAATTGAAGATGCTTGTTAATTTTAGGGTAAATTAGACTTCCTTGAGAGATGCTTAAATTAGACAACCCTTCTTTTTATTTTGAAAAATTACATTCTCCTCCCCTGAAATCAAATGATATGCTACACTGGCTTCTTTTGTAATAAAAGATAATGTACAATTACACATATTTTGATCAAAATACTTTTACATTTATTGCTTATATAACATAATAAATATTAATTATATACTTGACCAATATAAAATATTCACTTTTCTAAATTTAGAATAAAGTAGATTTATAATTTTTAACATAAAATAAATAACATTGAGATAAAATTTTAGGAAATACATTTTTTTAATGAGTTATATCTTTAATTAAAAAAATCAATATTATCTTTGCAGGTTTTTTAAATCATTTTTTGGCTTCAAGGGATATTTGTGTATATTTTTATAATAGAGGGAAATGTCATGTAATTCAGGCATCTCTTAGCAAAGGTGAAAGTAATTTACTCTAATTTTTATTGAAATTTTCATCCGTTATATGAGGGGCATCTGATATGGAATAGGAGTTCGTGGAAGTTGGTGGGTGGAGTCATTGTGGTGTGAGGAAAATAGAGAAGGAGGGTGATATGTGTTGATTGTAGTGGTAAGTCAAATAGTGTTCTGTTATTGTTAGATAGCATGATTTGTTGCTTCTATTACTAATAGTTGTTGTTAGTTAGTGTTATGAGGAGTTGGCTTCTCTCTTATGCAATATAAATAGGATTCTATACCAAATTGGTATTAGAGTAGTTCTGATCTAAGGATCTGAGGGATGGCAAGAGAGACATGGTTTTGAGAGAAGCTCAGCGAGCTTGCATAAGAGAAGATTCTACAAAACAAGTTCACACAAGAGATGAAGTGGATGCAAACAAACATTAACAAAGAGCAACTAGAGAAACTTACATCAAATTTTTTCAGAATAGGGGAGGCCTCAAATCAAGAACCTATGGCTGTAAAAGTTCACAAAGAAGAGGAAGAATTTCATATCAACTCGCCTGAAGTTGAGCTGTATACCAAAGAAGATGAATCTCACAACATCTGGAATCAAGAAGATAAGTAGAAGACACCAAAAGAGGCCAATAACGAAAGTGAAGCAAACAATGGTGACAAAGAGAATGAAGCCATAGAAGCAAAGGAGATAGAAGATGAAGGATTAGTGAAGAGTGAGGAGGAAACAGAGATCAATGGAAATGGTTAGAAGATGCTTGAGTTTTCCAAAAACAAAGAGAATGATTACAGACAAGAAGAGGCCAATCGTTATAAGGTGGAATTGAAGATCTCAAAGTCAATGAATTCAATAATTACGATGCTAGAGGCAGAAATTCTCTTTCCTCCTCCATCAAACCTCATCTTCGAACCATCATTGCTCATTGCTCGTGAATACAAACAAGAAGCACCTGTCTGAATCCACAAGTTTAGCCAATTGATCTTCTCTGTTTCTTTGTTTTTCCTCCTTCCACTATCGAGCATGATGACACATCTGCTAAAATTTCCTTCCTTGCCTTAACATGAACTCTGCTTCAGTTATCGAAGAAACAGAGTTGTTCATGGCATTGATTTCGTTTTGCAACTGCTGGCAGAACAAAGTTACAGCCTCCTAATCGTTCTTCTGCCACCTTTGAAACCAGATCTTTAGAGGCTCTTAACTGGAGTCTTGGGTAAGGTGAGCTTTGAACCAGGACCACTGGCGCCACCATCTCACTGTTGGTCTTGGGTTTTCTCAAGACGCAGGGATCAAGACTAGGGGAAGATTGAAGGGAACAATAACGGACCATCGGATGCACAAGGACCATTGGACGTTGATATGGGAATGATCAGTGTGCTGCAAGAGGATGAACCCTTGCCCTAGAGTTGTCTATGGTGTCCAGACTGGTGTCTGAGCTCTAATTTTCGGAAGTGATGGTCTTGCTGAGCATCACCATAGGCGTTTCATTTCAGGCATGCTACACTCATAGAAATGATAGCAGGGCAGCTGGCAAGAACAAAACAAAATAGGGTCATAAAGCTACTGCAGCTAGTCAAACATATGTGTTCATTTCTTTGAGCTCTGACCCAAAACTATGGGGCCTTGTACAACTTAGAGGGGGAACCTGCACAGTGTGGATTTATGTGCAAAAGGTCCAATCCAGTGGCTAACTATACACTGGGCTAAGAGTTCTGGGCCTAGAGTTTTACAGCTTGGGGAAATATTCACCATGGAAAGGGAGCCCAATCTGATTCCATTGGGAACTCCTCTCAACTACTGCAAATTGGCAGTAGGCCCAGGGGTTCTATAATGGATCAAAGGATTATGCAAGATTGGAAACTTCTGAAGAATAATATTGTGAATTTCTGAATTTGTACTGAACCTTGAGGACAAGAATCTTTTTTTTTTTTGGGGGGGGGGGGGGGAGATGGAGTAACTGATATGTGTTGAGTGTAGTTGCGAGTCAGTCAGTGTTCTGTTATTGCTAGTTAGCATGATTTTGTTGTTTCTGTTACTGATAATTGCTGTTAGTTTGTGTTATGAGGAGTTGGCTTCTCTCTTATACAATCTAAGTAGGAGAGAGGTAAGTCAAATGTAGTGTTGAATTGTTTTGGAGATAAACTCATTGGTATCGAGTACCAATTTTCTCTAAAATTTTGTACTAGAGGGGGTGGAGCGACTGTGAGTAGCCGAGGGAGATGAAAAGTGGGTACAATGACTATTTAAACGATAGGAAAGGCATCTTAGTAATTTCACTTAACTAAAGTTCATCTTAATAACCAATTTAAAAGGTAGGGGTTTATTGCAGTGGAGCTAATAGATAGAGGATCAATTGCAATTTTTTTAGATTAGGGGAGACATTGCAATTGGAATTAAATATCAGGGTGGGTAAATGCAATTTTCCCTATTTTTTTCATTTAGAAGGTCAGTAAGAACCCATATCAGCATCCTCATACACATCATTAAGTTTGATTATGCTTCTAATTAAGCATAATTAGTCCTTATTATGCCTTCCATATTCAATTGAATATACTTCTGATGTAATATGGCATCTGAGTAATCCTTTATATGCAGACTATTCCTTGTAGGTAGAAAATTTGTATATTATCATTTAACATTGATGAGTTAAATTAGAATAACATTACTACTTATTAGGGTTCTGTAAATTTTGACATCACTCTAGCCTTGGTATTGATGCACAGTTGTCATGTTTACGGCTGGTGCTGCTTACCTTGAAGTACAACCACGGTTGTTGCATTTAAGTGGAGACACAGGCTCTAATTTGTGATTGCAGCTAGGGTGATGTTCAAAAGGTGTGTAAGTTGTTGGCAATTTGCCAGTATTGGGTGGCTAACATCGGTAGCAGACCACCATTTTTGATCCATCAGTTCTAGGGGATGCTCAAAGCCAATTCATCCAAATTAAACCATCCATAAACCGATTAAAATTGGTTTAGTTTGGTTTTTGTTTAGTAAAAACACAGTAGTTTGGTTTGGTTTGAGAATGAACCAAACCAAGCCAACCAATGTTGTACATATTTTCATAATTTATTATTATTTTTTTGGTAGAAAGTAAGTGTTAATTAATTAATCAAGATTTAGACTAATTGGGCTTAAATTAAAAATTATATATTAAGAAGATCAAAATTGGCTAAACCAAAACAAATTGATTGCCAAAGGCTTGGTTTGGCTTGGTTGAGTCATTTCAGAAAAACCAAATTGGTCCAGTACATTGATAAACTGATTAGTTCAGTTTAGTTTGGTTGAGGTCTAGATTGACCGAACCAATGAACATCCCTAATTTATTACTGATATGGTGTTGTGTGATGTTGGCATAGTCTTGCTGTCATCAGATCAAACTGATCACCACACCCTACTTTGGTTATGGTGGGGGCATTGATTGAATTTTTTTTCCCCCTTCTTGTTGAGTCATAATCAGATGTGAGCAACTTGTGGTACTTTATTATCCAGTATGTAAAGAACATTATTATGATTTTCTTCATTGACAACTTGGTATATGGACATTGTAAAAGTCACATCCTCATTTGCTATTCTTTTTAATGATTAATCAGTAAAATTATCTTCGGTACAATTTCAACCATTTACTTAAAAGTTGAGTTACATCAGCCAATGGTATAAGGAGAATCATCCTCATCGTGTGAATTGTTTAGGAGGAAACTCAGCTGTTTCTGCTTGATGGTGTAGTTGATGCCATTGTTATGATGTTTCCTTTATAGTAAGATAAGCTAACAGCTAAACTCACTAATAGAAGTAAGCATGCCATGCTGTTTCTCTCTAATGGCTTTGCAATGATTTAGAAGCTAGGTTCCTCTTTTTAGTGTGGCATATATTTATAGTGATTTCTTACTTTTTAAATTAGAGCTTATCATGAAACTTGTTATAATAATTTCGCTACCTCATACTCGGGGTGTTCTCCATCTGGCAAAATAATGATTGTGGACGCTTTCTTTTACAGGTGGCAGAGAGGGCCCTGTGCTTGTGGAACAATGATCACATTGAGAATTTAATCCGACAAAACCGTAAAGTAATACTACCCATTATCTTCCCTGCCTTGGAGAAAAGTGGTCGCACCCACTGGAATCAGGTCGTCCAGAGCTTGACACTCAATGTCCGCAAGATTTTCTCTGATGTCGATCCCGAGTTCTTTGAGGAGTGCTTGCATAAGTTTCAGGAGGAAGAAGTGAAAGTAGAAGAGGGGAAAACAAAACACAAAGCCACATGGAAGCGCCTAGAAGAGATTGCTGCTTCAAAATCTGCAAGTAGTGAGGCTATTCTTGTCCCCACTGCTATAGCCACCCAAACATCTTAAAGATCAAGTTCGATGGTTTCTTATTCTCTTAATTTTTTTTTTAAATGGCATGCTGGCATTAATGGTTCATGTGCTTCAGGAGGTTAGATTCTCATCAGTAGTTGCCGATTTTCTTTGCTATTTGTACCTGTAAGTCTAAGCTTCCGAGATTTGAATGCTCATGGGAGACAAAGACATTATGCAATGGAGGGAATTTGCTAGTGGTTTGAGTTTTGGCAGGCCCATTCATCTATTAATGGGTTATTAGGAAGGAGCAGCTATGGTTCTCAGGTATTTTACATGCTCAGACTTGTTCTTATAATATTGCATTATTCAATCTGGTTTTATATGTATGTATTACAATGACATTTCATTCATTAATCCTTGTAGAATTTGTTTTCCTTTTGTAGTTTGATAAGCTCAAAATCAAATGGCTGGCTCGCTAGAAGAGCTAGTTGATTTGTCCCTTTTTCTGTTAGGAAAGGGAAGCCCTTTGATCACGGACCAACAACACATGGCATTAACCACTCTCTTGAATTCACTTTGTTTGAACAAAATGACCAATAAACATATCAAACTTTCAGGTTAGCACTTAGAGTGCACCGGAAAGACTTATTTATCGGCAAAATATTGCATATCAGTAGACCGACCTGCACAATGGCCTAAAGGTCTCAACATACAGAAGCATTAACGAGGCACAATATTTAAGAGGATTTTGTTATAGATAGTTTAACTTTTAAAAGGTTGAGCTTTTTAACCGTTGAATTACTTGGAGAGTTGTGTATGATAACATATACACAAAAGTCTAAATAACAATACAAGGAAATTAACAACAAACCTTAGCAGTATTATGACTAGAAATACAGGACAAGAATTCTTGAGGACCATCATAGAAAGGCGACACTACTTTTAACCCTCTCAGAATTCTGTATCTTAAATATCTTTATTTTCCTAAATTGTCAAAGCTATCATTGCGTATCTGGATATCTGGAGAGGGAGTCATCAATCTTCAAGAACACCACCAGCTAAAATCCGACACTCTTGCAAAAGAAAATTATGTCTACACACACACACACACACATGTATGAAGTTTCTATAAAAGAAGAATGTTTCTTCCATAACAGAAGATGAGAGATGGAGGTTCGGCAGCCCCAACACCAAAGAGGAGCTGAACAGTGGTTCAGGAAAACTAGGGAAAAACATCCTAAATATTACTCAGTCGCGCCAATAGGACCTCCAACTCTACTAAAAGCTTACTCTTTAAGAATCTGTGCCTGCATTTCACCCGGTTGTTTACCTCGTTTATCTTTGTAGACTAAATCTAAGAATTTTTGTTGTTCAGTTCCACCTTTTATTACTCTTCAGGTTTTTTTTGGCCAGAAGATAGACGGCTTCATTAATAATAAAGGAGTGGAGGAAAAAACTCCTTAGAAAATATAATAGGGTCGAAACAATAGTACCTAAGGATACAATCAACTGAAATTAGCACATAAACTAAACAGAAGTTTATCAGTTAATAAGAAATTAAAGAGCTAGGAAAGACTAGGAGGATTTCACTTGTTTCATGATGCGTTGAGGACTGCTGTGAGCTAGGAAAAAGCAAGCATTGTATCAATTAGCTAAGGAAAGCCAGCAGTTTAAAACAAAAATCTTTGATCGAGACAGGATCTTCCACCATGCCAAGATGCAGATCCAATGGCTGGAACCCCAACAAACAGCAGCCTAACAAAGACCCAATCCACAAATATGAACCCATCTAACAGTTGTCACAGCTAAAAACATCAAGTGTTTGAAGGAAGCCATTTTTGGCAGACTGCTACACCTTCACAGATTCAAAATTTGCAATTTCACGTCTTTTTTTTTTTTTTTTGTATTTTCCAAGATCTTGATACGTTCTAGATATGAAATGGAGAATTTTAGAGAGAAGAAGAAGAGAGGAAGGAGAAAAGGGCAGGAAGAAGAGAGAGAGTAAAGGAAATGTTCATTCAGCTATTTGATACCATCCACACCCACTAGCCATGCCTCTTAAACATGATAGAATTCAGAAAAAGGAAATAATGAAAATACTCCGCTAAAACACAAATGATTGATATTAACATTTCTGCAAGACAAGTATTATATATCTCTTGCTCTGTATCTAGTTGAAATAGATTTGCAGCAATCAACATGGGGCAATTCACATTTTTTCTTTTTTTGCATACTGTATTTGCAGCAATCTTTTTTTTTTTTTTTAACACAATTACAATGCAACAAAACTATACTTTAAAATTGTAATACTTGTCTAGTTACAAGTATTAAGAACTTCAGCAAAAAAAATAAAGCAAAATGGGTGAAAAATAAATAGAGAGCAGCATCGGAAGAATCACAAAGGGATTTTAATGAATATTAACAAAATCCTTTTGATTACAAAATTCAAGCTCTTGAACCAAAAAAATATATATAGTATCTCATGCTATAGCTTTTAAACAAAGATAACAAAAACAAAATGAATTCTATAACAATAAAATTATAGTCTCTTATGTAGTAGCATCTTTGATTGTTGATTCTTGAGTACCCAATAGGTGAGGTGCAAAACTTATCTTGGTAATATTGCTAATAAATTACATTGTCTCCTTGCTAATTGTCAAATAGGTCATTGTCCTTTTTAATCATTTGGCTCTAAAGACATTAGTTCTGCATCATTGTAGCTTGTTTCAACATCTTGTCAGAATGGATCAAATCCTACAAAAAAAGAAAAAAAAGAAAAAGAATTGGGCTACATTACCATAACATGAAAATTAGGAGGAGCTTGAAAGAGGCAAGCTGATATTGTAGGAGGAGCTTCATTTTCTATTCCTCTCCGAACCCACGAATAGAGCAAATATGGGGCACTTATCATGACGTGTAAATATCAAATAATGGCAACAGCATATCATGGAGGAAATAGAAGGATTCAATCCATCTCAACCATGGCAAAGACACATGAATGAAGAAATAAGAAGATATTAGGAAGAGGCACTTACAAAATCTGGTCATCTTCACGGATTGTGTTTGATTGTGTGTTAGAGCAAAATGGATGGGTCTTCTTCACATATGAATGGATCTTCTTCAATGGTGCAAAAAGGATATTGACATATGGATGAGTCTTCTTTAATCGATAGGTTTTCTTTGAAGTTCCGTCCAGCTTCTTTAATGGAGGTCTACATTTCCTTGGAGGAAAAAGGGAGAGAAGATACTTTAATGGATTTTGGGGAGAGATAAGGCATTTTCGTCTATTCACACAAAACATAAGATCTTTAGTTTTTATAAGTAATTTGAATTTTTAATGTCTTTCGTTATAAATTTTACAAAGTTACAGTCTCTTCATGGAAGGGTGGATCTTCTTCAATGGTGCAAAAAAGGATATTCATAGATGGATGAGTCTTCTTTAATGGATAGGTTTCCCTTGAAATTTCATCTAATTTCTTCGATGTAAGTCTACATTTCCTTGGAGGAGAAAAGGAGAGAAGACAGCTTAATGGATTATAGGAAGAGATAATGGGCATTTTTCATCTATTCATACAAAATATAAGATTCTTTGGTTCTTTTGAATAATTTAAAATTTAAAGTCTTTTATTATAAATTTTACAAAATTATAAAATTATGGTCTTTAAACGTAATTCTCTCTAAAAATTATTTGTCAAATTCTATTTTACTAAAAGTATTATAACATTGCCACCAAATTCCTATTTACTTTAAACTTTCATTGATGAGTTATTTCATACAAAACGAATAAAAGATAAATAACAAATGACATTCATGTCTTTGAGTCAAAATAATAATAATAATAAAATAAACACTATTAAATAATAATAACAACAATATCATAATCATTATATATCTTAATTTTTGTGAGTTGAAAAAAAAAATTTATTTCCCTTTACAAATATCATACAGTGCTATGAGTTCGTGTTTTTCCTGCGGCACGCGATAGGTTGACCAGAAAAATGGAGGGGCGGTTGTGTAGCTACTGGCATCCATCCTAAAGGCACGTGCAACTATTGCGCTTTCTTCATCCCCCACTGACCTTGTCCAGATATGGATGCTTAATTGCTTCACTTCTTTTCCACTTTATACTCCACCTACACTACTTCTCTTTGTAATCTTCACGGTGTGGGACACCTCCTGACATATCATGTTTCATCCCTTCCGTGAGAAACTGGAATTCAAGATGCATGGTGTGACTTGATAAATTCTTTTTTTTATTGATTGGAAATCTTAGAAAATAATTTGATTTATTGGAAAAAGCTCGCGTGATTTAAATTTTTTGAAGTGGAAGTATTTTACTTGAGAAAATGAATTTTTGGATAAATATAATAGAAAAGTAAAACCTAAATTAGAAATTATTAGCTTCAAAATTATAATTATGAAAACAAATTAACCTTAAATTATATTATTTAAGTATTATTCCCTGTTATATATGTTTTTTAATAACTAAAATTTTTAGAAAACATCCAATAGCGTACTTAGTTCATCTATCCATCATGCATCTCACCCTTTAAGGGAAAAAAAAAACTTTGAATTTCTTAGAATTATTGAACAAAAGTTTTCAAAGTATATACCTTTACTAGTTATACACACACACACATCATATATATATATATATATATATATAAAGTTTCAATCTAAAAATAATATGGTGAGAGAACGGTTAATATGGACAAATTATATATAATAAATTTCAATAAAACCGTTGCTATAATGGCATAAAACAAGAGATCAAATGGAATTAAATGATAAAAAAGAAAAAGAAAAACCATATGTGAAAACTCTAAACAAACCACAAGGATAATGAATAGATTGCTCTTTCTTTTAATGGGTATTTTTCCTATTTAAAAACATATATAATAGGGTATTAATATTTAAATAATATAATCTAACAAGTCACGTATCAATTATTTTTGGCCTTTCTTTTCCCCTCTAGATCTCCATAATTCGATGGTATTACCACTAATTTAGGCCTGTCATAATAACAACGTGGCAGGTTAAGCATTACCTATCAAAAGCTAGGGGGAAAGTTGACTGCTTCATACTAAAATACTCACCCTAGACATGTTAGAAAAAAAAAAAAATCCTAGCTTCTTCTCCAACTTCTGCTCTCTCAAATTCCTTCCTTCTCTTCTGGGTTCTTGCTGCATTGTGCTCCAGCACTCCTCCTTTCAAGTTCTTACCATAATGATTACTAATTTATTAGTAACGATTGTCATTTACTTCATTTATTACTATTACTTAACTAATTTATATCATTTAACTAACATTTAGTATACTAACTGATATTTATTTTACTAGGATGGCAATGAAAAGGGAAAATCCGTGGCTATTCAACCAGTTTGTCTTAAGAAAAAGAAAATATAGAAGTATAGCATATACGTGTAATATTTTTGCTTGGTATGGGTTTAAAAATTTACTCTTATATACAGCAAGATTTAGTTTTAAAATACCTTCTAAAATTCAATTTGTCAAGTAAAATACTCCACTTCCAGCTTTTGAAGTTCAGTTTCTCACGGAAGTGAACTTATGCTGTTTAGTCCCACATCGGGAATATTACAAAGAGAAGTTGTGTAGGGGGAGTATAACATAGGGAAGAAGTAGATCAAGAGTGCGTACTTAAATGGACAGGGTCAACGAGGGATCGTGAAAATATGATAATGCATGTCTCTGTAGATTGGAGGCCAAGGATAACAATTCTGTGAAGGGCTGAGTGTTTTGCTTGTTTGTTTTTTTCTTTTAAATTAAACTCTGCTTCTACTATTTTTACTTCAGCATTTTAGGACTCTTTCTACTTCAGAAGATTCTGGACGCATAACAAAGTCCTTCCAATTGATTGTAAAGCTTATTGCAAAATGGGGACATTGTAAACGAATTTTTCATAATCATTACTTTAAAAAAATGTAGCAAAATGAGAACATTGTACTGATTTTTTTATAATCCTTAAAAAATTTGAGAAACCCAATGATTGTCACCAAACTTTTCAAAATTATAGTATTTTGTTGTAATACTTTTGGCGAAATAAGATTTGACAGATAATAATTTTTATAATCCATTTGTGGGAGAAGCACAAGCCTAACGACTGAATCTTGTCTATTAAGAATACTAACGTTATTGTCTCTAGTTTCACATTATTGTCTCTTTCTTGTTAAACGAATTATCCTTCGAAGGATTCGGCCAAATCTCTTCCATTATTGTCTTTCTTTCTTGTTGCATCTTTTCATCCAGGCTCGCAACTTAACAAGTATGAAAGAAGCAATATAGTTCAATGTTTTTTTTTTTTCACTAAATAAATAATTTATTCCTCTCTCTATTCAAGTTTCATTCTCTCAATTTAATTTTTCAAAAAAAAAAAAAATCAATCAAATAGTTCCTCTATTAAATAAGTTTATGATTATTTAACAAATTTATTAATGTGCTATAAATAAAAATTTAAGTAATTGTTAACTCAACTTATTCATATATGTTTTTGTCCCAAAAAGATCATATTTTTAAAAAAATTCAAAAGTCAAATAAGCCAACATAAAAAAAATCCTACTTGCCTAAACGACACTGACACTCCTTCAAACATCCAACACCAAGCTTGGTTGAAGCTTGCAAACTCACATTAAATCAATGACCACGCCAAGCACGACTCAATCATCATCTCTCTTACTTGTGGAAGATAACTTTGAATAATGAGGGCGAAAGGATAGGCAAGATATTAAAGATAAGGATATATAAAATGCTAGTAACATCAAGATGTGTAAGTTATGTTTATTTTTTAAAAATTTGATTAAATTATACTTGATTTAAAAAATTACATACTCTTTTTGATATTTGATATAAATTGTAAAACCTTTTTTTATAAAAATTATTTCTATTAAAAAAGTTAATTTTTTGCAAAATATAAAGTTGTGACTTTATTTTTAATGTAATAAAAATAACAATTAAGTTAACGTTAAATTTTAATATAAAATTATAATTTTATTTTTAATATGATAGTAAAAACAGTTAAATAATTTTATTTTTTTAAAAAAATATATTGTGTAAAAAAAACTTTATTAACAAAAAGTAAATTAGAAAAGATCTAGATATAATTTCTAAAATAAGAAAAAAATCAAATATGGTTTCGTTAAATTTAAAAAAAAATTAGTGCAATTCACTCCATTAATTTTTGTTAAATATATGGACATAATAAATAATAAAAAGTTCTATGGAGTACTTCAATGGGGAAAGATTAAACAGAAGGCTCCAAAAGTTGTGACATGGCTTCCATGTGCAAAAAATCCTATGAATTATTTGACAATGGGAGTGGGATTATGATTAACCTAAAAAATTATAAAACTACAGTATCATTCGTGTCCCTTTGTAAAAAGTCGTCGCCTTTGAACTTACCCAATTGACCCACGGACATGCAAGTTGTCAAACTCAAATGCCGGTAAAGCTACTATGGCAGACGAGATAAGTTTAAATATATCAAATTACAATTTCTTATATTTTCTATTTTTAAGTTTTATAATATAATTATAATATATGTAAAATTTAATTATAAAAATCATATGTTTGTTATATTATTATTAAAAAATTAAAAAAAATTATGTTTAATTAAAAATTTTAATAATAAAAATATAAAAAATTATATTTTTTTAATTAAATTATATATTTATTATATGCAAATTATATACTCATCATACTTTAATTATAAAAACATATAACAAAAATATAAAAAAATTGTCCCTATAATCCAATCTTAAATGTTGTTTCCTATATATAATACACACACGTTTACACATAAAAGGCAATAGAATTTGGTCCTGCTAAGTGTATTAGAAGAGAAACAGATATCATGGAGGTTAACATAACCTCAAGGACAGCCATCAAACCAGCGTCTCCAACTCCTCTCCACCTTAAGGAGTTCCATCTTTCTCTTTTAGATCAACTCACTCCAAACTTCTATGGCCTCATCGTCTTCTTCTACGACCCGCCAACCAAAAACGACGACGTTTCCCAGCAATCCCTTCGTCTCCAAAATTCTCTCTCCCAAACCTTGACCTTCTTCTACCCCATGGCAGGGCGTCTCAGTGGCCCTGCTTCCATCGATTGCAACGACGAAGGAGCTTACTATATCGAAGCTCAAATCGATTGTGAACTCTCCGAGTTTCTGACCCGACCCGAATTTCAAATTCTGAACCAGTTTTTGCCTACCAATGATCCGAAATTAGCTGAATTAGCCTTGAATGCGGTTTTGCTTGTGCAGTTCACCACGTTTCGTTGTGGAGGAACAGCTATTAGCGTGTGTAATTGCCATAAGATTGGCGATGCTGCGTCGCTTGTTACAATGCTGAAATGCTGGACTGGAATTTCTCGAGAATTTGACTCTGAATCTGTAACCAAACCAGAATTCATCGGAGCGTCTTTGATTCCTCCAAACGAGAGTTTACCCAATGTTCTTCCGGGGAATCTTCCTTCGGGAAATTGGGTCACGAAGAGGTTCGTTTTCTCAGGATCGGCCATAGCTAATCTCAGATCCCAAATTAAAGCTTCATTTACCCCTTCTCGAGTTGAGGCAGTTCTAGCTCTGATCTGGAAATGTGCTTCTTCTTCTTCTTCTAAGCGAAAAGCAGAGTCTGTTCTGTTTCAAGCGGTGAATTTGCGAACGAGGATGCAGCCGCCGTTGCCGGAAGCTTCCATAGGAAACTTGATATGGCCGGTTCCGGTGATACTGAAAGAGGAAGTAATCGAGAACGAACCACAATTGCACAAAATGGTGGGGAAGATGAGGGAAGCCATAACCCAATTCTGCGATGAGAAAGCAAACAGGTTTAAAGGGGAAGAGGGGTTCTTCGAGGTCATAGGGTCTTTGAAGGAGAGGAGAGAGAAGATGAAGGACATGGAAATGTATAGGTGCACGAGTTGGTGTAAGTTTCCTCTGTACGAAACGGATTTTGGATGGGGAAAGCCGAGATGGGTGAGCAGTGCAGGTTTGGGTTTTAAGAATGCGATTGTTTTGGTGGACACGAAGGAAGGAGATGGAATTGAAGCATGGGTGACGTTGGATGAAGAAGGCATGACTGTGTTTGAACAAAACCAGGAACTCCTTGCATACGCTTCCTTCAACCCCAGCGTTTACCCTGTCTGAGATTATGATTGCGCTGCCCTCTGGGGATCCAAGCAGTTTTAGAAAAAATAACAAAATATTTGCTCGGTATATCTCCTGTAGAAGAGGAGCTGTAGTACGAGATTGGGGTTCCTTATGTTTGTCTTACGTAGCTCAATGGACTCTGTAATATTAAAGTTATAATTTTGAAAACAATTATAGGTGAACATCTTAAATTAAAAATATTTATATGAAATAAATTTTAAAATTTGAAATTATTTTAAAGGATATTAAAATTTTTAAGGTTTTAAATTATATTTTTTCTGCAATTTAAATTTTTAAATTTTGAATTTTTTAAAATAATTTTAAAATTTAAAATCTTTTAATATAATATTTTTAACTTAAAGTCTTTAATTATAATTTTTTGTAATTTATTTTTAATATATCTATAAGTAAAATTTATAAATTGGCTAAAATATAGCTATTTCTCACAAACTTTAAGTTATATATAAAAAACTTCCCTTATCTTCAAAAGTTAATAATAAACTCCAATGGGCTTTCAATTTTATATGTAGAACCTGCTTTTGTTAATGACTTCATTAAATCATTAGCGAAGTTCTTGCATAGCATGCTCAATGAAATTTTTTAATTTTAGTTAGCATATAGTCATATTACCTCTTTCCTTTCTCTTCTCTTCTTTTTTTCCTTCTCTCCTTTCTTTTATTTGCAGATGTAAACACAAAGGGCAAAAGAAGATGAAGAAGAAAAAATTTCAATCTAGCCCCAAATTAACCACCCTCTACCATCTCTTCTAGTCTACTTCAATTATGGTGATCTCAATAATCCAAGCAAAACCCACAAGATTTCCACCTTCTCATCATTGCCTTCTTTGTTGTTTTCTACTACACCATTTATCACAAAACTCCTCTCTAATTGTTTGACAAGAAGGAGGAGTTTAGAGACATAGGAAAAGATGTGTGACAATTTTGGATGAGGAACATGGCCCTTTGGTGGACCACTTTATACGATATATCTAAACCCCTAATCTTTAACAATTGATCATTTCTACAATCACTATCTATAAGTATAAAAGAAGGGAAAGTTTGATTGAAGGAATAAACTGCTCTATTTTTCTAAGTGAGTTTGAAGAAGATGAGAATCTTAGGCTTTTGCCTAAGTCAACCATGCTTTTCATCTCCCTTGCATTAATATTTGGCTTTGATCTCACACTAACTGCCCTATGTGCCAAGCTCTGATCATTACAAACCCAGCTATGATTATTACATTGCTAGAGTTGAATGTCATTAGTTTGAGTAATTTAGAAAAACTCCATATGGAAATCTTGAAAATGGAAGGGAAAATAATGGGGAGGGGAAAATAATGATGGTGAATTGAGAAATAAAGATGAGAAATGAGAAAGAAAAAGAGAGATAGTAGTCGAAGAGAAGGTAGAGAAGTTGCAGCTAAGAAGAAGGCGTCTATAGATTCTTCATCTATTGAGAAGATTAATCGTGCTCTTGTTCTTGCTTCTACTAGTACTATTATGTCTTTATTAGAATCATTTGCTTCAAAGAAGGTGTCCAAAAAGTAATTCTTCTTCTTTTAGGATAAATTCTCTTCAAAGTGTTGCAAGTACTTTAATGAAAAGATCTTGTTCTTCCAATGGAAAACATTTACATTTTTGGTATAGTCGAAGTCAAAGGAAGCCAAGTGTTCCTGTCAGAAGCTTTTGATGATTTTGGCTGTTTATGCTAGGTAAGAAAAGATAATATGATTTTGCAAGATTATAAATACAACATTAACTTGGGGAACTAGTTGAGACACTACCAATACAAACTCCTTCCCATATTTTGTAGTAAACAAGTTTTTGATATGCAATAAATCTGACGTATCTAAACATCTAGGATAACAAAATAATGCTTGTAATGGCTTTTCACAATTCCTGCAATTCTTTTCATCTTCTAACTTTTAAATCCTTTGGTCATATAAATCACTAAATGATGATTATAGAAGGACAAAACCTTCAAAAGCCTTGCATTTTGTCCATAGAAAAGCCCTATGATTAAGTTTGGGGAGGTGACAATATATTGGTCTATGTAGCTAAATGCTTAAGATTAGTATGCTTTTGAATCATGACCACATTCTCTTAAATCGCGGCTAAAATTCATTAAGGGGTAATAAAGGCTAGTCATGCTGCAAGGCAAAACTTAGGGCTCACTAAATAGTGAACTCAAAGCTAGTCTTGCTACAACACAATTAGGTGTAGCTGCAACAGGAATCATGTGTATGTATTATTTTGAGGCCGAGAGAGATCTTGCTACAACAAGGGCATTCTTAGCCACGGTGAGAATAATGTTTTGCTAGATTATTTTATTTGAACCTAAGTTTAGCGGCAATGAAAGTCTTTTAGGTCGCGGTGAAATTGTAAAATTATAGTTTTAGAAGTCCCTATTTCTTTTATTGAAAATTTGTTTTTCATTAGGTTTATGGTGAATAATGATTAGTAGCTCAACATATACAAATTTTCATACCTCTTGAGGACATTTTGAATGAGATAACTAGATTTAATAGAAATTATAGTTCCTTATGAGCATGAATCCTTTTTATGTCTTGGTAGTGAATATTAATGATATAAAAGTTCAAATTTTTCTATATTTTTATATGTTGGTAATCCATTACCTAAATTATACCTTAATTACAATTGACTAATAATCAAATTTTGTTCGTTTAGGTTAATTGGGAATTAGGAGTGTTACATTCTTTGTATAAAATTGAAAGTCTCAAAGGGATTCATTATCAACTTTTAAAGGTAAAGAGATTTCCTGCATAAAATCTAAAATTCAAGGGAATTATGTGTATTTCAAGTAATAATATAACTAGCTAAATTCACTAAAAAAAACTCTTATAAAGAAAATAAGATTTTTCTTCAATATGATGTTAAGAATAATCTTGACAACATGAAAGTAAACAATAAAATATGCAATTATAACTTAATAAAACCTTTTTCTTATGTCATTAAAATTGACAAAATTACTTTTAAAGAAAAATAAATACACAAATTATGAAATTTCCTACTACCTAAACAATGAATACCATAAAATGCATAAATCTCACCATTCTTGTGTTATTTTAAAAATAATAAAAAATCTAGATCCATACCAAACACCTAATATATATTAGACTATGAAGCTTGTATTATGATCATTACACGATAATGTGAATCCCTTCTAATTTATTCTAGAGAAATAAAGGAAAGTGACATTAAGAAATGAGAATATGTATAATTTTTTAAAATAAAATTAATTATTTATTATAATTTATATCAAATTTCAATTTAGTCTTTATAATTTATTTTTTTAAAATAATTCTTGTAATTTCCAACTATTTTAGTGATAGTCCTAATCCTTTACAAAAGTTAAAATTCTACTCTATATTGTATCAATGTGACATATCGATGTTATTTTTTTGTTGGGGTAGCAAACAGTTTGTACACAGGGCTGCTGTATGTGCAACAAACTTCTTTGCTTTAGAAGAATTAGTGTTTTGCTTTAGCCATTGCGATATCACACTAAAGCTCCACTTTTAGTTTCATGCCTTCCTTCTTCTCATTTCACTGATCATATCTGTTGTGAATTGGCGATATTAAGAAAGAATGACACAGAAAATTAACGTGGTTCGGCCAATGTGACTTACGTCCACAGGTAGGGAGAAAAAAATTTATACTATTGAAATTGAATGATATAAGATACTAGGTATAACTGTAGAAGCCCTCTTTATATACATAAACAATCTCACTCCCAACCCAATTCTACTCGATGTGGGACTTATCCCCTCTTTTATATATGAGGAATTCCCTTTCTATCTGAGTTCTATCCGATGTGAGATTTGGATTTTGAGATTTGAAGGCATTATCATAATATTTAATGACGGCAGGGTAGGCTCCTATTTCATGTATACAATCGTCAACAAACTTAAGGACTCAAATAACGAGGGTACCAATTAAGTGGAGAAATTTCCCTATGAAAATAGTTAAATAAAAGGAAGATGATCTTTTTCAAACACTAATAAATTCTATAGTAATCTAAACAGGGCCCTGAGGTGTCAGGAACAGGCAATAATGAGGAGAGGAGAGAGGGAGAGGATGTTAAAATGAATCTATGACAATTATATGAAATTAGAATACTAAATTGATTATCTGTAGAAGACATGGTGATAAATTTGAGAATACCCTGTTGATTCTAAATCTTTTAGGGTTTGAAGAGACTAGGCTTCCTCTGTAATTCACACTCCATTTCATAACTTATAATAGGGTAACATGCGGAGTTAGAATTTTACATGAATATAGAAGAGACCTAGCCAAATTTAAATAAATCTTAGTATCCACCAATTATTGACCTATAGGTTAAGGTCCACACTATTATCCATACTAATCAATTAGATATCTAACCCAAGAATAATAAAATCACTAATCTTAATAAATAAGCCCAAATACATATCTTATGGATCATAAACTAGCATAAATAAAATTAACAATTGATTGTAGCCCACAATAATTTTGATATTCTCCCATTTGAGTAAAATCAATTCTCCATTTTAAAAACTTTTATTTTGAAAACAATTCTCGAGCTAATAACTAATTTTACAATGTAGTCACATTTTAAAAACATATGATCCAAGACGCGATATCTAAATATGACTCCATTCAACTAAAATCAAATAATATTGAATTATGATAGTTATAATATCTCTTATTCATATTAAATCTTCCATGATTATAAACGTCACTGACTCAGTCAATTAATCATTAGTATGGAGTGCAGTAAGAAAATAGTATGCCAATGTGATTCAATAACTAAATTATTATTTTCTTTGTCAGTTCTCGCAATTTCTCTCAAATGCCTTAAGCCAAAAAAACTTTGTGGTTTGTCAAAAATTCATTATATCTCAACTCCAATATGACATCAATTATGGGCACAATGGTTCTAATGATACCGAGTTTAAAATTTTGAAATTAATGCATATGTGCAAAATTCATAATACCAAAAATTCAATACATTATTAATTGAACATAATACAAATCATATAAATATCAAAAGTATCTAAAGAAAATGTTTAACAGAACAAGAAAATAATATAGTCTCAAACTCCCACTAACCAAACATATCAAAAGAACTTACAATACCCATGTTCTCAACGTGTTTTATAAACACTATGGGCCTAAGTCCTTTATTGAGAGATTAGCTAGTATAGAATTTGTGTTAATATATTTAATAACTATTTCGTTGTTCTTTACTCGATCTCTGACTGTTAAATATTTCAATTCTATATACTTAAAACCACTAATAGTTTTATTATTTTTAGTGCAAAACATTGCAACACTATTGTCACAGTAAATTCTTACAGAAGTTTCACCAAACGGTGCCATGAGACCTATCTCACAAGCTGAAAAAGTTCTCAACTGGCATACTCATAATGTTACGGCAACTTGGAATTGATCTAGCTAAGAGGTACAAAACAACCTTGGATCTGCTCTAACTGATGCCTTTTGAATGGGTTACCAACTATGAAAAGGAGTTTCGTGGTGGACAGAAGACTTTCCATACATTTGCTCCTCCTATTTTAGAAAAACTTTTTGATAGAACTGTCAAATCAACCTTCAAGAGACCTGGATCTGAAGAAGCTACTACCTCAACCCTTAGGCTGATGAATCATTCTATGATGATCACTCCTATGGTTACTCAAGAACAAAAGAAAGGTCTAATTTCCATTCACTGGTTTCATCCTGATGGGTCCTATGCTTATGTTGGAAAAATCAATAGACACTTCCTTTGGGATTGTGATCCGTTTATGTGCGACCCTGATTGTAGATGTGAAGATCTTGAAAAATGGGAAGGACCAAAAGATAATGCATAGAGGCCTCGTGATTCTTGTGCTTTTCCCTGTAACAAATAATTACCCAAACCATCTTGAAAATCTGGCTATTGTTTTCACTACAAGCCTAATAACAATTCAGATGATGATGACCACCCACCAAAGCATAGATGGGTTAGTATCAAAACTCCTTGGTCTAAGCCAAAAAGTTTTTATGATCTCCTTAAGGAACTAGGTCATGATGATCTTCTTCCTCCTCCAAAACCCAAACCAATCATTCCTGTACAGACATAACCCCAGCCTATTCTATGTATGATGTTTTCTTCTGTACCAAACAATCATGATTCTGAGTTTCCAGCTATGGAAAAAAGAACTAACCCTGAGACCAATATTACCTACGAGCTGTATTCTATTCCTACAGAAGTTTCACCAAACGGTGCCATGAGACCTGTCTCATAAGCTGAAAAAGTTCTTAAATTGGTATGCTCATAATGTTATGACTCAAAATAAAGTTCTTCAAAGGATTGACTCTCGTCTAGAGAATCTCTCTAATTAAACAACTCATACTAATTCTAAACTTGATGGCTTGTCTTCCCATGTCTAAGAGTTATATGATCTCCTTCAAAGGCAAGTTACCTTTCTGGAAACAGAACTTAAAGGATTTATCACCCATGGATATATGGGACCAGCTTTTACACAGAAGAAACAAGAGCTTTGACAAGTAAAAACTCATATTGATCAGATTGAAAAAGATTTAGCCAGAAATCAATCTCGCAATATTTATGAATCCTATCATTCTCCTTTTGTGTCCTCCTATAATCTATATCCATCACCTTTATACTCACCTTACCCATAAGAAGCTGATTACTTTAAATGTTTTAAGATGAACTATGAAGTCTTCAAAAAGAAAGAGGACTATCTTAGTCCAGCACAGCTTCAAGCCAGACAACCTCCACCTCAAGCTCAGCCTTCACTACCTAGAAATGTTTGTCCTCCTCAAAGATCACCTCATTATCCTTTACACCAAGAAGTGTCACCTTCCTGGACAAAACTTGCAGAGCTACCACCTGTAAAACCTTTACAGATTCATACTCCACCTTCCTCACCCAAGCAGGTTACGCCTACTCTTCATCCTGATCTAACACAGAAAAACAAATAACCTCAAATAGAATTAACTAAACCTTATGGGACAATCTCTTTATTATCTACCATCAACCCTTATCCTTTTGATTTTGATTCTGACCAATCCCAAATTATTAGTCTTGAACCTCTGAGTTCTGAGGACACTGAACCTGTTCAATACCCAATTTCTTATATAGTGAATCCTACTCGTGTTGACCAATATGATGAGTCAAACATCAAACATGACGATGATGACTATATTGAATAATCATATCATACAACTTTCCCAGATCCTCCACAACCTCAAACTCGTCCAACCACTGGACCATGGTTTACCTTTGATGATATACCTCTTAACAAGTGGAGAGACAAGTTGCATAAGTTCTCAGCATGGATTGATCTTCAGATGACTCAATCAAATGCTAATCTCCAAGTAACTCTCACTGAATTTACCAGCAGACTCACTGGTACTCTCCGAAAATGGTTCTAAAGCCTAGGGGAGTATAGACAAAGATTCTATACCACAGCAAACAATGTTAATGACCTCCTTGGTCTCATTCACAAAGAATTCCTTGGTGATTTTTATCTTGTTGATAAGCAAAAACGAAAAGAATATTTCCAGATGAAATGTTACTTCTTAAAGAAAAAAGATCTTGACTTTCATTATAAAAGAATGGCAAAAAGGTACTACATTCTTAATGGTTTCAATGATGTCAATCTCAGGCATACATTCATTGCCTCTTTGCCAGAAGAGTTACAGACAGAACTCTTAAGAGCCATACAATTCCTCAGAAGAGATATGACTGACATATCTCTTGGAGAAATTTATCAATTAACTTTGGCTACTATTCAAAAATTATGTGAGCAGTATAAAATATTTGATTCCATGATGGATGGCAAACTTGCTTTGCAAAAAGTTTGTAAAAAACCTTATCTCCAAATTAAATGCAGAGACAAGTCAAAGTGCTCTTGCCCAACAGAAAAGAAATCTTATCACAGGCATTCTTCTGCCAAGCCTTTCAAGTTTCACAAGTATTACAAGAAAAGGCGACCAAAACGACCAATTTGATTTTTCAGACGACGGCTCACTCAGCAAGGTAAACGAGACCGTTGTTACATCTGTGGAAAAAAGGGGCATTTTGCAAAAAAATTGTCTTAATAAAACAAA
Organism: Erythrophleum fordii; assembly: GCA_032878935.1. Lineage (NCBI taxonomy): Eukaryota > Viridiplantae > Streptophyta > Magnoliopsida > Fabales > Fabaceae > Erythrophleum > Erythrophleum fordii. The sequence continues at coordinate 5,948,408 of JAVQMF010000027.1, forward strand.
GAAGGATGTTAAGCTCCTCCAACAAGTCCAAGCCAGCATTCCTTTATTTGCTGCTGATGACATTGAAGAATATTTCTCAGAACAAGAAGATGCTGATGCAAATACTATTTTTGCCCTTCCTGGCCTTCACTTGTCAAATTCGAATTTTTTTGATTCTGATCACTCAGATTATTCTGACCATTACATTCACCTCAGCTACTCTGTCCAACCTTGCAATCACACTAAGCAAAAAGAACTGCCAATGCCTTATATTCAAATGCAGATTCTTCAGAGCAAGTATCATAAGCCAATTCCTATAATAGCTTATATGGATACTAGTACTTCGAAAAGTCATATGAATCCTGCAGTTCTTCCTCTACAGATATGGACCACTCATTCTGAGTACTTTAGTACAGCTGATAGAAAAATCTTTAAGGTTGATCTTATTACCAAGAAAAGAATTGGTATTAGAATCTTTCTTAATTGTATAGTCTGGACCAAAGTACTTGGTAGCAATCTCCTAGATAAGGATATCTTGATTGGAATAGACATTTATTGTCAAGCAAAAAAGCTCCAAATCCTTTCCCAAGGGATCCAATTTAAACAACAATTTAAGCCTTACACTACAATTTCAAAAGTGTTTGAGCTTGCTAATGTCCCTACTGGTTATGAAGATATTCGTGATAAATTTCTATTTTATTGTCTAGAGTCCCATGATCAATTTTCTCACCCTTCTCCTCTTTGGAAGAATAAAGACTTCTTTATCCAGCTTCCTTTCAAAAGAAATAAGGACATCAATCCTACCAAAGCTACTTATTCTGGCATGAATCCTGATGATTTGAACCTTACCAGAGAAGAATGTGCAGCCCTTCTACAACAAGAACTTATTGAACTTACAAAATCTAATTAGGCGTGCCAAGCATTCTATGTGGGTAAATAAGCAAAGCAGAGATGTGGCAAAAAGAGATTTGTCATTGATTATAAGCCTCTCAACATGTTTTTACAAGATGATAAGTTTCCATTACCAAAGATCAGTTCTTAACTCAATTTGCTTAAAGAGGCTAGAGTTTTCTCTAAATTTGATCTTAAGGTAAGCTTCTGGCCACTTGGAATTGATCTAGCTGCGAGGTACAAAACAGCCTTCTGCATACCTAATGCTCAATACCCATAGACTGTTATGCCATTTGGATTGAAAGTTGCCCTGTCTCTATTCCAAAAGGCCATGATGAAAATCTTTGAGCCCATTCTCTACAGTGTCCTGGTCTATATTGATGAGATCTTACTCTTTTTCCAAAAATGAATCGAACCACAAACAGCTTCTCCAACAGTTTTTAGACTTTGTACAAAAATATGGGATAATGCTTTCCTCCAAAAAGAGTCAATTGGGTTAAACCCAAATAGAATTGCTCGGAAGATGGACATTACCAGCCAGGTTCACATATAACCCAATAATTACTCACTTTTTCTGGATAAAAATCTCTCTGTAAAAGAAATTCAATAATTTCTCGGTGTAATCAATTTCATCAGAGACTTTATTCCAAAAGTATCTAATCATATAAGCCAGTTGTCCAAACTCCTCAGAAAAGATCCCTCTCTTTGGGGACCTACCGGGACTGCAGCAGTGCGATATCTCAAAAGAGCCTCTCAAGTGCTTTTGCCTTTAAAGATTCTTGATAAAAGTAGAAGGATCCTCCAGACAGATGCTAGTAAAGATTTTTAGGGCACTGTCTTACTTGAAGAGATTGATAGAAAGAAGTATTACTATGGCTATACTAGTGGACAATTCAAAGACTTTGAAAAATATTATCATGCAATCTACAAAGAGATTCTTGCTGTCAAAAGAGGGATAGAGAAGTTTAGTTTTCACTTATGTTCACATGATTTCACTGTGCAGATAGATAACTCCTCCTTCCCTAAAATTTTATAGTCTACTAAAAAAGTCCTTCTGGATAAACAACTGATACACTGAAAAGATTAGTTTTCCCACCATAAATTCACAATTGAACACATCAAAGGACGCCACAATATCCTAGCTAACTTCTTTTCTCGACCACCAAAAACCCTTAATCTTATCACTCCAGCTAAACCTGTTCCTCTCATCCACATAGCTCATTCAATTCCTAGATGTACCATTCACTATCTACAGCCCCAACTGAAAAAGGATTTCCCTCCTAGGGAACCTCGGCTAACAACTCCTACAGAAGTTTAAAACCTTGCTAAAAAATCTCTATTTTATTACCTTCACCATTACCTAAAAGACTCTCCTTATAATGTTATTCCTTCTACCTTCAACCTTGTTCAGACCCCCGTTCTTCTTCTGTTTCAAATCACAGACCATGTGACTGATGATGCCCTCTTATATCTTTAGGTACTCACTGCCCTTTATTCTGGTGCCATAACTTTTTCACCACTCATGATTTTTTAACACCTTACCACCTCTGAAAATAGGGATTTCAATCTGTGGACCCTACTAGAATGGTTTTCTCTATTACCATGGGGGCGCTCTAAACTTGACCGTCTCATCCAACGCCATAACCTTTGTCAAATATCTGACAAACTGGTGTCCAGTATTTTCATCCTTCACTGTCCTTACTGGGTCAACAGACAAAACATGTTCCTCACTGGCAATCATGCGTATGAATGGAATACATTTTTGGCCAAAACAATCATCTGGAGCTCTAAAGGCTTTAAAATTATTTTAATGTGAAATTAATAATCATAAGCCTAATCCATTCATATTCTGTACTTCATTGGGACCATACCTTGGAGAATTCATTCTTGAACAACCTCGGCTCCCAGAATTAGATTTGCCCAATATAGAACAATGGACTCTAGAATAGATGATCAAATTCCTCACAGGAACTAGTACTAAGGACCTAGGACCCCTATGAACCTATTGCTCTAAAAGAGTTTGAAGAATGGTTCACCACCTATTTCAAAAAGTCACCTAAGGATCTTGAGGACTCCACCAACACTGAGAACGACCCCAATTTGTCTCCATCTCATGAGCCAATCAAAAAAGAATAAGCCTTATCCTGAAGTCTATCTTGCCAGCTCATACTTTATTGTATAATTATGTGTATTTATTATTCTGCATGTGTCTTACTTTGTAAAAGTCTCTTTCCACAAAGACCATCGGCCAATATGTTTATCTTTTGCAAAAGTAATTTGTCTTGTTTCTCTTGGCCTTCGCTATAAGAAGGGTCTCTAAGTCTAAAGAAGGCAGAACTCCTCTAAACCTCTCTTCCCCCTTGTAAATAAAGTTTGAAATAAACTTCAGTTCTCTAATGTCTTCGTTCTAAGTTTCTTTATGTTATGAAATCTTTTATCAGTAGATCTCTTACGATTATCTTATCCATATATTAGTATACTCTACACTTGCCTCTCTTGAGGAACCTGTGTATCAGAACGTGTTGCGACTGCCATACTATCTGAATAACAGTAATTACCTTGTCTATGAGTTCTTTGTTGAAAAGAGTTTTTAAAAAGATCAACAGAACCCTTGGTCCTAAGAGGCCAATGCACAAAAGCCTAGAAGAGAAAGAGTAGCTGTTAGCGCAAGCATACCTGGAGAAGGATTCTAGTGATTCTAATTGGAACACTCGACTTGAATATTTTTCATTAAGACGACAAGGTATTGAACTTATCCCCAGATTTTTAAGGGATAAGTGTTTACACTTTCATAATTATTATTGTCCAAATTGTATTGGTTGGGTAGCTCCAGAGGAAAGGAATGCATTAGATAAAATTTGCCCTCCTCTCACTCTAGAGTATGTTCAAGAGTATTCGAGTTATTTAAGATCTCCTGAGATATGTCTCTCTGAAAAGGATCTCCAGAAATAGAATATTCCCAAAGAAGAGAGATGGAAGCGAATGTGCTCCGATCTTGTGTTGGGACCAGGAATGGTATCAGAGCAACCACTCAGCTTGTGTCGAGATCCCTAAATAGAATTCACAATACAAAATCCTGTCATCAAATTTCTAATGAATTTTTTTAATTCTTTTTCTATCTTAGTTTTAAAATTTTTAAATTTTTCAAAAACATCATTTTTTTAATCAAATAAAGATAGCTAAATCGAGAAAAGTGATCAATGAAAATGATAAAGAACCTATTACCAAAAATAGTAGAAGAAAGGGTCCACTAATATCTGTATAAATGATTTCTAAAAGATTTAAACTTCTAATCGCACCTTTCTTTTTACTCTTAGTGAATTTTATTCTAATATAATCCACGCAAGTCCCTAAATCATCAAACTCTAAAAAAGGTTAAATATCACTTTTAATTAACCTATCAACTCTTTCTCTACAAATATGACATAAGTGCTTATGTCACAATAATTTTTTTTTTAATTTTAGATTTTTTGGCAATCACATTTTCTGCATTTAAAGATAAAGAAATATTGTCAAAAACTAAAAATAATTTATTTAAACCATCCATTAAATATCCATAACTAATAATTTGAGAATTTAACATTAAATTTATTTTCCATTATCAAAAGTAAAATAAAAACCAAACTTATCTAAATAAGAAACAGAAATCAAATTTCTCTTAAAAGAGGATACATAAAAAATGTCTTTCAAAATAAGTTTATCTCCAGTTGCCAAAACTAAACTGATATCTCCCATTGATTCCACCACGATTTCAAGATCATTTCCTACCATCAACTTACTTTATCTCGGATTTGGTTTCCTCAAGTCATTGAATTCTTCTAGATTTCTACTTATTCTCTAGCTAAGCCTTGAATTTTATACAATCATTATTCTTATGCCCTTTTTTCTTACACCAAAAACACCATATATTTTTCTTAATGGAAATTGGTTTAAGACCCCTTACATTATAATGTTGACTATTACTTAGTTTCCTTGAACTTTGATTCTTATGAAGAGTACTAAATTGATTTTTCTTATGTTTTCAATTATCCTTTTTAGAATGGGATTCACAATGAGAAGTAAGAAGGGTTAAATCACAGAATAGGTCACTTTTTTCTTTCTTTAATTTCTTTTTTTCAGTCACACATGTGGTAATAAAGTCATTAATAGTCCACTTTTTATCAAAGGTATTGTAGATAGTTTTAATTTGTATGAACTCAGCAGACAAACAATTCAATACATGTGAAACAATAAAGTTTTCATTTAGATTAATACTATAGGCTTTCAGTTTAGATTGGATATGAACCATCTTTAGAATAAATTTTCTTACTCTCTCATTATTATCATAACTCAGGTCAGTCAACTATTTCATTAGATATTTGGACTCAATTGATGTAAAACAAGTGTAAGGAAAAAGTAGAAAGAAATATTAGAACAAAAAAGAAAAGGGAGAGAATATAGAAGAAAAAAGGGAGATATTAGAAGATAGAACAAATGAGGGAGATGTAGAAGAAATAAAGGGAGAAGAGAAAAAAGAAAGGGGAGATACAGATATTTTGAAAATACTTCTTATTATTCAATTAATGACTTGGCTCCAAATATAATTGGAAGGACTTATATTTATTAAACTTTAATCCTAATCCTAATGAAAGATAACTTTTAAAAGATAAATAAAATTATAATCCTATTAAAAGACAAATACCTAATCTTAATAGATAATTAAAAACTAACAAAAAGATAATTATTAAAGCCTAATAAAAAGATAACTAATCTTAATTTTAATTTTAAAAAATATTAATAATTAATAATAATTTTTTTATTCTTTTCCCATTTTACATCATTCTCCCTTGAATGGAGAAAACTCATCCTCGAGGTTTGAAATAGAAAAGTATTAAAATAATTCATCTTGGAGTCTCAAGTAGGATGAAAGCCACTATTTTAAGATATGATAGACAAGATAGCTTTGGATTCACTAATATATCTAAAATGACAAATTCGATCAGGTAGAACAGTTGAACTAGTTGATTTTGAACACAATATTTTACAACTTGTGGTTGAATTTCAAATTGTTGGTCAAAATTAATTTCTTCACATTCCAAATTTACTTCTAACTACTCTTCATATCCTATGATGAAACCATCCTCATCGATATCTGATGGGTAATCAATGGGATCCACAATGATAACATTAGAATCAATTAAGATATTATTCTCTAATACTTTGTACTTTTGACGACATTTTTCTTTCGTCTTTAGCTCTTTTAAGTTTCTACCAATCCTTTGTATGCAAAGTTGATTGATGGCACTCATAACTTTATCAAATTGATGGTCCATCTCTTTTTGTAAGTTGTTGAACGTGGTTTGGATAATTTGGACATTTTGTTCTAAAGATTCCACTAGTGCGTGATAATGCAGTGTGATCATGAAAGGCAGTGGAAAAAGTGGTTGGAGTTGTGACCGAACTTTGATACTAAACTGATGTAAAATAAGCATAAGGAAGAGAGTAGAGAGAGATATTAGAACAAAGAATAAAATGGAGAGAATATAGAAGAAAATGGCGGGATATTAGAAGATAGAAGAAATGAGAGAGATGTAAAAGAAATAAAGGGAGAAGAGAAAAAAGAGAGGGGAAGATATAAATATTTTGAAAATACTTCTTATTGTTCAATCAGTGATTTGGCTCCAAATACAATTGGAAAGACTTATATTTATAAAATCCTAATCCTAATCCTAATGAAAGATAACTTTTAAAAGATAAATAAAATTCTAATCTTATTAAAGATAAATACCTAATTTTAATAGATAATTAAAAACTAACAAAAAGATAAATAATCCTAATTTAAATCTTAATCAAATATTATTTTTTATATTTATTTTTAATCCATAAGTTACAAATAATTAGTAATAATTTTCTTATTCTTTTCCCATTTTGCATCATCAGTGTTATTAGATACTTGGTATCTTTCTCCCAAAATTGTAAGTAACTTTTTAGCATTTGTGATTTCAGGTAAGCCACTAAATAGATGCTCAGATATGGTTCTCTTAATGACAATCAAACTAAGCCTATTAGATCTCTCCCATTTAGCTAAGAGTTCTTTCTATTCAGTTGTACTCTTTTCATTTATTTTTGGCTTACTCTCACATAGTGCTAGATCAAGATCAATAATTCCTAAAGAGAATTCTAAGTCTTACTTTTATTTATTATAATTTGATCCAGTCAAAATTTCAATTGAAGTAGAATAGTTATTCATGAAAAAAGTAACTACAAAATTGGAATATATTAGAATAAATAATGAAGGCAATTTATACATAGCCTTAATTAAAATAAACTATTACAATAAAGCCAATATAGTAGCATATTCCCCTTTGGACAGAATGTACAAATCAAGGTCATAATCCCAAATCAAAACCTCAAATGAGTTAATTAGTGAGAATACATTGGGTTCAAATATTTATCCCTTTTTGGCAAATAAATATTTTCGACTAATGCATTCTCCAATAACTTCATTCCAAATCAACTTCTAATTACAACATATAACAATCCTCTTTGGCTAGGTTATAGCATGAGATAATAAAAAGCTTTCCTTAATTTACAAAAAAAATTTCATGAATCAATATGAGCAATTCCACTTTGGTAGCAACTATCCATAATAATTCATAAAATTCCTTACTTATGAATTAATTTTATTTTGCCCAAAATCATGATACAATCTTTAAGGAGATATAACGAATACAACACTCCTACTGACCATGAGCAAATTTTATAACATCCCCAAAGAAGTTCTATGCATATACAATTAGAATAAAATTATATTTTTCCTAAAATAAACATATTAAGATATATACTTTAGATTGAGAGTACATAAATATCCATTATTATATAGGGAGAGTAAACATTATTATAAGATCCAAAATATAGTAAATTAATTTTCTAATGTATTATATTTCATAATATCATCCAAATAATATTAAAATATATTTTATATATTAATATTTATATAAAAATAATTATAATGGCCAAAAAATTATGAAACATATTTAAAAAAAAATCACATTTAAAATATATATCACCATTCGCATGAATTACAACACATTATCATCTTAATATTCTAAATAAATTAATTTATACAATAGAGATTACTTTAGTAACATATTATTTTAATTAACTTATTTTAGAACATTAGGCATTTTAAAAAAATCATACGATTATTTGAATTTATATTATCAATATATATATATATATATTAAAAATAATAAATATAAATGTATATATATACACATGTATAAACTTAATATTAAATCCTTAGAACCGTATATATATATATGTATCCACAAAGAATTCAACAAATTCAACTACGTTAAATATGCTATAAATCGACTAATATACATATACTTTCTTCATATGCAGGCTCCACATGTAAGTAATGTGTGTATTATATATATATATATATGTGTGTGTGTGTGTGTGTGCGCATGCGCAGGCCCCACAAGTGTATTTTGTTCGTAAGGCACATGTATCAGATTCCACATATATGATGTATTTAAAAAAAACAACAATAAGCATGAATAATAATTTATAATATATATATATATACACATATATATATTGTCAAAAACTAAAGAATCAATGTGTGCGTCTCTTTAACTAACTCCTCTCCTTTTTTTGGCAATATAGTTTAAATCAAAACAACTTCTATCAATCCATGGAATCCTTATTTAAATCTAAGTTTATTATGAATAAAATTCTAATTAAACTTAGAGTTTCATATCTAAATCTGAATTTATCCTTAATTTTATTTCTTATTCAACAATTTGAAGCAATTTGTGAGAATTGCAATTCAATCTTAAAACCTTAACCAAAATTTTAAAATTGAAATTCTTCCTCTATAGTCCATGATAATTTGAATTTTAGATACCAATTGATTCAAAATTTCAAACTCTACAAAAGTCCCAAGGTTTCAAATTTTAATTTTTGAAAACCATCTAATTTAAAATACCAAAACTTACATAAACATGAATAGCAAAAGGCTAATTATATGAGTATATAACCATGTCTTTAAAACAAATTTTGGATCCTAAATCATATAATCGAGACTCTGATACCAAATGTTAGAATGAATTTATGACAATTATATGAAATTAAAATGCTAAATTGATTATCTGTAAAAAAACATGGTAATAAATTTGAGAATACCCCGTTGATTCTGAATCCTTAAGAGTTTGAAAAGATTAAGACTTTTTCTGTAATCTATACTTCCTTTCATAACTTATAATGAGGTAAGTTGTAGAGTTAGAATTTTACATAAATACAAAAGGGATTTAGCTAAGTTTAAATAAACCTTAGTACCCATTTATTATGGATTTATAACTTAAGGCTCACATTATTATTCACACTAATCAATTAAATATCTAATCCAAGAATAATAAGATCACTAATTTTAATAAATAAATTCAAATATATCTCTGATAGATCATAAATTAACATATTTTTATTTAAAGCAAGATTAATAATTACTACTTCCGATCTTTAATATAAGTCGTCAATACCTACCTCACATATATTAAAAAGATTGGTTAAAGGTAGTTTAACTAATTGAATTTATCTCATAACATAAATTTTTTTTTATATTTATCTCTAATTAAAGACCTTACCTCCATTCTTAGTAAATTGTATCAATTTTAATGATTTTCTATTTAATTAGGGGTATTTAAAAAAATTTATTTAATAATAAAAATAATTTAAAAAAATAATTTATATTTTAAATTATAACAATCCTCCTGAAAATGACTTTTATTGGAAGTCGAAGGGAGTATTTATAACCCACGCTACTAATTGTAAACGAGCAAACTTGGAGGGCATTACCAACCATAACAAAGAATTCTGCGACTTAGTCTTTGTCAGCACGAGGAAAGACAAACCCAAAATCGTCAATTCCTCTACCGAAAGATCAACTTTCACTCCGTCGAAATTAGACATCGATACTAGGTTTTCTGACTATGCTTCTTGCTCGTCCAGCTCCAAATCAACTCGCTCATTCTCAATGTTGCAGTTCTTCGTTCGAGGGGTTAGAACTATAGTAATGCAAGCTTGTCCCCAAGATACTATAAGATCGCTTCACGAGCATATTCAAACGAATGTGGGTATTCCCGTGTTTAAGCAGAGATTGATATATCAGGGGAAGCAACTTCAATGGGAGAAGAGTCTGGCCGAGTGTTCAATTCAAAACGATGCTAGATATGGTCAGTGGAATAAGAAGAAGGAAGCCATGAAACCAAAAGCAGAGCTTCGACATGATATCACTACAACTGAAGCAAAGAAAGGAAGAAGAGAAGCTTGTTGCACATGTGGTAGCCGCATGCACAACACGTTTGCCACATCAACCAAAGATTAACGCGGTTATGCCACATAGACATGCTAGAGAGTAAAATTTTAACATTTGTCATGAATTATTTTTATAAAAAATTATAAAAATTAAATTAAAAATTAAAATAAACTATAAAAATCAAATAATTAATTTTGTCTTCTTTTTTATTTTATAGGATAACGTTTTGCGCACTGAAACAGAAAAAGATTCGGATTCTTTAGTTGACTATACTATAGCCAAGCATTTCTCCTACCTGTCCATCTGCCACGTGTAAGCGGCATACGCCCTCTCTCTCTCTCTCACACGCACTGCTTTCCGCATTTTCTTCCTTCTCTCTTCTGCCTACTAGCGGAGCTTGTGCATAAAAGATCCATCAACTTTTGTCTGTTACTTGTCCTCATTTGTACAGTCTACATCGGCGGAGAAGAAAAATCTCGAGAAATTATGAATGCACTTGTTCGTCTTCCTCCTTCGAGTTCAAGGGCGAACGACGCCGCATTGGTAAAGCATTCGCTGTTTTCCATTCAGATTCTCCACAACCCTCAGCAGCGGTGGCGCCGCCGCATGTTGGTCATTGAAGCCAAAGGCAAGAAGCGAATGATGTCTCGTCAGTCTCAGCGCCCTCCTCCTCCTCGCTTGCCCAAGATTTAGGATGATGGCAACCCTCGATTTGTTATCTTTATTCGTATGGCCATGTTCGTTCTCTTTCGATTAACTAGCTCTATTTATTTCCCTGTTCATTTACTCCTGTTTGGTTTATGAGAAAATCCTGTTGGAGAGGGAAATTAATTTATTTATGTTTTTAGTTTCCCATATAGAGCTAACGGAAATTTAAAGTTTTCCCCAAGCTTATTGTCTGATTGACAAGTTCGAATACAAGTTTAAGGGTCTGTTTGGGTGTTTTGAATAGAATATGGTGAGGTGGTATGGAGTGGGAAGGGGAATGGTTGTCACTCCATTGTTTGAAGGTTTGATGGAAGAATGGAAGGTGATTCATTCCTCATCATTTGGAAGTTACAAGAGTGGAGTGACTTGTGTTTGAAGGATAAAATTTTTAATATTAACTTTACCTATAAACGAAAAGTAAAAATGGAAAGAAAATAAGAAGATAAAATAGAAAAAAAAATCAAATAATCCCAAACTCTTCAATTTGGAAGGGTTTGAAAATTGAGTTACCTTTTAACCATGTGGATTGGATATTTTTCTCACCCCACCCAACCATCCTCCCAAACAAGTCCTAAAGCAATTAAACAGAGCATTACTTAAATCTTCTACTGGGTCTGCTTGTTTCAGGTATTGTATAGTCTTTGCCATATAGTTGTTGCTTTTCCTGAATCATTAGTCACTATTTATTTCTTTTCTATCTGACGCATTGCAACTTTCACCTTATCATTCACCACATGCATTTTTCCATGTGTCCTACAGTTATATAGCAAGCAAGAAAGCCTTACTGGGTGTCCAACAGTCACTAAATATTAAAGAGTCAGTCAATCTGTATAAAGCAATTTCTGCTAGCAAGAGCAATTTCACTTTGAATGTTATAACTCTTTGGTTTATGCTTGATCATTCTCATGGTATCCGATCAGGTCTTTTTTTTCAGCTGCTGATTAAATTCTGATTTTATTTCCACAAGCTATCTCATTCATGTATGGAGTTCAATCCACTTATATGATTTTGCACAGGTATATCTTTGGTACCCTCTTGGTATAATAACAGGTGGGACCACTGCTAAAATCATGGTTGCTGCAAAAGATAATTTTTTGGGGAAATACATCTACAAAGATACACTTGCTAGGAATCTTGCAGCAGTTATATATCGCGTAGGTCCTTTACCATTTTGTCTGATATATTAGTTTTTTACACTTCTAATTCTGTGTTAAAAACTTTAGAAAGTTCAATTCATTGGTGTGATGAAACCCGTTATTTTTGTCACTTGTCGAGCAAGTGTTCTTTTCATATGGTTATATGATATTTCTGTTGTGCTCCATTATCTTAGATTTCAATTGTCTCGTCTTCTTGCATTGTTACAAGAGTCACCTATATACGAACATGGAAGAAACGGATTGTCACAGCGATGTGCAGTTTGGCAAAACTTTTTGCTGAAAGGAAGAAATGTATGACTTTTGCGAAATTTCAAATTTCATTTTAAAGTTTTTGTGCTGTTAAATTTGTATTCTGTGAGAAATTCTTAGATACATATAATATACTAGTTGGCTGTACAATGAGCCAATAAAAATCATCAAAGAGGGCATTTCATATGGTAGGGTCTACTTACACACCTTAGTGAGTTTCTATTAGTGCACTAGCTGATTATGCATTATATGTTTCAGTTGGCTGTAATTTTTTTTTTTGGGGGTTCTCATCTTCTTGCATTGTCTCAAGAAGCACCTACTTTGAACATGGAAGACATGGATTGTCATAACAATCTGCATCCTTGGACTTGTTTAATAAAGCTTTTGCTGAATCAATGGAAGGAATATGCATTAATTTTGTGCAATTACAAATTTCATTTTAAAGTTGGTGTGCTAGTGAACCTATACTTAGTTGAGATCTTATAAAATCAACATAATGGGCAATGCTTTATTGGTTATGCTTGCCACTGTCTTACTGACTGCTTGCTAAAATGCAAATAGGATGAAGAGGAAATACAGAAAACTGCATTCAAGCAGCACTGTGTACTGCGCTCTGCTACCAATTTCAGATATGGCTACAAACTTGTTGTAATGTTCTTATAACGTTTTACTATATATATTTAATACTTTGAGCATTGGAGATGTTTACTTCCACAAATGTGAGAAAGAAGAGTCCTGCTTGTTTATGTTATTTTTTCATGTGATAAATTTGCAGGAAAATGGCAATATTAGAGATGCAATTTCTGCCGGAGATGTTATTGAGGTAACATTCCTCGGATGTTCATGTTTTTGTTTTTATTATTATTATTATTATTATTATATTTTCTACTATAACTCAAAATAAGTAATCTGAACAGAATTTCCAACGTTCCTCCACCAGAGATGTGTAATTTAACAAATGTGACAAAGAAGATTGTTGCTGGTTAATATATTTTTTTCCTAAGTGATGAATTTGCAGGAAAATGACCATTATCATTGATTCATTGTCGCTAAAATTTTTAGGTGTAAACCTTAGAAGCTATTAATTTTGTGTATGTACGTTTCAAAATGTTTGCTTTCTAGTTAGATATCATTTTATTATGATTTCCCCTAATATATTGTTGTGCTGGCATATCCAAGTTGAAGCTTCCAACACAAGATCAGCTAAAAACTGTGCTTGATAAGAAAGACTTTTTCGGAGATGCAAAGGAGTCCTTTGGAAAGATAACAGCATTGAATTCTACGGCAACTGAGGAGTCAGAGGAAGATACAGCACAGAAAGCTAAGTAAGTTTTGTGTTAATTTAGCCCAGATAACTTGCTTCTCTCAATTGTAGTTGTAAGAGTGGAGAAATCCACACTTACCATATAGTGCATGTACATGTGATGGTAAGGATCTAGTCTCCCCTATTGGACACGCGGCTTCTACTCTTACATTTGCAGACCATTGCATGTGATTACACTATTCGATACCTAAGAATTTCTTGTAAAAGAGAACCTGTAAGCACACTTGCATTAGACATACCACGACTTTTCAAATTGCACTTGGATAATATATAATTTATGTCGTTCTGTCTATATCTACCTGAGTATATATGTTTCTTAAGAGGGAACTTTAGTTGCATTCTATGCCGATCATTCAATGACAATTTCTCCGAAGGTTTAAGTGACTCTTGTGTCAATCGCCAGGGTTAAAGGATGAAGGTAAAGCTGGAAAGTGGAGACAATTTGCTTGACTTGTGATCTGTAGCCCCTGGCCTCTGAGCATATGAAGCTTCACCTGGTATATATGTAGATCGCTTCACTGGTAAGCTGATATACCAACAATTCTGCTCTACGAACACCAACTTCATGATGCTGATCAGAAAATCTATTGTTGGAGGAACTAAGAGAAAAGGGGAGAAAAAAAAGTGGTTTTGTAAATAGAAAATATTTATAATATTTTTATTTTTAATAATTAAATAATGATTGATAGATAATTCTAAATAATAATTATAAGAATAAAATTGTAATTCTTTTCAACTTTCACTTTATATTTCATTTTACGCAGGGATACCAAATGGGCCAATTCATTCAATTTATTGAAAGATTGCATTATCAACTTGACCAGGCCCTGGAATTTTGTTTCATTCAGTGGAATCTTGCAATGTACTCATATGCAATAACATTCTCAATTAAGACCTCTGTTTACACTAAAAATAATCTATTTAATTTAACATTTTGTTTAGATAAAATGGAATTTTTTTTATTTTTTTTTTTCCAATTAACTTTACCGGTACAGATTCTGTGCATATGTAGTTTAGTTACAGTACATGGGATTAACAGTAGCCAGAGCATAAACACTAGAACTGAGGCTAAATATAACCCCACAGCTGCCTCGAATTTAAAAAAAAAAAGAAAAACCATGAAGTGCATAGCTTCAAAGAAGCAGAAGAAACTTGCTAAAATAAGTGTAATAGTGGACTTAACCATCTAAAATATCGATTTGATAATTTTTCCATTTAGTTATTATACGATCAAATGATACGCAACCCATTCTTGATCATTTACTTTTGTCAAGGGCCACTGTCGATTCAGACTTCAGAGCACACCAAGACTTGGTTCTCTCCTTATCCTATTGACCCAAAAACAAAAGTTCATGGATCGTGTCTTCTCTTCACCCTGTCCTACCCAACTAAAACTTTATAAAATACCACAAATTTTTTCTAAAAAATATAAATTTATTAGTTTTTAGTGTGAAGAAATACCATAAATAAAATCAGGACACGGACAAGCCTAGGGTTCGGATGATGGAAGGCCCTCTAATCTGTGCGATAAGATATTTCTGGAGAGACATCTAGAAAGTGAGAAACTCAGGTCCCCCCCGTCCGACGGCGAAGTCCATGTCGTGCTTTCCAGAACTCTCTATTTTCTTATTTCCTTACGGCCTCATCTCTTCTATATATTTCACAAAACCCTTATCACTTCCAGCCTGCGAATCATATTTCTGGCATCATTATTCCTTCATAGAATGATGACTCGGGCGTTATCCTCAAATCTGTGTCTTCACCTTCCCTCGCCATATGGCTTGTCATCTTGTAGAGCTTCATCTTCATCATCAAGGTATTTCAATTTCCCACAGTTTTTCAAACCCATCAAGGCCATGGCAGCTGGGGATGTCAGAGACAAACATGACCATCCTCAAAGACCCACCAGGAACCCTTCCCACCTTAAAAGGAGAGTTGCCGCACCCATTGGTAAACCCCTAGTAAGCTTACTTCCTTTTTCTGCTCTACAAGCACCCATACCTTCAAAATAGACTCGCATCATATTTGATACGTGTCTCTATATAACTTGAGTGATACTTTAAATTTCACGAGAATATCACATTCTGTGGCATGTAATCTTGCTGTGTCTACGTTATCGATGAATATTTTTTGGTTTAGGGAATATATTTTTTAGGTTTAATGTTACTTTTTTTTGGGTCGTATATTAAATATAACATATATTTTAAATTGCTTTTAAACATGGGATGATTTGCTCTATTCTAGTGTTGGTATTATGCAGTGTATTTATTTTTTAATTTGGGGCAATTTTTTATTGGTTTATTGTTATTTTTTTTTTAATTTAATTAACTATTATATTCAATAAGAGATGATATTTAAAATATTATATATTTTATGGTGTTCTGTCTTATGCTGTGTATGGATGTTTCTTTAGTTGAGGGCAAATTTTTCTCTGATTGTGTTACTTGCAGAAAGAATTTTTGTAGTGAAAAAATGGTGAATTTGTAAGTAAAGCAGAAACATAACTAAATGCAGGGTTGTGGGACCGATTTCCAACGGCAAAGACAGTACAGCAGATGATGGAGACGATGGAGAGGATGGTGGAGGACCCATTTGCGTTCAGCACCGGAGAGTGGCCGATGCCGGCGAGTGACGGAGGAGGTTACCGGAGGGGAAGGACTCCGTGGGAGATAAAAGAGGGAGAGGAAGAGTACAAGATGAGATTTGACATGCCAGGGATGACCAAGGAGGATGTGAAGGTGTGGGTGGAGGAGAAGATGCTTGTGGTGAAAGCTGAGAAAGAACGAAAGAAGAATGGAGATAGAGATGATGATGAAGAAGAAGATGAAGAATGGTCTGCTAAGAGCTATGGAAGGTATAATAGTAGGATTGCTTTGCCTGAGAATGTGCTGTTTGAGAAAATCAAGGCTGAGGTTAAGGATGGTGTTCTTTACATAACTATTCCTAAGGCTGCTTCCTCTCCAAAGATGTTTGATATCCATGTGCAATGACAGATTTTGTCTTCTTCTTCTTCTTCCCTTTTTTTTTTAATTAAGTGTATGTATAAGTTTTTTTTTTTGGGGTGAATGTATGTATAAGTTTTTACATTCTATAAAAGTGAGAATTTTAAAAGCAGGTCAGGATTATTATTTTAACTAAACTAATAATTTGTTGTTAAGTTTATCATTTTCTTTCTTGAAAATTGAGTGAACAGGTTAATTTTTTTCAAAACAAGTAAACTAATAATTTTATTTTTGAATTGTTAAGTCCACGTAGTTTTAATTTTTCAAAATTAATGAATATAAAAATTGGTTATTGGAAATAACAAATTTTTGAATATTTAAGAAATTAAAGAAAAAATAAATTTAATAATTTAAGGGTGAATTTTTTTTTCATCTTGCTCATTATTTTTTGATGTCAAATAATTCAAAGGTCACCAAAAAAAATTAATAAACAAAATGTGGTTGTTTTTTTAAATAATTAATTATATATTTTAACTTTTTTAATATCAAAGCTAAATGAGTCAGAAACTTAAAAATTTAATCCATGTAGCTTTTGTTGAATGTGCAAACCCAAATGGGGTTACAACAAAAAGAATAAATTAAGGTCCATCTGAAATCTGTATAATGCAATTCAATTTCGCCATTGCAGAATCTGCTTTGTGCAGTGGAATAGTGAGCAGACTGGAAAATTCCGTTATATTTTGTACAGAAAGTTGCTCCAAATAACTGATGTTTGCATGATTAGATAGCAAGTCATAATTTTAGCTTTCATTTCCTGAGATTTTGGAGCACCTTTCTAACAATACAAGTGGGCGTTTGGTGGGACGAGGGTAAAAGGGAAAAAAAAAAAGTTTGGTAAAATTCTAATTTTATTTTTATAATTATTATTTAATGTTTTATTAATTATTATTTAATTATTAAAATTAATAATATTATAAATATTTTTTATTTATAAAATTATTTTTTTAAATTTTTATATTTAACTTTTTGCTAACTGAATAAGGTGAAGTAAATTTTTTCATACCCTCCAATATTAATGTGCAAGGGTGTACCTTTCATGTGGCGCATTATTATAGTGCCACGAGACTGTCAAATCCAATTTCCTTGTTATTTTTAAGAGATAAATTTTTTTTTTACAGATTTCTATTTTTATTTAAATCATAATTTTTTATTAAGTTGAGAGTTAAAAAATAATTTTCATTTTATATTTCATTTCTTTTAAATTAAAAAATCAAAATTAAAAAAAATAAAATTTAAACTATTCAAACTAAATATGAAAGAGTCCAAATCAGAAGCATCATCTTACGTTGCTCCAGTTCGCCTCTCACTGTTGCATGGCTAAATGCGCTTACTGGAAGAATAGTTGACAAAATTGAAAAGAAGTCCAATATAATTAAAATTTACTAGTTATGTTTATATTTTAGTCCCAGTAAGTTTGTCCATTAAAATAGAGTCCTTTTGTCTTTTAATTTGTAATTTATTCCACGAAGATTTCTAAATTATGCAAACACCCTAAATCTCAGCTCTCACATGATAGCCTCAGGTACGAGAAACGCATTATCAAGTCTCATGGTAGATCATAGATCATTATCTTCATTGATCGCCTCCCCTAGGTGGTTATCTTAGTACCTTAACATTCACATCTTGTGAGTCACATAGGGAAAGCCGCAGCTAAATTTTCAATGGCTTATAGAGGAAAAAAAAATGGCGAAAATTAGCACGGAATATCGCCCAAAAGAAGGAACAAGATGCAGACTTTTCGTATAAGAAAAGCCTCAGATCTTGCACCAATTGGTGAATGAAGAAAACAACAATATCAACAAGCCATAACAGAGGGAATGAAGTGGTTTCTCAAGGAAGAAAAACAGGAAAGAATGAAGGATTATGCAGCAAATTCGGATAAGAAGAACCCTTGAAGAGTTATTATTTACAATCACAAATTAACTAGGTAGTTAAAGAGCCATAAAAAGAAAAAAAAAATGAATGTAAAGAAAAGTTCATATTCTTTGTAATCATAAATTAATTGTATATAACATGGTTTAAAAGAGAAAAAAGAAAAAAAATAGAGTTAAAGAAAGAAAATAAACTTTATATATATTTTTATACTTTTATATTACTTTCTTTTCCATCGTATAATTGTAGAAGGTTTAATTTTATATTAAGAAAAAAGTCTTATATGTATTTCTATTCTTCCATGTTAGCAAAAGGTTCAATTTCACCCTTCATTCTTGCACATTTTTATCAAAAGGACTGGACGACGGAGGTAGATAGGAACATTTTGGGTGAGGTTCTGGCCTTGGTCAAGCACACTGTGATGAATGGAGCTGAGGAAGACGCACTGATGGATGAGGATGAAGTAAGCGCACAAGGAAAGAGATGGGAGTTTTCTGGTTTTTGATCTGTTTTTTCTCTCTCTTGTTCGTTTTTCCTTTTTTCTTTTATTTGTTTTGTTTGTTTATGAAGGCAATGTTTTTTTTTGGGGGGGGGGGGGGGGGAGAATAAAGAAAGTTGAAAGAGTCATTTAACAATTTCATAAACTAATGGCGGTAGGTTAAAAAAAAAAACGTAAAATGTAAAAATTTTAGGATTTAAATGTCAATACAATAAAATAATTTTCCTGACCTTCTGTGTGATATTTGCTTTATTACCTATGTATTTTCCTGTAGCCCTGATGTGGCTCAATCTTAGTGAGCAACGTGGAGGTGTACCTATACAGAGATGGACTCTCTGCAGCGTGAGAAGCACAGTTTTTGAAAAAAAAAATTGAAAAAAAAAAACAAAAACAAAAACTTGTGAAATAATGCAGAGCAATTTTGGGATATTCGATTGCAGAACATCCCAACCTATACCTTTATACTTCAATTTTAAAGTGTGTGGAAGAATTCACCAACAAAAATTTTGCCAAGTATTATCTTTTTATTTTGAGAATAAATTAGTATTTTAGTCCTTAAAAATATTTTTATTATTAATTTAGTACTAATATATTTAAAAATATATACCATTTTAGTCCTAAACTAAATTAATGATAATGAACATTTTATTTTGAATTAAACTAAAGTTATTATGATTAAATTGATAAAAATAAATTTTTTAAAGACTAAATTAACATGATTGATTTTTTTTTTTAAAATTCTCTTTTTCTTTTGATGGCGTGGAACTTTAAGTTTTCACTTAATTTATTTTTAATGTTTTATTTTCTCAAAATTCATTTAACAAAATTATATATTAAGGGGACTGAAGCAGTTTTAAATTTAAGAAGATAAATTATAAAGTCAGCATTTAGACAAAATTTATTTTTTTAAGTAAACTAGATCAACAGGAGAAATGTACCCTTAAGATTATTAAAAAGGATTTAATATTAATTAATCACCAATTAATTTAAGAATACTCTTATTGCACAATAAAAAAAGAAAAGGCAGGTAATATGAAAAAATATGCGTATATGTAATGAATATTTTATTTATTAAACATTAAGACATTTGTTTTAAATATTTGAAAAAAAATCAGATATCACATGTCAAATACCATTTATTACTTATAGAATCTTTTGTCAATTTGATTGTGATATCCGCCAATTATCTATAACCAAATCAATAACCAAACCTGCCTAAGTTAGCGTTTCTTTGTTTGTTTAACATATTACATACCAATTTGTTTAGCCAATACTTAATAAAAGTAGTATTTTTAACTAACAAATCCTCAACATTTTTTTTCTATTATATATATAATATATATATTTGTTCATGTTTAGAGATTTTCTCCATGTGGAAACTCCAATGGTCCCATTCACAAAAAACAGATAGAACAAAAGAAAAAACAATAAAATAGACGTTGGAAAGAAAAAAAAAGTGTGCTAGGACCACTGATTCAATCATTGTGGGCCAATCCATACAAGAGAAAATAGAAACAGAGGAGCGTTTATATGCTTTCTCTATGGCTTAGATTCAGAGAAATCCAGAGACAATCATTTTTATTATTGTGACTGAGAAAATAACTATATATGTAAAAAAGGAAAAGGAAACTTTTGTTTGTCCTTTCGTTTCTTTTCTTTCACATATATTGGTTTAAGCACATCCCAGGAGTGTGACCATAGAGACAGAGATTCTTAATTTCTTTGAGTTCGTGTTCGTTGTTATAGGGCGATGGGGGAATTGACTTGTCTTCTTCGATCCTTCTCAAATCCCACTGACACTTCTTCTTGCATGGCCAAAGAGGTGAGTCTCGCATTAAGCTCCCATTTCGAAATTTCCTTTTTTTTTTTCTCTGAGTTGTTTTTGAATTAGGAACCCGTTTATAATGAGTATTGAATTCAGTGCTTGGTTTGATCTTTCGGTCTGTTTGGTTGCCGGGAAATGGCTGTCTGTTTTTGTTTGCTTTCTGAGAAACTGCTCTGAAACGAAAGCTTGGAATGTCTCTAACTGCTTTGCTCATTCTGATTTTGCGACATTTTAGAAAGAGAGATAATGGTTGTGCCTAACCCTAACATGGAAGAAACTTCTTAGATATTCACTTGGTCTTGTAATCCTGCTTCGCCTTACCTTATTCTGGTTAAAAATAGGAACTAAAAACATGGGATTTGATATCATGGGTGTATGTCACTGTTCTTACTAAGCATATCTATACTAAATTTTTGAAGACTCGCCATATTAATATGAATATATTTATTTATTATAATTTCAGGGAGACCCTATTCGTTTGCTGGGAGAGTCGATCTCTTTTGGGAGATATATGACGGAGAGTCTGGATTGGGAGAAATGGTCAGTTTTCTCACACAATCGCTATGTAGAAGAAGCTGAAAAATTCTCCAAACCAGGTTCTGTTGCTGAGAAGAAGGCTTACTTTGAGGCTCATTACAAGAAAAAGGCAGCTCAGAAAGCAGCAGCCTTGGTCCAAGAAGCAAATTTATCAGTTGATGAAACTTTTGATTCTGAAACTCGGAATGGGAACTGCAATAACCCATCCGTTGAGATAAACCCAAAAGAGAACAGTAATGTGACTGTCATTGAACAGCATGAGAAAGATGCTGTTAGTTACCAAGTTGTTGATTATGCTGATGCAAACAAAAATAAACATGACATAGAACAAAGTGAAGTAGACATTTCCAAATTGGAATTACCAGAGGGTGTGCCTCAACCTCTAGTTGATCATCCTAATGTGGAAAATTTTGTTATAGTTGATAATTCTAACCAGATCGTTAATGTTGAGAAGATTGCAGTCCCCAAAGAAGAAAGAATGCCTCGTTCTGTATGCTTTGGCTTTCTTTCTATCTGATTTCCTTTTATGCGTGAATAGTAACTGTGGCCTCCTCACAAACACATCTTACTGTTGCTTTTCAGGGTAATGGAGGGCAAGTTAAGGGAAGAGAAGCAAATTCTTCTCCAAAATTGTCAACCAAAGCTACAGTATCCAAACCTTTGTATTCTCTTGCAGAAAGACAGGCTACAGTGCAACCCAGAAGTGGAATAAGCGGTGTTGCAAATAGCAAAAAAACTGTTGGAGGCTCAGCTGAAAAGAAGAGACTATATGCAAGGTCACTCCACATGTCAATCAATCTTGCTTCTTGCGCTGGTGAAACAAGCAAAACAGCTTCAGTGTTGCAACAGAACAGATTGAAAAAGATAAATTTTAACTTTCCCAATATTTCAAGAGATCATCCAGTTGCATTGCAGCCATCAATTAGGGTATTCACTTAACCTATTTTTTGCCAAAATGCTTCAGTCACTTGAAAAATGTGTGGATTGCTAAGGATAGTTTATTTTTCAAACTTCAGCCAACTAATGATGTATTCAATCAAGCCCCAGTGAATCCTCAGTCTGAGGGTAGAAGGTATTTTGTTGTCTGAATGTATTTTTTATTTTTTTTTCACTTTTATGCACTGATAATCTTCCTACTGAGCTTCAGTTGCATTGCACAAATAAGTTTTCTTTTTCACGGATGTTCAGATTGGTCTATGTTAGGACTGAAAGACTACTAAATAAGTCAGTGTCGAAGGGGGTGACGGCAAGTGCTGAACTGTCCTCCCTTTCTGTCGAGTAAGATCATTTTACAAGTTGCTAAAACTGTTCAAGTTTGTGCACTATACGGATTGCCACGTATAATGAGTCTCTTCTTGTTACTTCTTGGGAATAGATGCTCAAAATCTCCTGGCACAAGGCGTCCACAATACTCTACCATATCATCACCTTTTCGATTCAGAAGCGAAGAAAGAGCAGCAAATCGTAAAGAGGCAAGTTCTTTTCCTTGTCCCTTAGTTACATTATCTTTGCAGTTTATGCCAGCACCTGTGGTAACACTTGCTTCTCCTATTTGTATTCCAGTTCTTTCGAAGGATGGATGAAATCAAATCAAAGGGGGCAGAAAGAACGCCACAGCAAAGGAGATGCAAGGTGGATTTCTTTATAATGCTACTGTTGATACGATGATTTAGGTGTTACTACTGTGAGGCATAGTGATTTATTAGTGGTTTATTACTTTGTTAAAGCCAATAAAAGATCAAGAATTATAATAACATGAAATGAGTGGAGGGAAATTGCGGGAAGCATTGAAGTTAATATGGCATTATCTAGAGAACGAATGCTTGTATATATTCCTATGACTTCCTAATAATGACTTTTAAAGGCTCTCCTCTCTTTTGCTTAAGTAATTAAGAAACAGGATCCATGTATTCCTCTATGTGGTTGATGAATCAATATCGTTTACTTTGATCTTCATTCAGGGGAAAACAGAGCATGATCACAAGAAGTTGCAGCAGAGCAGTGGCTTTAAAACCAAACAAAACGAGGACAAGAATGGTGAACAACAATTGCCAAGTAACGAGGTGCGAAAGGTACCTTGCTTTGTTACTTGTCTGATGCTGGCATAGACATTTTCGACTGAAGGCCTTGAAGTCTTGAAAGATGCTTTTAGGTTTCCACTTTCCATAACCAAGTGTCATTGAAGCTGGAATATATAATGCAAAAATCTTGTTCCTTGTCAAGCAACTCTATCAATATTGATGAAAACCTTTATGACCATGTTAATCATCCTGCCTCCCTCGGCTTCTGTGATCTTTTAGGAAATATGCAGTTCTCTAGGTGTTTGTTATCAAGTTCTTTAATAAAAACATAATGTATGAACATTTTTTATAATCTAGCACTATATCATTAAATGCTTCTCCCCAACAAAAACAAAAAAAAAAGGGCACAAAGAAGTTCTCTAATGTCCTTGTTCTGTTAAAAAACCTAATAGCAAATATCCAAAGAAGCCCCTTAATTTTGTCCTTTGTTGTATGACCTCCTTACATGCCCTCTTCATCATATATAATTTTGTTCATGCTGCTTGTCTTTTTATTCTGGGCGATGTTCATCTTCTAATTTTTTGTTTTTCATTTCATTTTTTGTTTTTTATTTTATTATTTGCAGACATCACTAGCACAGCCTCTGTCACCAAAACCTGGAAGGAAAGCAACTTCCAGTACATGCCATGGCAAAAACTCTCGAAACTCTTGGAAGCCTCCCATCAGTATCAGTACTTCTAAACGTGTTACGGAGAAAATTAACCAAACAACAAGGGGATCAGTCACTTCACTGTCAAAGGTCAGACAAGAGAATGCTGCTCCAAACATTCAGCCTTGAGAACATAAAAATAAGTTCTTTTCTTCTATGAACATTTGTTTGGAGATCACAATGTCAAAGGCAATGAGTTGAATCCACTTTTGATGAGCCTGAGTTCTTCTCATGATTATAAAGCGCTTATGATTTGATTCTACAAGGACGATTAGAGGAGTTTATGCTGTGGTGTGTTTCCACAATTTAAAGTCCCTGTCTGCTGGTATATGGGAAATAGTATTCTTGTAGTTGCATATAAGACGAGTTTTGACCTAGGATCATTCTGTAATAAAAAATGTAAAGGCGACAAGGGATTTGAATTTAGATTCTCTCATGTGACATAATAGTCATATGAAGAGAGATATAGACAATTTTGTCTCACTCTTTTCTTCACATGAATAATGAAATCATTTTTGTGCTCTTTGCTTTGCTCTCTTTGCTTGACGTTTGGCAGGAAGGAGCCTTTAGCCTTTGATTTCACTATTCTAATGGTATAAAGATGATTTTGAATGGAGATTCTTTCCATGTTTATTGAATTATTATGGGGTTTTCGTGATTATTACAGACACTGTCCCGTGATTGAAAGGAAAAGAAAAAAAAAAAAGAAAAAGGAAAACCACTTAGATAGTCATAGTGAATCACAGCCAGATCATGACTACGGCTTAAAAATATGTAACATGTAAAATTTTAATTGCACTAGATTTAATGTGAAGATCACGTCTTCTAAAATTGCTTGGGAGAGAATTTGCAGCCCTTAACGGCACTAAATGCTTGCCTAAATGTACAGTAAAGACCAGTTAAAACAACAACGAAATAATGAAGTTGAGGATCGTCGTCAACCACTTCTATATATACATGCTAAATCCTGGCTGATTGGACAAAAAAAAAAAAATCCCAATCCTCGGCAGTTGAAATTCTTCACTAACAGATTTAGCTAACTACAAGCTACAAATAACTTTCAATCGTTTCACGCAAGTAGGTGAATTATTTGTTGAAAAAGCTTGAAAGGGAAGAGCAGATCATGCTATGAATAGGCCTTGTTCTGCTGAATAATCTGCTGTATCATATAGATGAGTTGGAACTTCCCCGGTGAGCCCTGGATCATAATAGTCTGGCTTCTCTATATTCTGCAGTCCAAAGTTCATATTATAGCGTCCCCCTTGTATACAAAAGGATTTCAAGTTCTCCTCCAAAGGGGAAGCTAACCCACCTCCCAAAAGTAGGTTTCCTGGGTAAAATTCCAGGTCAGAAATGGAATTAAGATTAAAGCCGAAATTCGAAGTAGAAATGGGTTCTAAAGATTGATCATCCGCCATGAAGCTTTTGGACTGCATAGAAAAGGTATCTGCACTTCCTATGAAACTCACGGAACCAGCATAATCTGTGGTGTAATCAGCATACAAAGAGTTGGTTTCAATACAGGCAGCAGCTTCTCCCTCAATTACAGAGGGGTTGGATCTAATTGAAGCATTTGCTTGTGATTGATCAACCTGGATGTGACGCTGCGTACCATGTAATGGCAACTGGCTGAAGCTATCCTTTAATGGAAGATATGACTTACGTTTTTTGAGTTGCGTTTCTGGGAATTCCCTCCAAGAGTACTGTGTTGGGGTGGCACACTCAAACGCTGCATGGCTTCCTTCTGAATCTAGAAGTGCAAAAGACTGATCATGGCCCTTATGCGCACTCCTCCTTGTATCTGTATCATGAATGTTAACAGTCAAGTCTGTTCTTCTATCTATCGTAGCCTCTGAAACGATTTCCTCGATATCACTTTCATGACTTCTAGCATCCACATTCTGAAGATGCAACGTTACATCTGAATATTTATGGCTGTCAATTGAAACATCATGTTGTTGCCTGTTCATTGGGCTCTGAAAACAGAAACTTCCTGCAGGATCTTTTGAAACTAAATCCGAATGCTGAATCCCACTTGAGGAACAATTCCGATCTCCATCCTTCTGCAACCTACTCAAGTAGAGCCGGTATTTCTGCAAAACATTTTATTTCTCAATGAGACCCCATGAGTTTCAAAACTCCTTGTTCAGTACAAAACATTTTATTTCTACAAAACATTTTTTTTTTCCTTCTCCCTTCTCTTTTTCTTGATTTAGTTTACAGAGGATCAGATTTTGAGTAGTGATATTTCTGCAAAAAATTAATAAAGGTCAACAATGGGGAGGTTGTTACATCCTACTTTATCATATGTGAAGTTCCCTTAAGGTTTTAGATCTACTATGTCAAATATTTTCCCAGACATTATCACACGCATGATCAGAAATGTTATGAAACCTAGACGTTTATGTGAATAAAAATATGATACAAGTTTCTTTCTCGATAATCTCTACTGATAATACAGTAATGGCAACAAAAAAAAAATCGATAACATACTAGGAGTGGATAAATAATATCACTTAAACGACACATAAAACCAAAATTACCTGCAAGTGGCTAGCAACATTATCCCTAGTCAACCATGGAACATTCATCAAATCAAGTATTTTCTTGGGACCAACTTCTGCGAAACAGAAGACATGTGTTACGAATACTCCCACACTTAAAAAAACGTAAAAACTTCATTAAGAAAAAGCTAAGGTTTTTATTGATTAAGGGGTCCAGCTAGACTTTTTTTTTTTTGGGGGCAGTAGTAGGGGTCATAATAGATTGATTAGTCATTATGATTAGTAGTATTCACAATTTGTGGAGGAAGTTCATAGAAAGCTTACTATCAAATCCAATCTGATTCACAGCCTTAACAAATTTCTGATGAAGATCTACAGACCAAACTACTCTGGCTTTCTTTGTGGAAGATTGATCTCCAAATTTATCACGTTTGCTATCTGGGTCTTTTCTTTTCTTCGTTGAGGTCATATCTTCCATAGCAAGTAAGTTCCCATCATCAAACTGATCTGATCCATTTCCCATGAAGTGAAAGCCCTCAAAACCTTCGAGACTTCCAAATTCTCTTGCCTCGTGCATCCTTTTTCTAAAGACATGTTGCCATATATTTCGCAGTTCTTTCATCCTTATAGGCTTAAGGAGATAATCACATGCTCCATGCTGAACGCCCTTCATCACCCTCCTTGTTTCTCCATCGACAGACATCACTGCACAACATCACAGTGTGTCAGAGCATAAACTTTCATTTAAAGAGAAAGTTGAATATATTATTGACAGAGAACCGACTGATGACGGGAAGATCCATCTCAAGTCCAACATGCTCGAGAAGTTTAAAACCATCCATGTCGGGCATATTTACATCGCTGATCACAATGTCATATCCATCTTTCCTTTCACGAAGCAAGTTTAGTGCCTCTCTTGCTAGACAACATGTGGTCACTAAAAAACATTTAAAAAACCATAATATCAGAATGAAATAAGAAATTGGCACCGTCATAACATAGCAAATAAAACAATCAAGGGACGCTCTTGCCTTCCAAAATTCACTTCGTGAAATATAAGACATTTTGTTAATGCCTAAAAGAAGAAAAGAGGATACTTATAAACTCTATGGTTAGCCTAACATCAGGTAGATACCATAGTCTAGGAGACAAAAGCCTATACTGCTACCGCTGTTGTGTTTTTATTCCTAGAGACTGGTCACAAATGAAGTCAACAAAAAAAAAAAAAACTTTTATATGGTGAAGCCTTCCTTAATCATGTGTGTAAACATTGTTTGGTGAGCCAATATATAGCATGTTTGGATGAGCTTTTGAAGGAACAAACCTTGGTTTGCAAGGAGCAAATCATGGTTTACAAGAAGCAATAACATGTTTGGACAGCAAATTATGGTTTGCAAGAAGCAAACCATGGTTTGCAAGAAGCAATAAATAGCTGCTTCTATAAAACGTGGTTTGCCAACCGGGTTTCCAAACACACCAATAGGACACAAAAATGCCTCAGGGCCAATTTCTCTTACTGTTATCCACTGACTGGAATTTTTACCACATAAATGTTCTGTATTTTTCTAGGTTATACTGATGCACTGGTGTTTCGCATTTTAAAAGACTGCTAAAAGCACAGACATTCATTTATTCAAAACAAATTAGCTACTTCTTGTGTTACGTAGAAGAACTAGTCTCACATGCCACTACTGATGCACCAACTACAATTTTGATCTCATTCTACATTTTCATCAAACATCTATATGAGTGTTATTATGTTTACCAAGAGTATGTATTTTTTAATTATTTTTGAGTATGGGTATGAGAGTCATTTTCTATTTATAAAATTACTTTTTTTTTTTGTTTCTATTTTTAACTCTACCAAACAATCCAAGTGTTTAGTTGCCCCTTTTTTCTCTCCTTTGAACGCGGGTACCAACTATGATGTGAGATAGGAGGCATTACTAACAAGGCATTTTAGTTCCAAAGATACCATCTCAACATCATGAACCAGTAAATTCTAAGGATACTAGTACGATTGAAAGATCAGCAGGAATCAAATTCCACAAGGTCCACTTCTTTTTTGTCGCCTTCTACCTTTTCTTGCAGTGTGTTGCTTTTGTGGAGTGCAGAGACTGCAGAGCCATCTCTTACGAAAGTGATGCAGTACATAAAGGGGAATCAAAGAGAAGAAACAAAATACTGAAATCTCAATTCAAAACTCAATAATGAAAGGGATAAAGCCTACAATTGACTAAAAGCATATTTAAAAGAAGAGTAAATTACATATATTTTTTCTAAGTTTTGGTGAAATTACACAAGTTTCCTTTGAAACAAAAAATTATTCTAAATTTTAGTTAATTTTAAAATTTTTATCAAACTATCCTCCATTTAATTTTTTTAGTTAAAAAAATATATATTTAAAGTAATAGAGGGTATTTTAGTTAAAAAAAATTAAAATTAGACTAAAATATGAGATAATCTTTTATTTCATATAAAGTCTACATATATTTTGAAAATAAAAAAGAGATCTATGTAATTTCAATAAAATTAAAAAAATTTTGTGTAATTTATTCTTAGCACCTTATTCAATGTATAGAAAACTAGAAATAAAAATATGAAAAGAAAAAAAATGATTTTGTGGATTGAAAATTATTCTTGTGCCTTTACTTTAAAAAAATTATTAAAAAATAGATATTATTAAATAATAATTATAAAGACATAATAAATACTTCCTCCGGTACTTTTTATAAAGAAATCTGAATAGATTTTTTTGGTTTCAAAATATAAGAAATATGGTATATTTTTTTACTTTATTAAATAATAAATTTTTTTTATTCTTTATTTATTATTACACCTAATACACTTAACAATGTATAACGTTTTTCCATGCAAAATAAATATGAATAAAATAAAAAAGAATTACTAAATTTAAACCTAATCAGTGAGTTAAACTGATATTAACTGTTTTTCTTAATACTAGTAAAATAATTTTTTATTTTTAATAAAAAAGGCCGGAGGTATTATTATTTTAAATTGTTTACTTTAATTTTCTTTTTCCTTTGATAACCAAACAAGAAAAACATGGACCAACCTAACTCTAAACCCAGCAAACATAAAACTAAGTCCATAAGACTTTATTCGAATTCCTAATTAAATTCTAAGTTATCCCAATTACCCCAAATTACAAAACCGTAATTTTAGATAATAAGAACATTGTTACATGATGTAATCACTAATAAACATCTATTTTGGTGCTACATTACAAAGACTTTTGGCGACATAGAACCCTGAGCGCACAATTTGTCATAACCATGCGTATCAATTCAATCTTTGCACCTTGAAAGAAGCTTCGTTCTCTAAGAAAGCATGATATTATCAAGTAAAACCTCAAATTAACCAGTTTACATAAAACCCAGCAAAAACTCATGTAATCAACATTGAAGCATTCTTATTCTAACAGACAACTTCACCGTCATTTCACATGCTAAGAAGGAAAAGAAATACTGAAACATAAAAATAAAACTCAACATGAGCTTAAAAAAAAAAAAAAATTTCTTGAATCCCACCTTATAAGCAATAGTCACAGGCTCACAGTACATGAAAAGAAAAGAAAAAAAAAAGGTGATGTAAGGAAAAAGGAGGGAAGGAGTTAAGAAACCTTCGTAAGAGCACTTCTTGAGCATCTTCTCAACTATCCTCAGCCATGTTAAATCGTCGTCGACGACGAGAACTCGGAGACCAGCCGGAAAAGCATCTCGTCGAGAAGAGAACCCAGTATTATCCATATTTGCTGAACTAATAAAGAATCTGAGGATGGTACGGTTCCGATTCAAATGCACAGAGAGAGAGAGAGGGAATATGAGTATGTCCGAGTTTAATAAAGAAGGTTACTCCGAATTCTTCGGATTTTAAGGAAAGAGAAGGAGAGAATCTGCGGATATTGGCAACCAATAGCGAAAGCTACCCTGGTCCCCCGTTAGTATATATCCTCTCTTTCTGTTATAGTCCTTCAATTTCTAAGCTGAAGAGGAGGATCAGTGAAGCTGTTCTTACAGAGGCTAAAAGATGCTATAATGGGAAATTGGAGGAAAGGTGAATTGAACTCTTTTCCACTGTGAGGTTCAGCAAGTTGAGATTGAAATATCACAGAAAGAAAGTGATCTGGGAAAATAGTTTCTCAATGAAGAAGGCGTCTAACGAATTTCAAAGACAATTACAAGCCAAACCTTTTCATAGAAGCTGTCTCAGGACTTACTGCAATTCTTGCCCAAAAGCAACTCATAATTGATATCCAAGAGGTAATTTAGTGGTGTCAGTCACTGTAACCCTAGAGACTTAAAAGTTCACTTTGACGTTGAGATTGTATAGATTTTGGTTTCTTCAAATGATTTATTTTTAACGTGATTGATTAGGACGGTTAATGGTATATTTGAGACTTTTGTTGACCTTTTTCATATGAAATAGAGATTTTTAATGGTACGGATGGATGGTAACATATGAAATAACAAGAAATGCAATGGTTGGTATGAATTAAATTATTATTTAAAAGTATTTTTTTAAATGAAATGGAACAAAGAAAGAATTCTAAGATCTCTCATTGCCATTCAAATTCTAAATTTTGTGTGTCTCTAAATTAGGAGTTTAGAAAATAATATAATGGACAGATAATACAATTATAACTATATCTTTTTCAATTAAAAATTTGCAAAAATCACATTAGTTATAAGAGTAATATTGAAAAAAATAATTTATAAATTATTTCATTTTATTACTAACTCTCTTCCTATTCTTAGTAAATTCCTAAACAATGAAAAAGCATATAACTTACTATTTCATTCTTACTTTTTCATTTCATCCCAGGAAAACAATAACCACCCAATGGCCGAGTACCAATAATTTTTTTTTTTAATAAGAGAAATAGCCATCTTTACAAGCTTTTAACACCAAAGAATTCAGACATAAGATTTAATACTTTAACTTTTAATTCATAGCATAAGTCAATACTACTGTTATTAAATTTTTTCCTATTAAACCATTAAATTTGTCTATTAAATTAATTAATAAGTAGAATATTATACATTCCTATTAACGGAGTTGATCATTTAAAATACATATAATATACATTAAAAGTCAAATGATCAACATGAAACATATTTTAAAAAATAAAACAATAAATAAATTTAAAGCACTAAAAAATATTAATTCGACCTAATTTATTTCAGCAGTTTCTTTTATATGGAGGAGGAGAAAGAAGTAACCAAGTAAAAAAAAAAACCATATTCATTTGGAAAAATGGTTGAAATAAGAATTTATCCCCCCCAAAAAAAAAAGGAAAGGAAACAAGAAACCAATGTGGAAAGGACACCAATCCTATTCTATGAACTAAAACTAGAAGATTATGGACAATAAAGAGGAAGGTGAAATACTTGAAATTTCCATTCCATGACTTGACAATTTTGGGTGGAAATGCACGTGGAGTCCATTTTAGAAAAGTTGTTAAAAGGGCAATTGTTGGACACCCAAGAGGCTCAATACCACTAAAACTGGGGAACGCAAACTGAATTTCATTGGGTTTAGGAAAGTAAGTTAATAACTTTGATATAACAACATAAATATAGTAAATTAATTATTAATAAATGGAGGAAATTATACACTCTTTTTTTAAGGGGTAAGAGGTGTTCAACTTATTCGGCTTTTTTATTTTAAGAATTTATACTCTCTTTTTTTGAAATTAAAAAATTTATTATACTAATACATCGATTGGTATATAAAATTATTAGATATGAAAATAAAAAATAAATGAGAATATAAATATAATAAAATAATTATATTTGGTGTAATATAAAAAGAAATAAGAATATTATTTTATTTGAATATTTGATTAGATAAAAAAAATATTAAAATAAAAAATAATAATGTGAAAATAACACTTATAACTCTACTTTATAGAAAAAGCAATGATCACATAGTATAATAGATTTTATATAAATTAAGTATAATAATTATTTTTTTTTTATTCATGTGCATATCTAAAAGAAATAAATGTTTTCTCTTTTTATGGTGTTTGGACAAAATTTGACTACCAAACATGATGTAAATTTTTTTTTAATCTCTCTCCTATTTGATAGCATCTTCTGAAGTAAGAAATAAATTATGACTATATATATATATATATATATCTATTTTTTTAATTAATTCAATATAAAAATTTTAAGTAAATATAGTCAAAATTAATTAATTCAATTATAAATAAAGCCATAAAACATGTTTGAGATTCTAACGAAAAAGAAGTATTTATTAGAATATGTAATCCTGAATTGATTTATTATATTTACTTTCTATATATGGAGTTCATTTATTATAAAAAATCCATCCACCATCCTTCATACCCACCATTGCCCATTTTAGCCAATGTGTTTGTGCCATGCATACAAGCTTTCTGGATTTGATTCCTAATTTCAGTAATACCCTTTTCCCGTAATCCATAAAATAATAAAAGCCGGTGCACGTTCAAAAGTTTATAGCTGTCAAATGCCTAGTCAGTTCCGATAATTTAAAGCTACTTTTTGAACTTTTAACTCTTTAAGAAAGGAAGGAGTAATATGAGGTCAATAATTTCGGGAAATGGTGTAATTTTATATAATAAAGAAGAATAATAGAAGTAGCTTAGAGGGTCATTTAACAGTATATTGGAAAAGAAAATACATAAAAAATGATTTTTTTTAATTTATGTTAATATTTATTATTATTTGATAATATCTATTTTTTATTATTTTTTAAGTAGAGAAAAAAGATTATTTTTATTCAAATCTTTATTTTTTTAACTTTATATAGACTGCCTCTAACTTTTTGTTAGATGTTCATAAAATTTATAATAAATATTTAAAAAATTTTAATAATAAAAAAGTGAACTCTTAAAACTCTAAAAAGAATAAAAATATATAAAATCCGAGCTCTTTATTTGATTATTTTTTTATACTTATGTATAAAAATAAGATATTATTTATTATAAATTTTAAAATAGCGTTTTCACGCCCCAATCTTGAGAGAGAGAGAGAGAGAGAGATATATATATATATATATATATATATATATATATGGCTCAAAATCCAGCGCTTTGAGGTTTAGGAACCCACCTTGCTTTTTCCAACATCCAAAAGGATCCAGGAAAAGAGTATTTGTAGGACAAATTCCAAACGCAGGGGGACAAAACACCATCGTTAAGGTCAAAAATAAAAACGACACCAGAAATTTCTGTCCCCATACCATTGGTCCGTGTTTTCAACGCTTGATTAACTCGTTTTTATATTAATTAAGAAAAAAAGTTTAGGTTAAAAGACGACAAAAAAGTTTATAAAGGACAAAAAAAAATAATAAAGTGGCCAAAGTATCAGAAGCTCTAAATGATGAATTGGTAAAGAAGAGAGAGAGAGAGGTAAACATTGAGAGTTTGAACTCGAGGAGAAGATTCAAGGAGGTTACATTTAATTGAAGGAAGGTTTGGCAACACTTGGAGCTAATCAAAATCATAGGGTATCGAATTTTGCTATTTATAACTTCTAGACCCACGTGTACAATAATGACAAATTAATCTAATCAACATAATTTTTTATGTATAAATTATTATTATAATTTTAATGTTTTTATCACTGTCAAATCATATTCCGATTAATTTGTCCTTATTGACATTAATTAATTTTTTTATATCTCTAAAAGAATTGCCATTGTAGAATAATAATTTATCATTATGATTAAAAAAATCAGCAAATTCTTACTAAGCTGAAATATTTTCGTTCCTAAAATGCTTTTTAAAAGAGTCGAATTTAAGTTGTTTAGGTCAAAATACTAAGCTAATTTCTTTGGATAAAATAATATTTTTAAAGGAATAAAATCTAAGTTATTAAGATAAAATATTACCCTTTTTTAATGAGTTGAGCTAATTCCTTTTATCAAAATAATATTCTCCAGACTTATTTGATACATAAAATCCTTTTGGATAGAAATTAAAAAAGGATGTTAAATAAAACACAGTTAAACTAATTGTATTTAATATGATAAGAAGATGAAAAGAATACCTTTCTTTTTGTCTATTGAATAAGATAGAAATAATAATGAAATGAAAAATAAATGATAACAAATAACAAAAATGTCTTTATATTAAAAAAAGCTAAAAATTAATTCTATATATAATTATAATTAATATATAATATATATTTATATATATATATATATATATTATAATTTATTAATATATATATATATCAATGCATTATGCAATAGTTGGTCAAATCAATTCTGACTAATCTTCAGTCAATTTTTTTTTTAATTTAAGTTAATTAATTATTAATTATATAATTTATCATTTTTAATAGTAAATATTATTTTTTTTAATGCCAACCAAACTTTAATTGCAAGTGAAATTTTATTTTTTTTAATTTAATTGAAATTCAATATTTACAGTGACACCATTTTTAAAATTATGTGAATTTAAAAATTAAAAAATATCCTATTAAGATTTTTTCTAATTCAATCAGAAATTATGCTTTTTATTGTAGTAAGAAAGGATGATAAAATTGCTCCTTATAAAGAAAGAAAAAAATATTTTTATAATTTTTTTCTGATGAAGATAAAATTGTTCCTAAAAATTTTGATTTCAAATAAGCCCTTATCAATTAGTAATTAAAGTATGTAGAATTAAAAATAATACTTATCAAAACAAAACAAATTATTTTAGAATAAACAACCAAAACTACTAAATTTTAAAATAATTATGAATATTAAAAATTGTTTAAAAGACACTTAAAATACTTTAAGGACTTAATTGAAATATTTTAAAATTATTAAGGGTCAAAATGTAATTTTACCCAAATTATACATAAAAATGGAGTAAGCTTATACGTGAAGAAGGGCAATACTATCTTTTGTACAATTTGCCTCCAAAGCTGCTGACAATTTGACCACTACAATGCCAGAAAATAGGTTTCTTCCCCCCTTTTCATTGTCTTAACATATCTTTAAATCAAACAC
Organism: Erythrophleum fordii; assembly: GCA_032878935.1. Classification (NCBI taxonomy): domain Eukaryota; kingdom Viridiplantae; phylum Streptophyta; class Magnoliopsida; order Fabales; family Fabaceae; genus Erythrophleum; species Erythrophleum fordii. The sequence continues at coordinate 5,983,998 of JAVQMF010000027.1, forward strand.
ACATATTGAATGGAATTCTTTTCAGTTTCCATTTCTGAATTTGAATACCAAATGGGACCTCAGTGTCAACTATGTTAGTAGAAGCTATTAATGACCATTCTCATGTCCAAATCACATTGTGAAGCAGATTAAAATTAGCCTCAATAGAAATTGGGATGTCAGAGTAACTTAAAATATTTCGCGAGGTGAATAAGCGGTTAAACTCATTTACCAACTATAGCTTAAACCTTCCTTTGGATCTTCATATCTAAGAATGTGTCTCCATTTTCATGGTTTGACTGTTACATCGAATGCAATAAAGTCTATTTTACTTCATAGATTTTAGTTTGTTTATTATTTCTGGGCTTAGTGCCCAGTTTTTATACCAAATAATAATAATAATTTTTAAAGAAATCAAATCCAAATTATTAAATTGAAATATTAACCACTCTTACTAAGTAAAGTACCCTTTGGATAGAATAAATTTTTTTAATATTGTTCTAAAAAACATATTATTTTAAAATTATTTATAGAATAAAATTATGAAATATTATTAAGTGACAAATTTGGGTACAATTTTTTTCTTAGATATCCATTATTAAGTTTCTTAATAAAAACATGACACAAATATTTTTTTATAATTAAAAATTATAATATCACTTCTTTTGAAAAAAGTAAATTTATCCACATGATACAATTTTATTAAATAATTTAATGATGTATGTTTAAAAAATTTCTTGACTAGTGGATGACATGTAGGGGGGACCAATTAGGTGGATTGAGAGAGGCCACAATAGCTCCATTTGCGCCACATAATACCCGATGAAGGTGGCATCTGCTTTAACCTGCTAATTAATTAAACAATGATTTAATTATTAGATTACTTGTACTAATTATCACTTAATTAAGAAGTGTAATGCGCACTTTCAGCTTCTCTCGTTTCTCTTCGCTGTAATGCATTACGGTCCATCCAGGGCAATCAAACGACTGCCATGTTACGTAAGAAGCATGCGCATTCCAAAACACATACGCGCGCACAAGGGATGCTGTGACATCACACGTATTTCTCAATGGCGATTCCATTTTTTTTTACCATTCATGTTGTTTTATCAAATCAAACCAAAAGTACAATACAATAATCTAGATATCCATTGGGAGAACCGCAACAAAAGTAAGAGTTGTATTAAATCATTTGACATTATTACAAGTGTTTAGGCTTTTGAATTTTATTTTATTGTAAGATATTATTAGTAGTGCTTAGAATGATTTTATTACAATTTTGGTATTGTAAAGATCGTATTATCAACTATTGAAGATCCAGTAACAGGTTTTAATGGATCTGCAAGTGTTACAAATGGATATTATTAATTTTCTCCATCACTTTCTATCATTTAAAGTGTGTTTAATTTTAGATCATTTGATAATATATTTTAAATCTCTTTATTAGTAGGAGTTAGGGAATTACTCTCTGGTAGTTTGACTTGGGTTTTATTTTGTATAAATTGAAGTTGAAATATAAATTAGCTAAGAACAGAACCTGAAATAGTATATTGGTGCATATCGTTGCTAGCGAAGATAGTGGTATAAAAATTCAACCAAATGGTACATTTTCTTTATAACATAACAAGCTATCTAATTGGCAGTTAAATTAGGTTGCATTTGGTAGAGTGAAAAGATTTTTGAAAAAATGAAAAAAGATAATAAAAATGAAAATAGAATAAAATCCTGTAATTTAAAATCATGTTTGACATAATATACAAAAAATATCTTTTTATTTTGATATTTGGTAGAAATGGAAATAATATGAGGATGAAAATGAAAAGTAATCAAATGGTCACAACATTTTTAATATAAAAAAATATTAAAATACTTAGTTTTTGGTATAAAGTAATAAAAAATATTTTTTATTAAAAAATATTTTTTATTTGCCAATAAAAGATAATAAAATATATTTTTTAATAACGTTTAAAATATTAAAATCATACTCTCTTTTTTTTTTACCAACTAAAATCAAACATTTAAAATATTAACAAATTGTTATTTTTTTAATAATGAAATGTCAGGCACAATTTATTTCTCTAATACATAATATTTCTCTAATACAGTTTATTAGAGTATTATTGCAAATTAATTGGTCTAGATGTCATCATTGTGATTTGACACCTCTTGTTACTCAAACTAAAATTGTTATCAAAAGAAATGGGAATAATTATCCTCATTTTCAACAAAGATAAATGCTTTTGGCCTAAGTGTTTCCCAATTACCTTAATGCCTGTTATTTGATGATAACAAAACTAAAAAATTAAGGCGTAATGTAAAAAGCCTAAACTGTGTTTTGGGGCCTAATAATGCATAAATAATCCAAGTTTTTCATTTAAAGCTCAAGAAATTTTGACTATAACACTAAAAACTAAGTAAAGTATAAAAGATAAAAGTGAAATAAGATAAAAAGTGTTAGAATAGAAACTTACTTTCTTTCCAATTCAAAAAAAGGTGTTGCACTTATGCACTTCTTGTCAACTCAACCTTATAAAATACATTTTGCTGGAGTTACCTTCTATCTAACCCTTACAAATGCATTAAATGACATCAATAAGTATTAGAAAGTCTAGTCTCTTTTGCCATGTCTCTTAGCCAAACTAGTAGCAAAGAAAGATGAAAGAAGTAAATATTCGAACATTGAAGGCTCTTTCTCTTTGACCAAGTCAAAAGTTAAGCTATTCTTTGTAATCATTTTAGATGCTTTAACAAGCTTCAACATAGAAGAATAAAGCTCATTTAGTGGTTGGTGGAATATATAAATGCTAAGAAGCTAAAGTGAAGAGATACACAACCCTCAAGTGAAAATTAGAGCATTAATATATAAAGCACCTCTCTTCATCTTATTTGAGCTTAATACTCCAGTTTCTTTATTGCTAGTGAGAGCGTTTATTGTACCTTGAATGTACTCCCTTAAAGGGATAAAAATCCTTAATTCTCCTCTATAAAAATCTCTCTTATGAATGAGAGTGAGTTAAGGTTTAGCTTGAATAAAAAACCCTATATTGTTTAGTTTAAGACTAGTTAGAAAACCTATGTTTAAGGTGAGCATTTGAAAAACCTTACTTGTTGAGATAAGTTGTGATAGAAAAAATCTTTTAATATTTAAGGGAACTAGATATAGGCATTGTTGCCAAAATAAGATAATTTAGGTGTAGTATCTGTAACATCCAATCCCTCCGTAAACATGAGAAACGCGATATTCGATTTCTTTATAAATGTAAAAAATGGGCTAGATATAAAAGGAAGTCCCTGAAATAAAAGAACTTGAGGCCAAATAAAATTATGATAAAATTTCAAATAATGAAAAATAAGGATTTGAGTTTTGAGTTGTCCAGAAATTAAGGCCGGAGTTATTAAAAAAATTTGTTAAAAGATCAGTCGCATTTTCGTAAATATAAGCACTTTTGGAATAACACATAAGAAAGCTTTTTAAATGAAAGTTTTGAATTCTCCAGGGTTCTCAAAGGCCCTGAATACCATGAGAACCCCTGGATCGGTTGAAACCCCTTCGGTGAGCGATTTCAGCCGTCAGTTGACCAAAATTTTGACCAAATGGGTCGGAATAATTTTAAATCTAAATTGAGTGATTCCAAAAATATTTTATAAATTAGAGAATCTAAATTTTATGATAGAAAAGATGATTCTAAAAAAGGAACTAAAACGGACCCAAGGAACGGAAGTGGAGGGACATAATCTGTATTTAGAGAATTGTTATAAAAATCATCCTCCACCTTTTTAAATGACTAGGCAGCTTCTCCACCCTTCCAAGAATGCCTCTTGAGCTCAGAATCAGACCAAAAATGGTGTGAAAATTGGGAGAAAAGAGAGAAAGAAAACTAAGGCAAAAAGGTATGAAAATACATGAAATTTTACAATAAGTTAGTTATAAAATTTTCTCCTCTCTTCATTCTCCTTCTCTTGATGGTTTTAGATTCTTAAAAGGAGGAATTTGGTGGCTAACCTCATGAGAAAAAGTGGAGGTTTTGAGCAACCAAATAGAGCAAGAGAATCACCATTTAGTAAGCCTTCAAATGAGATATGATGTGCACTAAAAAAACTTGTTTTTCTTTAAATTCCAATGGCTTCCATATTAGGTCTAGAGAGAGAAACTAGAGAGGGGAAGGAAGGAATTCAAGCCAAAACAAGGTAGAGACAAAAATATGCAAAGAGAACAAAGAAAGAACCATGAATTTATAAGATAGAAAAGCTAGGGATTTATAAACATAACCAAAAATTTGATTTTATCTAAGAGTTCCCTAACCTATGTGAATGTTTGTATGAGTTCTTAAGACCCTTAGAGGGCTTCCCACATGCATCTCCCATCCAAGAAAGCAAAGAAATCCCATGGACTCCTTAAGAAAGCCTTGCCTCAACCTAGGATAGAAGTAATACTTAGAGAGTGTTTTAGTTGTTTCCAAGCTTAGTTTTGTATTATATATGATGAGAGAGTATGAAAGGAAGCCTTGAAAAAATTTTAGAAACTCAAATAGTTGACCACTTACTAGATCTCTTTAAAGATGAGTATAGTGCATAGGATAAGGAAAGCAATAAAGTAGCCTTTCAGAGTTAGAGTCAGATGAACTATTATCCAGCAGATATTTGCCTTGACCAAGGGATAGTAAGCCTTCAAATGAAGTATGATGTGCACTAGAAATTTTTTTTTCTTTGAATTCCAATGGCTTTCATATTAGGTCTAGTGAGAGAAACTAGAGAGAGGAAGGAATTCAAGCCAAAACAAGGTAGAGACAAGAATATTCAAGCATGAGAAACAAGAATATGCAAAGAGAACAAAGAAAGAACCATGAATTTATAAGATAGAAAAGTTATGAATTTGTAAACATAACCAAAAATTTGATTTTATCTAAGAGTTCCCTAGCCTATGTGAATGTTTGTATGAGTTCCTAAGATTCCTAGAGGGCTTCCCACATGCACCTCCCATCCAAGAAAGCAAATAAACCCAATGGACTCCTTAAGAAAGCCTTGCCTTAACCTAGGACAGAAGTAATACTTAGAGAGTGTTTTAGTTGCTTCCAAGCTTAGTTTTGTATCATATATGATGAGATAGTATGAAAGGAAGCCTTGAAAAAATTTTAAAAACTCAAATAGTTAACCACTTACTAGATCTCTTTAAAGATGAGTATAGTGCATAGGATGAGGAAAGCAAGAAAGTAGCTTTTCAGAGTTAGAGTTAGATGAACCATTACCCAATAGATATTTGCCTTGACCAAAGGATAGTAAGCCTTCAAATGAAGTATGATGTGCACTAGAAATTTTTTTTTTCTTTGAATTCCAATGGCTTTCATATTAGGTCTAGAGAGAGAAACTAGAGAGAGAAAGGAATTCAAGCCAAAACAAGGTAGAGACAAGAATATTCAAGCATGAGAAACAAGAATATGCAAAGAGAACAAAGAAAGAACCATGAATTTATAAGATAGAAAAGTTAGAGATTTGTAAACATAACTAAAAATTTAATTTTATCTAAGAGTTCCCAAGCCTATGTGAATATTTGTATGAGTTTCTAAGACCCTTAGAGGGCTTCCCACATGCACCTCCCATCCAAGAAAGTAAAGAAACCCCATGGACTCCTTAAGAAAGCCTTGCCTCAACCTAGGACAGAAGTAATAATTAGAGAGTGTTTTAGTTGCTTCCAAGCTTAGTTTTGTATCATATATGATGAGAGAGTATGAAAGGAAGCCTTGAAAAAATTTTAGAAACTTAAATAGTTAACCACTTACTAGATCTCTTTAAAGATGAGTATAGTGCATGGGATGAGGAAAGCAAGAAAGTAGCTTTTCAGAGTTAGAGTCAAATGAACCATTACCCAGCAGATATTTGCCTTGACCGAGGGATAGTAAGCCTTCAAATGAGGTATGATGTGCACTAGAAAAACTTGTTTTTCTTTGAATTCCAATGGCTTCCATATTAGGTCTAAAGAGAGAAACTAGAGAGGGGAAGGAATTCAAGCCAAAACAAGGTAGAGACAAGAATATTCAAGCATGAGAAACAAGAATATGCAAAGAGAATAAAGAAAGAACCATGAATTTATAAGATAGAAAAGTTAGGGATTTGTAAACATAACCAAAAATTTAATTTTATCTAAGAGTTCCCAAGCCTATGTGAATGTTTGTATGAGTTCCTAAGATTCCTAGAGGGCTTCCCACATGCACCTCCCATCCAAGAAAGCAAATAAACCTAATGGACTCCTTAAGAAAGCCTTGCCTTAACCTAGGACAGAAGTAATACTTAGAGAGTGTTTTAGTTGCTTCCAAGCTTAGTTTTGTATCATACATGATGGGAGAATATGAGAGGAAGCCTTGAAAAAATTTTAGAAACTCAAATAGTTGACCACTTACTAGATCTCTTTAAAGATGAGTATAGTACATGGGATGAGGAAAGCAAGAAAGTAGTTTTTCAGAGTTAGAGTCAGATGAACCATTACTTAGCAAATATTTGCCTTAACCAAGGGATAGAAAGATCCCCACATGCAGCCTATGTATCCAGAAAGAGGTCAGGTGCAGTCTTTACGTGAAATAAGTGGTATAACATTCTCCAGTGATCGAAACTGTGAAAATAGCTAACATCCCACCAGAGCTCAGTAGTAGTCAGTGGCAGTAGCTCTTCGATTCCAGTATGAGACACATATGTTAGGCCTATCATTATTGAAATGAGAGACTGTAAAATGCCACTGTAAGTGAGCAAAGAAAGTGAGGAAAAATCCTAGTCTACAGAGACAAATGTAGTAATATATAGAGAAACTGAGATAATTAAAGCAAAAACTCCTCAAAGGAGCTATAATCCCAGTAAGTAATTGAGATATGAGGCCTGTGATAGAAAAGAAATAAAAATTGTAAGTATGGGATGAGCTAGTAAAAAGAACGCAAAAGCAAACAATGGACAACATATATAAATAAGTAAGTAGATAGATAGAAATCTCCAACGGTTGTAATGATTAGAAAAAGATGATAAGACTTTATGAGAAGCCATTAGGAGACGATACGAGAGATTTGATATGAAATAAGTTACCTCCCGACAAAGGCTAGCTGAAACTATACTGGTCTCTGAGACTAACTGTTCTGCAAAACTATCTCAGGTTGTCATTTCACCAGAGAACCATCATGCTGTGGTTAAGACTCTCTGTAACTCTGTGGGATCTACTATGATCCTTAAGTCTACTATGACCTCTCAGAGCCCTGTTAAAGTCTACTGCAACCCGCTGTGCTATGATGGCATTTATTGCGATCCATCTCTAGGAGATATCAAAGCCTAAGATTACTGTATCTGACAGTAAAATACATACTCACTAAGTCCGGTTATCATCGCTCATAATAACTGAGGCTAAACTCAATGGTATATCATACTCTTCGTGCGAAATAGGTTTTGTGACCTCTGAATCTCTAGGATCCCATCATGCTGATACTTAGGAGCATATTAATTTGTGTTTATTACTCCTTATGGGATCCTCAGATTCCCACTTCAGTCCTTTTTCACTTGGTCTTTCTTTTCTTATTCTATTGACTTACTTACTTTACATATACTCATTCTAACCCTTCTTTCATGTCCTGCAGTTTCTAACTATGCCCCCATTTCGTTTTTAAGTGCTTTGGCACTATGGCATCTCACACATTGAGTGTGGTTAGCATCTCTGGCAGCAGAGAAGCTATACACTAGTCCCTATTCATTTTATTTACATATATTATAAGGGACTCGAGTTATGCATATTGAATCTAAACATTTTCTACTAGGGATTACTTTTTGAATGCTTTCCTTACTATTTTAGTATTCCTATAATCCATTTACCTTTCTTTTTTAACTTATCTTATCATTTTACTAACTAAAATACCTTTCGATTATCGGAACACTTTAATGATTGATGTCGTCGTTTGCTACGCACTTAAGCCACATTATTACTAGGTTGGCCAGACCTAATATTATGTAGCCTCTGTTGCAAGCAAACCATAGTATTAAACACTAATACACCGATGCTTCATAACTGAATTCAAGGCCACTATCGCCAGTATATTATAAGTTTTCCAACAATCTAAAATATTCATCTCCTACTTTTCTTTATCTGCCCTATTCTCGTATGATACTTGGGGAAAATAAAATTTTTTCTCTACTTCATCCCAATATCATTTTACATTGCCTGACTATTTTTTTTTTTTAACTTCGAGCACAATCATGCTAAAAAGGCATCTATACCAAGGACAAGTGTGCTTTCTCGCATACTCAAGCATATCGACTTAGCATTTATTTTTAATCTACTATGTCATCGGCTTGAACATTGTCATAAATTCCTCTTTCTGTTACTTTTACTATCCTTTTACTTAGGTAAAAGGATGTGTTATTACTGGTTGTTTCTGTTGCCAGTTTGCTTTTCTTTATGCTCTAGAGCATCTGCACTTTTCATAGGTTCTTCTATTTATTCACTCTCTGTAACATCAAGGGGGTCTACTTTCTCTTATACTCTTATTTTTCTTTTAATTAGACCATCCCTCAGTAAGAGAATTTCTATTACCTAAAACCTCAGGAATTACATTCTATGACGCTTTTAGCTTACACTTTTTCTCTACATAATGCAAGACTCACCTTATGAGGTGGTCTCTAACTTTTTCGAGCTTCCCTGAAGGTACTAAGGCACTACCTATCTATCTCAGCTTGCTTCTATGTTCAGATCAGAGCTAGGCTTTCTCTCTATTTAATCTCTTTAGCCTCATCCCCAGGAGCACAATATACTGATTTTAGGGTTTTACTGATCTAATCCAAGACACGTACTCTCAATATCCAGATTCTACATTATTAAAAACTTATACTCTACTGAGTGCTCTAATCACTCACGTGCCTTAATCCTATACTATTCTCATCTTAGGGAGCTCATCTAACTAAATATCAGACCCCTATCTGTTTACTTTTTTGTACTTAATCTACTCATTCGGTTATTTCTAAAGCGAGGGTGTCTCTTCAATGGCTATTTTCTCAGTTCTTCCTCGCTTCCCTTATCACTGTACTTTATAATTTAGGGGGGTCTATCTAAGTGAATTTACTAACCACTACTGGGTGGTTTCCTCGGCTCAAGATGTCTCATCCTTCCTTTCTCGATCTAGGGAGGACTTCCATTGAGCGTTTCATTCATATAATATATTACTAGTCACTTCCCTTAGGCTTCATCTTATATTTAGCCTGGGGTACTTATCTTATCAGACCTGTAGCTTACAATAAGCTCCATTAACTCCTATAAGTTTACAATAAATTTAACACTTCCAAACTATTCTCATTCTTTTTTCGGGATTTCTGACACTGGGCCAATCATACTCATCTTTATGTGTCACTTATGAGGTACACCCTGTTTGTATATTCACTATATACATCACTGATATTACCTTCAAATTATATTAACATCCTATCAGTAAGGTCTTGGACTTAGTATATTAGCTCATTGTTCACAGCTACACAGGGTAGCATCCTAGGTTAGAGTTAATGCCTTGTAGGTGGATCTCAACAACCTTACTGTTCCTGTGTCTGACATTCTCAAACTTTAACTATTACCCATTTACAACATGCTTGGGCTAAGCCTCCACTTATGTTAGGCTTTTCTCAGTCTCAATTATTAGGTCCACTGGTCATCTGTTATTTACTGGTCCTCCATGTTCGCTAATAGACCATTTATTACTCTTTTTCTTTGCTTATATTAGGGGTCCTCGCTTTTTGTGCGTTGATTGACCCCACAGCAGCTCATTTCTCAGATTGGCCTGAATATGACCAATAAGGCCTTCCATACTGCTATACACTCCATTATCACTGGAAGCTTCTTCTTTAGTTATGTAATCTGAGCCTTACTGTCTTTGTATGTAGCCCAACAACAAACTAAAGGGTTCTGCCTCTTGCTTAATCCATGCATGTTGCTTAATTCATGCATAATTAATAACCATCTCTGGGCTATCAAGGCTCTATGGGGTGTAACATGCAACTCAAACTTCTAGCTTGAGAGAATAGTTTTTTGGGCTTTTTACGTCATCATAATTTTTTAGTGTCGTGGCTAAGGGGTAACTCCTTCGACCCTTACTCTGTGCAATAACAACTTTACCTCATACTGTGCTGCCTCACTGCTTGCCTTTGCGTCAAACAAGACATCCCTGAATGGTTTAAGCGTGGTACTCGGGGAGATTAGGCCTCTCATAAGCTCTCTCGGCAAGCCTCTCTAGTAGCTACACAATCTTCTTTTGCTACTAATACACAGAGCTTGCCACTGATCTCAGTGAGCTACGATAGATTATAGAGCTCTAGCCATGTAATCACTTAACTTTATCCTAGAACTAAAGGCCAATCTCACCTAGAACTTACCACCTACTCACAACCATTCATAACTCACTTATCATGAACATGACCATATGCCGCCTTTACACACCCAAAATGCCACACACAAGTTCATACGTACTTGTGTAAGCTTACACATACTTATAACATTACTTCCTCAAGCCATATATAACCCTAGAAGGCCTGGAACTTTGCTCTGATTCCAATAAATGTAACACCATATATTTCTAACTCATTTTATAACATTCTCATGCTTTACATTCATAGATTCCATAAAAGAGTAAGAAACAGGGAATTAAATAATACATTTTTTTGCGTTGTGTCACATATAAAAAATTTCATTCAGTGTCACATAAACTATGTGAGTTCATAGATCATATTCACATATTTAATTACATGAATATAACTCATTTATATCATCAAAAGTGGCCTACATCTCGTAGAAAACCAAAGGGGAGCATAAAATACTTATACATATTTTCAGCCAGATTTTTAGTTTTTCTGTCATAATTTCAGAAATTCATAACTAATTCCTAAAAAATCAAAATCCAACAAACTTTATCATTCCAGAAAGCTCTAGATGTATATCCCATGGTAAAAATAATTTTCGCTCATGAATCATTAAGAGGAGAACTTTTGACATCCTACAAGCCATTGAGATCATTATTATCTGGGCTACTAGTTCAAATTACTGATATAAAATTTTAAAATTCATAACTAATTCTAAAAAAATTAAAATCATGCATTATTGGCCATTATAGAAAGCTACACATATATAATTTATGCCAAAAATATGTCCAGGCCATGAAACATAACACAAAAAGCGTTTGACATACAAAAAAGGGCAAAGGTTCAGACAGCTACTGGTACTGATGCAAGTGTCTGTTATAAACTTTGAAAATGTTCAATTAATTTCATAAAAATTCAATCTATGCAAATGATCCAATTTAGAAATATATGAATGTTAAATTTATGGTAAAAATAGACTCATACAAGAGGAAGCACGTTCAGCCACTGAAATTCAATGGAACAGTGACTCTGGTTATGTTGCGCTACTGTTGTTATTCTAGAAATTCAAAAATTCATATCTCTTCGCTCAGACCTCCAAATGAGGTGCTTCTAGTTGATAAAAGTTTTTGTGAATGTCTAGTTTCTGTCTATAAAGTTTCGTAGTTATTGGACCATGTTTGCCCCTCAGATGACACAAGTTTACAACTGACCAAATGAATAATACTTGTGCAAATCTGAATTTCTGATACCAACTATGAAAAATCATAAAAAATTTCACAGACCTCCAAATGACCTAACCTTTGGATTTCCAAAAAATATCTAGGCAAGATCTAATTGCATGTAAAATTTTAAGTCAAGAAGAGATCATTTGGTTAGACTTTGTCATAACTCAAGATTATGGCACTTTTAGTTCCAAAAAGAGGGCAAATTTGGTCTAAATGAGCTATACATTGTTCCACACACATTTAAACAATTTAGAAAGTATAAATATAGTATAAATAAGTCTCTCATAAGGTCTGAACCATCATGTAACTTAAATTCATCATCCCACTCCCATAAACATACATGCACAAGTGGGCTCCCAAGGGGTTAAATTGCACATTTCCATTCATTTAGCTCTATTCTTGATACATACACTATCTTTACATATTTTTACACTTATTCAAAGTGTTATGGCTCGAAAATAACATATACGTATATACTTTGATGTTCTAGGCATTTTAGAATATAAAAAATAGCAAGATTTGCTAAGAGATGGATATCTAAACTCCTTGGCTTCCATCCTTTGGATCTTGAACTCCACCTAGATCATATAAGACGAGAGAAAGGAGGGAGTGAGATTCATTGAATCTCAATAGCTCATCTCCCATTCAATCATGCATAAAGAATGTAATACAAACTTTAAAGTGCATGCATGGCATACTAACATTTGAAATGGTTAAAGATGCATTCTTAGCACTTACACAAAGCACACATAGCATACTTAGGTTTACCAAATAAATGGATTAGTCTCACCCATTTTCTTCAAGGTTCTTGGACTTGCTTCACCATTTTTCTTAAAGGCCTTGAACTAAGTTTTGTTATTAGGAGACTTTCTCTTAGTCTCAACCACTCCTAAGGGCTCTTAGCTCATCCTCACTGAAGATAGAAGGTTCTTGGCCTCTCCACATTCAAGCAAACAAATGCAAACATTCTAGGCATCATTTGAATACATAATGCAAAACTATGGTTCCATAAAACATAGGCATTATACTCAAATACAATTCATAGTTTAAAATACACATACACACAATCAAAAGCAATGTAGACATTCATTCATGCATGAGAGAAAAGAGAGAGAGCTACCTTGTTTGTATTCACACACTTTTTCCTTAAGCCTTGAGTCCTCTCCTTTGACCTTACATACCCAGAAGGTGGAGATCATTTCTCTTGGCCTAGACACACCAAAAAAACATGAATTACTCATGGGAACAAACCTTGGCATTATATACACTTTACATGATACTACTTTAGTTTATGGCTCCATTATGCTTCCATAAGGCACTTAATGAAGTAATTACAAAAATTCATGATCTTGGCTCTCTTCTCTCCTTTAATCTATGATTCTTGACTCCATTTAGACCCTTTGGAATCATCACATAATTATTTTAAGGAGCCTAGTTAGAAGTTGCTTCATTATGCTACATTATGGAATGTGATATCTCTTTTTACTAATTGAACTAACTCCTTTAAATAAAAAAAAAGTTATAATTTTAAATCATTTTATATCATCAGATGAGTCTATAATTACAAATAAAGATTCACATTTTAGAAATGTATTTATGAAAGAAAATCTCTTTCCTATATTACTACAAACGTTAAGCGTCTCTTTTTTTTTTTAATTACTTGTAGAAATAGCAAAGAAAACTGCATAATTCATCCTTATCTCCCATCTTCTTTGGAGAAAGCACCTTGATCCTCCTTACAAGTCCAATAGAAATTTTTGTATGGATTAGGTGCAAATATGTTTAATGATCAAGATTTATTTTATACAATAAGCCTTACATGTGCGAATTAAATATTAAGTGCACATATACTTTTTTGCCCAATACAAGGATGATCTCAATGGACTCCATCAACACACAGCTTAATCCAATGAATAATGCCCATAGTATTCATCCAATGTTCCTTACAAAACGAGCAATAAAAACCTTAAGCATAATTTAATTCCTTTGGGACCTTTTCACTTCCAATTTTTGCTTCAAAGGCCTTTATCTTCTTTACTTTCTCTCCTCATTAAACTAGCATAAGCTGACTTGATTTGAGAATTTGCCATCATTCAAGAACTTTCATGCATTTCTATCCTCTTCATCATAGCTTCTTAGGGGAATATTCATACTTGAGATCTTCTGGCAATTGTCTCTGTCTAGTAATCCCACTTCCAATTACTAAACTTTAACCAAAATTGAGGCAATTAGAAACTCCTCTCTAGAATAGAGAAGCTTAACTATTCGAAAGGAACCAGCTGCTTTTGGTACATATTGGCAGGGAGAAGTGTTCAATTTCTACTTCAGCAAGATGTAATTGGCACTTCAACCACTTATTTTCTAAGGTTTTTACTCTTACTAGCAATAAACCCTGTAAATTTAGGGGTTGAAAAAAATATATGGGTCCCACAACTAAAAAAAAAGAAAAAAAAAGAAAAAAATATGAATGAACAATTTAACACAATGCAAAAATAGTGCTTATAACGCAACGCTATGAACAGTTTGTGAATAATGCCAAATGAACAGTGCTTTGATTCATGGCTTATATATATATAAAGTAGATTTGATTCACAATATAAATTATTGACAAAATTTTTTCAAATAAATCATGGTTTGCAAATGTTGGCAAGAGACATTCACTTCATGATTATAAAGTTTACATTTTCATAAATTTGCTTGTTAAAATATTCAAAATGGGAGTTTTGTTCGAACAATGCAAGTAAAATGCACTGACACTCTTGTAACATAGCTATTATGTCATATTATAATGTTTTGTTTTACAGTAATAGTTTTTTATAATCTTAATGTAGTCTCATAGTAGGGTATATATTAAAAAAACAAAGTCTTCAAAGTTGCATATTGGTTAGTAATAAATTCCATTATGAGTTAAAATGCTTGTTCTCAACAAGTTTAATTAAAAAAAGTAGATATGAGTTCAAAAAATGAAATTAAAAAAATGAGTTCATTTCAAAAGAAAAATCAAATACAAAATAGATTTAATTTAATTTTTTTTAAATCTGGCCCAAACTTAAGTCTAACCCGAGCAATAGTCCATAATTTATATTTGGGAAAAAATATTCAAGGAAAGTGACAATAGCAATCACTAGCTTGAACTCTAGGGACTAAAGAACGATTAAAATAGAAGCACTTACATGTTTAACTGACACAAGTGGCAAGTAGAAAACCTAAAAACTAGTATGAAAAGTAAACTTTTCTTCACAGGTTGTTCAATATTATTCACAGTTTCACATAATTTGATGTTGAAAATGAGCAAAGCTATTCTTTATCTCATTAAGATTCTAACTAATTAATGACTAAATCATAGGCAAAACTTTTCACGAGGGTGAAATAATTTACATCTCATGAATAATTGAAATTCAAGAAATAAAAGAAAGTAACTTTCTACTCTAAGAACAAATACCTATATAAGAATGTAGAAGCAAATTAGTTTCTTAACCAATGGCTAAATATTAATATAATCTTCTAAAAAGATGCTTACCCTGATGATGACCAAGTAGAAAAATCAACAAAATTTAAGTCATGGGTTGATCAATGTATAGAGATTAACACATAAAGTGCACAGTATTAGAAAAAGCAAAATGGAAAGAGAAGAAAGCAAAGCTTTTAAGACCATGAAAAAAAAAATCAAAAAGAAAAGTAGGTTAAGCTAAGCTTGCTTGATTTTTTTTTTTTTAAGTCAAGCAGGTGTTTAGGCTAGTACTTTACATTGTTCTAACTAATTTAATTTATTTTTCATTTTTAGTTAAAGTTATAAAATGTCCTTTTAAAAAATAATTTTTTTATAAAAATCTTATTAAAAAAATATGTTTTATTTATTAAGAGGATTAGCTTAAGTTAACCCTACAATTTTTTTACTTGGTCTATCGTGGTTGGGCTAAACCAAGGTTTATGTACCCTTAGTTGAAATAATTATTGAGTATCAATGTAAGTTATGACAAGCTTGTATTTTGTATTTATAAACTTTTGCCTAACCCTTTAAACATTGTGAATTAAATGAGAACTTTGGCTATCAACAATACTAGTTATGTTAGTAGCTAATATACAAGGAATGGCCACAATTAAGTAGCACCATTTTCATGCTAGTTTCTATGGAGATTCCACATCCACATCCATTATATTTTGTATTTATAAACTTCTACCTAACCCCTTAAACATTTGAGTTAAATGAGAACTTTGGCTATCGACAATACTAGTTATGTTAATAGTTAATGTACAAGGAATGGCCACAATTAAGTAGCACCGTTTTCATGCTAGTTTTTATGGAGATTCTACATCCATTATCTCTTTCTTAATCTTTATCTCTATTTTGAAAACCAAATTGGATCAACCAATTTGACAGGGAACTAGTCTCTAGTCTAATCCAGTTAGCACTTAAAACCGGATGTGTTTAGAAC